>WUAM01000143.1:16568038-16623368 GCA_024336885.1 Actenoides hombroni | reverse complement strand
CCTCTCCTCTCCTCTCCTCTCCTCTCCTCTCCTCTCCTCTCCTCTCCTCTCCTCTCCTCTCCTCTCCTCTCTCCCAGACCGATTTCCTTCCAGCTAACCTAAATAGGTCTGTTCTTTCCAGAACGTTCTGGAGGCACAGATAAGTTCTGTTTGCTGTATCGTGTTCTTGTAGAGTAACAGTAGTAAGTGTAAACAAAAAGTATCCAGTTCTTGCTTGCCCCAGTTTTTGATAAAATAGCAGATTGTTGCTAACACACATTTTTCCTCACTTCCGTGACTGATTCATCTCTCCCTTTTATCTGCTTTCATCTAGGAAAGTATTTGCCGTCAGTAAACAAATACTATAAATATAATTAAACACAAAAGAGAAGGGAGATGCCTTGCCTTGTATGAATTTATTACCCAGGAAAATATTATAATAGGCATGAATAAAACAATGTTTACTGTAAAAGAAGTAGAAACACGCAGCTGTATAAACATTTCTTAGTAAAAGTACGATTTCTCACTCTTTTTCTTTACTTAGTTGAATTCAAGTCTCTAAAACTATAAGCCACTCAACCCTGGAGAGAATAAATACAGTAGAGGTACCGATGGCTACCATTCATCCCCATTAGCTGGCAGATAGCTACAGGTAAAATATTAATTTACAGACACTGCTTTTAGGAATCAGTGAGTCCAGTCTGACTATCTTCATAGAGCTGATGGGGAAAAAAAATCCAACCCTTTTCAAGTATGAGTTAAAAGAAGAGGTTCCTGTAGTGACAGTAACAGTATTTCAAGTGAAAATGGCCCAGCATCTTCCTTCCAAAATACTCTTACCTTCCCTGGCAAAAACCAGCAAGCAAATAGTGAGTGACTAACACGACGATAGCACAAACACACTTAATTTCTCGTCCGCATCAACCAGCTCTGCAGTTTGTTAACATGTATTTTCATATTCCTTGAAGCAATTGTTTATGAGGTTTTATTATTTTGTCATTTGTGTTACTGGATGGTTTGTCCACTGCAGCACACATTAATCTGTCATATGTTTTTAATTTTTGCTGAAATTCTCCATTTCTTTTGTTTCCTCATTTTTGTTTCTCCATTTTTTTTTTATCCTCCCTACCTCTGCCATCTGGGGTACAGCCTCTTCTGTTCCATTTATTTGCTTTTCTCCTTCCTAGCAAGTTTATCACATCTTTGTCTGCTGTGTCACTGCAGCAGAAGCCAGTGGAGGAACTGTGCCCCTGTTGCTGATGTGTAGTATATGCAGAGGGTAAGATGAACACAACTCTGCTTTGCATCTCCAGTATCTGAGTAAGGGATCAGTAAGGACTCCAGCAGGGTCTGGCACTCAGAGTACTTGTATATCAGGGTTGAAAGTCCTGGGAGAATATCAGCCACTGTAGAGTTTGCTTTCAAAGTGGAAAAAAGTGGATTCAATATTGTGTCTATAAGGACAACGACGATTTCAAAGCCACAGGGCAAAAAGATCAAGACTTAACTGTTTCCAGGTTGTGATGAATATGAATGTCACAGCAAATTAGCAGATATTCTTTGGAAAGCATAAGTGAAAAGTCAGCCTTGAAAGAGAGTCCATGGAAGCGTTACTGAGGACCTTGTAAGTGAGCAAGGATATTTAAAATCAATATAAAATGACAATTATAGCAAACAGATTTCAGAACTGCACTTGTGCCTGATACAAAAAATGAAGCTTGGAATCAAACCACCAAACTAACTGTTATTTATGACCTAGGGAAAGATTCGGCCCCAGGCCTCCTGAGTCACAGACTAGTGCCACAAATATTCAGTTTCATATATTGTTTGTCTTCCTTCCTCATTCAGTTTAACTCCCAAGTCTCATCTGACCATTAAAAAACATTCATTTCTTCATCTCTAACCTTGCAGAACTTGCACCAGCTCTATGTGGGCTTCCAAATGCCCTGACCACTTCATCAGTCAGAAAGACTTGTTCCAAAGTATCATCCCCATCCCTTTTAGCTGGTGTCTTTTTACACTTCCTTTCCCATTAGTCTATAGGCCAGGATTAAAAAGCAGGCTCCACTGACAACGCTCCTCACAGAAGTCCATGAAATGAAACCTACTATTTCCCACAAGGATCCTAACACATTTACTTTAACATTTCAGGGGGAAGCAGAATCCTGTTATTGATATGCCACTGATTTATATCAGGACGGTTCAACACCAGATATAATTTATCTTGGCCTAGTGTTTGGAAAATGAAGCATTCAATATTGTGTCCTTTGACAAATGTATACAGGCACTGGATCCCAGAGGTAGCTCTAACAAATGGGTTTATTCTTGCATCGTTCTAGAAATGCCTAAAACCAGCAGCTTCACTGAATTGCTTTTGTGGGTTCACACTAAGTAGTCTTGCTGCTTTTGGAGAGAATTGAAACCAAACCACTAACCCTCAAGCTCAAAGGCTGAAGAACTCATTTATTTTAAAACAAAATAATTAAAGCACTAACCACAAAGACTTTACCCTTAGAGTCAAACAGCCTGATTGAATTTGTCCCTGGAAATCTTACAGCAGGGGGGAAAGAAATGTATATTAAAGTTAGGGCTTCCCTTCCAAGTGAATGTTCCACCAAGAAGCAAGAATCTCTTTATTTGTTTTGGATCCAGTCATGGATCTAATCTTACCACATGATCGTATCAGACTGATTTAATGGCAGCTCTAGAAATAAAAAATCCTTGACCTAAAGTACCAGCTCTGCTGCTGCCATGAAGTGACTTGCTTGCTGGAGCTAAGGGTGTGGGGCAAAGTTCCAGAGCTGCATCCTGGCCTAGGAGACATGATACTAACAGTTGAAACTTGGATCCCTGCTTCCCTGAGGGCTGACACCAAGCTGGGACAGGGTGGTCTAGCCCAAATTCTCCTGTAGCAGGACACAACTTGTGAGCTATTTATGAAACACAGACTGCAGACAGATGTACAGGGATTGCCATTAGGATGTTGACATTTAGAGTTGGAAGTGCTTTGCGTTACCATGGCATTCAGGGTACTTGGGGCACTGCAGTAGCTGTGTGTACATGTTTCTCAGAGGACTCTGGGCATCTGCTCATTAATGTCTAGTTGTTCTTGGCTCCAGAACAGACAGGTGGTAGGTTAGAGTCACCCATAGTCCATGGTACCTGGGGGATGGACTCACCCTTCCTTGCCCCACCATGGGATTTTCCAGCAGGTAGCTTTAATCATCACCAGACACCATAGAAAATTCTCCACTGGCTACAGCCATGGAGAAACACCGACATAAGAGAACCAGCCTTGCCTGTGTCCTTTCCCAGCTACTGCTGACCTCCACACATCCAAAACTATCAGCTTTCCAGAGACCTTATTTCCCATACACATATGCCTCCTGCCAGGGAGAGAGTGAAGGGGGCTATAGGATATAAAAGGAGATAAAAATGCATTGCATTAGCAGTCCAGAGAACAGGACTGGGCTCAGAAATTGAAGCTGAGCACAGCAATGAGTCTAGCCAACTGGCTAGCAACTGGGTCATGCTTCTTGGCTCTGCCTTGGCTTTATCATTGAATTCTCCAGACAGTCTCAATATGCCTCTGTGGAGATGACATCACAATATCAAAATGAAATGAGACTATTTAAATGCAAGACTATGGTGGTACTGGTACGATGTGAAAATGAAACTAACTCGGTGTAACCCCACAGGGAGCAAGTTACAGTTTGAGAGAGAAATAAAACAATGTAAATGGATGTTACACTGGACTTAAAGAGTCCACTGAGGCCAGGGTCTGTTGCTGAATTTGTTTGGGCATTCAGCTTAATTTGTGCCATCTATCTTGAGCTGGATGCATTGTTTTACTGAATAGCTATTAACTAAAATTAACATGCAGGAAAGTATGTTGACGTTCAGGCAGGGTTTGACCTAAGCTGTGAAAAGCAAAGACACTGTGGAAGTCTGGCATTTCCTTCTGAAGTGGGAAATGTCACTGAAACGACTCAGTGATGCAGAGTCACACAACTGACAGTATTCCAGCACAAAGAAAGATGGTGACAAACTCATTAGAAACTAAAATGCGAAAACATAAAAGACACGGGAACGTGGGGATCCAGTCTGCATCAAGGCTATCGGGGTAGGGAAAGGGAAGGGAAAACGCAGCGTCATCATCGAGTACTTGAAAGATGTGAAAGAGCAAAAAGCTAGTTTTAGTCCTTAGGGCAGCTATTTAGGTGTAATGGTGCAAAATTGAGGGTAAGATCTATCAGGCTGATTACCAGAAACAGTCTTGCATTAGTGAAATCTGCTGGGCTGTGACAGGGTCTCCCTTGGAAACAGGAGGCTTCATCTGGATCTCTATTAGCTGTGCTGGGATTCCTGCTACAGAAACACATGTTCATGTGCTGCTCAGCATAACAGCAGGGATGTACTCGTGAAGCACACCTTGCAGCTGTCCTAAGCAATAGCAACAGAAATACATGAGAAACTTGTCTTTTTTTCACAGCCACGCTGGAGGTGAAGTTAAGGACATTTCACTAGACATTCTGAGGTCCCGAGGTCCAGCTGGAAAAGGGACACAGGCAGGGGGGCCCAGAGGCACGGTCATCCTGCCACTGCAGAACAGCCACAGCTCACCTTCTTCATATATTTAAGAAAAATCCAGGTAGATACCCATTTCCCAGATGCTCACAAACCTTAAATGGATGAATGAGCAACAGGTTTACCTGACGCAAAAAAAGATTTTATAATCAATTGTTGAAGAAGCTGCTGAGATTGATCAGAATTCTCACAGGAGAGCAAGGAGGGACACTAAAATTTCCCTATTTCCTAGCGACAAAAGGAAGGGATGGAGAGATACACAACTGAAATTACCAAGGTCACCCGAGTTCTTTTATTGACAGGCATTACTACAGTGACAGTATACAGATGCTCCCAAAGAAGTATTATAGCTCACAAGGCCTACAATGTCAACAATATTCAGGGAATCTGTAATCCAAATAACCAGGAGTATTTCAACGTGTCCTTAAAGAGCACTTCATCTACAGCAACTGGCCTTGCTACGGAATCCCTGAGAAATTTTGACTTAGAACTACGTGCAGCCACTGTACAATTCCTGCCCTGTTGAAATTAAATGTATCAGCCACTCATTTCTTTAAAATGATGATCTTAAAAAGACAGGAAACAGAACTTAATTAGTCGAGATTAGGGATCAACAACATAATACGTGCTAGAGCAGTTTTTAGGATACAGGAGAGTAAAAGAATGTTCAAACTGTGTTTACTGTCCAGCATCATCATTACAAAACACCTTGACTCTCTGTAGAGAACTAAGATGAAAAGTACAAGGAAGCACAGGAGGAGCTGAAAGCACTGAACTGTGGGGAATTAGGGGAAAAAAAAAAAAAAGAAAAAGAAAGAAAGAAAAGCAAAAAAGCCCTTTAAGATGCAAACCAGTTATGGTTGCAAATTATCATCCTGGCCATATTTAAGGAACTTAATAAGCAGCAAAAACCAATGTGACTGAAGGCATAAACAGACTCAGGAAAAGCTGTAAACTCCTAGCTTTCCAGAGAATAGGAATATGGAAGAAAAAAACCAAAAGTAAACCAACAAATGACAAAAAACCCCCCACACTCTGTAACTCATAAAGTTGTTGGGCATCTGAAAAGGGCTTGATAAAATATTCTGGAATTGGGGCAGGGGGTCAGTTCAGGTGGTGCAGCTCTCTCAGCACTTGTTTATTGTGCCTGCTTTTGCCTAGAGGTCAGTCCAAGTTTGTAACATGACTTCCAGGCCTTTCCTGCAGCTCTTCTAAAGGAACACAGCAGGCTGTGACTCAAGAAAGAGAATTCCAAAACCAGTGAGTTGAAGCGTGTGCCTGCCTTCTCAGACATCAGTGCAAAAAATTAACACAAAAATTGAAAGCCACCGTGCTGCAGGTTGGTGCCTACCATCTGACTTGGAGAGACCCAAACTTCCCCCTGCCATGGCTCGGCCTCAGGTCCAGCACCCTCCCCTCTGTCCAGCACAGCCCCTTATCAGGCGCAGCGAGCCTATTGCCAAGCCATCAAAGGATCCGGCTCCGGGAAGATTCTGATCTCTGGGTGTGTGACAGTTACAAATGATCTGTGCAGGCCCTGTGACAGGCTGCTCACTTGGTAACTGATGAGCTGGTGTCCTGGAGAGCAGAGCCCATGTATTTAGCAAATGACAGAACTGCGATGTTGATCAAATCTATGTGGATAGTAAAGAAAAGCAAATACAGGCTTTACACTAAATGCCCATGATGGATAGATTCATCTTGCCGTGTGCTACTCTGATTCCAATGTATTCATTCAAACTACACATGTAATTCAAAATTTTCCTTGAATTTATTCTTGTTTACAGGAACTCTGAAGCACTGTGCTTCCAAGTGGTTGCAAATGACAAAGTACCACACTCTGCTGCAGGGAAGGATTTGAGTCCATATCCTGAATTGAGTCTGTAGCACACTCTTACTAGCTGCAATAAATAAAAGGTAGGCTTTGATTTGTCTCTGTGACAGTGTAAATCAAAGGAAGTAGAGGGAACAAACCCCAAACACATGGCATCTACAAAATGAGAAGAGGAGAGATGGAGAAGGTGGTTCTGTTTCTTCCACAAAGCTCTGGCCAAAATCTAATTGGCTTTGAAAGAGCACAAAGCTCAAACCTCCCACCTGGAGGGACCTCAGACACTTCACCTTTGGGTTCCAGTGTGTAAATCCCTGTGGTTTACTGTCAAAATTAATCACAACACTGAGGGGTTTAAAACAATTATTTACACTAAAGAAGAGAATTCTGTAAGATTTTAAGTTACCTAGGTGGCTAGTGCTGGGTCTTTGAAGCCCACTGGTGGGGGGGATGAGAGATACAGATTCCCCTCTGCCCCTTTTTATTTTTTTTTTATTTTTCTTTTTCCCAGCTCTTCCCTCTCTACAAATCACACACAGCTTTATGTGGCACCTTTGCACCACGATCTCTAAAGCCTCAGGAAGCCCAAGTACACTGTAGTTTTTTTGCCAAGGTTTACTGGGGTTGGCTTTCTTTTGTATTCTCTATTTAGGTAATTTTTGTAGAAGCAAAAGTTCTTAATTAAATGCTCTCAGTATCGACAGCTGCTTTGTGGCATTTTTTCTATTACCTTTTCACTAGGTCAGCCTGATGGACTGGAGCAGACACATAAAAACACCATCTCATTGAGTCCAGTGAGGTACTGCAGTCCAAACCCATCAGCAGAGTAATCTGAAAATGTTCTATTCTATATTCAGTTTTATTTTAAAAGATGCAGGATTTCCTATGCCAGCCATTTAAAGTAAGAAAGATTCAGAGTAGTCCTGTTTTACTGAAAACATGAAATCATTCCTTTCTGCTTCCAAGCCTGGTTTCAGAATTCAGATTTGCATAGGCCAACCTGGCCATCAGTCTCTGTGACCTGGCAAAGGTCATTCTTTTGGTGGATGAGTTTTCTGACCTTCTAAAGATGGAGGAATCAAGTTCAATAAGCAGCTTCAACAGCAAGCCTTTCATCTCTGACCTCCAGGCTGGATTACTGCAACTCATTAGACAGTTCCAGAGAAACATGCTAATAGATTGCACATTAAGACTCATTGATGTATCAGCACCTGGGGTCAAAGTCCCCATAGGAAGAGTTCAAGGTGCCACGTGTTACTTGCAACCAGTGCCATACTCCATGGGTTAAGCCACTTCATCTGGCTGAGGCTCTTAGCTGTCAAAAGCTTTTCTTGTTATTTTCAAACAGAGGCAGAAAAGAGTAGTTGCTATCTGGATTTATCCTCCTAGCTTTCACAAGCAACCAAATTCAAAGTAGAAAAGCAGAGAATAAGAAAAAAAGCAGGTTAGATGGAAGAAGCCTTAGAAGAAGACAGAGGTCACAAAGCAGCTTGGTCTAGCCCCCTGTAAAGGGAGGAGCTGTGCTTACAGCTCCTGCAGGAGAGGCTTGTGTGCATGGGTTTTGGTCTGAGAGTTCTAGGAGGTAGAACTGTGTACTCAGTCTATAGAAATGACACCAGGTCCAAATGGCTGTAAGGAACATTTTACCACTATAAGGGAACTTGCAAACCATCAGAGCAAAGTGTTTCTATGCAGGCTAAGTTATACATGGCAAAAAATGCATTTTTATTAGTGTTTATTAGGGCTGTATTTATTAATTATGAAGCAAACCTGGTATAAATATTTGTGGGTTTGTTTTGTTTTCTTCTAAAAACAGTTATGCTTTTATTATGGCATCTTGGTGTGACCCCTCTGACCATCAGCAGCCATGTCCCTTCACACCCACACCTGAGAGCTACACTGGCAGGTGCTGGCACTGAGTTACAGCCTGACTCCACATCAGGGGTGAGAAAAGGGAAAGTTTAAAGACCCTGAAATCTGTTACTGCTGGGGAAACCACTCAGTGTATCACATATCAGTGCATGAGAACCTTCTGAACACTTCTCTTGGCTACTGCTGTGCTCATTTTATTAGCTGCCCTTGTTATCCTCATCACATTCAAGGTCCTCCTTCTTGTCCTAGATGTATCAGCTCATAATAGCCATTAAGAAACATCCTTCAAGACTGTGATGCCTCTTGACATGTGTCCCACAGGCACTAGGAAACACTACAGCGATAAAAATGAAAGTCCAAAGTTAAGAAATGGAGATTTCTTCAGGGATAGCCTGATAGATTGGACCTGTTCACAGAGAAAAATCAAGCAGTCCACAGGTCTCAATGGCTTCCATACCCACACAGAGAAGTAATTTCAGCAGATCCTCTCTCTTTCAATACTGACAACGAAGATAGAGAGGTCAGCATGTCAAAAGTTAGTATTAAAAATAGTTTGCCAGAATGACAAGAGAGACCAGTCAGCTATGAGGAACTGAAGCTGGGGCACATTTAAATACTACACCTTGAGACAGTCATGAGAAGTTCTCCAACCACACAGGGCCACATGTAACATATATGTTATGTTAGCTACGCCCACAGACCTCTCCAGTCATCCAAGCTGCAGCCAAAGAAGGGTGAAGCTGTAACAGAGGTGCAGGAGTAGAAGGTGATGTATGATCAGCAGCACTCATGACAGCAGGCACTACTAAAGATAGGGAAGCACTCTCGGCACAGCCCCAGGCCACACTTCCTCTGGCTTCATCTAAAATAGAAGCATTTGCCCTTTCAGTGTCATGTTGTCCAAGATTGTGTCCATCACGATAACAAAGGCTTTAAAGAAAGCGCTAAAGCCTGACCCAAAGTCTGGCCTAAGGGTTAGCATGTGACCATTGTGCATCACACCCTGACTGCAGAAGCAGTGTACAAGTCTTCAGGACTCCCTGCTATCTAAGGTTCTGATGCACAGCCAGCAGCACTGTGCAGTTACCTCATCTTGGGTAAAAAAATAATACATATCATTTGGGGACAAGCTCACTTCCTTCTCACCAAATCATCATAATTAATTTAACCACTATCATTACTGCTGAACTTTCCAGCCCAGTCAAATGAAGTTAAGTCAATTCCTTCTGTGTACTTTTTTTGGATGTTTTCCTTCCTCCATGGCTAATTATTGAAGATTTTTTTTTCTAGGCCCTAATTCATGCCTCCCTTCCTGCTTACTGAAGATAAAATGTCATCTGTGCAGGAGCTCATAATCAGCTGATTCTGACAAGCAGAGGATAAAGCACAAAAGGAAGAATATTGTTTTAAGGAGGGAGAAATCCAGATCTAACTACTGGGACTTTTGCCAAGGATTTCAGTGTGAACAGAATAGAGGCCTCATTATTGACAGTGAAAATTGGATCCTGTTGCTTCTCAAGGGTTTTGTTTCCTTCTAGCTTGTTGGCTGAAAAACTGGTGAAACCCAGACCAGTATAGCCTCATATGTATTATCTAAGCAATGGGAGGGTGATGCAGCTGAGAATATAGCAAAGTAGGCAAAACCCCAACAAGCACAATGCCAGCTGAGGTTCTGATTACTTTGAGAATCATTTACCAGTTTGTTCAAGTGCTTAAAGAAGACAGAGAAACCTTCTCCAGGCTCATAATGAGAAGATACTCCTCATATATCAGGCAGTTTCTGAATCCATCTGACATATTCAGCTCCTCCAAACACCAAGTTCAATTATTTCCTTTCACTACTTTAGGGCATCAGAAATACAGGTGGCTGCACACCTCTTATCTCCTTAGAGCACAGATTCTGTTGTAATCATTAGAGACAAACATGCTATCAGCACCGAAATAAAATGTTCTGTTTTCATTTGTTACTCTGCAGGAGGAGGGAAGCAGACCAGATTTGCACCAGGGGCTCAAGAGCAGCTACTACCAGTGTAAATCCAATGATGCATACTTAATTTCTGCATGTATAATTTTTCAGTCAGTCCCTCCTTTCTGATCGTTCCTGCTAAAGGAAAGTACAGCTTACCAGACAGCAGCTTTCTCTAGTTAGCTGCTGTCCAGATAAAGAAGAACTCAAAGCCTTCAAAAGAACCACGTAAGATTCACTGGCTCAGAAGGATGATCATTTTGAGTTCACTCTCAGGAAGAGTCAGTGCAGTTAACACTGAAAGGGAAAATCACCTTGATAATTTACTGAAGCCAGACTAAAAATGAAGGTGTTGCAAAGCTTCGGTTTCGAGAGCAGCTCAGGTAGCCCAGCTGCCATCGTGTGGCTAACACATCACACTGCTGCAACTTTGCTGTGTCGCTCCATCATTTACTCCTTCCTTATTTATTCCATACGTGTATAGAAGAGATCTGATGACAACATGTCCCAGGCAGCTCTAATTCTCTAGACTCCAAATATACACTATAGATCAATGTTTCTAGAAGGGAAAAAGAGATGTATTTAAATAATGCAAGTCTTAGAGTGCAGGGAGTGGTAGGAAGAGGAGCATCTGGTTGGGGCACAGGTCATCTAAACATCAGGTAGTATTCTGTACACACTGATCTGACAAAAGAAATCCAACTTCAGTACCACCATGAAAAAAAACACCACCTTTAAAAGTTTGGGGAAATTATTTCTTTTAACAACTGGATCAAATACCCAATCCTCTATGCAATTCTGAAAATTAAGCAGCAAGTGAGTTAAGAAATACCACTTTTCCACCAGATTCTTGGCTCTTTTTGTGGCTCCTTGAGTTGACCTCAACAGCCATTTGAAAAGGTCAAAAGTGGTATGTGAGACTAGGAAGAACCTGCAATGAAAGCTGCATAAGAACTTCAGAAGTTCCTATAAGGTTCATCAAGTTTTCAGCCCATTTAGCACTTTCAGTAGCTTCTGTTGCTTATGTACAGATCACCCTACATCCCTTCTTCACATTGACCTGATGTCAAACTGTTGGTTTGCTCACCCTACTCTGTGGCACTCGATGAACGTCCTACACTTGGTCGTGTAGAAAAGGCATGATAAGAACCTGAGAGAAAAATGCAGGCCTTGACACAACATCACTCAAAAACAGGGAAAAAAACCTTCAACTTGTATCATTTTCATGGAACTCACTTCAGAAAACAGTCTCTGTATTTGCCGTTCCAAACAAGAGACAGAATGACCACAAGGCTGTTGACAGGATGTCCCAACACAGTTACAACAAATGCATCTTTCCCATGAAAATCTATATGCCAGTGAAAGCAGAAGGAAAAAGTAGACAGGTCAGATCATCTACCATATGCCACAAGCAACATTTGTACTTCCACTTGTTAAACTGTTTTGGAGATGAGCTACCAGAGCTTCTTTGTATCTGTGCCTCCAGACTTCACAGGAAGGCAGCAGCAAAACAACAGATTCCAGAGACTTCCTACATTTCTCTTTGCCTGTTCCCTGCAGTTTGAACTGGAACCGTTGTCCTGAACTGCTACGTGGAGCTGTGTGCTCTCCAACAGGTGTCTCCAGATACAAGATTTGCAAGCCTAATGCTACAAAACACATGTTTAGCATGTGTTTCGGTATCCCTCACCAAAAAGTGCTGTCAGTCAACAGTGTTCTTATCAAATTAAGATAGTGACAACTATATTGAATAGAAAGTTAGCCTTCAAACTCGTATTTTCACATCTGTTTTGCTGGTCTCCAACAACATGAAAGACTGTATTAATGATATTATATAGGTCATCAAGTGACACATCAAGTTGTCCCACCAAATGTTAGTTATGATTTGCTAATTAATCCACTGTTGTCAAAATCCCCTTTTAAATTGAACTATTTTAGTAAGCTGTAACGAAAGATTAAGGAACATCAGTTTCAGAAGGTGACATGTATCAACAAAGAAGACTGCCTGAAAAATGTTTATGCTTAAAATATAGTGACTGCTGCACGTATCCTTTTCAACTTTTATACTCCAGCCCGTGTATTATAATTGAGCTCTACTGAATTACTTTTCTAGTGGATAAATACTGTACACGCTGTAGTGTGAAGAGACATCATGTAATGTATACTAATTAAGCCATTATATCTGTAGAGAAGATCGTATCTGAAATATCAAATTAGCAGGAATTAAACATCTCAAAGGATTAATGAAATGTTATGGAGCCATTCACTTCCAGGTCAACAGGTTCAATTTCCACTTAGTTTAATAGTTATAATGAATTTATGTGCTGGAGATAACAATTCTCTGCGTCCATTCATAAACCAGGGTAAGAACCCCTGGCTCACAGGAGGAACAGCAGACTTCACCCAGCACAGCCAGGGATATTATGCTGGGCCTGTTCTTGGCGTGTCGCCTCAGGCTGCGGGAGATCAAACAGCACATTTACTGGATGGCTGCAATATGTGTAGGCAGCAAGGAGGGACACCAGAGACACTCCGTCAGTTCTCTTTACGGAGCTGCCAACAATTGCCAACCCCAGCAATAAAGTTATCACCGGCAGAACATTCAACTCAGTCTTTTATTTGACTGACCGAGTCCATTCTGCTTACCCCGAGTCCTGTCTCAGCAGCCCTTGCTGCTTCTGCCACAAGGAAAAGATGGGTGGGAGTGCAGGAATGGAGGAATTGTAGCCACCTTTGATGCAGCATCATCTCCCAGACAACGTGACAGTAAATACACAACAAACCCTGATTTTGTGCTGGAATCACAAAATCGAGGTTAAACCTTTTCTGAGATTAAATAACCACCAAGTCAACAGATTTAAGCTTCAGCTCCTGTGTGACTATGGGCAGTAAACAAGCAATAATCAGTTTACACATAAGAGGTTAAGAAATAACTACGTCAGGAATAACTGTAAGCATGCCTGAAGAGGTACATCCAGCCTTTACAGATACATAGCCAAAAGTGACAAACTGCAAAGGTAACAATCACCCAAAGCCCACCACTTCAGCTTGCTGAGGCTCTGGTTTTACACACACAGACATTATGCAGTATGCCACAGTTAGCCTAGCATGATCCACAGCACCAGAGTGCCAGCCCCAGACATTTCCCCTGATCTTCTCTCAAGCTTTACTAAAACCACTACCTTACTGGGTTTTAGCATCTCCAAAAGTGTCAGAAGGTCCACCTATGCAGCTAGTACATAAAAACTTCACTAGTATTCATGAGGCACTTCAAGGGAGCTACAAATGCAAGTCCTTGCTGCAGGGGACCAAACCATACTCTGCAATGTGGATTGGAAACCTCCAGAAGCTGCAGTGTACTGCTGACAGAAGAGTCTTACCCAGCTACCTCTACTACCAACCACACTTTGTGATCGTCCTGCTCCCCCTGCAAAACCTCCCAAGGTCTGAAAAAACAACAAGGATTTTCAGCAGAGAGCATTTTGATGGCAGTAAAGTAGCTTATAACAGACTATTATACTGGAAACAGTTTTTCAACCCAGGGTATTGAGATACCAATACCACACTGGAAAAAAGCAAGCTGTGGCAGCCTACATAATATATGAAAAAAGCATCAAGCTGCAGGATTGTTCTCTTTTAATGACTACAAACAGAATTCAAGAACAAAGAGCACTCTAACAGCTGTTTGCCTTGCTAGCCTGGCATTATGTATTTCAAGTTTAAAAAAAAAAAAAAGAAAGAAAAAGTAAACATGACAAGCCAAAAGTTATAAGGAGCCATTTTTATTACAGGACTGTCTTGAATGCACATCCCCTGCTTATCAAATCTCTCAACACTCCCACTACAACTACTAAAAGCATTAAGAAATTTAGTGAAATTCCAAATTCCACTAAATTTATCTGTGAAGTGCAGTATGCAATACTGGTGGTGGAAACACAGATGCATTTTTACTGATCTCTTTATCACTTCAGCCACCATTCTCTCTCTTGTATGATGTGTCTTTCAAGTACTGAGTTCTTTCAACAGCTCTTCATAGAATCACAGAATGGTAGAGGTTGGAAGGGACCTCTGGAGATCACTGAGTCCAACCCCCTGCCAGGGAAGGATCACCCAAGGCAAACTCACTTCTAGATCTATTTTTCCTGTGATGCTGTAAGTTACACAACCACAGTGAAAAGTTTCTACTGATCAGCAGGAGCTTACAACCATTTCCTAAGGGATATATTTTGAAATTCTAATTATTATGATTAAGAATCTATTAATATATTTTTATAAATTAACAAATTATATATAACAATATATTATTATATATACACACAATACTTTAAATGGTTATATGTTCTTTAATTTTAGAAGTGCAGTTTTTACTATGACTTTCCAAACCTTTGGAAAGCAACATTTTTCTAAGTTTTCTGTTCCAAAAAGAAGAAAGAAAATACTTCAACAATATAGCCAGATGAAATGTATAGTATGCAGTAAAAATTTCAGGAAAAAGTGCCATCCAAGAGGTAGATGAGTACAAGGCATTTTCTGTGTTGGATGGTCAAAAGAAGCAGAAAGAAGAAACCTCTCATAAAGCACTTGAGGAAAATATTAGGGATAATTCAAGACATAAAGTAAAACCTGGAACTTTCAACATCTCATTTTGGACTTTAGAACTAGTATTTTAGTGTAGAGGCCTAACTGTTGTGTTTGTGTGTGTGTAATTCATATATATAATATATGTACGTGTGTGTGTGCATATGTAAGGTTTGTAAGGAGAGAGATATTTTATTAGACCAGTATAGTTGGAAAAAGCACGTAAACCCTTTGTCAGTCTAATAGAAGCTATCACCTCTGCCTTGAAACCTTTTTCTCTCACATCACCATGATCATGGTTACAAGACCATTTACAAAAAAAAAAAAAAAAAGAAGAAAAAAATGACAAGCTCACTTGATGAACTTATGAATGACATCTCTGGTATTCCTCTGCAATACTTGAGCCTCTTAAAACAGAAGGTAAAAATAAGCAACTTGCACTGTTTCATACTTCATCCTGAATGCTATAAAAACTCTTTATGTTCTCCTTAGTCCTAACAGACACAAGCATTAAGTTGCATGTCAACCAGGAGCCCTGGATAACAAAACAAGCTTTGACACTGGAGCGAGAGAGAGAGGCAGCAGCGTGGGGGGTCTCAGTGTTGCAGTAGAAACTGGAAGGTCCACAGGGAAATCTAAATGGTGTGTTTTTCTGTTTACCTTCAGATGACAATGTCCAAATGCCTCAACACATCACTGAATGTCTGTTACAAAAACTCCCGTCACTAAGAATAAAAATGGATGGATGGATAATGGTCAGGCTGGACCTTCTGCCTCTTGCCAGTGTATCGAGCAGAGACTTCAAAGCAGCTTGTAAGCAGTATGCAGCCAATCTAGACCTACATAATCACACCTAGAATCATCAACGTTACAGATACATCAACTTACCTGTGAAAAGATACAAGGTTGGTGTTTGCTGGTGTTTCTCATAGGACCCTGGTTCATTGACTGAAGTCAGTAAAAGAATGACTTATTTCACAATCTTTTTTTCCAACTATATTCACTGACAGCACTGAATACATTATTTTTTTCCTTTTTAAAAGCTTGCATTCTGCCTTAATTGAAGAAACATGAAGAAAACCTAACAGCAAATACATCTTAACAGATAATGGAACAGAATTTTTAAAAATTTTCATTCACTGCCACCTCTTTCTACCCCTTCCTGCAAGATCAACAGTTCAGTATTTCCATCAACTGCAAAGCAAGGATAACTCAAACACGTGCAAATAAAGATTAATATGATGGCTATATGGGCTAGACCATCAGAAAAGGCAGAGCTTTACCTATATTGTGCATGTTGGTCTTCACAGTATAAAAAGTGTGGCTGCAGGCGGATTGCAAGGAGAGAGGGATGCTCAGCATTAGATGCCAGTTTCCTGAAGTCACCTTTTAGGATAAGGTACAGCTGCAAAAGCTGTGCAGTCAAGAAACCTCATGGTATTTGTCTACTACAGAATGTATTTCCACATCAGCAATCCCTTCTATCCAAACAGATATATCCAAATCAAATGTCACTGCAGTAAAACTGCCCTCTAATCTGGCACCCTAATAATTTAAAAACAGACAACAGCCATCCCTGCAAAGCATTCTAGTGCTAAAAGCTGTGGTTCTTATACAGTTCCTTTCAAAAGCAAGACTTCCTTGAAAATTATTTAATTCTTTTTTTTTAAATTGAACTTTGTACAACCCATTCACGTTGCTTTGAAGAAAAATGTTGAATCAATCCATATTCTGAAATGCCTTAGAAAGAAAAAAATCCCAGCAGTAAATCCACCTAATTAAGTGGGGGTGTATCTAGCCCATAGGCTATTACTGCATCTCAGCTTAATATTTTTAAACATACTATCTGTGGAGCAGGCAGTAAGCTCTCCTCATTATTTCTTGAATGAAGCTGAATAGATCTAGCCCAAATTATAGCAAGATAAACCAGACAACTTAAGTGATGAAAATTGTACTTTTTGCTCTGCTTTAGGGACGCTTCTGGCTCATCTGTCCTCTGATCAAGGTGAGCCTGATAAAGCTGAAAATTACACCGTGTGACTGGATTGTACGAGATTATCTTTCCCCTGAGAAGTGATTTATTTTAGTAACTCTTGATGAATAAGAAATTTTCAGCTCCAACACGCTGCTCTTCTTGTGTGGGCATGGTTCCTTAATGCTTTGAGTGAGAGATCACATAAAAGAAACATAGAATATGAGTGGCTTACATCTTCTTTATGGTTCAAAGACAAATTGGTGTTATAAGACAGACCTTCAGGGACCATGAGTTTCATAAAAACTGAAAATTATCATCATTAGTTTGTAGGTTTAACTGCAAAAGTTACGGGCATATCTTCCACTTTTTGAGTGTGAGGGAAATCCCGTTTTGGTTTTGAGATAGCTCGCTTTGTAGAATTTGGGGGTTCTTGATCTTCAGGCGATTCCAGGAGATCTTGTTTGGTAAGTCTGAAAATGAGGCGAGGATCTGGTTCAGAAAGAGATGGGCAATTGCAGCTCTCTCTTATTTTAAGAGCCTGTGAATACATAGGAAAACAAATCATGCTCGTTTAAATAAGAAAACTCCTGAGAAGAAATGAAGCGATATGGTAAAACAATGGGGAAAAAAACAAAGAATGAAGGATGAAATTAATTTTCTCCAAGACAGTCTCTCAAAGAATGGATACTTTAAAAGGTACAGCATAAATAGATAGCTCTCCAACTGTTTTATCTGATACTTGTCCACATCAGTACCTTTTAGTTTACATTCCCACGTATATTAAATTTCAATTTACATTCACATGTAAATTAAAATGACAGCATCAAGAAAAAAAGTGGCTGTGAATAATTTACTTCATCAGATATATTCCATTATTCAAGTAATTATATGTAGATGTCCGACTCAAAAGAGGAGGAGAAAATCTCCAGGAACATAATGGACATTTAACTGTCCAGCACAGAGACCCAGATAGCTCGTCGCTTTAGTTAAGGTCTAGTTACACAAGTGATCTCATCTCCAAGAAGCAGTTCAATACACAGGTTTCATGTATTCTGAGAATATAATGTCCCTATTAAGTAAACATTTATCATCTCGATAAAAAGATGAGCACTAAGAGACCAAGCTCCTGCTCCCTGAGTAAATGCCATTGCTTCCATTCTACAGATTAGAAAGTAGAGGCACGGAGGAGTGGAAGTATTTCCCAGAATATCAAAATCCATCAGTGCAAGCGCGCTCGTACCAGATGATCCTGCCCTGTGGGCAGCCTGGGAAAGGTATGACAATGGCTGAATCTAACGTCTCAAAGGCACCGTGAGGAAATTGATACAAAACTGTATGAAGTCAGCTATTTTAAAGGATGTTGAAGCTGCCGTTGGTTTCAAAAAAGCAGCACATATGATAAAAACAGGCAGCTCATTTTAGAGCTAACAATGGGTACCACACAACTGAGGCCGATACAGCACTTTGCAAGCAGGTCTGTACCCAGACCTACTCGTATCCATGGATTCTCCTACCAGGGTGATTTAAACTAATGCAGAAAAGTAAGATCCTGTGTATCACAAAGCAAAATATTGTATGTCGAATTTCAGAGGGTCCTACAACTCTGCTGAGAAAGATTTTTTCAAGATTTGCAAATGAAATGCCAAGAAAACACAAACTCAAAAACTAGCCTGATAATTAGGATTTATCAGTGGTCACTTGGTACAGTCACTTTTATGCAGTATTACCTGTATCTGGACCTCAGTTAACAGCATAAAACTATGTGCAGATTAACATCCAGCTTCATTTTTAATCCTTTCATGGGAAAACAAACAAAAAAAAATCCAATGTATTTTTTATTCCACTTCAGTTTATAACCATAGATTCTTGAAAAGTAATGGCCAGACCCATCTTGAGTCATAGCCAGGTGCCTCCTGACCAGCACCAGGGACTCTTAGTGGAAAGTGTGGGTTAACTCCTCTTTTTTCATAGAAGGATTAAAGAGGAAGAAGAAAGTAACACACCTTTCATGGCAGTCCTAGAGCTGCACTTAAAAAACACAGCAGAAATTGTTTAATCTGCTTTATACACAGTGTATTTGGCTGAACTATCAAATCAGATATTCCAGTATACCTATGCATGAGTTTGTGCCCATCATTTTGAAGCAATCTGGTATTCTTCCACAGGAGACACTGGAAACATCTTACAACAGAAGGTTTTAAAATAGAAGAGCAGAGCTTCTTAACTCATTACTGTGTATAAGGAGGTACCAAAACATCTATCTCCCTTACTTTGCTACAGTGAACTGAGAAAGACTTTGCTCTAAATGGCTAGAAACAAATAGAATTTAAATTCAACAACTCATTTTGGAAAAAGATGCGTTCCAGAAATGCAGCATGAGTTTCTCCAGCTGTTTCTTGTTGGAATGTAACACTCAAACGACTGGATGCACAAGTCTGGATGATGTATGCAAATATCCCTCTTGTCTAACTTTAAAAAAATATGACTAAAGCTTTCAGTATTTGTTTGTCTACAGCATGATCGTCCATGTAGTCACCAAATGTAACTCCACCGCTGAACGCTCTTCTGCTTCAGTGACCAATTAATTTCTAACCTGACATTTATGACAAATCAAGAGTTTTCTCTTGTTCTCTTCCAGAACATAAGCTGCTGCAAGACTGCATTAACGTCAAGCAGCATTATTCAAGGTAAATGGAAATTTAAAGATTTAGGCTGTATCCTGGAAAGGGCAACACAATCCTCTTTTAAACTAATTTAGCAATTTTCTATCTCTGGGTTTCATGGCTCTATGGTGCCTGGCCTATTTCCATGTTTTCACTTCTCTATGATACTGAAGTCACAACAGCAAAGGTCAAAAACAATACTTCAGAGTTAACATTTTTACCCTGTGGATGACTTTTCATTCCTGCTAGACACAGAGCTGTCGAAGGGACAGGAGGCATCCATTCAACACCACCAGCTCACATGCCACTAAAAAGGCTACAGTTATGAGAATGGAAAGCTATGTTGAGATGTCACCTCACTGTTCAGGACAGCTATGACCACACACCCGAGTGAAAGTAGCCTTTGTATGTGCGTTTCCTGACTGCCACAGAACATCCAACTCCAGTTAGAAAGTGTTCTTTCCCTGGCTCAATTGCTGATATTTTATTCCGTGCCAGTAGCTCCGTAACATCATTAAGATGCCAGCACAAGGCTGAGAGCTTACAATATACTTTTCCTGAAAGATAAAACAATCCAACATGGTCAGCCACACCACACTTCAAAAACCACTAGCAACTTTGAATCCAGTGACTTAATACTGCTCAAGTGAATTATTTTTTGACCATTAGGGCAAGAGGACAAGTGAAAACATTCTTAATGAAGCACACACATGTTAATAGAGTAAGAATGAGTTTCATTGATTTATTTTTTACTGAAGAACACTGTCAATAAAGATGGACAGAACTGAGACAAGGTTACCTAGCTAGAGTAGGTAGATTCACCTGGGAGCTGACAGTACTTGAATGCTGTTCTTTTCAGGTTAACCTCCCCAGAGAAGTACTGCTGTTCAGAATAAAGACCACCTGCATGCTTACTGGTTCAGGGCATTGCAAATGAAATACCAAAACTATGGCTTGTAAGTAACAAAGGTAAAGCTGTTTCTCTTATCAATACAATTGCAGTGACCTCCTGCAGTGTGCTGGGAGTGGGGAAGGCATAAGAATGAAGGAAACCTGCCTCATCCTATTGCTTTCCTATAAAGCCTACCAGCAGAGACAAATACAGAAACAAGTGATTTCTAGCTGGCAGTGTTAATCCTTCAGCACTGTCACAGATACCAGGCTAACTGCTGCATCTCAGCCCCTTACAGTCTCTTGGAGGGCATCCTACCTCAGGCTGCCAGCAATCTCAGTATAAAAGCCACATCATTCTCTTGTCCACAAACCAGGCCAAGGGTTATAGTTTCTGGTGTATTAACTGCCATTACCTCAGCAGGGCTGACTTTTGCTCTGACCTTGCAATCTGACAAAAACTAGGAAATAGAGTAATCATGTAGGGGGAAAAAAAAAAAAGTAACACTAAGTTGCAAAATGAATTACAATTAGCAGGTGTAGGGAAGACAACAGGCTCTACAAATGAAGTAGTAGTAAAAAGATGATTAAAAGAATGGATAGTTTTGTTACTTGATATTGAAGAAAAGCAACATATATAATGCTAATACTTAAATCATTGCTTCTGTTGGCACAGAAACGAAAATTGTGACAAAATATTTAACAGCTTTATGGGGAAGACAAACACGGGTCAGTATTTTTTTGTTCTTATTTTTGTTCTTATTCTTTAAGTTTTCACACTGATGGGGGTTAATTAACAAGCATTGCACATCATAAGCAGAAAGCAAATATAGCAAACCCATTTTTGAAAAGGAAGTGAAATAAATGTATCTTCAATATCCAAAAAGCAGTAGACTAAGTAATAAGCAGTAATTACCCAAACAATAATAAAACTAATAAACAGCTAATGCGGATTTGACAATGACAGGTCTTGCCAAAGTAAATTAATTACCTTTTCTTTTTTTGACAAGTTAATTGACCTAGCAAACAAAGGAGAAGCACAGTGATATATCCCAACTTAGTATTACTCTCAAAATTATCTCAATGTGGCATTTCCACAAGAAAGAGTGGGAAACGGGTGTTAGAGTGAATCAAAAATGGAACCTGAGCCAACAACATGATGCCAAAAAAGCAAATGTCACATCAAGATGAATTTTTGTGTCACAGGCAAGGCTCAGTGGATAACCTTCTGCTTTATTCCATGTAGCTGAGGCTGCAGCTGGTGCACAGAGCTCTATCTGAACAGCATACTAGGAAAAAGGTAGACAAACTGTAGCAAGTCAAAGAACATTATGATAAAGGTTCAGAGGTGAACTAGAAGGTCCTACAGCTTCACTCTGGCACTGCATTTCCACAGTTTTTCTCTCCAGAGCAATGGTAGGCATCCTTCCTGCTACTACAGAATCATTTTAAGATTTTTCTGAAAATAAAATACACAGGCCTTCATCAAGCATCTCACCACCATCCACATGGGAATTCTAGGAGATTTCAGTTTCCTCTTAACAATATATTCTTTTTTCCCTAGCTTACAACCCAAGTATCTCCTAGTCTGAGGGGAAAACCCTTTAAAAATATGGTAAATCTCTTTAATTTCCTTTATTTCCTTTCCAGGATAGCACCACTTTGTAACTGCTTATAGTTCTCTTACTAATTCTTCAGATTGGCTGTAGCTTCCAGCTTGAAACTGGTTAAGAAAAGCAGCTGCAAGATCTTTAAAACTTATCTGCTTTTCACCCTGTCATAATTATGTGAAAAGAGAATCCCTGTGATAGAACTCCTGAGACTGTTAAGTCACCTCATTGAGACATGCTGTTTCATTACCTGAAGAATTCTCACTTTATATGACCACATCTTATTGTGAACTTGCTTAGAGAAACATCTGTGTGGCTTGGGAAGTCCAAAAACTTGTACCTATTTCCCTCAGCTACAGTAGCTGGTCTAACAATAGATGTTGTAGTGCCCTGAAAAACATTTCAGCCTCAAAACCACCAGCATATGAAACACAACAATGCTCATGGTGGTTCTGATATTAAGTCTTAAGAAGTACAGCTTCTTCACGGAGAGATACTAGAGAGATCAAAAGGCCCTTTTTGAAATCTAGCTTCTTCCCCTGGGCTCTGAATATCTAATGGCCATTAATATACTGTAAACATACTGTTCTAAAAGGCTTTAAGTATGTGAACAATGAAACAAAAAGGCACTGATATAGAACAACAGTGAAGCCCTGGGATTCCCTTTAAATGCCTGAGATCCAGCTTCAAGAAGGCAGCTCCCAGATGAAGGCCTCTACACACCTTTCAGATTTATTCCACTTTTGTAGTATCAGTCTCACTTAGATGGTGAGCTTCTGTTAAACACAGGAAGCCTTCAGACCCTGCTTTCTCATCCTACTCCAAATGTTTAGGTAAAAGGCAAATGAAAACATCTTCTCCTCAATCATCTTTCAGAAGACAATTTCCTAGCCTCCACAGCTCTTGGAAGTGAGAGTGGCTATAAAAAGGTGAAGGTTGCTCCACCTGCTAAACTACAAGAGGAAAGACAGAAAAAACATGACTGCCAGTTCTACAGAGCTGCTCAGTTATTTCAATTATTTGCTCAGTCTTGGGTTAGAACATAAGAAATTTATTTCATTAACACTTTATAAACCCGTCAATAACTACATGAAAATAAAGGATCCTGAACCCTTTATGTTCAATCTAAAATTGAGGCTCCACAAGAAGTATCATTTTCCATTTAGCTGCTCTAATGTGTTAGAAAATCCATTAAAACAGTCTCACAACTTGCTTTTGCAAAGTACTGGATTTGTGTGTATGAATTTGAAATATGAATTTGAAATATTCAGTCTAGCCAGCCTCCATCCTCCTACCCCTACTGTTGATTTTAAGCTATGCCATCATTTAGAATATTGCCTCCATTCATTCTTGTGAAAGGATTAATGAAAATCTTTTTTCTCCTTTGAAATCAGCAAACACCTCAGTAGTTCAGTGCTCTCTCTACCAATAAATCCTCAACCATCTTTACAGTCTGGAATAGAGAAAGACTGAAAGTGACTGAGAGTTTAAAAAACAAGAAGAAGAAATTTCCAGGTGTTTATAAGAAAGTGAATTTCCAAACACAGTTTGGCTTGCTGAAAACCAGTGCTGCTGTGAAGTGCTTCAACGGTGTATTTTAAAAGGGAAAAAAATAGGCAAAGCCAATCCACATTATTTTTCCATAGTGAAAAATAACACACTATTTAAAGAAATAGTAAGCACGTTAAGATTGCTAAACTTGGAACAGTTCTCTGTCCTTAAGGTACCAGCAAATAGCACATCAAATTAAGAGAATCCCCAAGTAGCTTTCCACTTGGCATTCCTCTGAGAGAAAATCTAAAGGAAAGAACAGAGAAAAGACTGCAGATTGATGGGCAATTGTGTGAATTAGCTCAATTTCTTTGGAGTGGGGTGAAATTTGCTCCCTAATGTGATGGAACAGAGATGTGTATGTGTGTGTGTGTAGGGGGAGGGAAGCAGGCTGCAAAAATCTATAGAGATCTATCATACCTAGGGCTATTAAGAAATCTTCTACCGGGTGTCTGCTGTTCTTCTGAGGCACAGTTATTTGAGGTGTACTCAATCCCACATCAGTGAGGGAGACAGGATAGAATGGAGCTTAGAGCTAGCTACCAAACCAAGAGCAGTCAAAACAGTTTTGGGATGTAACTTAAAAACTGGCTTCCAAAATGACAAAAAAAGACAAAAGAATGGATAAGACCTGTGACGCTGTCACATCTATACCAGGATGGCCATTCAAAAGCAAGAACACTACACTTGGATCAGAAATGAAAAAACCCACCCCAGAACATAATTACATTTCACTCACGATACCTTAATTTTCCCTTATTTAACAAAACCTTTAATATTGCGAGCTTTGTAACGGAGAATTTCTCTAAAGATAAACACAACGCTAAAAGAGCAGATTGCGAATTAATCCCACAGTAGCTCAAGAATCAAGACCAAATTAATTCTGGCAACCTTCCTAAGAGAAAAAGACACACTTCCTTCAGCTCTGCTCACCTCTGGGATAAGCCGGTCCAAGCGCTCAGCTCTGTTTTCATAAGAAGGGTGTGTGGAGAGCCACTCTGGTAACTTCTGCTGCCCTAGAACGGTGTCTGCCAGTTCCAGCTGCTGCCAAAACACACTGCTTGCTCGTACATCCACACAAGCCTGAAAGCAGAAAAGAAATGCAAACACTCCCATATTTTTAAAGTAACACAATGCACGTTCTGTGGCTATTGAATTACAAAAAGACATCTGAAGTTTGATTTTTCCAAAGCCTGTTTAGATGGTCCCCCCTCGTACCTGACAGGCAAAGGCGGCTCTAAAATATCTAAATGCACTAAATAATTCATCCAGATGGTCACTGGATTTGTTCATTTTAACAGCTATGTCTTATTCCCTTAGATGACTTGAAACTACAAATGTAGTTTCAATTCCAGAATCAAAGTTAATATTAAAAACTCTTCCTTTAATATTAATGATTATTAAGAAAAAGAAATTTTCCTTATGAAATATTAACACTAGATGGTGCTGCTTTCATAGTTATCTAACACTTACCTAGCTCTACTGCACTTAGCTGGAAATGAAAAAGCTGGTTTAGTTCCTTTAATTTAGAGTTAAAATCCTGAGACAAAAAAAAAAAGGGGACTGAAAAAACAAACTATGAAAAGAATGCCAAGTAGTTTCCGACCAAATTTTTGTCTTACTCTAGCAAACCTGCATTATTTTTATGGCTGTATTTAGATGAAATCTTTAAATACTAGGACAATATTGATATGCTTCATAATTATCAGCAATGACAGAAAATATAGTCACCATATCAAAAAGTTCTTAAAGTCTACTGAATTGTTATCAGAACAGATATTGGAGATCAGAATATTTTAGGTGCACTACAATACAGCAAAGAATTCATCAGCATTTCTTAGAACAGATAGAAATTTAGTGGAAAAAAACCTAAAGGGCAATTTATATCTTAATTTATATACAATTAAATGTATATTAATTACAGAAGCTCACTATTTGGCATTCTCTAAAATATGTAGCTTTTTCTTCTAATACTATTAAACTACAGACAAAATATACTGCACAGTTAATAGTGCACAAGTTTACAAACTTCAGTTACACACAATTTAGCCAGAGTGACTTTGTCTTCTCCTACATACTGTTTTATTTCCCACTATTTCATTAACTTACCTATCTTCAAAAGTTTGGGAACCCTCTCACACACAGTTTACCTCTGTAAGAAGTGTGAAACTCCCTCTGATTATAACAGAAACTGAGAAGTGTCTGGTAAATTGCTAATAAACCAAACCAGTTGTAGTTACCTTTGCTGCAAACTGAAGTCCCACTTTATCAGCTTCAGCCTCCAAGGTTCTGCTGTATGGTCTATCAAACATAAACTGCAAAGAAACACACCAAAGCTCCATTTTGGGGGTTTGAATGTGTACAATTGTAGCTATTTTTCTAACCTTCCTTTAAGAAATAATGTTTATCTATCACGTTCATATTGCATGGGATCAGTATTAATTTTCTTAATGTAATCATATCACTCCATTATATGGAATTCATTGATCCTGTATTCAGTGGAATTTAATTCACTGAAGACAGTTGCTGTTATTTCCTTTACTTTTCCTCTACTTTTCTGCTACTGGCCAGTCCCATACACAAGCCTAAACAAATTCTTATACTAGATTTAGCTTATGACAAAGCAGGGCTCCAGATTTGTTATTTTCTCATCATTAGCAAAATTTCATTAACATACAAGAGACTTAAATGTGTCCTCTGCAATTTTTGAGAATTCTATGCGTTTCCTTCTCAGATCTAAAATTAAAACTATAATCTGAATCTCTTGAGAAACCTTGGGCTCTCTTTCACAGCGTGCTTCTAGTCGATAGCACCTCAGCAATGGTCACACAAACGCGTCTCAAGGCATCTAACATACAATACTACTCAGCTGCTACTACAAAAGAATTATTTTTTTCCAAGAAAAACTTATGTGAACACGCTGGAATTAAAAACTACATCTTCAAACTCCGACCTAAAAATCCTTGCCAAAAATGGTACAATTACTGGAGTTGTCTGTGTACATTGAAGAAAAGGATGTTCCACCGAAGTTGATTATCCAGAATTATTTCCACAAGAAATACAAATCTGATGGTGTGAGGTGGACAAGAAAGGCAATATGAAGTACTGCACCTCTACATACAAATGGGCAGGACACAAGTAAAACTCAGTCAAGTTTTGTGCTATTCCAAGAATAACCCCTAGGCTTTAGCTCCCATATAAAATCAGTGCTGCTGTAAAAGCAAAGCCAGTTCAGAAATACATGACTAAAGAACAACCATGAATGAACAATGTAAGAGAACTTTACAGCTCTTAAGGGAAGGAAACCACTTAGCTTTGGAGAAAATAGCAGAGCTGGACCTAACATGCCAAAAGGCCTACAAAGAGTCACAGAAAACTGCTTATAATCAATAATAAAAAATAAACAGTCAGCAGGTAAAAACATTAAGCCTCTGGGGACAAAAAAAGAAAAACAAACCCTGAAACAGAAGCAGGTACTGCAATGTGGCTTAAATAACCCTTTCATAGAGGGGGATGCTAAAACTTTAAAAACTAAAACACAGAAAAAGAGGAAAAGAAACATCCTGAGAAAATGTGCAGAAAGATTAATTTTCACATAAGCACAACAAACATTGTACTCCTGGGTGACTAACAGAAACAAAAATTTCTGTTCAATGTCTTTCGTGTAGGGGATGAAAGCTTTGTCAGGATCAGTCAGTTATTCTTTACTACATATTGTTCAACCAGGACATTGCTGTACAATAGCTCACAAGGACTATAGCACACGAGGACTCTGAGCTTAAACCCAGATTCCATTTGCAATCTAAAGCACAACTCCAACCCGTGATGCCAAAATACCAGTTGCAGTGAGCCTAGAAGAGGAGAAAGGATGCTGACAGGGAGTTAAATCTTGCTGTCTAAATTACCAGCAGTCTCAGGATTGATTCACACTTTGTTTTTTCCAAATTCAGCTCTTCAAAACGCTGGCTAGAATTCATCAATATATTGTTTTCTTAGCTTGTACAAATATTCAAGCTCTTTAGAGATAATTTATGTTCAGAATCCACATGTCTACCCATTAGCATAAGAACTACCAAAACAGATTGGTTATGTTTAATTTCATGTTTTTGAGGAACAGGGAAATCTCGGGAAAAGCATCAAGCCAAAGAAACCAAAGAGCTCCTTCACAGAAATTCAGATTCAAGTTTTATGATGTAAGCAAAATTGCTTTTAAAAAATCCATTTTTAAAAAAGAAATGGATCAGTAACTGTCCAGAGGCAGAGAGTAAATTAGACTACTGAAGAAAACTGGCACCACAAAGACTCTGAATTTTACTTTATTGGAATATATGCTGTCTGAAAAGATTATTTCAGTAAGTTTTATTATAGCATGGTTTATACTTCAAAAGAATGTTTGGATTCTCAATTTTCTTATCTTAGAAACCATTCTTACCACTAACAATATATGCAAAGAATTCCATACATTTTATTTGTTTTAGAAACAATTTAACAACCACTCCAAATAAAAACATACACAGCTAGAAAGGGTGAGCTCTGTATCAAAAAGACAATCATCTAACTTAATTGGCACGCAGGTATTCAGAGCCTGGGCAGCTAAATCCAGTCATTTCAGGAGAGCTGAAGTTCTTCAAGATGACAAATGAAAATACATATCACCTGCAGCAGATGCAGTTTTATAAAAACATGTTTCATTCCAAAACATACTCAAATATCAGTTTTTCCTTATAGTATTTCTCCTCTTGCCTTTTTTGCCAAACATACTATTTAGTGATACTGTCTCCCAAAGATTAAAAATGTTTTTCCATGGAACTCAGAAGGGATAATATGAAATGTCAGTCTTACCTCCTGCAACTTGCTCTGAATCCACTGGCCAACAACTGCCAAACTATCACGAGGACAGACGGCCCAAATCACAGTGAGAAAGATGAGTGATAGAAAATCCAAGAAGTGAACCAGGCTGGCTTTCTCTGCCTGCAAACAGAAATTGTCCAGTTTTCATTCCTTGCTGTCTTGACGTTTCTTTAGAACACAAGAGAATTTGGAAACACTTTCAAAATTACTTTTTTTCTATGCAGCCGCAGGACAGAGCAAGCACAAGCTCCTCAGCTTAGAAAACAAAAACAAACAAACAAAAAAATCCAGGATCTTCACGTTTACAAGCTTCTCAAACTGATTTCTTTCTGTGCACATAAATTAAAAAATTGTATTCATTGCCTATCCATCAGTTTGGAGGCAAAGAAGCCCTCAATCTAGAACAGTAAAAGATTGCTACACCATCCTCTTTTTTTTCATAGGTTTACCTACAAAGCACAACAAAATTACTACATCCATTCAGTTCAACTGGCAAAGAACTACCCATTCCACCACATCCATGCCAGGATATGGAAAAATTAAGTCTGTGAAAACAATCATCTGTAAGTGAAGATTCAAGCTCCAGGCATCCTAGAATTTGGCATTCTAAAACTGTGTGCTACTGTAGTAGTATCACATATTTTAATAATAATACAATGTATTTTAGAATAATTTACTAAAGTATATCCATTTGTGTAGATATTAACAAGAGTAGGAGTAACAAACCGAGTTGCTGAGTGCCTCTAGTTCCTGCTGTCTGTGTTACAGGGGGGGAGGCATCTGCAGACCAAGTTCTCCATGACTGTTGATAGCGAGCCACAACCCATCTATACAGCTATGAAAATAGCCCTGGTAGACTTTGTGCTAAGATTGACTACTAGAGGACTTCTGATAGTTATTAAATACTACATGAGTAATACAGACATACTGTAGCAGAATACTCTCATTTCAAACTCCATTCTTCATTACATAGAAAGAGTCTGAAGCTCTGGTTGGTAGTAATAGAAAAAAATCTTAAAAGTAATTAGAATTCAGTTAAGAATTTTAGACAGCTCTCTTTAAATACTTACTGCATGTTCCAGCACAGCATGAGCTATTTCATGTCCCAAAATGAAAGACAGCTGATCAATATCACAAGCTGCATCCAGCAATCCCGTGAAAACAAACACTTCACCATTCTGTAAACAAAATGAGAATGAAAATTAAACAGAAGGCAGATAAATAAAATGCTGGTTTGATATTACTAATAATTTTTGTATTGGGTTCAACTTACTGGCAACACAAAAGCATTTATTTCTGGTTCATCTACCACATGGATAACCCACTTGAGTGCCGAGACCTGCGGGATGTCCTTACTGCTTTCACATAAATGACCAAGAACTTTCTCCACAAGCCGATAGCGTGCGTCTGTCTCAGGCAGCATTTTACTTTCGAACTTCTCCATCCACTGAAAAAAAAAAAAAGTCATTGACTGCCATGCAGAACAAATTCACAGTAAATGACTCATTTAGATTTAATGAAGTTGCGTGCAGCCACTAAGCTTTAATACCTTTTTCTTTCATATAGCTAAACCAAATACATTGGAGTTCAGGCTTTCAGACCACAAGAATTAGTAAACTTAGAATTAAACTGACCAGAGATCAAAAATAAAATAGTATAAACTTGGTCCTACAGCATCCTGTATTTGGCATTTCCCTAATAAGCTTGTCATCACAATTTGATAAACTTTTCCACATTATCCCCAATTTCCATTTGAATTTTTCTGTACCTGTATTTTGTTGTGATTTGTAAGGTGGACAAATTTATACAAAAGATGTAATTTGAACATATTCTTGTACTTATTCTGTTCTTATCTTGCATTCTCTATCAGACAGGAATACAGTGACACTGGTGTATGAAGTTTCACTGACTTTAGAAGAGAGTCACAGAACTCAAAAGTTGTAGAAATTAGCACAGTGGACAGTTTAAAAAGAGAGTAATTGAAGAAAAATGAGCTGATCCAATGAAAAAAAGTAAAAAGTACAACTGAATGCAGGTGGAGAGTATTACCTTACAAAGCAACAGCTTAAAAGAGAGAACCTTGAACAGGTTCCAAAGAATGCTCAAATCAGCACCGAAAATGAGCCGGATGTCAGCACGCTCCTATGATAATAGCTCTGCTTTTACTGCTATTACCACATTTCTGTAGTTCTTATTACAGTAACACAGTTAGAAATGTTAGCTACATACATGTGATGTGCTCTTTAACTATCCCGTGCCCCCGAGCAGTTTGCTGAGTGAAAACTCTGAAAAAGGATGGGAGAGAAGAGGAGGGGGTAACTGCTGGGGGTGCTCTCCAGGGCTCCAAGCATGAAGCTCAAACCTTATCAAGAACCCCACAAGGTTTGTTTGCCGACCTCATTAATTGGAGTATCACATAGATTTAAAAAAAAAAAAAAAGGCATTAACATTATTTTGAATTTCTCTTTCACATCTTACCATATCATATTCCATCTGTGACAGTTCCCTAAAATGCTCTTTTCCAAAGACCAACAGTCGAGGGCGCCCAGTGATGGGTGTCTCCTCCAAGTGAGTGAAATAAAACATGACAAATACAACTCCTAAGCCACTGACACCCAGGAGTATCTTCCATTTGTTTTTTCTTGCACTCTCTTTAAAAAGTTCCCGTTTATGAGGAGGAAGTGCTTTCCACCACTTTCTTATGCTCCTGTAAGACACAAACAGTGCTAACTTAGGACACAGCTGAAAAGCAGTTTGTTAGTCTCTGCCCATGGTGCATTCTCTGTTACAGTCTCACCTGATGTGAGAGCTTATGGAAGGTTATACTGTAAACAGCTTCTACTCCAATCCATTTCTTCCCTCCCACAGAAGAAGGAATGTCCCTTAACATCTTGGTTCATCTCCCTCTACCACATGTGAATGAGAAGAGCAAAGGATCCACCTAACACCTCTGACAATGGAAACAATTTCTTGTTGAGCAAACTAGTCAGCCTGGACTCCACGCCCAACAAAATTCTGCACAGATATTAAAATGAAAACACAACAAATAGGCCTACCATCCTCCACAAACTCACCCACACATCTCTGCATAACAGGGTCCTACACCGAGTGAGGAAATAAGATGGTATTTTACCTGCCAAGAATGATAGCAAATAACTTCTGAGCTGGCTTAACAATAATCCAGAAAAGAGGAAATGGAGCAGCTTGAAATGGCGGTGACGTGCGGAAAGGCCTGACAATCTGAACGTTCCAAGCAGAGAAACCATGTGGGAGTTGCCCTGCAGAACTGACTGGGAAGGATGTGGTCTTCCCCCACAATGTCCAAGAAGCCTGGAAGCACAACTGTCCTGAACTGTGGTGTGCATTCTTGTATGCTTCCGTATTTAAGACACTGGAGAGACACCTCTGTCCTTTACAGATGAAGTTTCTACAGTAGTCAGGGCTTCCAGTTAAAAACCAGTTTCTAGTATTTCCATTTAAATCCAGCCTTCGACATCTCCCTCGTGTCCAACCGACTTGAGTCTGGCAATGTCCTGCATAAGACCTGTAGAGACCATTGCACTTCCTCTGCTTGGTCACAGAAGGCAAATGAGAGAAAATACAGTTCCTACTTGGCAACTTCAGACCACAGATGATATTCATAACTTCTTTGGCTGGTTACCCTGAAACAACAACAAAAACAATAGCATAAGCAGTATTAAGAAGATCACTTTTGGCTGTTTGCAGGAAACTCTGACACATTATTTCATTTCATCTGAACAGATACCATGTATTTGTTTGTCAACAGTTGCATTGCACACAAAAAAATCAGTTACAGCCGCATCCCTTAGCAGTTTTAAAGTACCAATAAGCTTTCAACTGTCAAGAAGCCACTGCCTTTTATCACTGGGAACAAAACAAACTGTTTTGATTCTTCTTTTTTTTTTTTTTTTCACTTTTATTATCGCCAGATCAGAATGACTGCAGGTGTCCCTTGTGGAAGACACGTGTCCATCACCACCCTTCTGTGCTGGGCTGCTTCCCACAGGTGCCATTCAAACACACAGAGGAAAACCAGGATCTAGTGAGCATTTTGTTAACTCTTTTCTCCTCAACTCCGGGTGCTCATCTGCTGCACCTGGCCTAAAAACCAAGCGTCACCCAACCGGCAGCCCCTTACTGCCGGGGCATTCACCCGCTGGCTCCCCGGGACCCGCACTGCACCGGCGGCACCCGCCGCCTTTGCCCTGGGCCTCCTCTCCGGCAGCGGCCTGACGCCCCCAGCCACCCCTGCCTGCTGACCTCGGCTGCCGGCCCTCAGCGCCCGGCAGCCCGCACGCGAGCAAATTCCCGCCTTCGGTGCTGGCGCGACTATCGTGATACGGGCAGACGTGAGGGGTCGGGGGGGGGGGGGGAGGAGAGTCGTGGCACTCTGAGGCCCCCGCCCGAGGGCGCGGGGAGGCAGCTTCGGCCGCCCTCACAGCTGGAAGTCCCCGAGCTCTGCTCCGGGAACCGCCTCCTCCACCGGGCTCCCCTACTCACCACCGCGGGAGGCGGAGGAGGAAGGGTCAGACCGGGCCGACGCGGAGACGCCGTCAATAGCGGGGCCGAGGCGGAGGACGAGAGACGGCGGCTCCGCTCCACTCCCCTCAGGCGGCGGCCTCCTCCGCCCCTCCCGCCGCGGCCCTCGCGGAGGCTCCGCCCCGAGCCCCGGCGCGCGACCGGAGCGGAGAGGCCGAGGCGGCGGTGGCCGCCATTTTGTGGTAGCCAGAGAGGCCTGGGCTCAGCTGGTGGGGACGGGAGGGCATGTGTGGGGGTCCCTTCAAGAGGCGCAGAGCGACGCTGCTGCCTTTCCCCTGGTTTTACCCCTGGTGCTGCCGGGAAGCCTCTGCGCTGCCCCTTCTCACCTCACGGCTGGGGTTGGCCCTCACTCCTGGGTCTGTGGGCCTGGCTGTTGGGAAGTCCCGAGCCAGGCTGTAAGGCCCCTGTAGCTTTCAGAGCTCACAGGTGTTAACACCTTGGGCTTGCTGTTCTGGAGAGCTGAAGTGAAGGAGAGAGCTGGTGACATGCCTGTGGAAGGGAGCAGTCAGCCCTGCTGTGACAGTGGTAGGTGGGGAGGTGATGCTTGGCAAGCTACTAACCTAGTAGGTAGCTTATGGCCTACTTATCTAGCTGCCAAAAGTACATCTTAAATGATGGGGTGTGAAAAACAGGTCATTTACTGAATGAAAGTGTGGGGCTGGGAGGTGTGGTAATGATAGGGCAGCCCCTGCTTCATACAAGCCCCAGGGCTTTGCTTGTAAACAAAGGCCCTCTAGTTGTGAAAAGGGCTTTGCCTTCAAGAGTCACACATGGTGTCTATGAGCACAGTTAAGTGCTGTTCAGTGTTTGCTGAGATACTTACTAGTCCCTCCCTTTTTATTCCTGAGGCTCTCTCCTGTGACGGTACTTAAGTGTTGATGTCTGCTGCCAAGGAAAATACATAATGACCAGATTTTGGAGTCCAGGCAAGAAGAAACCTTATAGAGCCATAGGTAGGAAGTCTGTTTTCATTAGATGCACATCCTTTAAGACCTGCCCTACCTCCATCATTGTAAGAGACACAAAGAGTAAAATCCATTAGTCAATTATCAATACATTAATTTTTGTGACTGTCAGCTCCAGTCGCAAAACCAGCTGAGCTGTAGCAGTGGAAAAGCACTTGGGGCTACCCTAATGTCTGTGTGTCCCAGCTGTCAAGAAATGTAGAACTGAGATGGAAACTCTCATGAATATCTCCTGATGCTGAATGTTCTTACTTTTTAGACCCTGTATTTGCTTGCTTTTCTTCTCATTATCTAGAATTCTCCATTCCTAAGTAAGCATGAAGGCTTTCCACCATTTCCCTCTAGAGCAAATGTCATCCTTCCACCTCACAGCCTCTCCACTTTAAGTGTGCCAAAAATACTGGGTTTTTTTGTTGTTGTTCTTTGTGTGTTTCTTTTTGCTCTTGTTTCTCCAATTACATTAATGAACTCTGTCTGCATAGAGATATAGAGGCTATTTCTGCATTCCTCATTTGCCTAAATTCCTGTTGAACTCAATGGATGTTTTGAGTGTGTAAGAACAGGGCTAAAAATTGTATTCTACATCTTGCACTTCTAAAGTCTCCCCGAGTAGCATCACTTGTAATTAAAACTTCAACGCAGACAAGCAGCAAATACAGCACAGGTAATTATAGGATCTCTCCATCAGATACCAATACTAAATATCTCTCTGTATGAAAATCTGGTAAACAGTTGAGCAAGTGGGTAATTATAAAGTGTTGATTTTCTCTAAATAGACATATAGTGAAAAAAACATTTTAACTAGTCATTTATACCGTGGCTCCTCTTGAATTTTAATGAATATATATGCACATAGCATTTTTCTTTCCCCTGAGGATATGAGAGAAGGTCTTATGCTTTAGAGAGATAGGTTAAGACTTGTTTTGTACCCAAGATTTTGTTTACCAGCTTCACTTCTTCTTAAAAAAAAAAAAAAGGACTGTAATTCACATTTCAGAAGAAGACCAGAAGCCAAGCTTTCATGCCTTAAGACAGCATAGCACCTACTTAGAGGTCATAAGTGATGTATAGGTTTTCTGATGAACCTCAGCGTGGCACTGAATTTCATTCTGAAAAAAAATGATGTGTAGAGTGAGTTCAGATCATGAAGCATTTTCACAGCTGTCTTTCTTTTTTTTGTCTTCAAAGATGGAATGCATATGAAACACTTGTGAACTCTGTACATGGCAGGATGGAGCCATTTATCATTACCTGTCCCAAAATCTTTGCTTCAAGTTGCTGTGGAGGAAACCACTTAGTATCCAACCCCCTTGACTGACTAGATATGAGCTTATCAAAGCTTTTGCTGTCCACATACACTGTACAAATACACTATGCCATAGTCCTTAGTACAATTAACACCAAAATTAGGTAGAATTTTCCTGCGTATGTGTCCATTACTATTTGTGTATCTAGCTAAGTACTTGTACTGAACTGAGTTTTTGTCTCTGTATGAAATCATTCACACAAGCAAATCCAATAAAAGTAATGAAAACCAGTTTAACTGTAAATATATAAAAAAAAAAATTCTGTATATTCAGGTGGAAAGAATTTGGTTCTAAAGTCTCCCTGCTACCAATTTTGATCATCACAATTAAGAAAGTTGTCAGTTAAAATGTACAGTCTTCAACCTCAAGTGAATAAAACTTTCTATAAAACAATAAAATATTTGGCTCTTGTAGAACTCCAAGCCAAAACTAAGTATTAGTTGATGGTTCTGTCATTCAAGTTCCAGTGTAATTCACTTAAGTTCATTAGTGTTAAGCTACAAACTTGACAGAAACAATGTGCCCCATCAGCCTTCTGCAATTCAGAGATTGGATTTAATGCTACTTACTGAAACCTCAGGAGATCATATTCTCTTAAAAGACTGGGCAACACTTTTCATAAATATCAAGATTTTTTCCAAATCTTGTTCCCGAGAATATCCTGTCTTGATCCAGAGTGGTTTGTGTTGTGTATTCACTGTCCCTTGCCTTCCCTGGGCCCACTCACATACCAGTTAGTAGATGCTATTAAAGAATTTGTTAATAACTATTCTGCTTATTTATGTTGTTGATGTAAAAAAAAAAAAAAGAGGTAGATTTAAAATCTAGAAGATAACGTTACTCCACCAAACTGCAAAAATAGCACATCAGCTATTTTTCTTCTTCTCTGGGGTAACATAAACATATAGTGGGAGTTAAGGAACCAAATGTACCCACATCCAGAATAAATATATTTCAGAAACTTCTCATTTTGAGGGCCTTAAGTTGAAGTCATGGAAATGACCTCCAGCATTACATACTGCTCTCAACTTGCCAGAGCTGACAACCATTGTGCTTTAGAGGGCAACTTGGATTCACAGTAGCTGCAAAACTGGCAGAAATGGGGATAATCTTTTACTTAATAATTTTCACTCTCCTAGCTTCCAATTCTTGCACACAATTTGTAAACTGCTTTTGAAGCAGGTGACCTGCATAAGAACATCAGTGAAAACAGTAAATAGGACAGAGTTCTTCTACTAGCTGTCTAAAATGCAAAATGTATTTGGAGACTGAAAAAAGGGAGCATTTATTAATTTTCTATATGTGAGAGATTTTGCTTGACTCCTTCAGCAGAACTGAGACAATTATCAAGCTGTCTTATTTCCAACAACAGAGAAGAGCACATGAAGATGGGAAAGAAAAGGAGAACTCAACAGACCTGTGCTTAAAATGAATGTTGTCTGCACAGCCCAGTGCAGTGGCTGCAGCATAGCCACATCCAGTTACTTTCTGATTGCTCCACTTAGCTTTTCTGGGTGCAACCAGAGTAGCAAAAATGCTGAGATTTCTCATTTCAAGCCTTAGAAGGACAGACGTTTATTTCAAACAAACAAACAAAAAGAAAAGGAAAGCAGAAAGATGTCCGGAGTGTACACCACCAGTACTGCTGGGCCTCCATGGGAAGAATCCCAGTGGAAAATTAGAACTGCATTCTCATTCAGTCTTTCATTTAGATAATACAAAGTCTCCCTAATTGTTTCTGTGGCACTCAATTTGTGCTGGAGTAGGACTGGAAGAGTATTCTCCCTCGGGGAATAGGGGTCATCATGAAAATGAGATGTGAATCTTGTCTGGCTGCCTGGTGTGTATGATATTTTAACTAGATAAATCCTGGTACAAGGAATTTTGTTAGAACTGCTGAATAATAATTGTAAAAGTTCTGGAAGCTGATTTTTTTTCCGGCTCTCATAGCAACTGTAATGACTTCAGATTAATTTTAGCATTAAAAATTGGTAATTGCAGTACTTAAAACCCTGAGGCAAAGCAGTGGAAATGCTTTGGAAAGGATAATTATACCTGCATGAGGAAGACTATCTGTTTAATAGCATTAACTTAGTCCAATTAAGAAGTTGAAGAAGGGCCAATTTATTACTTCTTTAACTGTTCTCTGAAAAAGTGGGTTTGATATGCAGCAATAGAAATTGGTTTGGGTTTTTTTTCAAAGGTGATTCCCCAAGGTTTAAACATTTTAAGGACTGTTGGGGGGATCTTGTCTCTAGTTGTCATTAAGTGCTTAATGTCACAGACATGCTGGTGTTCTACCAGCTGAACATGAAGAGAGGGGTTGGGTTTATGTGGCAGGCATTTTGTTTCGCATTGTTAACCTAATCTGGCCATAATCCCAGTCTAAACATCCATGAAAAAGATTGTTCTTAACAGGGGGAAGATGGGACAGGAAGAGGATTCTTTGTTCCAAAGCAGCAGCAGGTTTGGGCTATTTTGCCACTGATAAGAGCTAGAGCAGGCTGGGGGCTGGCTGAAGGCAGTGGAGGATATGCTGCCACAAAGCTCTCCCGAGGGCTTGCCTGCTCTAACATAGCCATGTGTCTGTAGGTATAGGTGTGGGAAGGGAGGTGTGTGTAAACACACCACTCATTTGCAAACTAACACAGGGATTTGGGGTTGGAGAATGCACACACTTGCGTGTATGAGCAGGCATGGATTTTACCAGGGGGAATCAAGGGAACAGAGTTTAACAGGAGTTTAATCCTTCCATGAATCCTTATCTTTCATTTCCTTGCTGTAGTGCTGGCATTGCTTCTGGCACTGTCCTCACTGGTTAAAAGTTTTAGCTAAAAGTTAAAAGCAAAGGCCACAGCTAGCTTTGTGCAGCTGCACAAAGGTACTAGGAAAGGGCAGCACTATCCTCTTCAGAGTCATAGCACAGACAGATTTTTTCTTTGCCAGTGGTTATTTTGAGCTTTCTGAGGCAACCCTTCACCAGTTGGAACTACAGACCATAACTGAGGCAACACAGAGCTCTGTCTTCATTAAACACCATCTCTGTTACATAATCCAGGTAGGTAATAGCACAAAGGCACTCCTTCATATCAGCTAAGGGCTTATTTTTGTATCTACCCACAGACAGATGTATAAATATGTATATATTTATACCTACAACCTACAGAGTGTTAAACCAGCATTCCAGAACAAAACAATCCCTTAAATACTTTTATGCTTGAGCAGGCCCCACGGAAACTGATACATGATTGATGTTAATCTCACTGGTCAGGGCACTGGTTGAAAGCTGTCACCCAGTGCCTCCTAGAACATAAACCCACCACTGCTCTCATCATGCTGGCTGTACCCACAGAAACCACTGCTAACAGTATAAAGCCTGATTACTTAAATATTAAAACACGATTGGGAAAAGGACAACTGGACAGTTCAGCCTTAGAAATGTCTAAATTAGAACGAACAATAAAAATAATGTTAATTTTGCAAAATTTAAAGCTGACAGGGAGTTCAGTTTCCTCCCTTTCAGTGAGAACATCAAAAAGTCTAACAAGCTGATCGTCATGGGCTGCTACAGTAAAATACTTGATCTACCATGTGCAAAAAATATTAATGCACAGCCTGAGAGGTGGTATGGCTGGAGCAGCAGGAGGGAACTGAGCACTTAGCAGGAGCAAAGGGTTTGTTAAAGTCCAGATCCTACCATAGCTTTACATAGCTTTCTTCAAGCAGAATGATCTAGTCCAAAGCGAGGTTCTCTGAGCTCTGCACTGCAATTAATCTTCCCATTCTTTTGATTAATTACAGACACAGACCTTATTAAATGACCCTAGTGCGTTTCCAGTCCCCTAGCAGCATGCAGGCTGCTGGTGCTTGATGACTAGCAAGGAAATAACTGACCACAGCACGTGACTTCTATGGGGCATTTAATGATAAAAATACAAATGACTCTTCCTCTTCTGTATAAACAGAGGCAGAAACAGACTCAAAGCATCTTCACTTTTTTTCCTGGTATCCTAGTCATGCACAGAATCAGAGATGTGTATTTAGTAGTTCGCCCTAGGAGCAGTGCGTTACTGACTTGTTAGGATCACAAACTGGTCATCTTGAGTCTACTTACAGAAGAAGGGAGCTGGCCCCACTGCAGTGTCTCGGTGCAGCGGTCTCTTTTTGGCCCTAAGGAGATGAGGCTGATGGGACTTCAGAGATCCATATGCAGTGTGGACAATGTAATTGCCAATATTTCAACAACTAGTGTTATTTTCTTTAAAATGTCCTTCCTTGTGGGTATGACCTCCCAAACAGGGAATGCAGCAGATGAGTAGGTAGTGAAGAAGTACAGTTCTGTGTCTTGGCCAAATTCCAACTTCAGTAATTACACCCTGCTCTTAAATTCCCCCTGCAGCTCTACTAGAAGAAAGCTCTTTTTCAGCTTGTCCTGAGGCATTGTGTAGTATTTCTGTGAAGCTGTACAACACTGAAAAATATCTGCTCCCATTAAAATTGCAAGGGGAATTTAGGTAGACAGAAAGCTATTACCAGATTGTGAATCTGGGCAGAGCACCAAAGTTAACTTACACTTGCACGGGGATCAAGGGAGCTTTGCTGACAGGAGCGTCAGCCCCGTGTTAAAGAGCACAAGTGGGACGAGCTCGCTGTGCTGCCGGAACACCAACCCAGAAACCTGGGACCTCCACTCCTGGGAGTCACCCCAGGAATGTTTCCTAACAAATGGCCCTGTGTGCTGCAGAGGATCTTATCACAACCTCATTTTATTATTAATATTTCTGAAATTATTGGTTGATAAAAAAAGCTCCAGCAGCTTTAAAAAAAACCACCAAGAAAACCAAACCATATTTTAAAAAAAAAGTCTTTACCAACAGAAAAGCAACTCTATCACTCAGTTATGCCAAGAGAAGTATGTGAATTTCAGTGAGCAGATACACCAAGAACCCCAAGAGGATTCAAGCAGGCTGAACCAGGCCTAGTGAAAGCCTTCTACGTTACACTGAACAGCTGGAACAGTTTTCTTAGCCTCTCAATCGGGATTCATTTAGAATATTTAGGTAACTGACTCCTGAATTAGTTTATACCTGAAACATAAAAAAAGTAATTCTTACTAAACCAGAACAATTTAGAACAATCACTCTCCAGGTTCCTGTAGGAAGGAAAAAACCTTTCCAAATCCATCCACATACACTGAGCCTATTTGTGTTTTGTGCTTTTGGGTTTTTTTTTTCCTTCCTGTCGTTGTCTTTCAGGGCAGCTGTAAGCTTGGTGCTCCCATTCCACCCATTTCTGTAATCTCAACTTTCTCGTGTTTTCTTGTCCTCAGCCACTTCAGAATAACCAGCACAGCAATGCCAAAGCCAGTCACCAGTGTCACCCCTCTCACCACAGCACTAATAGCAACCAGTTGTCTCATGGAAAACTCTGGTGGCTTTTCATCAACATAGCAAATCCATAGTTTTTCAATATCCAGAGCATCTCTATTGACAGAGACAGTTAATGTACTGTTAGAATGAAATACAGAGTCATCTTCTCTATCTTTTCCAAAGTTACAGGCTGCATCAGCTCTATCTGAATCCCACCTGGATTTCTCATGATGGGCCAGGCAGATTTGGACAAGTGGGGAATCGCCCTTAAGAGGCCACAGCTGCTCCACACTGATGAAGCTACCACCAGAATCAAACCCAGCAAAACCCCAAACAGAGGCTCCATGTTACAGGTGAAAAGCATGGATAAAGTCCCAAGTGATGGCAGGCAATAGCTGAAGCTTTAATCCATTCAGGCTGCTCATTTCTACAGGCTGGTGTGCTGCTGCCTTTATCAGGATTCAAACTGGGCCCACCAAACAGGTTCTCCTGCCAAAAGGAGCTGGCATCTCAAATCTTAGAGCAGTCAACAAGCTGCACTTTCATCTGTTAATTCTCAGGGAGTAGCACCCATGCCTGCCTCCAGATGCCTGTCAGCCCTCTGGCTTGAGGAGGAAACAACCTGAAGCACAGCTCCTACCTTGGGCTTCCCTGATGGATTAGAGCACAGCTTGCCCTTTGCCTTCCTCAGACATTTTATGGACTGTGCAAATTCATGTTTAAGGAATTTCTCCCCTTTCTGTTAGAAGAAATCCTACTCCTCCACTTCCTGCAGCTTCCATCATGCAGCTTCTGATCATTCCCCTGTCTAGATTCTTACCAGTTAGGGACTTCTTCCTTTCCACCTTCTGGAGTTTCTATGTCTGTTGCCTGGAGCAGGTACCAGTTCAGAAGGAATAACTGTTATCAGTTTGATGCTTGCTTACAGAGCACAGAAAGCTTCTCTTTCCCCCTTTCCTTTGGCACAGACTAATCCCAAGGCAGGCTAGGAATGATGATTTTCATGCTTGCATTACCCTTAACAAACTTGTTAGCTGTTTCTAAAGGAATATCTCAGTCTGAACTTTGAGTAATGCCTTTCACAGTGCACTCCAGTAGCTCCCAAGTGCCCTAATGATCTACAAAGCATGAGTTACCATTTCCATGTGTTTTGGCAGCAGCTGAAAGACATTTTCCAGTTTGCATTAAGCAAGTCCCATTCATGGTGTTTGTCAAACACTGTCAGACACTTTATAAATCATTATTTTGGGACCCGTAATGTCCCCAGAACAGCATCTACACCATTCTCCCACCCACACCCTCTCACAGTCAGCTCCTCGTACTCCTGCTGCTGCATTCCTGAGGGCCTGCCCTGCTGCCAGTCAATGCAGACTGGGCTCCTTGCAGTGATTGCTCCTGTCTGTGTGAGCAGTGGGAAGTGACCCTGGCTGCCAGTCACTGTTTATTGCTAACACAGTGCAGGTTTAAAATGAGAGCTCCAGCTGTAAGTACCTGCTACCACTAGAGGAGGGCACAGGCTGGAGTTGAACTTTGCAGCTACACCTATTTCTAAATAAGCCACAGGAAAAGACGCTACTTGAGGGAGACAAGTTCTTCAAATTATCTTTTACAGCACATTATCTCACCTCTCCCTTTCCCCTTCCTTCAGATAAAAGTAACAGGAGCTACCTTTCTTAGACAGTAATTGAGATCTACAGCTAAAATTATTATTAAAATTGCTAGGTATTTCAAGTTGTCATATTGATGATTCTTTGATAATAGTTTAGTAACTCTTTTTAATTTATAAGTCCTTCATTTACCTGTAATGTTTGGTTTGTTGTTATTTTCTTTTTTCCTAAATCACATCCCTCCTTCAAAGCCCAAATCCATGTAACTGCCACCTCCACATACTCGTATCTTTTCTTTATTTTAATTCACATAATGAACTTTCTAGAGAGAATAGGTTTTGGTTTTCTTCTCTGGAGGGCAGAGCCTTGACTGCTGTAAACTTACCAGCTCCCAACTGGCCTCAGTGAAGCAGTGGCTGTTTCTGTAGAGCTGAGAGCTGCTCTGCCCTTGCGCTCTACGCGCCCTATGGCTGGGCAGTAACGGGAACTAGCACCTTGCTGCTATTAACTCTGTGTACAAGTGTTCACACTTGGGCTCAAACGTGGTGTCACTTGACAGTTTCCCTTCTTACAGCCACTTAAAGTGAAGTGGAGAAAAAGGGGTTAGTCAAAAGTAATATATGGAAGAAAGCTGATAGGTAACTAAAGGAGAAGGTGTTTTCCTGCTGGTGGAAGATGTGCATTGCTGTTGCCATAATTAAAAACTCCGTTCGTTGTCTCTTCCCTCAAAGGTGGCCAGAAGCACAAGAGTTTTAGGATGTACCCATCACCAAGTGGCAAGAGAAGGGCAAAGAAAGGATAGTTTTAAATTTCCTCGAAAGAGATGCATAAATTGCCAAAATGCAAGTGTGCCTTCCCACTGATGTTTTTGTACTGGTGGATTTTCCCTTCTATAAATAAGGAGGGAACAGACGTATTTTAAAGAAAAAAAAGTCTTTCAAATATCTATCTACCTCTCTATAAATATAGGTATGGAATGCCTCTATGACACTAAAAAAAGGAAAAGTATTATTTCCTTTAATCCATGCTAAGCTGTAACAGCACTATAAGAGTTAATTATTTAGAACAGCAGGCTGTAAAAGGAATAATCCTGTAGGAAATGTGGAGTGCATTATTTCTTTAGTGATCTCTGCTTCCATGGAAACAATTTCTCAGCACAATTCCAAATCTCATAAAAAATAGGGCACTAGGTCTATGTAAAACAGCAAGACATTTCCAATTAAACAACCAGAATGCTTTTATCTAGGCCATTAAATACTTTGTTCGGTATCAAATACGATTACAGTGTTTGCTGGGATGTTACCAACCAGCTACTTTCCTATGCACCAGGCTCTGTGGGGCTGGATGGTCACCCTGCACACATCCCCTCTCAGCAGGGTTCACAGCAGCAGCACAGCACCTTTCCTTCCCCCCGCACCACTCTGCCACACCAGGGCCCTTGAGGTGCCCTGGGCACCTCCGTGCCCCTTGCTTTCCACCACCACAGCATCTCTTTCCCCTCCATGACATGATGTCCTCATAGCTCTGCAATGCCCAGCAGACCAAGTGCTCTGCTAGCACAGCAGGAAAGGGTTAATCTGGCTCCTGCTGCTGCCAGGACTAGAACCAACACACCTGAATCAAGTTTGAGTAATAAATAGAGTTGTTTGAAAGGTTATCTGATGATCACCTTCAGAATTCACCAGAGTTCCTCATGAAAACAAACCTGTTACTTTACTGATTCCCCAGCCAGGGTCCTCTCTGTGAAAACAGAGTGGAACATACAGATGTGCCATCCTGGCATCTCTGCCACCAAGTCCCACTGGATAATTGTCCGAGGGAGACTAAAGCTGAGAGTTGGTGAGAATAAATGAAAGAAACAAAACCAAGGTTCATGGCTACTGCTCGTAGTATTCAGCCACTAGCCTGAAGTTTCCAGGCGCCTTTTGCTGTTCAAAGCCTGTTTTGTATCTATCGGCTGTGGCAAAGCTCCCTCTGCTGGTGTCACACCTCCTTCAAGCACTTGGTTACTGCTACTGAGCTGAAGTACCAGATCTGATGCTTATTACAAATATAAACGCATCTTTCCAGGTCCTGCATATACAGGCTTTATTAGTAGGTTCTGGTACACCATCAGTCAGGAACAGCAAAGCAGCAAGCAGAAGGGGAAAAAAGTACTTAATATCAATGGTAAAATGTTCACTTTTTCAGTTTGGCTGTTTTACAGTTCGGGTTTTGTTTGTTTGTTTTCCTCAGCTGTTCTTTGAAAGTTACTTATGGAAAGAAAAAGGAAAAAAAAAGGCATTCCCTTCCCCTGGACCACAAGGCATATAGCCCTGTGAAAAAGCACTGCCAAACTTGACTCAGCCAACAAATGCCCATAAAGGGTATTTGCCAAAAGTTAGATCTTGGGAGTTTGGGGTCTTGTTTGTTTTTTAAATTGTTGACTCTTCTGGTTTAAACAGTATTGTCCTGCTTGGCTACTCAACACTTTCCCATCTCCTGAGCATCACCCTGGCAGGTGTAACAGCTGGTCTGCCATAAAGAGATAGTGTGTTAGTCTGGAACTGGTACTCTAAACCAAAGCTAGCATGAATATAAATTGCTGGGCTGGGGGAGAGGTAAAAAAAAAAAGAAAAAACCCCAAGAGCTTCCCCATAAAAAGACTTGATGCCTTGTATGTGTTTGGTAGCAGAACTGGTAGTACCAGTAACATAGATTTTTATCTTCATGGAAACATGCAACTTCCAAACTCATATTCACCACACAGTCAAAATAAACTATGAAAAGTAGGTTAGTTATTTTCTTACCATGGCTCCTGCCAACATTATTACTTGGCCTCACAAATGTGGTATTTCCAATTCCCACACCATATCGTGCGATAACGTTGAATCTTTGTGTGCATATCAAAGGCTCAGTACTGCCCCATCTCCTCAAGAGACAAATGGCTTCAGAGGGATGTTGTATCCAAAACTTTTTAACACCAGTGTTAAACCCAATTAATACAACTGTATTACTTTTACTCATTTTAATCATTAAGCAGAGAAGCAGCCAGCACATCGTTACCATTACTTAATAGTGACATCCATCCTTAAGTGGCTGGAAACACCGTTTGCAGATAACGAACATCATCTACTTCATATTGCTGTTACAAGAGAGGTTCAAAGTTCTCTTCCTACAAATCAGAACTAATTACAGCTTTTAGTACATACATTTATACTGGGTGAGTTTTCTAGCGAGTAACCTACGCAGAACTGCAAAAGAATACCTTACACTGCAAAGCACTCTGCGAGTAGGGAAGGAAAGCTTTCTCACCAGGAGTATAGTTTAAACTAGAAATACCAAAAGCCATGCAGTACTTTTAATCAGGAAGTCCCAAAGATGACATGTTAGAACATATGCAGACTGCGTCACCATGCCTTATAGAGATGGATACACCAAGCCTGTAAATTACACATAGTAGTGGGATCTAAAGCTGTGCACCAGAAGATCTGAACATAGAAGAGAGCGCAGAACGTTCACCAATACCAAGACCATAGCTCTTGAATCTGCACTGGGAGAATCACCAAATATCAAGGGCTCACATCTTCGTAAGGTCAGGTTCTGCACCTTCCACTTAGTACCAGGAAAAGAGAGAAATGTTTCGTGAGGCGTGATAAAACCGTAATGTTATCTTCCTCTACTGGAGTTCCCTCCCTGGGATGCAACTCTACAATTCTCAAGCTTTTCAAACTATACAAATGAAAAGCTGAAGTTAAAAATGTAAACATATAAAATCTTAAAATTCCATTTATGTTACGTAGAACTAGATATTTATATACACTCATATATACTTTTTCAAAATAAGAACCGAGTCCATTGTCACCCCTCTAGATATAAACTCAAGGTCTTGCCTGCTTCATGTTTTCAGATATATTTTTGATCTCTCTGTGAGACTTTGCCCAAGATAAATCTATGTAAATAGCAATAACTGTATACACGTCAAATTGCCTCATGTTTTAGAATGCAAAACTGAAAGCACATTTTTTCTATAAAGATTCACAGTGATAGAACTCATGAAACACTTCCAAGTTGCAATCAAGAAACTTCTCAATCAAGATCAATCTGTTTATGACTAATTTCTCTGAATATATATTTGTATGAAATTATAACTGCAGAACTGATACAAAACAGTATGTTTTCTTATTGAACCACACATAGAGAAGACTCTGAATATAAAAGTTGGTATTTTTTTTCTTTAAAAAGACAAATACTTTTCTGCTTGGTGCACTCAAGTTTGGTGTTAATCCAGAGCTCTTGTTTCCACAGGAAACAGTGGCAATTAGAAGTGGACAAATCACAACGATCTGGCAGAACAACATATCTCCCTGTAGAATGGAAGATCAGAAAGACTGCAACCTGTATCAAGACAGGAGTTATCATTTCCACTAGAAACAAGCACAATCACAAAAACTTGCCAGCTTTTTCTCCCAAATACAGAAGGAAGATGGCAAAGAACACGCCAAAAAGCTCCTTGACCAGAGGGGTAAATGGGAGGGGGAGCGGCGGTGGGAGAGATGAGTTGGTGTTCTAAACTACAGCTGAATAAAACTTCACACTGGCTACCAGAAAAGTTTGAAATCAGTGAGCTACAAAATTTTCATTTCAGTTAAGTTTCTCTTCTTTGAATTCATTTGAATTTACAATCTTTAAAGCATTAAGGAACAAACTCTTTCCAAGTTCAATGTCTAACTGTAGATAAAAAAAAAAAAAGAAAAAAAAAAAAGAGAAAATTCCCAAACTGAAAGACTTGAGAGAGGACAAGCTCTCCTTGAAGACTGAAGCACAGTATTCATGCCAGATTGTCCTTCTTCCCAAACAACAGACTGTTGGTCAATCAATTATTTCTGTGGCACTCTTTTTTTTTGGTTTTTTTTTTACAAAATGTTAGTATTAAGCATTCCTCACACACATTTTCAAAGCGTGTTTAAACCATAACAGTAAGATGACTGGATAATAATCTGAGAGTCAATATAATGGAGATGAGGAGAAGAAAGTGAAAAAATAAACCCAAAGTTCTGTAATTTTGTGTTGTTAAAGCCATCACATTGGCAATTCCTTTAAACATTTATTCTCATTTTCTTCAGCATTACTCTTTTTCTCACTCTTGTAAGTGGAAAGGAATAAGTTTTCTATCTGAGTCAAGAACTCTTCAGCAATGAAGCAGTTTGCTACCTTGCCCAAAGTCTTCCTCATGCACTCCAAAAGCTAGTCAAAAGAAAAGGAGATTTTGTTAAAATGGTGATTTTACCTGAGGTCCCTCCCCTTCTATCTGCTATTCCAAAGGGATTTTTATTTACTTATTTAGAATTAACACCACAGCAAGCGTTCAACTGTACAATATACATTTTAGAAAGGAACAGTCGCAGAGGAACTCACGGGTGATTTAAAACCAATTACACAACAGCTAAATTCAAGTGTATTCTACCAGCTGAATTTAGATTTAAGATGTTTATAAGCGACACCATGTTCAGAGGAAAACAAAGTTAGATGTGGGTAATGGCGTACGTGTTCTCTGTTTGTCTTTTGCTTTGGGCAGATTTTGTGTCTTGTTTGTGCAACTAACTTTACAGCTCTAGTTACTTAGAACTTCATAGCAATGACTACACTGACCAGAAAAATTCCAGTTCTCACTTCTGCATGATGAGCACAGCACAGCGTTTGCTTTCCTGATAGAACAAAGGACTAGCAAGTCCAAACCTGCTCTCAAAACGCTCACAGTTCTGGACACGGAAAGGGCACAACACGCTGAGAAAAGATAGGATTAATTTGCCATTTATTCTGCTCCCAGCTGCACTTAGAAGTTGGTATCTGCATGTTACTATTGTCCCCCGCTCTCTCAAATGAGTACTCTTATTTTCATTGTGCTTGTAAGTCAGTCAGCTGCACTGTCAAAGTCATTTATTGTGACTGGTTTACATCTCTGCTTTGTAAAACTGTAACTTCAGGTGACTTCTGATGATGCGAAACAGATCAGCATTTTAAAAAAAACATTTTACAATTTAAGAGCTCAAAGAAGAAAACTTACTTTCTGCAAACAAGTCAGGTCTGAATCTCTATGAAAAATTTTATCCATGGGGACACTGCTGTTGAAAGAGAAACAAATCGCAGTGCTTTAGAAAGCAGACGCGTGTCTTCAGTGGAAGATCAATAATAAACAGGCCCGAATTCCGAGCTGAGTGTTCTTTATAATCCAAGCAGACACATACCTATGGCAGAACCTGTATTTTTCAATGATCCATCTCGTTTTTGCAAATATTAATTCCCACTGAGGTTCCTCCAACATCTGCTGTACTTCAAATTTGTAGGGCAGGCCTGTAATCAATGGAACACCATTATTCAGTGTTTCGAGTACACTCACATGGGTTTTTCTTCTCTTTTCCAGTTTTAGGTGCAACCCCTTTCTCACAACTGTTTGTAGTTTATTCCTGACTGCAGAAGCTCGCAGTCCTGTAACCTGCCAGTGTTAAGGAGGTTAAAGTAAAAGCATGGCATATTTTGGATTCCAAATTTAATTTGGGTGGGAGTAGGGAACAAAGCTGTTCTCCTCCCTGGCCTTGCCAATTCCTCGTGGCATAACGAAGCACACAGAAATCCACAACATGGCAGAAAAACAGTGAAATGAACTGAGGTTTTATAGTTTAGTAACACTTCTGTAGTCTAAGTAACTAAGTGAATAAAAAAGGCTTTGTTTTTTTCATGTATGAACTGCCTGATGAAATGGCTGACTACTGTTTTAGATTTCAGAGGAATTTTGCTCCTAAAAGAAGAAATTTTTCCTGTTTATTGCAGATGGGGGAAGAGGAATCTGAAAAGTATTCTAAAAGAATACTGGAAAAATTACCTGCAGAACAAAACACAGTTACCAAAAAAACAGGGAGAAAGAGAGAGACTATAAATTTCACTAAGTCAATTGAACAAAAACAAACAAACCAAAACAAAAAAGCCTTTCCAAGGTAAGAATGTAATGAGCTGAAATGCATGCTGTATTTTAACTCCACACCACAAGGGCGGGCTGCATGGGAAGTGAGGATAAAATCACAGTACTATCAGTATGTAAACAGGAATTACTGAGCAGATGTGGCCACCACTTCTCTTCCCCTAGGACTATGAAGCAAGTCTCCAGGCAGATGGTCTCCCTCGCTTACTTCCACAGGAAAAAACAGAGAGGGAACTGTCGGCTCACACAGCCTCTGCTATTGCCTTGCCAAGAAAACTGGAAACCTTGGGCTTTGGATGCAAAGCTCAGGACTTACACAAGGGGAGGGGGGAGGAGAGAGAAGAGGCAGCTACTATAACCATATACTGTTATCATGGGAATTTTCCTCGTATTCTTGTCCGGGAATAAGCAGAAGAAACACGGTAAGTTTTACAGGATATGTTCTTAACTATTCAAGAAAGGAAAACATCCCCTTTTCATGAAACGCCGATGCCAGTTTTAATCGAGAATTTGTTCCCTCGGGGTGGGATCTGTGCCAGCACAACATTTCATCTTTCAGATCTTGTGTTTCCTGGAGAGCTGGCAAGTCTGACTCTTTGACCTTCTGAATGCTAAGTTACTCTAATGAGGATTTTTGGCCACTAGAGAAGCCAATTCTTTGCTATTATACTTCTGTGTCCTCAATCAGTCAGAGAATCTGTTCAGAATCTTGTAACGCAGCAATGTCTAAGTAATAGACATGAAGCAGTTTGTCAGCTATTCATATAGATACTGGATGTAAACAACTGTGACCATTGTCCCAACCCTTTTAATTTCTTTCACAGATTGTGGGAAATGCTCATATATGAAAAACAATCCTTGATCTATTTATACCTGTATAATCTCATGACAACAGGGACTACCTGCAGGATTACTCTTTAAGTGAAATTCCTGGTTGTGCACAGCACAAATTACCAGCATAAATAGATAAAGACCTATTTCTCAAGTTCAAGAAAAGACATTTTGCCCCTTAGTATCCAAAAGGAACAGAAAAAGTAAGATAATGGATAAAATATCAGTACTTACGGTAGGAACCATCAGAACTGATCTCATCACTAATTACTAGACAAGTAATCTGAGAATATGGAAGAGGATTATTTCGATTGTAAGGACTTATAATCATTCCAATGAACATGGCACCACCCCTGGAGAAATAACTCTAAAAAAAAAAACACCAAACAAACAAGAACACACTCAGAAATATGACCTTTTTCACAAGGGCATTCTGAAATTAAAAAAAGCAGAATTGCTGTCAATTCATGAATGAACTGACTTTAGGATGCATTAGAACAATAACGTGTATTAACATCATAAATGCCAGGGAGACTTTAGGGTCGTTTGGTTTGGGTTTTTTGCTATTTATTTCTTTTTAATGTACAGCCCAGTAAGTACCTGGTATTTAGCTTGGGTGTCAATATCTCGTATAGAGGGGTTGGGATCGAAGGCGGGGTGGGAATGGTACCATCCAATAACACTGTATCCTCTGGCAGCCAGCGTTTCTGAGGCCTGCGTTTGAGAGACTGGATCCATCTCACACTGCAGTCCTGTACTGAGACTATTGCAGGGCTCTGCTGCACAGACCTGTTAAAAAAGTCTCCAGATGGATAAATGCAAGAAACCTCCATCAGTTGAAGAAAATGTAGAGTATTTTAAGAGTCATATTCCAGATCTTCCTCGCGATAAGAGTTGACAAGCCAACACTTGAACATAAGCGTTAACACTACCATTTCAAGACTACAGTAATTAGCTTCAATACAGTTAGTTTCCCTTCAAAAATAACTTTTACATCTGGCCAGATTATATAATCACAACAGTTTTAATTTTTTTTAAGAGAAAATGTAAAAAGACAAACACTTACTTCTACAATTTTATCAGCTTCTGAGTACCTTCCACCTAGCAGCCCTATTACTTCTGCCATCGACACGTGCGAGTGCTAGAAGGATAATAAACAATTATTGAAGTCCAAGTTGGAGAATTTCAGTGCATTGGCAGATCATACATTGGCTTCACAGCTGTAAGTCAGTATTTAGAAGGAAAACTAAGGACAACTTAAGACTCTCAAATACCCAGCGTTTCAATTTAAAGCAAAGAGAAAAGATCCTGTTTGCTTATTACAGACACACACGTATATAGTGCAGCTGTGTAACACTTCCACACATAAAACGAGGCCAGCCTCAAAACCTGAAGCCTGTGCAGCACTGAACAACGGCACCAATTTTGGTACAACCTGTTGTTATTAAAAACCCCCCACACATTGCTTTGTAAATAAAATCAATTCTCAGATGAGTACAAAATGAACCCCTAAGAATTCAAAATCACAGTCTATTTTAGAAAGTAGCTGTAAGCAGTGATAGTTGAAGTGTGAGTGGTAAGTAGTAACACTCTTGCTGTTTTTTTCTAGAAGGTAAATGGTTGCACACTAAGCACAATATAAAACAACATTAATCTTTTAGGGCTTTATTTAATTCCAGAGTCTCACTTCTAGATCTGAATGGAAAGAAGTACTACAGTTCTCAATCTTATGCTGCTCATTTACAAAAAAAATCCCGAAACAAACAAACCAAAAAACCAACACAACAAAACAAGACACACATCATAGCTTAATCCTCACCAAATCCATTATTAAAAGTGCTTCAGAAGACACTTTCACCTGAAAAGGTTCCTGAAATGATAAATGCAATAATGAGCAGGAAAGAAGTAACACATGTAGTAAAACATTCCAGGTTATTCACTCATAGGTACATACCTGTTTTTCTTCAGTGAATAAACAGCACGGTATCAGCTGAAAAGGATCAAAGGAACTATAAAATGAAAGAAAATTTCTCTGAAGATGTAGGACAGTCAGGAAACTTTTCAAGTTTCCCTCTGTCTCCTTGGCAGAGGAGAAAAAAACCTTCTTTTCTTTACTAGATTTTCTCATCACACACTAGGATGACTTCCACTAAATACAGAAATTTCACTACCCACAGCTGTGAATTTCAATACAAATACATTTAAAATGCACAATGCTATTTCAGACCATAATATATATTAATGATTTGCAGTGTTCCAGCCTGACACTACGCAAGGTATTTGTTTCATTTCTAGAAGATGTATGTTTGAACATGATGTTCATCAAATAATACCTTTTTACTTGTCTTGAACCTTTAGATTTTGCAGGTTTCAGTTTTTCGTCCTCTCTTCTTCTTGCTAATTCTTCAGCAGATAGATGCTAAAAAAAATTAAATCTGTTTTAATGTCTTAAGTGCTCTTTCAGTAGCAATTCCAAAACCAGCCCAGAATAAATTCTTGACACGAGTGTCCTCTTGACATCCTGTCAATGTGTGCATGACAAGCACCTACTCAAGCTAGAGGGCAACAGCCACAGCAGAGTCAAGCCATGTGAAGGTCCTGATAATCAGAGATCTAGTCCACAAGGTGCCCAATGACAGAATTCCTACATTCTCCAAGTCCATCAAATTCAGTAAAGTCACAGCCAGTATCACAAACCATCACAAAACTGCAAGTCTGATAACTAAGGAGAAAATCTACCATTACAGTGTCCAGAATTTTTCATGTCACCTCTTCAGAGATATGTGTTTTCAAACTATTCCATCCAAATACTTATTTTGCAGAAAGTGTTGAATTTATTAACCACAGTTACTAAAAAATAGGTATGGCATTGTAACATTGTGGAAGTAATTGTTACAGATAATCACTACTGAAGGTTACAAATTTCAGTGGCTTTCTACACAATGCATCTGGGATGTTTACAGTTCTTCACTTACTGTATAATCTGAAATTGTAGGAATGGACAAGTGGGTATTTTCTAAGTCTTCTATAAAACATTTAATCTTGTGTGAGTTTTCTAAGCACTTCATAAACCATGCTATTTCTGGGGATATTGCTAGCAGAATTAATATTAGGAACTCTTATCACCTGCACTGTAAGCACAAAGGACTGAAAAAATAACATTTCAGTGTTATGTTCCTACTGTTAGCTTTAGTGAGGCAGTTAACGGAAAACAAAGGGTCGTAAAATCTCCGACAAGGCAAAGAGCTTTATAGGCACACACCAGCACAGGGCAACGTGTGCTCACAACAGGAACACCTTTGTAAACACCAAAGCACAGTTGTATTTATCAGCAGCATAAAGATCTAACAGCTGCTACATTATTTTCAAATTACTGCTTCCAGGAAGAGAGGTTAAGTGCCTATTACACAACTGTTTCCCATGTAGATTTGATGCCACACCACCTGCTAGCAATTAGCAAGAATTAAATCTGTACAGAAAAGTTTAAAACACAGATTACCTCAAATGTCTGCCCTTCCAAATCCTTTGCATCACACCAGTTTCCCCAAGGGTCTCGCACTCGTCGTCTTCTTGTACGCTGCGGCAAGTAAATCAACACGAGTCAAGGATCTTACTCCTGAAAAAACTGCTTTTATTTCATTTTATCAGCCATAAGGACATTGTCCAAAAGGTTACTGTCACATGAAGGCTACTGACACTATGACCTATTTCCAGAACAGAGAGAACACCCTGGAGTTCTGTAGAATTAAGTGGTTTGCAATCTGTCGTGAAACATCATCAGTCAAGTTGTCAGTTTTTAAGGCTGTAAACATAATACCTGGTTGATGTTCCATAGATCATCAACATCTCTGACAGCAGTGCATTATCCAGCTCTGGATTATAGCTCAGGCAACAGAAAACCCCATAAACCCAGTATGTTTATATTCAGTGTATGCTACAGTTCTTTATATTTCAAATTATTCTTATATTTTTAGTGGAGCTGATTTAGTTTTCCTCTCATCAACTGATTTATTTTGTTGTGAAGTACTTAAAAAATGCTACATTAAATGTGGACATGAAAATTAAATCTGGCAAGCCTTGGTAATTCACATAGTTGTAAATGAGTTACTACTGCATGTAATTGTGTGCATAAGGTTCTCAGTAAGCCATAGCACATACCTACTATCCTTAACAGCTAAAATGCAAGCAACTTAATCACACACTACCAATACACTCCACTATTTTCTGGCTACTTCAGGCTAATAAATTATGGGGCAATGTGCAGGAAGGAGCTGGGGCTTCAGGGAAAAGCCTGAAACCTGAGGAGAAAACAACCATATAAGATAGGAGGAGTTAGGGCAGACGCCTATCAGAGAGCAGAACTTGTAGCTAGACCGACACTCCAATTACAGGGTGTTCTAATGAAGCCACAAACTGAACGAGGGGAGAAACTTCCTGATAAACCCCAGCTTAAAATTGAAAACTGAAAAGACCTAGCCCATGCTGAATGGTTTTTTCTGCCCCCCCCACCCTTACCAAGACGTACCATGGACTGCAAGCGCTGCGCAAGCTGGTACGCTTCCACCGTGTCTTTGCCTTCTTTGGACCTTGTTTTATCTGCTGGCTGGGGCCGGTTATAGACAGCCTGTTCTACAGGATACAGAAGAGAGAGACACTGTACTTCAGTAAAGCACCAAGCCACTTACCACTGGTACGGAGCCAAGAATGACATAGATAAGTGGTAATGACAAATGCCATAAAGAAAAAGGCAACAACAAACAACGCCACAGTAAAAAGACATCTCTTGATGGTCATATTGCTGATTATATCACCTTCTCCTGCTATCAGAGCATTTTTAAGACAGGAAAATCTCCTTCCTTATTGTCAATTTATTTTTAATAACCTTCACTTCAGACAATATGTATTTGCAGGACACTCTCCTCCTCTCCTAGGTGACTGTCATTCAGCTTTGGATCAAAATCATTCCAGAGGCTTTTAACATGTCACCTAATTTTAACATTTGAATCTTGTAAAGACTAGTCCTGGTACAAGGTAATTTTTTTTTTTTTCAGGAAATAGTTATAATTTAGTATGGGAAAAGAAACAATAACCTGAATTCTGTCTTACACAGAGAGAGGGCAGAAGTTTAGATACAGCAGGTATCAGGGGAAAAAAAAAAATATCAAAAAAAAATCTGACACCAGACACACAGGAAGGCAGAAAACAAAAAAAACCAACCCAACCCACCCCAGCAGCTGGAGTGATGCAAACATGAGTGAGAGGGGGAAAGAAGAGGGGCAAAAAAAAAAAAAACAACCAAAAAAACCCCCAAAACCACCACCACCACCAAAAAAAAACCCCAAAAACCAGCCAACCCAAAAAAAAAAAAAAAAAAGGTCT
>WUAM01000143.1:16550599-16567938 GCA_024336885.1 Actenoides hombroni | reverse complement strand
AAAAAAAAAAAACAACCAAAAAAACCCCCAAAACCACCACCACCACCAAAAAAACCCCCCAAAAACCAGCCAACCAACAAAAAAAAAAAAAAAGGTCTTGTTTAAAACCAAAGAGTCCATAATCCCGTAAGGAGGTTACAAACTCCTCTAGATTTTCCAAGGTGATGAGAAACCATCTGCTCAGAAGGTCCTTCCTAGTAAGAGGTACTAAGCACCTTTCAGTGTGAGCAGCGTGCCCTAACATTGAGCAGTCCTTCAACAGTAACACCAAAGCAGGCTACGGTGTACAGGCTGGAACGCGACTACGCTAAATGCGTTCCAAAGATGCCCTTCCACAGAACTTCAAGGTGCCAACAATTACTACTTCAGACATTAAGAGCACAGAGAAGTTAGGAGATTATCCCCATGGATGCTTGATTCCGATTAAGAGCAGCCAGCCGTGCTTCAATGAAGTGAACTTACGACTTTTCTTTTAAAGACACATCCACTAACCTTCATGTTTGGCCTTCACATGAAAAGAGTCATTTTAATAAAAAAAGCTGATGATCAACAGTATGTGTTCAGCAAGAACTGGGTAGAATTTAAGTTCTGAATTGATCTCAATACAAATATCTTTACCACAGCCGAAGTTAATCGCTCCTATTAATTCCAGGTACGTGTGGATCCGTCCAATGCAGTTAACATCACCACAGTTCTTGAGGCCTGGACGTACTGAGGTCTTGTTCAGGTACTTGGGTTTACATTTCTCCCTAAAATGAAGTACAGCACATTGTCAAATGGTAAAACAAGTAACGGGGAGGAAGGAATTGCGTGACTTAAGCTGAGGTTAAGATGAGCCACTGAAGTGGTGTTTTCCCCTCACGATGCCCGCAGCACACACCACTCTGCAGGGCAATCACAGCAACAACAGAAACTTCTCAAACCACACACAATTTATTTCAGGGTTATTCACCCGCATTCACACTTATTCAGAGTGAAAATTCTGTTCCATGTGTTAAAACAAACTCTTCAACATGACTGGTGCCAGGAAGCAATGAATCACTCAGAAATGCTCCAGTGCTGTTAAACTGGTAGAAGAATGTCTGCACTCGATTAGTCTAAGTAGCTCATACAACCGTAGGCTTCCTTGGTGTAATAAACAAGCCTTCTTTCACTCTCTATGCATTTATCACTTGCTTTTAAACTGATTCTGAATCATTTCAGTTCAACACTTCTCTGGTATGGAATTTTAGAGTTTCTTTGCAACTAGAATAAGCTGTCAACACACAAGACAACTGAATGAAAACAGAGTTAAATTCAGCAATTCTTTCCACTTCAAAGCAAGTTAACCAACACAAGGAGCACACAAACCAAAACTGTTAGAACAAACTGTTTCTTGAGCCTGCTACCACAAATCACGAGGGTTCTGTAAACTGCTTCTTTGGAGATGGAACATAAGATATTCAAGTGTACAAATAGTACTCCAAATTGATTCTTAATTTGAAGTATTTTTTTGACCACCATTATCTGCTCTTAACACAAACTGTTTCTTGTGGCTGTCCTTCTGTAAAGGCAGTAGTACAATGCTACAGACCTCATTACAGAATTAATTTAATCAGTTATTTTGAGGAATCATTTACTAAAACCATATGTGAATTCTTGTATCTAGGATGACAAAACACTTGAAGAAAATGTCACCAAAGTGGATGCAGCTTGTTCTGATATAGGACACTCATTTTCATAATGCTTCAAAGTATATTCATTGCTTAGCTTCCAGAGTGCCAGGAAAAAAAACCCAACCAACTAGGAAGATGTGAAAGAAGCATTAATAATCAGTGCTGTTCACTGTCTATCTTTATAATGCTACCAGAAAATCGATTTCACTCTTTTCAGAAGTAAGCTATTGGTACTACATAGTGTTTTCATAGTGTGTTCCATAACAATGTGTTTTCATAGTGTGTTTCAAAACAATGAAACAGGATAAGAGTCATCTTAATCACTTATTTCAGTAAATGAATTTAATGCATCTTACCATTGATCCAAAATATAATTCCTAATTTTCAAATATCGCTCTGGTGTTTTGGCCTGGCGCCCTTCAAAAAATTCAGGAATGGCTTGCTTTTCTTCTTCCAGAATGATGCTTCTGTCAACCTCCACTTCTTGTTCAGGTGGCTTAAGCTCCTCTGCTTCTTCTTGATGATCTTCATCTGCTTGGCAAGGAGAAGGAAAAAGCAATCCATTATCAGCCAGGTCTCTCTGTTCCTCATTAACCTCCTGATCGGTTACTTGTCTTGCACCATGAGATGTTCCTAGTCTGCCTTGTTCAGCTTTCTCAATACAATTATTGTATTGCTGGAAATCTAAGTTCACAGATTCATCACCGTTCAGGTGCTGAGAACATGTTGCTGCAACACCTGGAAATACTAATGCATCTGCTCTATCTTGCTTGGTATGCTGAGGATCTTCTTTAGGTAAAGAAATGGCAGAACTGTGTCCAACAGATGGAAAAACATTTTCTGTTCCTTTCGTTTCTTCAACAGGACTTTTAGAAATAATGGGTAGTTCAGATTTCCCAGATTCTTGCTGGAAGGTAGGAGAAAGCAGTTCATCCATGTCATCAGTGATGTCTACTTCTTCATCATCAGACAGCTTTTCAATTTTCACTGCATTCAGATTGGGGTCTGCACGGCCTCTCAAGCTCCCAGACGACCACGCTTCTATCTTTATCCCATCCTCAATGGGAAGACTGCTCCCACACTGATGTTGCTCCTCCTTTTCAGAATTACCATTTTTTGCCTGAGGAAAATATAAAATACTTTTAGAAGAGAAGAACAAAACAATTTTTCTTCACCCTCTGCTTCACAAATTGTCTGCAGTTCACAAAAATATTTCTGACTTTCTCAAGTGTTTCTTCCTCATCTTACCCATTTAATACATTTTACTCCATTTCAGTTGACTTTTGCCCAGCATTATAGATATATTTCTAGCCCAAATGTAAATTCACATATATTTCCATTCAAAAAAACCTAGAGAGTAGTAATTTCTTCTTCAATGCCCCTGAAGTCTCAAATGAGACTAAAGCTAAAACTACAACACAGAGCTGCAATAGTTGGATAGCATATTTATTGTTTAGCTACACCAGAAGTCATTCTAGGAATATATTTTATATATATATATACTCTGAAGTCATTTTAGGAATTTTAAATCAGGTCTGACTTCAATTTAAGCCACAAAGATTCCACTTCTCTGAATATGGGAATGAGTACATAGTTTAACAGCAGTACCCTGAAAAGACAGATTAAAATCAAGCTACATATACAGCAGCATAATTGTCAAACAGCCTTTTTGCCAACTAGAGATATTCTGTTTACCTTATTCTTAAAATACTGCCGAGCATAGCTCTTCACTTGTAGAACAGTACGACTTCCAATCAGCTTGGCAATTTTTGTCCACCGGCGTCCAAATTTCACCTAGTACAAGGCACATTTAAGTTACCCAAAGTCTAACATTCCAGACACTGTGCCAAGAGAGTTTAAAAACTCAATTATTCCTTGCAAATACACAAAAAAAGACAGAAATCCCGTGATAAAGAACCTTGGTATTCATTCTACCAAGAGGAAAACTGCATCCAACAGTAAGCATTATTGCTGTTCTTCTTCAATGTAAATCTGATTTATCATGACACTTGTAGGAGATGGCATTATTTTTAGCACATCAGAAGTACAACAGTAGAAGCAGCTAAATATAAATAGGTATGTTGTGTTATTGTTTGTTATTTAAGCTAATGCAATGGCTTCTATTCAAAGGACTTACCAGTCCTTGTTCAAACAGCTCTTTTTCTTCTGCTGTCCACTTCAGCGAGTAGCTGGCTGGCTTTGTAGGTGATCGCACCCTAGGAAAATGGGAAACATAAGTTAATGCTTTCTTAAAAATATATATTCTCAAATCCCAGAAACTGAAGGCGACATCTGACAGAAGGACTACTCCCCACCTTCACTAAAGCTCAGAGTATTGTTTTAAACATCAATGTGGCTGATACATAAAACACTGAGAATCACATCAGCTTCTGCAGCAGAGGTGAATACCCAAGGCAGCACAATATTCACCAGTAACTAATGGTGCAGAAGCACATAACAGCAAACAGAAACGTTCAAGCAAGAAAGCAAACTAGAATTAAAAGTTTTGTTTTGTTTTTTTTTCTGAGGACCACTGTGCTACAAAAACCAAACTAGTTTATTACAGGCCTATTACAACACACAGTAGTTATTTCTTTGTGTTGAAAGGTCTGTTAAATAATTTTGTACAGCGAAACAGAAGGAACTAAGGAGCTGTAAGAAACAGTAACAACAAGAAATAGTATCAGACTCTACACTTAAAAACACAACTCAATCATACAAAATGTACATACATGACTTTTCCAGTTTTCTTATGCGGGCTGCAAATAGAAAAACAAAGTGAAAATAAAAATTAATAATATGCTGCTGCATATCTCATTACATTGCTTTATTTTGGAAGGACTTCTCAGTTCTCACCTGAGAATTTTTCAGAGAATACAGCTTACCTTTTCATAGATCTTTTCTCTGCTGCCTTTTGATTGAGCCATAGCTTTTCAGACAGTGATTTATTAGATAAGTAATATCTGAAATTGTTACTAAGTAAGTTTTTGAACCATCAGAGGTATTTGTACATGGGGGAATTCTAATAATCATGTAAGTTATACTGGGTCTTAACTATTCAGCTGTAGAAGCAAGTACTGCACTGCTTTCAAAACTGAAATACACATAATTCACACACTCCTACTAGTTTAATGTACAAAAAATGTGGCATTTGACTTTTAAACCTCCAGGCTCACTGTACTTTCTAGATACCCTGTTTCTACAACAGCATTTTTCTTTTTTTGAGTTAGAAACTATCTTTATTTTGATTATACTGATATCTAATTTCAAATTAAGACTCATTAATTAATTGTAGTAGGAAAACTTTAATTGCTTTATTTTCTTGTTCCTCTATCACTGCTTATTACTATAGTCAGTTACAAAAAGAACTTGAAAGTATATCAGCCCATGATTACTATTGCTATTATCCACCCATTCACTTCCCATTTTCATCTTGCATGCTGGCAAAAGTATGAATGTAGCCAGACAAAATCAGGCAGTAAACCAGTCCAGGTGAAGAACACTTCAGCAAAAACAACTAGCTATTTTTAACCAGATCAGTTTTTTGACCAGGTTCACTCTAAAGCCACACAAATGGCTGTATCAGCACAATGATGAAGGTGGCAGCTGAAGTGGGGACAAATACTACTATTTTAATGTTGGTGCCAGCTTAAACCCAACCAACTTTGGAGTAATTTCCTGAAGAATCAGAAGCACCAGAGGAAGCTGCAGGCAGCTAGATGATTCATTCAGCAGTCCTTCCCCATTCTACCTGCAAGACGACAGCGATTCAGTCAACAAGGAAAGATTCATCCAGTTCCTTTGGGAAAAGGAAGACATACAAGCAAATCAGCAAAAGGATACTCTTCTTCCAGCAGCATTTTCTCAATGACAGCCCTGTTTTCTTCACTAATGCTGCTGTCCAACGTCCATGGCTGCAAACAATACAAATATATTTTAGTATTTTACTTCAGTCACACTGCTACTCAAGTATCAAGAATATGTAATAGTTTCTAAGAGTAAACAAAAAAGAACTGTTTAAAAACCTAAAAGAGCATGTACACGGAGAATGGAGAAAACATAAGTTCTGGTAACCTTGTTAGAAGTACCATTAATTTAAAAAATACTTACAAGACTGTTGTCAGTTCTCCAAGATGAATCAAGGTAGTGATCCTGCAGTAAACCTGAAGCTGTGTTTTCAGGATCTCTGAAAAAGATTACAGTGTGCAAAAAAAACCCAGCAAGGACACTCAGACAAAATGAATGCTGTCAGAGTTAAAATAATGCACAGACAGAAACTAAGGCAACACCTGCTTCTTTTGGAGCATATAAAAAAATGGGTCAGATCAATAGTACTATTGATCAACAGTATTCTGTCTCCAACAGTGGCAAAGCAGATGCTACTCCAGGACAGCATGTGAGTCTGGTCGCTGCCTCAGGTACAATCCTCCCACGCCCTCCCCGAATCCGCTAGACTTGCACTGTTCAAACTGCTGCCCCTTCACGTCAGCATCGGTTTACAGACCCCTCACCTGGGATTTTGCCGAACTGGTTTTCTGACCCTCCCACTGTCCAGTTTTCAGACCCTATGTGCCTCCTCAAGTTCACTTGCTACCTGTTCTGCAACACAGCACCCCTGCTAGAGGCGAGGCACTTTAAAGGAGTCTCGCAGCGGTCCCGCCGCCAAGCGTCCCTCGTTCGCTTACTGCCGGAGCCGACGACAGCACTGTGACATTCACCTCACCCCCGTGATCCCACAGGCCCCGCTCGCAGTGCCCGGCCCGATCACGATCAGCACTGGCGCTTCCCTCTCCCGCTCCCAGGCCCTCCGTGAGTCTCCAGGGTGTCTCCCCCAGGGACGGGAAGCAGCGGCCGGGCACCTCGGGCGAGCGCGGGCCCGCCCGCACAGCTCCCTCAGCAAGCGGCGGCCTTCGCCGCCCCCACACGCAACCCCCGGCCCGCGGCGGCCAAAGAAAAACCCTCCCCGCCGGAGGGGAGGAGACGCGCTCCCCGGTACGGCAGAGCTACCGGCCCGCGGCACGGCCCCTCACTCACCCCGGCGCCGCCTCCCCGGGCACGTTGGCCGGGTCCCCTTCGATGTCCACCTCCGGCTCCTCCGCCGCCGCCGCCATGACACCGGCGCGGCCGCTCGCGCGAGACGAGGCGGGAGCGGCGCCCCGGGCACTGGGCACGCGCGGGGCGCGGCGCCTGCGCAGCAGCCGGCGGTGAAGCCGCGCCCCGAGGAGAAGCCGGGGCGGAGGTGGAGAGATGGCGCTGGGGTAGGCGGGGCGCGCAGGGGGCAGCCGAGGGCGACTTCCAGGGTGCGAACTGTAAGGGGAAGGGTGGGGAGGGGAAGGCCAGGCAGGGCCGGGTAGAGCGCGGGGGCCGAGGGCGAAGCGCCAGGCGGAGGGGAAGGAGCGGGCCGCGGGCAGAGGGAGGCTGGAGCCGCTGCCGGCTGCTGCTCTGCGCTGCCCCGCTCGCTGGGGGGGGGGGGGCGCCCGTGCTCCGAGCGGGGGGCCGCGGAGGGGACGGAAACGCGCCCGGCGGGTCGCCTGCCCTGGCTTGCGGCGATTTGCGAGCTGCCCGGGGGGAACCCGGGCCCGTTAAAGTCTGGTGGGCTGCCGAAGAGGGCCGCGCGTTGGGCGGATCGTGCTGCAGGTGTCGGGTTCGCTGGCCTCAGGCTGTCTGCCTCCGAGCGTGCGGTCGTGTTCTTTCGTTCTTCTAGAAGATTCCAGCAGCAGGGTGTTGTGCGGGTCTAGTGGAAGTGGTGACGTGGCCGTAAAAGCCACGGCCTGAGTCCCATACGTTCCTAAGTGTGCGTTTCCATTTGCAAGCGTTTGGCCCTTCGTGAGGATTTGGCTTCGTATGCTGAAGGGAAGCGTGAAGAACCACGGGGGTTGATTATCAGTATGTAGAAAATAGCCCCAGAGAACCCTCCATCGCCTCCAGAAAGTGCTCCCCTTTTAAAAGATGACAATACAAACGTTTTGAACCAATAAACTCTGTTGCAACCTTTTCGTTCTGAACATTTCGTCTTTGTGCTGGAATTGATTTGAGAGTGAAATTAATAAACAGCAGCTATGATTGTTTTCATTATGTCTTACTTAAAAGTGCAAATTCTAGATGAATGGTGTGATGAAAGATAGAAAGAAAAATAATTGCTATAGTCTCAGGGTCGGAGGGTATAACATAGAAATGTCTCAAGAGGGTCTAGCCCAATATTGAATGTCAGTGTAGCACATAATAGTGTCCTGAAAACATCACTGTGCCAGCAAAGTTTTGGTCACGCATTATTCCTCTGGTTGTTTTATACCAAGCCACTTGGTAGGATTTATTGGCATGGGGAATGAGTCTCGTAAATCTAAAGCAGAGAATGTGTATTTCCAGGGAGATGCCTTCAGATCTCTACCTAGCAGAGAGAGCAATGCTGCCATCAGCACAAACCAAGCTAATACTGCATTATGCTCAGGAGAGCTGGTGCTGTTCAGCTCTTTGCTACCTGGCTTCTCCCCTTTGTTCAGTTGTAGCTGTGGAACAAGTTGGATCAGCTCAGGCATACAACTTGGAGCAGGCACACATGGCTGGACAGAAAGGGAGGGCAGATCAGTCTCTTTTGGCAGCGCTCCACAGTTAGGTCTGCCAAAGCTAAACAAAACTGGTGTTATCTACTCCAGCATCTCTGTGCTTTATATCCTTGAGGATGCAGATGTCTCCTTATTCATAATAGATGGCTTTTTAAAAACATGATTTTACCAAGCTAAGCTCTCCATACAGGCAGATATTCACAGATACATGAAAAGTTTTGTGTTTTTTTTTTTGTTTTGTTTTTTTTTTTAAGGTCTTGATTTCTGCTAGAGGAGTTCACGTGCAATGTGTTTAAGATTTGTGCTTTTGAAGTAGGTTCTCAGCATGAGATTTGTGAGAGAAGCAAAAGACTAAATCAATACTTAATAAGTTTAACTGTGTTTAAGATCCCTTTTTTCCACGTCTGCCTTTGATTGCTAACTTAATTCTGCCTGCCATAACATAATTCTCAATCATACTGGGCAACGATGCTGTCCAAATGACATTAAAAGAGAATTCTGCATTTACAGTTAGAAGGCTTTGCTTTACATCCTCATTTTGTTATTAACATTTTCTTTTTCAAAAGCCTTACGATTTGAGCCTGATTTTCTGTTTTATTAAATTCTGCAACTTGCAATGGGGTCTTTTTGAGACTATTAGCAGCAAGTAGATTTGCTTTTTCCCCTTGTGACCAGTTTATGAGGGAATTGACAGCACTGAGTCGCCCGGCCTTGCACGCGCAGTGCAGGGGGGTCTCCTTGCTGCTGTCCAAGGCATTAATGGCAGCCCCGTGGCCCAGTAACAGATTTATTAAGTCGCTGTGCCCATATTCTGCTGCGATATGCAGTGTGGTCTTTCTCCAGATGTTTCTCTCATCAACGTTTTTATTTTTCCCTGATGTCAGGAGAGCTTTGACAATCTCTGTGTTCCCTTTGATGGCCGCACAGTGCATCGGAGTACACCCGTTCCTGTCCTTAGCTCCAGATCTTCCTTTCTTAGCTAACAGAGCTTGCACGATACCGGGATGTCCTCCCAGCGCTGCAGTGTGCAGGGGAGTCTTTTTCTCCTTGTCCTGTGCGTTGGGGTCAGCGTTAGCATTCAGAAGCATCTCCACAATTGTGTGGTCTCCCCTTTCAGCAGCAAGATGTAAAGGTGTTTTTGACTGCTTGTCCTTCACGTGAACGTGGGCTTTGTGGCACAGCAGCTGTCGGGCGACGTCAGCGTTACCTCTTTGGCTTGCGATGTGCAGGGGGGTGACAGACTCTTTAGTGACAGCGTTAATTTTCGCCCCGGCGTTGACTAAAAGCCCAACTAATGCGCTTTTGTTGTGAAGCGCAGCAACGTGGAGCGGGGTTTCGTGGGCTCGGTTCGCAAGGTTTGTTTCCAGCCCTTTGCGCAGAAGCAGACTGGCGATGGAAGCAGCCCCAGCTTGGACTGCCAAGTGCAAAGCTGTGTCTGAAGCAGGAGTCTTTATTCCAAAGTTTGCTCCCTTTTCAATGAGAACTTCTGCTGATTCTGTGTTGCCCGTTTCACACGCCAGCAGTAAAGGAGTGTACTGCGTTTCACTGCAGGCGTTTATATCTGTACCTCTGTCAATTAAAGCTGCTACAATACCAGGCAGATTTTTCTCTACAGCTCTAAAAAGAGCTGACTCCATTATCTCTGATGACAAATCTTTAGAATATTCTAGCAGGATTTTGAAGATGGATGGGTAGTTGCTGTTGAAGGCTCTTTTGGCTGTGTTCATATCCACGCTGGCTCCAGCTTCTAGCAGTACTTTTACAGTGTTTTCAAACCCCTGAGAAACAGCATAACTGAGAGCAGTCTGTCCTCTTTTATCCTTCCCCTCCGTGGAGGCACCAGCCTTTAGAAGCATTTTTGCCAGACTGCTGTCATCTTTAAGAGCTGCCATGTGCAAAAAGCTTTGTTGGTTCCTGTAGCTTCGTGCCTCTTCTTCCAGGAGTATCTTCAGTATGTGACCGTGGTTATTCTGTGCAGCCAAATGAAGCGGCGTCTTGCCTTCCATATCCAAGCTGTACACATAAGCACCACGTCGGAGAAGCGCTTTCACTGCATCACCGTGGCCTTTCTCAGCAGCCCTGTGCAGTGGTGTGCGTCCTTTCTTGTCCTTCTCATCTGGCTTGGCACCTCTGCTGAGCAAATAGTCCAATATGGATAGATGTCCCTTAGTGGCTGCAACATGCAGAAGTGTTTCCCTGGAAGAGTTTGGTGCATTGATATCGTTATCCTTCAATGTTTTCTCTAGCTCAGAAAGATGGCCTTCAGCTACTGCATCAAAGATGCCAGCAGCAGCACGAGCTTTTCTACGTTTTGCTGTCCTTGAAAGTTGAGTTTCTTTTCCTTTCTTCTTCATAGCCCATTCTTGCTTTTCCCTTCTAGGACTATCTGTTTTTCCCTGGTGCTGTTTGCTGCTGTTTTCAAACCAAGCCCTGTCTCTTTCAAGTAAATACCCTATCAGTTGTCTTCTAGCATCTCGAACGCTTTCATTTACCTCACTCACATATTTTCTTATCTTGTTATAAAGTTTTGGCTCCACTTGCTTTAAACATGGATAAAAGAAAAGGCGGCAGGCTCGTTCCCCTTGAGAAACTAGCATGTCTAAAACTCGAGAGTTCTTTTCCGTTCGTGTCCTGTAGAAACTCATGACCAGCTTTTTTTCTGGGGTAAAAATACTATTGTCTATCAGCCAGTCCAGAAGATGGTCTGGGTCCTTTATGCCTTCTACTAGCTCTTCTTTTTTACTCCTCAGGACTTGGATTGCGTATGGATTTGTAAACAGGCTAGTTGAATGCGGGATCATGTTGCTGATCAAAAAGTGAATTGAGCTATTGTTTGATGTTGGAAGTTAAATATGAAATAGCAAAGCAGGCTCACATCATTTCACACATTCTTTTCGTAGAACTCTGAACCAACAACCGTTGTAGTTCAGTGATAAATCTTTAAAGAATGAGAAAGAAATCAAAACTCCCTCACCTTTGGTTTTCTAGTTGTTGGAAGTCCTTTGATCTTCTCTGTTCTTCCTTAGCGACGAGTGAAGTTTAATAACAAAACAAAAGTCATGATATGTAAAGATATTCCACTTGGAAGACTTCTTCCATACTTTTATGCATAATTAGGGAGAAAAAAATGCTTTTGTGAATCTGATACTTGAATAGAAGATATTTGTTTATCAAGTTCCTCTGGCCAGGCTGCTTTTTGTAGGTGCCTAAATGACCAGTCTGTTAAACATGACAAAAGAAAATTCCCGGCATAGTTACTGTTGCCATGATTATATACCTTGTATGTTCTGAAATGAGAGAGTGCATGTTGCCGGCTACCTAGGTGAAAGCACTGTAATGTAATGAAATAAAAGCATCAAGACCTAGATAAAATTAAACTGTATAAGCAGCTAGTTAGAAAAAGTGATCCAGCCATTCTAAAGTGAGTTACAACTTCCACCTAGGAGGCACATTTAACTTAGAGGGCATTTAGCTTCTCATTCCTGCCGTAACCTGAAGTCTGTCTGGAACTTCATTCTTTGAGATGAGGTGGTTCAAGGCGTGATTCCGCGTGCAACATTTGTAATTAAATGGAGCTCCAGCTCCCTGAATGTGTCTAATCTTCTGTAGGAGTGTCAGACCTTTGAATCTGCCTGTGAGGAATTCAACTCACTGCTGTTAAAATTTCCTACCGAGGGAAGGAAATAAAATCATAATCTACAGACTTTGAAACCAACTGAGAGAGAAATTGAAATTACAGAGTTCTGTAGGAGCTAGAAGCAAAATGAGCTGAAAAGCTGAAGGCTTGACCTTACTAAGCACATGGGAATTTTTGCCATTTGTTTCTGTTTCTTAGTTCAGTGCTTTTTCTGTTGGTCTTGCTGCCTTTGTATGTGTTTTCTCCAATAGTATGGACATTGTGACTGATAAGGTTTTAAACTTTTTTTCTGTTGACTTTAGTTTTATGCTTAAGTTCACAAAGCTTATTCTATTAAAAAAAAATAATTTATTGAAGAAATAGCTGTGAAAGGCAAGACTTTTAATATATGTATATTGAAAGCCAGCCAGTTACCTCGTCAGCAAAGTTAACAGCCAATTTAAAAGCCCAATAATTCCTCTGAAATGCAAAGAAGGGCACTACACCAAGAATAGCAAAACCTTTGTCATTTAGTTAATGATTGTTAACGCATGGCATGGAAGACTATGGTTTATTGGAGGGAGTCAGGAGGTCTGAATTGTGTTCTCAAATCTGCTAATTACTCAGTCTGTGATCTGCAAATTATTTAGTCTTCAGGTTTGACTTAACAAAGTACTGAATATCTATCTGTGTCTTGAGTAAATTAATAGTACCTACTTAAAGCTGGGTGAAATGGGATCTTTATGTCATCATTATTATTATTCCCTTGTAAAATAGAGATAGTAATCCCTGATTACCTTCACAGGTGGGTTTTGAGCTCTGGCAATGGAAAATGGTACAGAAGCAGTATCATGAATAGAGGCAGCACGAGAATTTTTTGAATTCCTGAAAAATTTAAACCCAGAAATTGTTATATTCTTAAAAAGTCTATTATTATGGCAGTAATATCCTAACGTTCTGAATTCAGAAATTTTACTAGTAAACTGTACAAACGAAAGGATGCAGTACCCCTAACTGGCCTTGAGGAGGAATATTTGAACAATATATGCAGGCTGCATCTCTCTCAGAGCCACTGGGACTCTGTTTGTGGAAAATAATATGCAGCGATTACTTGTTACTAGATGCGAGTCACAGTCTGCTAAATATAATAATCCATGTTTGAAGAATTAAAAGTTCTTTATTGAAAGTATGTGACTTATGAGGAGGTTCTGCCTTCAAACAATCATATGTGACAAAAATATTGGAAGCTTGTTGTATGGATTCATTTTTAGAAGTGATGTTTTTAAAGCCTTTATTTTTTAATTTGTATTTTAACTGCTTTTAGAATTAAGCCTTTGTTCCAACAATGACTTCACAAAAAGATTAAAACCATAAACAGTTCAGAAGAGATTCGGAATTGGCTATTTCAATCATGCTTTTCGCTTACCTCTTTTTAACTTATTAACTATTTATTTGACATATCAATGTTTTATAGAAGGGTAAACTATTAAGGTTCCATGCCTCTTCTCCTCCAGTGAAGTGCATGAGACCACAGATGCATGGGAACACCAGGAAGCTCTTAATTAAAAATAAGAATGGCAAAATTAAATATTACTAAAGATCTAAAAAAAAGAAAGAAGTTGGAGAGAGGAAGAGACAAATCTTTGGCCTTCTTTGTTATCTTTTATATTTATTTGTTGTCTGAGGGGCATAAGGTGATTTTTATTTCTTGTGAGGACTTCACAGGGCACTTTGATTTCTGCTGGCTTCTTTACCTCCCCATATCCAGGGACTGGTCCTTATTAGGGTCTTTTGAAAAGCAAATGATGGGTTCTGCTTCTGTTTTCTCTGCCAGTTAGCTCTTAAGGGTGTTTGTGTTGGGCAGGGAGGTGCACAGCAGGGACATATAGCTGATCCCTTTATATGCATTGAGGAAATTTTATTTTCCTGTAGCAGGATGTCGTAAAAAATTCTGGTTGGTAGTAGTGGATGTTCAGCTTCGAGAGTGTCATCAGGGAACCTTCATGCTGTAGCTGTGCTGATTATATTTAACTTCAGTGTGTTGTCAAGAAGCCTGTAGTGAGTAGATTGCCATGGCATAGAAATACTGAAAACCCTCACAGACCACTTCAACTCTGGTGTCATCGTGACATGCAGAAGCAGGACTCTGTGTATGTAAGATTCCCTTCGCTCTGGTGGATCCATGTGTACTTGGCACTGACTTTGTGGGAGGATCTTCAGCTGAAAACAACATGGTAGAGTTTAGAGCAGGCCTTAAAAAGGGCAGGTGATGCTTTTGATAGCAAGGCTCTCTTGTTTGGCCTCTGCTGAGTAAGTGGCTCTGTTGGGAACGGTTTCAACCCAGCCGTAGCTGGGAGACTTGAGCCAGTTATTTCTGACATGGCATCTCAGTTTTACTAACTTGTGTCCCTGGGCAAATCACTTCATCTCTGTGCCCTGTTTACACAAGCATTAAAAAAGGAAATTTTTTTCTACCTCACAGACATGTCCTAAGTGTTCATTAATGTTGGTGCAGTGCTTTGAAGTTATAGAGCGCTTTGAAGTTTTTGTCCTTTGAAGTATTGTTTTCTGACTTCTCAAAGATGAACATTTATTTCTTCAATTAACACGTGCCCGTGTTTTCTATCCTATTTTATGTTGCTATGTCATCACCAAATACACATTCCATTTTCTCTAATTTCTCAAAGATGAAAGCAACCCAACCTACACCTTGCTAACCGAAGATGTGTGGTGCTGTGGCCCTGGGAGTGAGGAACCTGCAGAGGTCACCAGTTCTCCACCGAGGCGTTCCCACTGCTGCTGCTGCTGCTGCCCCAACGGCATCGACTGCCATGGTGTGACTTCCAGTAACTGCTCATCATCTCAAGGGCATTTTCTGCATAAAATTGGTGGAAAATCAAACATTAATAACACTGTTTCACTCCCCATGATAGTTTCATGTTTCCCAAGATGAACTTCAGTTTCATTTAAGACAGTTGTTTGCAGTAGTGCCAACTGTTTATTGGGAACACAACCCACCACAGACTAACTAGGCTGTAAGAGATAACAAAGCCAACATCATTATCTGAGCATCATGGAGGATGGAGAAATATATCTGAGTAATCAAGGCTTTTTCAGTAATAAATACGGCTCGTGAATAAAGCTTTGTTTTGGATCACCAGAAATCTAAGTGTGGCTTAGCTGGTTGAGGTTGGGCTATATTTAGCTGTAGCTAGATTGAGAAACAGCAGTGTTGGAAGTGTTCATGATGATGATTAGAGTGCACTTGACTTATAACACTGGAAGAGAAGCTGACTAGTCAGAATGTCTACAAGAGAGACAAAACGTAGTTTTGCCTAAAGACTAACTGCAGTAAATTAGGGAAGTCAGAAGAGGAGCTTTGGCACTGAGTGATCTTGTTTGTGCCAGTCATATTGCTGTGGACAGTAGGCTTGGGCCCTTCCTGGTGCTGAGAAACCTCAACCCTGGCTGGTGTTTAAATATGAGCTGTTTTCTAGAGTAGTTCTAGTGCCATCCTCAACAGGCGTCTCAGCAGGGGCCTGAGTGGGGGCCTGCTGAAGTGAGGGTAAAGCTGGCCTGGCCAGTCTCACGTTTGGTGTCCCAGACTAGCTCACTGGGCTCCCATCCTACCAGCTTTGCAACCTAGTCACTGGTGTGGCATCGCCAGCCCTGCAGAGACTTGTGCCAGGGCCTGTACTTGAACGAGGTACCTTGCAGAAGGCACAGCTCCTGGCCTTGCCCACTCTTCATGGATGCTTTCAGAATACTAAGCAATAATACAACAGCTGACGTAATAATTGGGGTATTTTATTCTATTTCCAGCACAAGTCACAATGTTATCCCAACACCATAGTACGACTCCCTCAAGTATAAACAAATTAAAATCGTGTTAAGCATTGTACCTCTACAATGCAAAATATTCTTTTTCCTGAAGATTAGCATGTACTTTGAAGAGGTTCCCAACCTGGGGAACATCCGTTGTAAATGGGTGATACCCATCTGCAAGGTGCTGCTGCTGGCTGTGGATGCTGACAGAGCACTCTGCCTTCTGGATCGAACTGTAGGAGCGAGGCTTAAGGTGCATAACTCAGCCAGAGTGAGGGTTAGGATTGGTTTGCAGTTTATCATGCATCTATTAGTCAAGTTTAAGAAGAGTGACCGAGCTACTTGGAAACTGTTCAGGTTTTTGAACAATTAGATTTAAGTATTTTTCCAAAGTTCTTCATGGAGTTAGGTGCCAGGTGGTTTTCTGAGAAGCTACGTAGTGGAGGTAGAAGTTTTCCAATCTAGCTTCACAAAGCTAAGCAAAAGAAATAGTCTTGTTTCAGAACATAATAAATAAAACAGAAGTTAGTTTGAAACAAACAGAAAAAATCTGAGTGGGGATCCAATGAAATATATATTTAGTTACTGTAATTTGCATAATGCAAAGTAAAACCAGAAATATTGCCATTTTTGCATCTAAGTGATGAGTATTACTAGTTATTTGTCTTTACTGTCACATGCTTAAATTTAATTGTCACTGTCTTAAATTTAAGACCTAATTTGCCTGTTTATCTCTTGACTGAGCCTGGACACTGATTTTGCTAATGAGGAGATTCCATTTTCCAATGAACTCACTTGAAGTTGTATCAGCGTCATGAATGTTACCATTTTAGAAGTTGAAACATGTCCTTTTAGACCAGTGCTGTTGGAAAGCAGTCATAGCAAAATGCTAGCCCTTCTATCATTAGCATAAAATGTAAATGATGTAAAGTATTAAGTTACTAAATGCTGAGGCAGCTTCGAGGATCAGCAAAACCAAACGGAGAGAGGGCCAGGGGGGGTTCTCCAGAATGGGCAGATTTATTTTTTTTTTCCATTGGAAACCAAACAAGCCCTTGTGGTTTTGAGTCAGGAACATATACTTTGTCAGTGAAATATTACAGAAGGAAATACTTTATAGAAGTTCTTTAACTGTTGAAGACCAAGGTCCTCCTTACAGCCTGGTACTCGCTGGGCTAAGCTTCCTGGCAGCATTGCCCCCCGAAGGTGAACGCGGCGCTGCCACAACATCTCCCACAGAAGCCTCCTGGCCAAACGTGCTCTGCAAATGGGATTTCTGAAAAACTCTTCTGAATTCTCACTGGTACACAAGCAGAATTTTGTTCTTGTTGATTCTAAAATGTGACTTTAAAAGGAAATAATGTTTTGCCACATCATAAACCAGTTTTAATTGCTATTATTTATTAAGTTAGTCTAGTTAGATGTCAGGCATCAGATGTAGTACAGACATTTACCTAAACAGGGTCTTGCTAATGAAGTCTCCACACACACACTTTGAAACTTTGCCCTGAGGAATCCATTTACAGTAAAAAGTATATAAATTTTATTTATTATGTCAAAAGAATTTTCAAATCCATTTATTTGTAGTTCCACAGCAGGTTTTTTTACTGAACTTGAAGAAATCTAAAACTTAGTTCAGTTCAGTGTGGAAAACAATATCAATTTTTTTATTATTTTTTT
>WUAM01000143.1:16533870-16550529 GCA_024336885.1 Actenoides hombroni | reverse complement strand
TTAGCTTCTAGTAACACCTCCAGCAGCTAAAAGATACTGTAGTCTTGCAAGTGGGAGAACATACAGTAGTGAATCCAGGCTCAGTTAATTCCCTCTTTAAACATCTTAGAGGGCAAGTGTAAGAGTTGGGCCTGGCTGAGTCTAATTGATCTTCCTCATAGGCTTCCTGTAATACAACAGAGAAGTTTCCCTGCATCTGTTGCCTTCTCCACAGCTCTCATTTCAGGCCTCCATAAGCTTTATTTTATTTTATTTTACTTTATATTCTAGCTTTGTTTTCTTTTTTTTCTCTGTTTACCTTGAAAATGATTCCTGTATTCCCTTATCACTGAGCTTGGGAAGGTGGCTATTAAACTTTGAGTCCTTCAGGTTTTTCTTAGTGCCATAGTTTTACAGGAGGTTGATAATAATTAGCACCATTTAAAAAAAAATTATGTGCAAGTTTCTTTGTGACCCTTGAGTGACTGTAATTCCTGCTGTACTTCTTTGCCTCTCAGTTTTTCAGTAGCATGGTTCACTCAGTATGGAAAAGCAAGGCAACTCCAGGTTCAGAAGGATTCCCTGGCAGTGCTGCTTTAGCTTGTCTTTGTTACTTTGCCTAGAATTCTATGTTTAGAGAAGAAGTACATTGATTTTGGTTATTTTGTATTAAATGGCTAAAATATAACTGTCATTTAAATTCTACTTGTCTTACTCTTCAGTTTCTGTCTCCAGTATATCTTCACTATTCTAAATCTTATCTATAGGACTTTCCTTGACAATTGAAATCACTCAAGGGGCTTGCTTGTAACCACATTTTTGAGAAAATGGTATTTTTTCCTTCCTTCTTTGTCTGGAAAAAGATATGGCAGCATTTAATTAATTTATTTTTTACAGTTTGGGGAGTGCCTATGGTTCGGTTTCACATATTTCTGATTGCTAGGGGGTTTTCTGAGGCATATACTGTTGATTCTTTCACATTAGCTCCTCTTTCCAGTTCTGACAGCTTCTGTCTTCTCGTAGAATCCTCTGGCTTTGACTGACTGTTTTGGTTCCTCCAGAAGGTTTGTGTCTTTTTGTGCATCAGGAACTGGATTCCTGCACCTCGCTTTAGTTCCCATTCAGCAAAGTATATAATTATACATCTAAATGCACCTCTTATCTTTTTCTGAATTCTGGATTATGCTTTAGCACTAAGGAATTGATTAATTGGAGCATTGAATCAGGATTGTTTGTCTGACTCCATGAGAAATACCCTTGTTGATTTGGATAGCTCCCTAAATCACAAAGTCCTGACAACTCCTCCAGATTCATGGTGTTTTGCTTTCCTTGGCATATCCCAAAACATCCTTCTCTGTTCAGCTGCACCTGTGATATTCCAGCAGCTCTCTTTGTTCCCAAGCCATTATGTCTTCCTACTCAAATTTCCATTCAGAGGGTGATTCATGCAGCAGGGGAAAGGCATGACCTAGCTGCCCCCTCAGTTTCCATCGCTTTGCAAATCATGTGCAGGCTCATCCAAACTGGAGCTTTCATTGCAGACTTCTCTGTTCTTATTCCTGGAACTAATTCCTTTATTCCTTACTCCTGTCGTGCACTATAAGCAGAGAAAAGTTTGCTGCATAAAGAGGTTGCTATTTTTTTTCAATAGCTTTGGTCAGAGGGGCAATGCAAACACATCAGGGTGGATTTTCTTTCCCCTAGAAATGCCTTTTCTCACCACAGATAAATATATATGGTTGTTAGCTGTGCTGTGGATACTCTGTGGATGAAGCACAACCTTGACTCATTGTTCCAGCATCCTCTTTTTTTTTTTTTTTTCTTTTTTAATTGTAGCTTTGAATTCATACTTTGAATGTTTGGTTCTGAAGTCCAGCTGGGGAGAACTGCACACCTCCCCCAGCAGTCTTTACCAGAGCTGCATACTCTTCTGTCATTCTTTCTTATGCTTTTGATGTCTTCCACTGTTGCCTGTACTCTTTTCCTCTTCAACCTTTGACTATCAATACCTTCTGCCTTTTCGAGTCTCCTCTTCCACCATTATTCCTCTGCCATCAACCCCCCCACTCATTTACAACTTCTGTCTCCTTTACTGTGCAGTAGCAACATTCCCTATTTCAGAAAGTTTTTAAGGTTTGGGGGTTTCTGTTTGTTTGTTTGTTTGTCTGTCTGTGTTTGTTTTCCCCTTGCTTAAGTAGCAGGTCTGGGTTTAGAAGCCTCTCAGGATTAAATTGTGTTCTCTGGGACACCTGCCAGGTGGTGTGGTGGATGCTGAAGAGTCATCTAGATCCACTGTAGGCTACCTGCAGGTATAGTTTCTGCTGTTATAGTTCCAGTGAAGCAAACACTTTGACTCGCTATGTATAGCATAATAGTACACAGAACAGTCAGATGCCCACTGGGGATTTTAGAAGACCCGGATTAAGGAAAGAAGAGTGATTTTTAGTGAGTAGTTCCACGGTGAATTAGCTACAGTAAGTAAAGAGGTGAGCTAGAGAATCAACCTTCTTTTCCTTTGTGTGACAAGACATAGGAAAAGCTTAGTTTCAGCTAAAAATTAATATAGCATCATGAAAATGGGATCAACATGACATTAAGAAATGAAAGAAGGGATATTGTAGTGACAGCTCAAGCTATATTAATAACTTCATGTTTAATTCAACAAAATATCACTCCTTAAAATTTATCCGAAGCAACCAGAGCTTGCAATGGAATTGAGAGCAAACCTGCTAGAAAGCACACATGGCAATGGCATGCTTCCTGGGAAGATGGGCAAATCTTAGCCTGATTGGAGCAGATCACAGCTCAGCTTTGCACCTTCCACACTGGTTTCATTTGGTACCCGCTTTACTTTCTTTTCCAATCTTTTAAATCAACAACTATTAAACATCTTTTGCGCTCCGGAGGCTTGCTGTTTGTTACTTTATTTGATAGCAGGTTGCACTGATGTTACCTAGATCTGACTTTCAGTTTTGCATGGATTGGCACCAAACCCACCAGGCTGGTAGTTTGTTCCCCCTTCCCCTCTTTTACTCACTGGCATAATTTCCATCCAACAAAGCCTTTCAAAAATAAGGAAGGAAAAGGCCTTCCTGTACAAGCTTCCTGTGAATCCTATCCAGATACAAAAGACTTGTGTAAAAGCTTGGCAGGCAACCCCAGCATATGCCTCTGAGTGACTTCCTTATTTTATGCTATCGTTCCACGTACAGCAGATGAATCTGAGAATCAGAGTAATTTCCACTCGTTTACAAATAAGAAATTTCAAATGGTGAATTTCCTATCTGTGTAGAACACCCACGTTTTAAATTAAAAGTTTTGAATGCTGACAGCATTAGTCATAGGAAATCCTGTATGAACATCCAGCTCTTGAGTTGGACCTTCCCCTAGATCACACCATAGAAGGAGTTTGCAGGAAAACATTCTGTTACTTTTGAATACTGCATTGATTGTTAACCCTTTGCACGCCATTGCTGCTGGTATGACTTTTTTGGTTGGCTTTTTTTTTTATAGAGCCCATTTCCCATTTTTTGTGATCAAAATGGTATTGAAAAACTATGTATTTCAATGCTAAAATTTTCTGTATTTTAATAATGTACCAGTAGCATTATCCACACGCCATGAATTGCAATGGTCTTTAGGGTATGCTACTCATAAAAAAATAAATTAAAAAAAAGTACTGGTTTTAGAATATTCTATTGGATATCAGGGGGAACTGAGTACTTCTAATAGCAGGATGTCGAATTTCTTTATAGTTGCATATATGTGGTTAATTCTCATACCAATATATTGCATAAAATACTATATACAGTATAAGTATTTTAAAATAGTGAAAAAGAAATTCAGGCTGATGTTCAGAAGCACCATACGAGCTTTGACACCTAGGCCTTGCTGTGCGCAGCTCTGCTGGCAAACCTGTTCCCTTTCCCACCCCTCTGCCTCTCTTGCTCCCAGAGAAGGGGCTGGGACATCTGTATCTGGCTCAGCAGATCCACAGCACAGGACACTTCCATCTGGGGGTGGCCTCATGGAGGGGACACTGCAGACCTGTCATCCACCCTCTTCTGCAGCTGCCCTTAGAAAGGTGGCCACCACTGTCAAGCAAGCTGATAAACCATTGGTGAAGATAAGGTGGGAAGTTAGGTGTACCCACTAACACTCATGCTCTGCTCTGAAGACACAGAATGGCTTGGGTAAAAGTGAGGGGAGATCACAGGTTGACCCAGACAGCAATTCACCTGCACCTTAAGTGCTGTGGAAGTCATCTGGGAAGGGCAGTGGGACTGCCACTGTGCTCAGAGGAGGATTTTCTGCCCCTGAAATTCAGCGTCAGCCGCGTGTTACTGCCTTACAGAACAAACTTGTACCATGATGCTGAGAGGGCAGATATGTCCATGCTCACTGTGTTAATGATCAGCTTCAAACCAACTGTATAGCTCGTAAAAACGGCAAGCTAAAAAGCCAGCATAACTTTGTGAACTAAACCGTAACGTGATCAAGGCGTGACAGTAACATACACAGCTATGTTGCACAGGATCATTTTTGTATTACGTGGGTGAACCAACTTTGATAGTTTCTTTGTCTTTCTTGAAAAGGAGCCCTCCCACAGCAGACATTGTATCTCTTTAAAAAAAAAATTAAAAAAATAAGATATCCTGGTTACCATTTTCATTTAGTGGGAAAATCCCACACATGTTGAGTTGTTGTGGAGCAGCTGGCTTAAATTAAGGTTTCAAACTTAAGGAAGGAATCCCAGAGCATAAAGTATCAAATAATAGCTAAATTCAAGATTAGAATGAGGCTTGTGATGTTAGGCATTTCAAGCATATATTAGGCAAATGAACGTAAAGAATCATAGTGTTTTTGTAGTGCTGTGAATCATAGTACTCCAGTTTTAGATCAAAATACAGCAACATTTAAATATAGTTTAATACAGTTTAATAAATGAATCAAAAACCATTTTAATATATAATTGTTCATAGGTGAGAGGCTTTAGATTATGAAATGCTGACAGATGACAATAAAAAAAAGTAAAGGTATTAAAAATTCTCAGTTTTTGAGAACTCTACTTTTATTCTGACTCTTCTCATGAATTTCAAGAGCCTTTCATATAGTTTTGGAGCTTCATCATAAATAATTTTTGGTTGCAGAGACAAAAGTGACAATTTTTACTGGCTACATGGAGAGTTTCTGTTTGTTTTCAACCTATACTTATAAAACTTCTCTTTTGTAATCACAGACCAGAGCGTAGATCTCCGTGAAGTCAGTAGTATTATGAAGATCCAAATCAGAGGGAGGATTTAGGCCAAGACATAGTCCTTTGGTTTAGGACTTTTTGGAATTGTTTTTAAGACAAGACCTGGACTGCCTTAGAAAGGAGAATTAAATTGAGTACTTCTCTTCTGCACCATGGATCTCCCTTGTGCTCGACGCAGGCAGCAGTTAGGGAAAATCCTCTATGGGACCAGGAAGTACCTCCTCGTGTAAAGCTATAGGTGGGATTGGAACTCCACGTCCTTCCTTATTGTGCTATTGTCTGATATCAGATGAACCCCAGAAACACTGAGGAGTCAGGTTTGATTTTTGTATGTTAATTGCTGGGTCTTGTTTGTTCCTGTTTCTATACAGCTGTACAAGACAAGGAATTTTATGTCATCTTAATGCCCTGGGATGACTACTGCCACTGCCTTCTGAGTCAGACCCTCCTAAAGAGGCAGAGAGTGGTGTGCTTTTGGAGACTGATGGGCCTGCACTTCTGTGCTGTGCTGGGCAGTGTATTCCCAAAGGGGATAACGTTAGCTTTTCCTTCTGAGATAAGACTGTGGACGTGTCAAAACACTTGGAACTAAAATTCAGGAGAGAATACCATTAGAAAGGCTCCAGAAAATCAGGCAGCAGTGTTCTTCTGTTGAGCTGCTGGTGTTCCTAATTTGCAACAGATTTGGGAATTGAGCTGTTTCTCAGGAAAAAAAAAAAAAAAAAAGCTGTTTACAGCGAAAGAATAACTGTAAAATCTTTCCTTCCCTGAGCTCACTGCTCTGTTGCTTTTGTCACTATACTTTATCATTGCTACCTTTAGAGTTTGGAAATGTAACTGGCTTTGCTAGCAGCAAATAGGTACTCACGGTGCTGGCTGTGAGAGCATTTCATTAACTGAATTGCCACTTCCAACCCACAGGCACATAACCATGGAAGCAACAGTTAACACTAAACCCCAAGCCTTTCTTATATTGCCAGTCTGGCATTTCCTGTCCAGTGCAAAACACAAAAGCGATTTCTGTGCGTAAGAATGATAACGCAGTCAACAGAGGGGGCCAAGGAAAGAGCTTGAAACTCATTTTGGGTGTGCTGGTGTGTTTTATAAGTAAATTCAAAGCAGACATGGAAACCAATATCAGGAACATGTGCGAGAAATTCCATGTATAAGACTTTGAATAATAACCTCACTGCCCTCTGAAATAATCTGAAATATATATGCATAAAGTTACCCATCTGACAAAACCAGTTTCATAAGCAGGTATACTTAGGACTCTCAGTTCTCATTCAAATTAATGGGTGCATGAAAAAAGTTCACTGTGAAAGTCAAACCATGTTTTATAGTTTTGTCCATATGGGCAGCTGAACTTGTTTAACCAAAAGTGTGAATTCAAATCAAGTCAGTAAAACTGGTGCAAAAATCTGCCTGGGTGTTTAAATTGGGAAGAATGAATTTAAGAGTTCTTAATCTCTGCTGATTTGAGGGTTGCTGCTGAGCATTTCTTTTGGAAGATGCCACAGCCCTGCTGCTGCTGAGCATTTCTTTTGGAAGATGCCACAGCCCTGCTGCTTGTACCTGCATTTAAGTTGTGCCTCCCCTCTTCCCCCCCTCATTTCAGGTCTTTGTAGAGCTGCGTGGTTAACTGAACAAGGGAAGCAAAAATAAGACTAAAGTATCCTTCAATATTCCAAAAAGTGCTACCAGTACAAATGAGAAAGTGGAAGAGGCAAAGGAGGAGGGAAAAGGTGACTGCTCAGGGCAGCACCAATGTGAAAATCACGCTCACACACATCAAAGCTGAGCTCCCTAAGGCCAGGAGGCAGATCTGTCAGTGCTGGCCTGGCAGCAGCAGCCCTTGCAGCAGTAACAGCCAACTGGTCAGCTACTGCAGTCTGCAGACTGGCATATAAACCTAAACCCTTTTATTGATAGCTTCTTAAACCCCACGGCTAAAGCTACTCAAGGTCATGCAGTAAGACCCCAAGTTTTATCAATAAAGACTCTGCATACCTGTGTACCAGTTTGAAGTAATCAGTTTTAAGGAGCTAGCTACAGCTTTGGAACTTTATTACAAAAATAAAAGCGAGTCTAAGCAAATTCCTGATAAGAAAAAAAAATCTCTTGAGACAAAAAAGTTTTGCTCATTTTCTCTCTCTGCTCTGGAAATTCTGACATCCCTGTTTCCCAACATAAGAAGACACTATGATTTTCAAACACATTTTCTTTCTGGTATTTATCAGTAGCCTGCTTTCCAAAACTGGTACATCCAGCATCTTTAGGAATTGTGCTGCTTTTTGGTAACTGTCAATCAGGATCTTGAGAAGGAATCTAACTGATCAATTTTATGGTTACTTTAGCAAAATTACACAGAAACAAAAGCTGTCTGTAGTTGTGAAGGTTAGTCAGGGGCACTTCCCTAAATACGCTACACTTAGGTGGTTTGGGAAGTGCAGAAGTGGGAAGTAAACTTTGAGGAGTCTCTAACCAAGCTAAGGTATTGAAAGCATAGATTAATCTGCGTAGAGAAAAGCAGCCTGCTTGTTCACCAGTCACAGCCCTGAGAACTGATGTAGTGGGGAAGATGTGCTGCTACCTGCAGTGCTGCACTGGAAAGATACTGGTTAGAAATCTCTTCTTCAAGGAGAAGGAACCTGTGCAAAGACCACTAAATTCTGCTCACATTCCATCATTTGGAGAAGGAAGCTTAGCTGTTAACTTTTCAAGGGCTAGCTTAGGTCAGCAACCTTGCTGTAGAGTAACTGTGAACTCGTACTGTCAGTTCTGAAGTCAGCTATACTTCCTGTATAGCTTTACATAGTTTTTATGTAATCTTGCATATAACCCATTTTGTTAGAAATACTTTCTCTGGTTCAGTCAGGAAGCATTGAGAGTGGACAATCTGCATAACAGCAAAGCCAAACAAGAAAACTAGAAATGGGTTTTGTCTTGAGAACTCGGGGTCTCTTTCTCCCCTTCAGGGTCTGACACTTGGTGATGATTCAGCATGGCAAGGATTGTATCTTGACTGGGGTCCTGAGGCACCACTGGAAGGTTAATAATAAGTCTTGTCTTTAATGACTTCTTGTAAGGAGTTTTGAAGAGTTAATGTTTGCAGATAACCTACTGTTTGTACAGGAGAAAAAGAAAAAAGTGTATATTATGGCTATGACGCAATAGAAGAAAACTTTGCATGTGGAAATTTGTTCATCACTAACATGTTGTTTGTAGAACTTTTCAGTTTAGTAAAAGGAAGTGTCTCCTGTTTCTGATCAGGTAATTGTTACACCCTGGTATCATCCTATCTGACCAGAGGCTCCCCAGTTAAAAATGTAGATTGCTGAGGAATAGGCACTCCCAATTAGCAATTTACCCAGACCACTCTCTGAAGAGGCCTGTGCTTTTCTGTTAACCATAAGGAGAAGCTGCAGTGCCTCCTAACCTAGGTAACTTAGTTAAGTGTTGAAAGTTCAACTGAATAAATCCTGAGCTGTATCTCTGAAGTGTTATGGCTTCATTTAAAAAGGAACTTTTTGTGTTCTTCTCAAGGTGAAAATGAAACAACAACCAGAGCTTGCAAGGTGAGTGCAGCAGCTCACCATTTTTAATACTGTTAAAAGTTCTGAAACTACTTTTGGACACAAACGAAAAGGAATTTTCCGTAGTTGCTCAAGTACTTTGATTTGTGGTCAGACAGAAGTCAGCAGCTTTGAGAATCGCATCACTAGAAATAAGTGGGCTCCACTTTTGGTACTGCTGGACCATGCTTTTAAACCTCTCAGTAATCCATTCAGAGGAGATTCCAAACTGCTGATCTCTTTTCAGTATGACTGCTATGTGAGTGGCTTTGTGAGTTTGAGTAGCAGCATTCCCTGGATCATGCCTGCATTGTGCATGTTTCTGTGACTTGTTACCCGAGACATCAAAGGCATGATACCAGCAGAGATCTAAAAGTTGTGCCCCCTGATTCATCGTCGTGGATGAGAATTCAGAAAAACAGCCATGGATGCTCAGGTTTGAACCCTTAGCGTCCTCTGAAGTAGCTGTGGTTATTCTATGATTAAAATGATGCAGGATCTCCCTACTCACTCCAGTGATTAAGAATTCAGGGAAGCTGTTAAAATGAATCTTCTTTTTAGCATCTCTGCATGAGAGCAGGTTTCATCTGAAGGCTGTTCTGGCTCCTGCACCATCTGAGCAAAGGCTCCAGTTGCAGGCATCTGCGCATCGGGTTCCAGCACTGCTTTTGAGCTCCATCTGCTGGAATTGTTTCCCATCTCTTTGGTGTTACTATGCTGCTGGGTGTCACAGGAATTGGTTAGAACTTAGAAGAAGGAACAAAGCTCACGGTTCAGAAGAATTTCTAGAAAGTCACTGGTCCTTTTGTTTAAAGAATCGTCCTAAAGATTGTTTGGAGAATATGAAGCTCGAAACTCAAAGTACTTGAGAGACTGAGGAAAAGAAATATTAGTTCTTCCTCCACTTCTGTTTAGAGAGTTAGTTTCTAGGTATTTTGAAGAGATTTGGATTATTCAGGTCAATCATAATCTATCCAGTTATGTATGAGGATTCAGAAATAGGCTACTCACTTTACTCATTTTTCTGAATTTTTGGCTTTGCTTTCCCCTAATGTCCATTGCTGCTCTGTAGCTAAGAAATTAATGCTGTTTTCAGGATTTAATTAACTTTTTAAAAAGCTATTCTTCCCCATTGTAACTGTGTTTCTAGTATTTCAGAATATTTAAGGACAGAAGGCACCGTGATGAATGTCTAATTTGATTTTTGTAGTTCCATTGTTCGCTAACAAAAACGTACTGCAAAGAATCATGTGCAAAATTGGAAAAGAGGGTCCTGCTGTGCAAAACTACTCTAAAACCATTTAAGTAGTCAGAGGCTTTCACGGTAAATTATATGATGACTTTCTACAAGTGTTCTTTGTAAGAAGCACCATTCTCTGTTCAGAGGATATATTACAATGTTCATGTCAACAGTAATGTATATGTGTGGAGTTAGGATTGCCACCAGCCCCTGAGTGCAGTCACTGGGGGGGGCAGCCTGTGTAATTCTAAAGAACAGGCATTTCTCTGGCAGAATTACCTTCTTAAAAAGCAAACTACCTACATTTTGAATTTCCCTTTTCTTTAGTTTTAAGGCCAATACTGCCTTACTTCTCCCTGTCCCTAATGCTACGTGCCACTAAGGTGTATTGTGTTTCATAATGGGTTTGTGTATATAGTAATTTCAGATATTATTTCCTTGCTGTCCATCTGCCTGTTAGCAGTGTTTTATGTTCGCTTAGGGTGTTTGCAGCTTTTTTTTTTTTTTTTCCTACACAGGCAACTTTGCCTGAACAGGTTCTAGGTTCTTGATGTGGGTAACTAAACGCTATTGCACTTAGGTCTTGGGAATAGGGGTAGAGAGGAAGAGATGGAGAACAGAGAAAGTCCTGGGCTTGATATTAAAGATAAGTGTTCTTTTTTTTTTCTTTTCCTTTTTTTCCTTTTTTTTTTTCCAGTTCTGCATTGTACTTCTGATGGACACCACGAAGTGTGGTGTATTCCACTGGTGCCCGAGCTTGTTCCAGCCTGAGCTGGTCCATCTGCCTCCGCACTCTATTCAGTGATGCTGCCCGGGCTAATAACCCCAGAGCTTTGGTCAAGGTTACTCACTCAGGCAGAGAGCTGTGCTGATCCAGCTGTCTAAATTCCAATTTTGCCACTGGTTCAGGCTCCACACTCCGCTGTGCAGGGTCCCTACGTGCTGTGTGGTACTACATAAAGAGTGTAAACCTGCTCTACGCTAACCTGGGTGCCTGTAAGTTAGATTCTTCACTTCCTGCAGAGCTGGGGGGGTAAGATCATTAATGCATATGCAGCAATGTACTTCATTGAAAAGCCTATTTAGTTTTCAGAAAGTAATTATAATAATTGATTTCTTAGGCTTTTGCATGGGGCAAACTGTCAGTCATTTTTCACATAGGTTTGGAGGGATATTGTCTGTATTTCCTGACAGCTTCCTATCAAGTGGAAAGATAGCTAAGGTGGCTCTTGGTCACTAGACTTCATGGTTAAATGGGTATGCACTGCTTTATGTCAGTATTAAAGTGCCATGTTTTGACACCAGTATTTGTTGGACCTACAGAGATGTAGGCAATGGAAGGATTGGGACTCCCATCAGTAATTGCTGTTGTGTTCTGAGATGGAAACTGGCTCTTTCCCACTGTAAAGTAAGGTAGGTTGTTACTGTTATTTCTGTGCTTTTAAGTTGTGCAGCGAGTAGTCATGGACAACCCCACCTTGTAGCTCACTTCTGTTCATGGCCGAGAAGTGTGAAGGGTTTTTTTGTGTTTTTGAACAGACCCAAATTCTAATTAATATTCCTGTGTCCCAAACATGTTGTTCTGATTAGAGGCTCTTTGCCTAGGCATTTCTGTGTAGCCTGCCCTGTTTGAAACCCTGCCTTTTTCTGACTTCACTTCCTGAATCCGTTGACAACACTCACAGCCAAACAAAATACATGTTCACAATGCTGTTATTTGCAAAATATTCCCTTGTGAGTACAGCTGGGGCAACAAAAAGAGAGTTTCTCTCCGAATCTCAGAGAACTGAGTCTCCCTTATAGAAGCAAGGCATGTAGTGCATTAGGCAATTTTAATCTCGGCAGTTAAGCAAGTGTTAAACTTTGCATTTCACCACATCCAAAGGCAGGCACGTCTTTCATTACAGTTGTGCTTATTGATCACCGACTGATTTACTAACGTGCTAAGAGTGATGAATTTTAATCTGTGCTGAAGTGAACCAGATAGCAACAGGCTCATAGCCCACCACACTGTTTACAAAACAGATGGGAGGCGAAGGGAATATGAATTTGCTTTGCCCTGTCTTAGGCCTGACCCTCAAACAAGATGTGGGACCAAAGAAAGGGTTCATTTAAATTGCCCCTCTTCTCCTGGTGGAACGGCATGATTGGCACTAAAACCCGCCTTGCGTGCCGGTAGATTCTTTGCCGGGACACCAGCACCTCCCGAGCTGGACTGAGTCAAGTAACTCGTGTCACAGACACCAACCCATCAGACGATGCCCACTTAACGAGCAGTGCCATTACTCAGTAACTTTTTTTTGCCCGTGCTACAGAACGTTGTACTTGGGAGAGAACAGACGTAACTGCAGCGCTGAATGTCTGTGTGCGCGCATTAGGGCAGGGTGGAGCAGACTGTCACTCAGCTGTATTTAATTAACATAGTATTTTATATAATGTATTTATTTTTTACGTAATTAAGTGATTAAGCAAAATGCTTGCTTGTAACATCTATTCCATAACCCAGCACTGTTGAGAGCTAAACATGCACCTTTGCAGGTAATTAATCTCCTTGCCCTGCTTATTTTGCTAGTTGGCACTTGCTAAATCCCTGTAAAACCACACCCAGCAGTGCTGTGTATTATCCCTCTGCTGTCTATTCCTACATATGGTCAAAATCAACTTACCTTCCGGGTTGCTGACATCAGCAAAATGTACTCTTGGCAAACTACAGTATCCTCCTAGTAACCCTTTGTTTGGTTTGGTGTTGTTACAATTGGATTGCTCTGACAGCAGCAAACACCGTCCCAACAGTGCCTACCTTGACACTTGGATTAGGATGTGGCAGGATTATGTTCTTGTACTTTGAACATCAAGACAACCCCTCATATGATAAAATGCATATAATATGGGAGGGGAAAAAGTCAGAGGAAAGATACTCCTGTGATTCCTGTAAGGAACTGACCCACATTAGTTGCAAGTCTCAGGGTATCATTTTGGTAGGTATATGTATCCAGTTATCTTGTCAACTTGTGAAGTGACCGTAAACAAGACTGTTGCTTCAATTCAAATGACACTTCTCCCTGTTTTAAGGAAAAAAGACATTTTTAAGACTGCCTGCTCTAAAAAGTTAGCATTCACTAATGAATTTCTAATCTGGCTGTCTTCATCTATTTCCTCTTAGCTCTTTGGCTCTAAACAGCAAGCAGGAAAACATCTGGTCTCCCTTCAAATACATGCTTATTAAACTAAATGAATTGGGTACAGTGTTGAAAATCCTGGGCTAATTGTTCCCCCCCGATGAGTTAAGTAGCAAGTTTCTGAGGTGTATATATCTCCATATTGCCACTGTACTAAACCCTAAGATTATTTTATAAACAATACACGGGGACTGCCAGAGTAATTGGTATTTTCAGCAAGTTGCTGAAAACAAGCAACAGGAATTGTTGTTTTTCAGCAAGTTGCTCTTTTCATTTCCCACCAGATTCAGTTTATCTGGATTTTCTGTTGCTTAAAATTTTAGAACCCATTGTGACACTGATGAGGGAAAGGATTTCAAGGCAGGGGAAGGGTTATAAAATTATTTCACTGTTGACAGCAGTATTTCCATAAATACAAGCAAACAAGGGTCACCCTCCTACCTAGGAAGGAACACAGGAATAAAGGTGAATGTTTCTATTTTTGAAGTCTACAGCATGTTTTGTTTTTTTTTAAATACAACCACTTGCCTTATCCTCTTGAGGGCATTAATTTAATAAAAAGCATGTCAGATCAAGCAGCCAGTTGCTTCAGTTATGGAGAAGTTTCTCACACTGTTTTTCTACCCTTCTACAACCTGCTTAAAGTTAGCTGTGGAAACTGGGCCACCAGAATTTGGCAGGCAAGCTAGTCAGGTTACAATTAGGAACTACAACTTTAGGACAAGAGGTAAAGTTCTACTAATTTAGGGATCAGGATCTAGCTTCTCCCTCTCCTCCTGACACCTTCTCCAGGACAAGCCTGTAGTTAGAGAAAGTTTAACAGAATCCCTACCATTTTGGGTTCAGCATAAAGGGCATTTTCCCAACTCAGGTACTAAAGAAAAAAAAAAGTGAGGGGGAAATGCATTTTAATTATTTTATTTTTCTTAAATATAATAGAACCTTCTAGAATTTCTCCAGAAACAGAAACATTAAAAAATTATACTTTATTACAAATGGTAAACTCAGAGTGCTAAAAAAAAAAAAAAGCTCTTATTTACAAACAATACTGGGCAGTGCCCAAATAAACAACATAAAAATAACTTACAAAGTCATGAAGTAGTTTATTGACATTAATCAACTTTCATAAAATAAAATAAAAAAGATATGTACATACACAGTTTACTTGAAGGCAGGCAGAATAGTTCTTTTTTTATCAGCCTCCCACAAACCTCCCTCCCACTTTTTTTTTGTTGTTTTGTTTTTTTTTTTAAGTAATACTACATAAAGCAATCTACAGTTTCTATTGCAGTTTAACCTTTAATACTGAATGATCATCGAATGTTAGGTCCATGCAGGTCTTGGTCAATGTTAAACGAAGATCTGAACTTCTCATCTGAGCAGGAACAGCACTTCTCGGAGCGGTGCTGGCCGCTTCGCTAACAACTCGAGCTGAAGGCTCGCCAGTCTTTCCACACATGCGCTTTGCAGAGCACAGGCAGGACTCAGCCTTGCAGCTTTTACCCTTAGCTTTACGCATCTGCCACTTTTGGTTTTCTGTTTTAGCTATACCACAACATCACAGTTCTCGTTTAAGACAGTCTCTTCAAAACGTCTGCAACTGTTGTGTTAGCATTAGCTGGCACCCGCTGTTGACATGGTTCATGACCTTCTGCTTAAGCTGTGCAACCTGTTCTCTGAGCATGTTGGCAGTGGATGCCAGCTCTGAGTTCTGGGCTTTCAAAGTTTTCACTTTTTCTTCCAACCTGGCAATCCTTTCCAACTTCCTTTTCCGGCATTTGGATGCCGCGATTCTGTTTCTCATGCGCTTTCTCTCGGCTTTGATTCTCTCCTGTGACTCCATGTCAATAGGGGACAGGGGAGGAGTCTCCCCGGGCATTTCAGGTACAGTCTGAGGCTCTTCTTTCAAAGCCTGAAGCCTGGGATGCTGCACGGGCATCTGGGGGTTTATGTGATGCTGAGGTGCGTAGCCCATGTTGTTTGTGTTGTAGTTAGGTGCCGAGTTGAGCGCGTTGGGGTTGAAGTTGCTGAGATTGGCGTACACCGGGGGCTCGCTGTGCAAATTCGTGTTGAAGCTGCTGTTGCCGGCCATGGAGGACACAGGTGCCATGCCGCTGTTAACAGGTTGAGCGGCAGAGGTCACGCTGGGCATGGTGTTCTGGTTGTGCAGTTCCGCCAGGGCTCTCACAAAGCCTTCCGCGAACCCCTCTTGCTCGTCGGTGACATTTTTTGGGCAGAGGAACTGCGTCGGGGTCGGCGTGGTGGTGATTAACCCGTTGCTGGACTGGATGATGAGCCGCTCCAGTTCGGGGGAGGCCAGTTTCAGGAGTCCCACGTCGGGGGAGGTGAGGATGTCGGCGTTCTTGTTCCTCAGGTGCGGCTTCAGGTTGCTGGATGGGTCGGACAGGTTCAGCGTCATGTTCTGCTTCAGCACTTTGGCGTTATTATATCCATACCCGCCGCTCTCCGGCGGCACGAAGCTGGCGTTCAGGGCATCCTCGTAGAAAGTAGGCTCCATCTTTGCACTCATAGAACAGAGTCCGCGGAGTGGCGTCGGGAGCTGCGGCAGCGCGGAGAAGCTGCCCGGCCGCCGCTTGCGCCCCGCTCCGCACGGCCACCCCGACCGTCCCGGCCGCGCAGGGACGGGGGAAGCAGATAAGCCGAGCCTTACTTCTCGCCGGGACGCGGAGCAGTCCTCCCGGCGCGGGCCGGGCCCGCGCTCCCTGTCGCCGCCGCGGTGAGAGTCCGCCTGGCCTGGCGGGGCGGCGCGGGGCTTCGCCGGGGCTCCTCGCCGCCCTCCTCCTTCCTTCTCTCTCCCGCTGCTACCGCGGGGCCGGGACGCCGCTCCGCCGCCGCCGCCGCCACAAGTTTCCGCGAGTAGTTTTCCCCGCCTCTCCTGCGCGCCCTCCCCGGCTCCGCACCGCTTGTGCCGGCCGCGCTGCGCCCGTCTCCGCTCGCCTCACACCCGGCGGCCGGAGTCGCGCTACCGCCTTGCCCCGCGCTCTGAGCCCGCTCCCGGCGTGGAGCCCTTCACTTATCAGCGACCGGGAGCCCGCTAAAAATAGCCCATGATGTCACCCCGCGGGCTCCCCATTGGCTGCCGCCGCCTCTCCCGGGGGAGGCGGGCCGCTGGCCCGGCCCGGTGCATATCAGCCGGTCGCCATGGCCACCCCGCCCCTAGAAGCTTCTCAGCGCCGGCGCGGGGCCTTGTGGGATGAGGTAATGCTGGCGGCGGCTCGGGGCATTGTGGGCTGACGTCTTGTTTTTGAATATCTGGTTACCGCGTCCAGAGCGCGAGCCGGGTTGGCCGCTGCCGGCGCCTCCTCAACGGCCACGTACCAACCGCCCGGCCGAGGGGGCGGGGGCGCGCGCCGCCGCTCAACCCCTTCCCTGCCGCCCTCCCGCCGTCGCCGCCGCCGCCCGCAAACC
>WUAM01000143.1:16491700-16526600 GCA_024336885.1 Actenoides hombroni | reverse complement strand
TGAAATTCTGATTGTAATATTTCTTAATTCAATTTTATTTTTTTTTTATTAGGGAGCACAACTAGAAAGACATTCCAAAAATGTCCATGTGGTATTTAGAGATCTGGGTACCAGCTGCAACGAGCACATATTAGCAGAGGCTTCTGTTCAGCTAAGAAGGGGCTGTGGACTCAGGTAAGTCATGTGAGAGAGGTTGAGCACGTGTGTTGTAAGAGCTAATGGGACAACGTAGCCTTGTTCTATATAAGCATGTTTTGTGCTGATGTTTTCCAGTTGCTGCATTCCTTACAGTCAGTATAGGAAAAGGTGTGTGGCTGGCAAAACTGCAAGCCCAGACAAAGCTGTTCTGGGTGTGGATGCTCACAGCCTATTGCCAGGTGCTTCAAATAGGCACTTATGTCAAAGATCTGAGGTCAATTCAATGATAGCCACTTTCAGCCCTGGATTATTACATAAATATTAATAAGAACAGTGGTATATTTCACGTGTGTGTTATTGTTCTGCAAAGTATTTACCCAACCCTGTAGCAGTAGTGGTGGGGAATATATGTCCCTTGAAGACAGTCAAGAGAATTTACAAAGTGAAGCAAAAATTTGTTCACCTCTTTCATATAACCTCCTGAGTTTAATGAGACATAATCTTCTTTTCTATATACCAGTAGAGAAAAACAGGAGAACAGAATAAACTCAGGGTAGAACTTCAGTCTTCCCTGGTTTTGCCTCCCTGCTGAATGACCCTTAATCACTTTGTTTTTCATCTCTGTGCCTTGGTTTCCCTGCCTGTAAAATGGGCACAATGAGACTGAAGTTCTAGCAAAGCATGCAAATCTGTGGGGAATAAATGCTGTACAAGTGGTATGAACTATTTTTATTTTTAAAAAAAAATGCATTAAGGAAAAAGATACAGAAAAGGAATGGAATTTCATCTGGAAGATGCTCTAGGATTAACTTATTGGCATAAAATATTTGTTATTGGCCCCATTTACTTTTAGGATATCAACGATTGACATTTTTATTGGTTCATCAGCTTTGTAATGCATTTTGAATCTGACCCAGGACTCTGTAGAGCATATGCTGGTGCTTAGATTTATGCCATTTTTACTCTCTGGTCACTCTCTGACTTCTTGACCACGTATCTTCCAGTTGCTATGGGCCTGATTTTTCGCAAGGGTTTTGTTGTAGTTCTTTATTTTCATTTAGTGTCTCTGCTGCAAGAAACTCTGACAATGGTTTGGGGTTGTTAATGTCAAAACTGCTGTGTAGGAGGAAGTATTACATGTCAGCTTCCCAGAAGGGGGAAGCTGAGGCACAGTGACCTGTGCCTCTGGATTCACACAGAAACTTTCTTTAAAGGAAAAGCCTTGATACTTAGTCCAAGGCTTTGACAAGAAGATGATCATGTGAAACATGGGAACTCTTCTGCATTTTACACCCCCTGGGGAAGAGGGTGAGTGCAACAACCACTCCCTCCTCGAAGGAGGGAGTATTGCTAGTCCTTGGTGGGTGAAGCTTATGATCCCCTTGGACACTTCCACCTAATAACATCTGCACCTAAGCTTTCTGGCCCGTTTCACATGCATGTCAGTTTTACAGTGCTGTACATATAGCAGTTGTTTTTAAGGAAAACTAAGGAGTGCTTTTTAGCAGATGTGAATCAGCAGAGTTTACAATGTCTTTGGTTCCCCAAGTGCTTTCTGCCGGCACTGCTGACAAAAGAGGCAGTCCTGCCCTCTTCCTGCTCCCACGCTGTGCCCTCCCTTGCGCTGACACAGCCATGAGGTGAAGCGTGTTGGGAAACACATCCCGTTCGGATCTAGCCCAGCAAAAAACCTGAATGGCTGGGGAGAGAGATACTGGCTGCTTTTCACTGTGTCACCGGCACATCCAGATTCAAGCCCTTGTGAAACCCCCGCGTTAGTGGAATTCACTCGTCTCTGGGAACGCCAGGAGCTTCCCTACTTTGTCCCAACAGTTTCTGGCTAAGAGAGAATCGTGCTGCAGCTGGAAACTCAATCAACGGAGTTTCAACACATTTCATTCATCCTTGGTCCTCACTTGATTCCTAGTACACCTTTACTAGAGTCAGTAGTGCTTGGTGAGCCCTGTCAGCATTGCAGTCGAACAAAGGCTGTCTCAAGACTTTATGTTGTGTAAATAAACCTTGTGCCTAGCAGGGTGTCACGAAGTTAATGTAAAGCCTGAAGAGGGGAGGGCGTGGGAGCAGCATGCCAGTGTTAACGTTCTGTTTTCTGCGCAGGATTGCAACAGGATTGCAACAGCCCAGCCTATCTGAGCTGCTGCACGTACCCTAAACATGTCTCTGCACTTGAAGTTGATATGGGCGGTGAGAGAACAATTTACCTTTCTGGGAAATGGTAATGGGCAAGATTTTGTTTTAAGGCAATTCCAAATAAACAATAGCAGGTTTTTGTTTTTTTCTTAGAGTGCTGATGCTTTCCAGGTGGCCCACCAGCCAGCCAAACAAAGGAAATGCATATGGCACTGTTCACACAAGGGTTAAAGTTTCAGGGTAAGGAGAGGGAACTCAAAAATCCCATGAACTTCACTAGTTATATTCTTGTGGTACTTCTGACTCCTTCTTTTTTATGCTTCTCACAGATCAGTAATCAGGGGACAACTGACAGAAATAACTCCCCTGGTAAAAATACAAAACTGGTTTTGAAACAAACAGCGTTTTATATGCAAAGCTGTCTGGTAAGGTGCATGCCCAGGGTGCTTTTTCAGGCCTCATGGGAAGTTCTACAAAGAGCAGGCTACCCTTTAGCAAGTGCTTTTCTCTTAGTTTCAAAATCCTGTCTTGCTTTTTTTCCTAGAATGATTTTCCCACAAAAGGTGATACAAACCACAGGAAAAGTCTCAGTAGAGCTTACTGCTCCCCCTGCCCCCTTTTCTGCCTCCCTCCCCCCTCTGCCAAACACTGGGAGCTCTCAAAAATATTTTAGTATCCTGGAGATTAAAAACAGTGTCCTTAATTTGTATTTGTCTTGTAATAGCTCTGACTTTCACCGCCTTGTCCTCCCCTTTATTGGGAGTACATGTGTGAGCACTCCCTCTAATGTTGTTTATACGTTTGCTGTCAGGTTCAATAAGCAGTTTCTTAGCAGGGCACCTTCTCACATGAAGGAAATGTTTCCAGCTCTTGCCTTAGCCCCTGCTTCCTCCGTGTGCAGTGTCTTGACAGAGCACAGCGGGGAAACGAGTATCGGCGCTATCAGTAAATCGTAGCTGAGAACTGGAAATTAACTCTAGAACCTCATGAATCTACTGACAGCTTAGATGTAGGGCAGCTGTTTACAGGGCATTTTATAGGTGTCCCAGTTATGTGTGTTTTACGTAGGGCCTATTTTAAGTTTAGGCATTTTATTAGCAGTGAATCTGGAAAGTTTCAGAATCGTAGCACGCCAATGCGCCTCTTGGGTGACCCCGAGAAGAGTGTGCTCATCTCTTTAAGGATTCCACGTGTAAATAGGGATCTTGCTAAAGAGAATCCAGGTAAAATGTAACTGTGAATAATTGCTCCCAAGACAAAGGAAAATTGGCAAGCGGCCGGATAGAAATTAGGAATGTAACTAGTTTTATACCACTGGTACTAAATCATACTGGTGGTGTCTCAGGTTGTAGTCAAGTGAATGGCAAACCCACAGCTAACGTGTAAGACCAAGGATTTCCCCTTTGTGAATGGGTAGAGATAAGTAAAATTTCCCAGAGCAGAAAAACATGCTATAGAAGCGGCCAGTTTTTCAGCTTTGAAGTAGAAGAGATACTTTCATTTTCAGTATCTCCATTAGGGCTTCTTTTTGCAAACCAGGAGTGTTAACTCTTGTCTCTGTGCCAAAATTCCAACCTAAGCAGAATGTACTCATCTAAATTTCCCTTTTGGTTTCATTTGGACAAGGCATTCTTTGGTGTAGTGTTGCTGTGTACTGTTACAGCAGTTGCTGTGTTGGGAGCTTGGGAAGGTGCCCGCATGGAAGAGGTTACATAAAAACCAGACCATTATGAGCTCCGAGAAACCCCTGAGCGTGATGATTAAAAAGAGAAAACGATTAGGGAAAACACATCAAAGAGTCTCAGTGAGAGTCCTAAAAGGAAAAATACTGATTATATTTGTTTTGATTTTTGTCTTACATGAAGTAAAAGATGTGTGGTGTGTCCTGGGTCACCACCCTAAGGGGTGTGTACTTAAAGACAACAGAATCAGGCTCCAAGACTTGGATGTGGTTTATTTTGGTTGCAGGGCTGGGAAGATAAGATACAATTGTACCATATACACAGTGATGCTATCACTCTGATAGATTATACTTCCCGTACACCCCTGACCACCTTGCTCACCCTCTGCCTGCTAATCTGTTTGGAGCAGGATAACTCTTAGCTTTCTGACCTTTCAAGAAACTTTCAGCCATGATTTTTAAAAGAGTGACAGAAATGTTTTTCTTTCTCCAAATGTGCAATTCTTCTCTCTGATGAAACCAGCCAGAGGCATGAGATGGGTGACATTGATTACTGAAGCTGCTGTGCAAGTGCAGGTTCAATAAATTGTCAATCTCGGGGGCTAAAAATTGTTTGGAATTCTATTCTGGGTCTGGGAATGAGAGTAGACATTTATTGATAGTCCTGTTGTTCACACTCCACCAGATTCTAATGCTGTTATTTTAGAACAATGTTAGATTTGTTTTTTAAACTTTTGTAGACTTGGTCTGCCCTGGGAACCATGTTAGAAAAGGCTTGAACTAATAAAATATGCAAAATGTGGTTTTATGGTTCTCTTTTAATGTGGAAAGGGGAAAAAAGGTTTTAGTTGGTTGTTTACTTAACGCTCTCACAGTTAGGTTTTTTTTTTAATGTGCCTTTTCAGAGCTTTTCAGCTGGATTTAGTTCATGTGGACTAGCTTATTAAAGAATGTTTTCTACAGATACATATTTTTCAGTTGTTACTCTGACTTCAGTAATTACAGTCATTTTCTTTCTGGCATGCTGATCGAGTAGATCCCAAAAAGCTGAATAAAAATAACTGAACAGGACTCTGGCAATGGGTGAGTGTATTTTGCAATCCCTATAGGCTTAGATTTTAGGTGGGAAGATGACATCCGACTTTATTTTTCCATGACTATATCTAGCATATATAAACTGATGTGGCATTAAGAATAGTACAGAATCTTGATGTAACTTCTATACATTCATTCTGTGACTTTTTTACTTGAGTGATGCAGCCATCCTAAGAAAATGGAAGGCACCCAAGTGTTTTATACTGTCCTGCTGGGAGTGTCGTCTCTCCTCCCACGTCCATGTAGTACCTGTGTGTAACAAACCCACATCCAATAGGTTGGTGTATCTGAAAATGGCAGAAAAAGTGCCACTTGCTGTAGCAGGAGATCCAGCACTTCCCTCACCGCCTCATGTTGATGATTTAGGACTTTTCCCATCAGGAAAGCCGGCAGCAATAGTGTGTATTATTGTCCTACATCACAAAAATAATCATAAAAAATGCCAGGTATGGGAGCATTCGTGCCCATCAGGTGATACACTGACTTTGCTGGTTCTGCATATTTGGCTTTGGCCTTTTTAGAGCCTCCTGAGTTTGGGTCCAAGCTTCTGAGGAAATTATCTTGTACTTTATGCTTTCACATATAAACAAGAGGTTGCTTGGAACAAACAGTTCGAGGTGAAAGGCCCTTGTATTTTCTTTATGTCCTTCTGCCATCTTGATTCGTGACGTGCTGTAAAACCCACCTCTTCTCCTGGCTCACTGGGACTCTGGGGAGCAGCAGGTGAATGAGCCCGACATGAGAAACAGAAAGGAGAATGGGTGTAGACAGCAACATTTTCCTTCAGACCTCAAAGGCTAAGAGATTTTTTTCTGTGTCTGGGATGTCCTGCTCTTGTGCATTAAGTAGATTGACTTTTTGTTCAGATCAGGAGTCTAATCTTTTTTCCCTTCTTAAAAGAAATATAAAAGTCACTCTGTTTATATTACCAGTGGACTTAGATTCATTTAGTTTTGATCTCATCGTCACAAAACAGCAGATCTGTTTGCAAAGCTAATAGAAGCGTAATGGCAAGAGCAGCAGTGGCAACTACTACTGCCCCCCAATATAAAAACTAAAAATGTGGTCATGATTTAAATGCAGGATTACTGATTGGTATACTGTTAAAGCTGTATGATAACACATCTAAAGCCTGGCACTGTTTATAAATACACAAAACACATGTAACTTAACAGTTATCTGTGCTGAATCTTTTTTCCCCGGCATATTCTGTCCTCCCTTTGTTACTCAGGGCACTAATTCAGCGTTAATGTAGGCAGCAAACTACTGCATTTATCTTCATTTTATTCTTCCAAGTCACAGCAACATGCTGGAGCAAAAGCCATTGTCTATAGCAAACCTTCTTAAGTCTTTTAAGGGCATCCATCTGGATAGACTTTGTGGTTATAGAAGGGCTGATGCTCTAAGTATTCTTCCCACTAATGGTCTGATTGATTTTTATTTACGCTCTTTGCAGGTTACACAGTCTCAGCTGGAGTAAGAATTGCAGAATATATGCTGAATTCAAGAACTACAGGCATATGTCACACTAAAGCAAGGGGTTTATATCTCTCTTTAGGATGCTTACTCAAATTGGTGGCTCAGAAGTCGACTGCTCGCTCTCCAGCGAAGCAGACGAGAAGTGCAAATTGTAGGCACTGTTAAAAACCAGGTGCACGAGTTTGAAAATGTTGATCCAGATCACATTATTATAAGTAGTAGGGAAATGTCATGACTTACTGAGATGAAACAAAGACCTGCTTAGAATCTTGTGACTCCAGCTCATAAATGGATTTCATCACTCATTACAGCTGCATAAACAAATGCATGTGGTATATACGCCTGTTTTGTTTTTGGAAGTTGTTGTTTTTAAAATCCCCATGGAGTTTTTTTTTTAATTGCTCCTAATGAGCCAACGTTCCCTAGTTCTGGAGCGATGCCTCGTGTACCTGAGCGGCACAGCACAGTCATTGCTTTTAAGGGAATAGTTAGCCTGCTTTTCTCCCTTTCTGGCAGCTGAATGGCTTTGGCAAGCAAGTTACTTTAAAGGAGAAATTTATAATGCGAAACCTGGTGTCAAAACTTTTATTCCTTTTATGAAAGTAGTCTTGTCCTAGTGCTCCTTTGGATCTATAGAGATGTAATCCCAGCCCAGTCAGCAGCTGGAGAAAGTCCTACACGCTGGCTGAGCTCATACTGAGTAAGTTTGTCATGTATCTAGGTATTTTTCATTTGTTTAAAGTAATTTTTGATGTTGTCTGTGGCCTTGTTTCTGCTGATGGGCCTCTCATAAGGAATCCTAGAAACAGATGCCCTGTGATTATCCACAGGTAATTAGTACTTCCCCCCCCTGTTTTCTTGCCAGTATGTTGCAAGTGGGATGTGGCAAGATTAAGCAAATTTTTGGTCTTCCTGCTGCCACGATTACCTGAAGGCACTAATGGCAGTAGCCTGTGATGTCAAGCAGACACTTGTCTGTGGATTTAAAAAGCAGTAGAGAGCAAAACTATCAAGCCATTCGCATATCTCTAGGTTAAAAGTTGCTGCTTTCAGTTAAACCTATATTACTGAGGGCAGGCAGTTATCAATGTTTAACCTCAAGAAACTAAGATGGCAAAATGCCTGGGTAGTTCTTTGGATTTCAGCGTAACATTTGATATTCAGAACTGCAGTGCTGTATTATTCCTGGATGGGTAGTGTCTCATTTTAATGTTACACTGTAAAGTACTTTTTTAACCATATCTGAAGGAAAATTACCCTTTTTTTGTCCAAAGAAAAATATTCAAGGACGCTCTGGTTTTGTTGCCAGTTTCTGAGAAAGATTTAAAAATCAAATTCAAAAATGGATATTGTTGAGGGAAGCCTGTACTTTTCCCCTGTTTTACTCACTGCCTCCTCTTCTTGCTTCTGAAAACTACAGTCAGAAGAGTAAAAGGAGCACCAGTATGGGACAGTTCATGGTCAGGGGTGCTTACACATATCCTATATAGATGGACTTGTCCTGAAGTGGTTTAGTTTGTTTTGGTCCCTAGGAAAATAAAACAGATGATAAAAAGCGAAGTAACTTAAACTGAATGAAACTAAAATCTTCTCGGCTTCCTGTCAAGCAGCCTTAATTTTTAGGTAAGTGGGGAGGAGTCTTAATCATGTGCGTTCCTAAAGCTTGCTTAGGAACGATTTGCTGAGTGTCTGAGGCTCTGATTGTCCTGCCCCTTCTGTTGAGTTCTCCAGAAAATCCCATTGCTCATCACCTCTGCAAACTTGCCCTCCTATGCAGGTAGCTGCAAAGACGCCTGACATTAGAGACTCGCGCTTCAAAACGTTGCCTTGAATGACTTCAAATGCCACATGAAAATCAAGTACGGTTCACCCACCAACCACCTGGCTTTACAGATCTGAAAACGATCTTTCAATTAATTAAGCTTCTTTGCTTCCTAATAAGGCCTATTTGCAATGTTTGGAGGCTGGAGCCGGCAGGGCTGTAGGTCCGCACCGAGCAGGAGCGTGGCTGTGGCCAAGGGTTCCCCGGAGAGTGGTGGGCCAAGGCTCGCTGGGGAGCCCTGCCTCGCCTCACCTTGCTGTGCTGGCTGTGCAGCTCCCAGTCCAGGGCTGGGGAAATACCTGCCTTTCTCCTTATAAGGCCAGCCAGCTGCTGCGGGAGCCCTGTTCCTGCCCCAGGCTTCCCGGCTCGGCTCAGCCACAGTCCTAAAAAGGCAGTTCCTTGCTCCCGCTCCCACAGCTGAGCTCCCCGGGGAGCACAGCCCTCCCAAGGCAGGAGCTTTACTTACAAGGAGAGCCGGACTTAGGGAGCTTGCTGTCGCTTCTCAAGGAAGCCGTTGTGTTTCCCAGCCCTGCTGGGGTTGTCCTCTCGCTTAGTGCAAAAGCAGTGGATAATGGAAGGTGGAACGGAGCGCGGGGTCCGAGCCTGCGAGCCTGTCCGCGCGTTCCTGCACCGCTGGAGATCCCCGTCGGGTCCCACCCGGGGAAGGAGGTGCAGCGTGTGGGGCAGCTCAGAGCAGTACTCTTGAAAGCATATTAGGTTATGGGTTTATAATAGAAAGTGCTCAGCAGCAACGGGAGCTCAAAGCGATTCACGTCCTTTTTCCTCCCTCTCCTGGCTGCCATTCCCGCGCTGCCTTTCTGCTTGCGCTTGCTCCGTTCTTTGGGGGGGCCATGCTGTGTCCTTGGTGTGGTTTGTTCTGCAAGTCGGAAAAGAGTTTTCTGCTCAGATTTACAGTGTGGCTTCACAAAAAGTCATGCCAGTGTAACTGAGTGAGTGGTGGATAGGAAAGGGGGGGGGAAAAACTCTTTAGTTATTAATACCCCATACTCTTCCTGACGTGAAAATGAAGCTGCTGTGCTTTCCTCCTCAATAAAAACTCTTCAAATGCTGAATATTTTATTGGGTTTTTTTACAGGTTTAATTGAAAATTTCTGAAGGATCTGATTATTGGCTTATTTATTTCACGTGCCAAGTTACAAGCTTAGTTACAGTCTGATAGATTTTTAAGGACAAGTTCTTTACTGGAGCCAGGTTTTGAAAAGGCTTGGATATGCTAATTCAGAAGGGGTTTTACACAGGGTTTTTTTTTCTTCTTTTTATTAAATCAACAAATCATCCTAGCTTAATTTGCAAAAAATAAAGAGGAGTGTTTTTCAAATTTAAGATCTGTGAAGTTGTGGCATGTGCCATGCACTGAGTGGTCACATAGTTGCTTCAGAAAGAACCTTCAAATAATTCTTTTTCAAGGGGGCTATTTGGGAGAAGTCCCTGGATAGTGTGCTCTTTGGAGCGTGTGAGATGTTGGGGTGCAGCTCACAGAGCTTGAACAGATTGTACTCGGGCACAACAGTTTGTCTCTTCAGAGCCACATACTTCCTGAGTTTATCAGACTGCTCCTGGCAATCCTGTTCAACCTTTGGACTTTATGGCCTCTCTCAGGATGTAGCATGGGTTCCCTAATATCTCTTCTCTTCTCTTTTGCCAAGTTCCCAGCAGGCAAGGAGGCCATGACAAGCAGGGTCACAGGTGTTGAGGGAAGTCAGCAGCACAAACAAGTGTTATTACAAAACTGTATTCCACAGGGACAGGGATGAAATACTGCTTTTTAAAAAATAAACCTGTCATACCTTCCCCATCTTCTCTTTTTCTGAGATAAGGTGTTTTCTAGCTCATTTTCCTTTTGTACCAGTGCTAGGTGTGTGCCTGTGGATTTAGTGGGTGGGGTTAACAGTACTGATGGTATAGATTAAAAAAAAAAAAGAGAATATGCCATGCACTCATTTAATGTAAATTGTTAGCTGAGATCTGTTGTGTGTTTTCTAATGTTGTTTATATACTACTGGTCCCTTAAATATGTCTGTCATGTAAAACATGTTAAAACAAGTTATTCACATGTTTGGGTGGCATTAAAGGAGATAATTAGGAAGAAACAGAGATCAGACAATAAGGAAGAGGGTGATTAGACAGAAACATCTATCGGGCAATAAGGAAGAGCATGATAGCAGCTCTGGTACAACGAGGCAGGAGATGGCGTGTCTGCCCAATGGCTATGGAATTTGATAATTTAGGAGGAAAACTCATTTACAACTATGGGGTTTGAACACTAAATATAGCAGAGGAACGTTTAACAAATTCCTGGTTGGCCAAGGGATGCTCCTGCCTCCGCCGGCCAAGGTAGAGGGTAGTCAGAAAAAGTTGTGTTGGAATATGGGAAATACCACTCACTAAAGAAATTTTTCCTCTTAGCACTTTTGGCCAGCTGCTGGTAGTGGGCCCAGCATGCAGCATGTTTTGTGCCCCAGAGCTTTGGAGTATGTGTGTTGTAGGGAAGATAGGCACGGGAAAGAGTAGTGGGAGGGCTGCCAGCAGTGCAGTAGTTATTCTGAATTCAGAAAGTACCCACGTGGAGTTTTGAAAGTGAAAAGAAACTCTGCTGCAAAGTGTCCCATCTTCCATACTGTGTCATTAAAGCAGACTAAGCTGTCAAGGTCTGTTAGAAAGTTTAGAAACATTTAGAATTTTGTTGACTGTTAGAATAGTTCTCTGTATACACCAAGCACTTGGATGCACCTCAGCTACAGTCAATCCAAAGCCCAGTGGTGCCATTCTCAACCTGTCATTGTGTTGCTTTTCTTAGTCCAAAATGTAGCAGCTCTGCATGGGGCTCCCACTAGTCCTTGTTTATCTGCAGATCTGGAGCGGAGCAGCTCAGTTGGCTTTAGTGATGGTACTGTTCTTTTATAGACTATTTCAGCTGTGTTCCTTTGTCTGAACACAGTTACAGTGAAATCAAGGGTGTATTCCCCTTCCAGTATAGGAATTAAGTTGAACTGTAGAATCACAATTCAGAAATAGAAGTCTGCCTACTTCAGGAGGTTTCACTGCTTTAACCATACTGATAAAACAGTGAAAACTTGTGAATGTTTGGTAGGTGAAATGCAGAAAACCTGGGGCCCTTTCAATCACAGTCCCAGTGTCTAATGGTTATCCTTGTGTTAGCCCTGTGTGCAGTGTCAGCTCTCTGTTCATTTTCTAACCATCAATCTCCAGTTAATTCTGAGAGACTTGTGGAAAAAGGTGACTAAAGGTATCTGAATTTGCCCTTTAACCACATGAGGAATTCAACTACAATTCTGATAACAGGGGTTAAAGCACACTGTAGAACAAGCTAACGTTGTTAAAACCCTGCATATTAAATGTAATCTCTGTTTATAAATGGGAGCATTATCAGGAAACGTCACTAAGAATCTGAGGAATCTTTAACGAACAGCTTATTACTTCCAGGGATGGGCTCTGTAGGTAGTTTATGTAAAGCTAACCTTTTAGTGTTATTGTATTTGGTCAGTGAGCAAATACACTTCCACAGTAAGTATATTTCAATGTAAACAGGACAAGCTCATGTGTTCCAAGTTCTCAATGTCCTTGCCACTTGTGAAAATCAAACTTGCAGACTGTAGAGAATCTACCATCGCAGCTCAGCTTGCCTCTTGTTGCTTTAACGTAGTATGTTGGAAATCAGAACAAAGGACTTGGTACTGGGAAAACATTTATTGTTAATTGACTCCTAGTAGCCTGTGGATCGTATTAATTGATATTTCTAAAGCTGTTATAATTTCTTTTTCACTGACTGTAAATCCTTCTGCTTTAATATAAAACCTGAACTCTTCGATTCTTGCAATAGACACCCTAAAGCCAAATGGATTAATTAAAGCCCTGAGTAACCTGGTCTGATCTCATAGCTGACCCTTCTTCCAGCAGGAGGTTGTCCTTCTGAAGTCCCTTTCAGACATGAATTATCCTATGACCTTGTGATTTGTTCAAATGATTAATGCTGTTCTCGTGTCTCCTTTTGGGGTATCGTACGCTGAACCCTTTTGCAAGGGTTGCTGTAACACTGGGCACGGTCACCTGCTTAACTCTGAGCACACGGTCAGTCCCACTGAGGTGAAATGGGAAGCAGATGGCATGTTAGCCCTGAAACATGGTTACTGCACCAAGCATGCCACCTTGCACACAGTGCTAGCCAGAGGCCCAGGTGTTCAGTGTGCCTCAGGAGCTCGGCCGTGTTTGGATTACCCAGTTTTTAAAAAGACTACATTAAGAACATTGAATAAGACTATTGATCTGGCCTGCTAAAAACTTAGCAATGTATGATTAGGCCTTTTTTAATACAGCTTCGAGATTCATTTGGGCTGGGAGGAAAAGTACAGTATGTGATCTCCAGGCATGTGAGGTGTTTCCCTGTATTCTCCAGGTTGTACAATTGATATTCCATTTGTATTGCAAAATGCAAAGTAGTAAAATAGTGTCAGTGTGATTAGTACAACTCATGGGGCCTCAGTGTTTTTTTCATGGGCTCTAAGAGCAACCTATAATGATACTACAAGAGTTTACTCAAAGGAAGGTGGCATTTTCTAGGGCTCTCAGCAGAAGTGGGCACAGCCCAGCTTTTCAAGGTACTAACCAGAAACACCTCGAAGTGCTGGGCTGTGAACTACTTCAGAGCAGCAAGCTGTTGTGCAGGATGTTTGATTCTTGTGGTGAGGATGGGAACCTGAAAAATTGGGTAGGATAGACAGCAGGAAATGGGACCCATTACAGCTGTCCCAAGGGAAGTGGTTCCACTCGTGAATCACAATCCTGGTTTGTCCCTGCTGCGTGGGAGTGGCCTCCTGTCCCAGGCGGATATTGCTGGCTTCTGGTCTAACTGCTGCAGGGGGAAAAAGAGCAGGAGCCTTGCAGTCCCATCAGCATCATTTCTCAGCAGCCTCACAACCATGGTTTGGGCAGCTGGAGCAGAGAAGAATCAAGCTCTTTATGCTGCTTGAATTAAGTGGTATGGTCTGTTGCTATGAAGAAGATGACCAGAGTGACAAGGACTGCAGTCCTTTACTGAAGAGTTTGACCACATGCCTTGGGTTATCCCATGGAGAACAAAACCTGCTGCTGTGTGAGACAGCCCAGGTTGCCAAGTCTGGCCTTTTTCTGCCCGCCCCCCCCCTCCCCCGTGAGTCACACGGCTCTGGCAGAGGCTGGAGCCCGTCTCACAGTGGCACAGGAACCTCCTGCCCTGGCTCGTACGCCTGCCTATCCTGGAGGAAACCCTCCATGTAGGCTTCTGGGCCCTCTCTTGCTATGCCAAATAGCTGACACACCCTAGTTTCTTCAGGCCTTCTTGTCAGGGCACCACAGACTTACTCATAACGGATACAGGCATCGAAACCAAGCAGCCCCTCCTCTGCGCTGTGTGCTCGTGTGGCTCCTAGATGCTTTTTCAGAGCTGGAAGGAGTGTGCCCCTTCACTTTATTCTGTCTAGCCCAAAGCCCACTGCAGGAGCTATTTCCATCCATTCTCAGGAAGAGGAGGCAGAAACGAGACAAATCCTGGTAGCTGAGTGTTGCTGTTATTTATCCTTCCTGAGTCAAATAATGAGATAAATCCCCCAAATTCACCCAAGGCTCCTGTGTGTTCTCTGTAGCAGCAGTAGCAATGACTCTCCCCTGGTAGCACAAGTCTTTGCAGTTTGAGAGATGGTGAGAGTGCACAGGGGATGGCCTGGGGACACAGCAGAGCTGTCTTCCACTTCTCTTACTGCACTGATCAAGTGCATCTTCTGATGTAAAAGTGCACAGAGCTGTACCACAGCTCACTCACTGATGAGCAGATAGTTTAGAGGTTTCTATGGTCCATAACTCCTGGCAGGGAGAAAGCCAACGTCTGAGTCCCCAAGGCTTCTGGTAATGTTGTGGATCACCAAAGATCTTTCATCTCAGCCCTGATTTCTTGCTTAGTCATGGAGCTAGAGGTTCAGCTGCACCAATAATTTTGGGAACTTAGGTCTTTGATATAAAGTTGAGTTAATTTTATGATATTAGGAAGCTGATGCAATGAAATTTTTGTATCATGAGATGTCTTTGCAGCAATAAAGTTGCTCATTAAATCTTAATGGCAATCCACGAAAGTGCTTGCAATTTTGGACCAAAGGTGGCACTTTACTCGATAAGTTAACAGGGGAGTGAAAGTGTCTGGACCTGATAGGGGTGACCTAGGGCAGGTCTATTGGTCTTTTGTGGCTGCACTTCAGCTTTGTCTGCTCATATGTCAGGTTACCCAGATGTAAACGATTTCTATTAGAGAAGATAAGTGTTCATGTTAAAGTAGCTTGTCGCCTGAAACAATAACCCCTGCTAAGGCCCTGAGTTTATTAGGTTAATAATTAGCTTATGAGACATACAGCTCTTCCTGTGTAGGCTTTGGAATCTCACGTTCCATCTGACTTGCCTCCAGTGAGTTCAGCTGAGTTCGTAAGAGACAGTTCATGTTTACCGTGGAGGGACTGTAATAAAGGTTTTTTTGAAGAAGCAAAGGTGGAAACCTCATGTAGGAAGTTTCAGGCCATGTGGGATGGGAGAAGAAATGAATGTACCTTTCCCCAGAAGTTAGGTTTAGCCAAAGGGCCAGTCTGATTCCTAGAACGCAAGCTGCTCTGAAGGAGCTGTGTGCTTCAGGAGCGAGTCCTTGCATCTGCCTGGATCCTGCTCCCTCAGAGGGGACCTAATGTAACCCAGATCCACACTGTGTGCTTAGAAAAGCCCAACTAGGTTGGTGTTGGGACTTTGCTCATTCCACAGAGGCTCACCACACATTGTACCATGTGGGTTCAGAAGTTGATTACATCTTCAAATAGAGAAGGACGATCAGATCTGTTGTCTAGAGGCAGTAGTCCCTGCTTGCTTTCACTAGCATCTCAAGAACAGTGCTTTCAGGTGAATTCCCCACCTGCCTGTAAGCTTGGGTAAGAGAAAACAAGCACATAGCAGGGTCTCAATGATAGGAAGATTAAAAGAATCTTACAGAGAACTAGAAAGCATGGAAGGGATTTCAGGGGTGGGTGTGTAATATCTTCTGAAAGGTAGAAGAATACTTGGAAAAAATGGATCTGTTCAGATGGAAACAGTTTCTTTTGGGGACATCTGATAATAATTTCCACAGTCAAATACAATTTTTATCATTAAAAAGTGTCAAGAGATTCTTCTGTTTGAGGGTAGACTGCAAAGCGACCCAAGCCCCTGACTGTCCCTCAGTAATTGGCAGTTTCTGCATCTGGCAGTTTGTCCTTCACAATAAAAGGGGGTTACCTTTTCATTTCAGTATAACAAACCAGTCTTCCCAAAGCCCTGGTAGGGTTGCATAATATGTTGAATCAAACAACATACCTGGACACAAAGCCCACCACTCTGACAAGTTATTTTGCATTTGTTATTTTATGATCAGTAAAATCTGCAGTGGAAGTGAAATGCTTGCTAGCAGGTTTTAGTTGTTGTTTTTAATGTAACAGCACCCCCTTCCTGGGTGGGGAATACAGGGGGTGGCAGGGGGATGCAGATGGAGCACTGGGACACGGGGAGGTTAGGTCAGGCTGCTGACACCAGGAACTGAACAAGAGCTAGGGCTAAGATTCCTAGTAAACCTTCAATTAGATATTTAGGCTAATGAAAGAGAAGCTTAACCTTAAAGACATCCTCTTCCTGGTGGTTTCTTGTCCTTCTGCCTGCTGAGGCTTGTGGTGTTCGGAGCACATCTGCGACAGCAGCCTCGATGGAAGTTGTGTACACAGCCCAGCTATCTGTCCAGCATCACTGGGGCTTTAGAGGGCACATGGGCTGAACTGATTGACCTCTGCTTTTTGTGCAAATGGTCCAAGGTGTTAATCCTTACGTTAGCGTAGTGAGCTGGAAAAGCTTTAGGTTGAATTCCAAGCAGCATCTTAAAAAACAACTAATGTTTTTGTCATTATCTTGACTGGTAGACCAAACCCAGCTTGGTCTGATTATTTTGCAAGAAAGCAATGTGCTCAGACTGACAGCTTGTACGTTGTGTTTTATCTTCCAAAAGAATTTTTATAGTCTCTAGTTATAAGCTTCAAAAATAGTACAGGTTTATAACTGAAAGACTGGCAGATACTCAGCTGTTGTGGATAAAAGGAAGGTTTAAGTCCATCTGGTAATTTCACGTGTCGGTTTCATGGAAATCCATGCTGTAGTTGGCTTTTAAGGATACTAGCACCCTAAGAAATTGTGTATATCTCTCCTGCCTATTCCTCATAACTCTTTGTAATACTGCCAGCGACTACAATCGTATACTCGGATAGAAGAGCTGATCTACTGGAGCCTTACCCTAGAAATGAACTCCGCTAATCAACTGCTCATGACTCCAACAGATGTTTCTGGTTTTCAGACAATTGGAACCGCATGTTCTACTATAGATTTATTATTTTTTTAATATTTTTTTTTTTTTGCCTTCTTTTCCTACTAGCAGCAAATGCCACATTACACATGTGAGTTTCAAAACTTGTCACATGATACCAGGAACAAATTGCTAAACCAGTCAGCAAAGTTGGGGTTTGAAGTGGTGGTCTGCTGAAGGCAACTGGGTCTTAGAAGCTGGAGGAGTGCTTTATGGAACTGCCACGCTGTGGTTTTGTTGTAAATGCCAGTGCTCTATTTCAGCCTCTCGTATGAAATTTGGAAGTGTCAGATGAACTCAGATCACGGCTCTTTTTCTCAAAGACTGAATCACTTTAGGATGTGGAGATAAAGTTAAGTGATACTTCTGAGGATATGAGTATTGAAACCACAGAAACAGGATGGGAATTGTTTATACGATGTTGTTATATAGGGACTTACCTCCTGCAGCAGGTCAAAATCAGTGACTTTTCAGACAGTGGAAGTACAGATGTGAAGAATTTACTTTTTAATTTCATTTGTTTAGTCTGTTGCATGTAACGTGCCATTCCAGGTTTTTCTAATTGATAAGTGACAGTTGGACCCTTGATCAATCAATATCTTTGTACGATTTGGGCAGATGGAAAAAGAACGTGGGTAGAAAGGATGATCTATTGTCACTCCACAGAGATGCAGCCTACTCCACTGCCAACCAAATCAGAACTACTTAGTGGCAATGAAACACCTGTTAAAAGAGTACAATGGAACCATTAAAAATTGTAGGCACTGGAGACACACTTCTTTGGGATTAAAGCAACTCATTTGTAAACCATTTTTCTGTTACTAGTGAGCAATTAACCATGAACTTTCTCCTACCCACAGCTCACCCATGCTGGATTGATTCAGGAGCCATGGCTAAATAGGCATGACCAGGAAGTTTATCAGTAGTTACACTTCATTATCCAAGCAGGATCCTGACCAAATGTGGGCTACCATAACCAGAACTTGTTGCTTTCACCCTTTCCCCAAGTAAATGTATGAACTTGCTGCTGTTGCTCGACTTGATTGTCATGATAAACACAAGTACAAGGAGCAGTGTGAGTTGGAAGCTGTTTCATGAAGTGAACAGAAAAAGTGGAGAGTGAGGGTAGAGAGGAACACTGACTGCCTCTGCAGCCACTCTTAGGTTACTAGGTACTTCTGAAACATTTTGCAGCTGATAGAAGTTTAATTAGGTAAAAATATGGCCAGTAATATGCATTGGGCACGTTCATAGTTGTTTTCAAGCTGGTGATATGCACTCTTCTTTGAACATCACATTCCTTCCTGTTGTTTTAAAGCCATACTCTAACCTTCTGGTGCTGTTTGAATGTTTCTGATGGAGCTTGAACTTGGGCTGAAGGTCTGGAGCGCGGAAGGATTTCAGTCTGTGTGGAGATGCTGGATTTTTTTCATGGCTATGGGTGAGATTGCTTCTTTGCTTCTTGCACTTTCTGTTTAGAGAAGGAAACTGAGAACTTGATAAAAGATGGGTAACAGAAAGCTGGTGGATGATCCTCATTAGAACATGTGCACAGAGTGATGGGAGTGGGAGAAGAGGAAAGAATTTATGTAAGCCAAGGATTACAGGACTTCCAGAAGAGCTTGATTAGAAGTGTTGAAGTTGGCTGACGAGCCATGGAGAGAAAAGAGACAGTATTGATTTGAAACCTTGGCACGTGCCTTTTGAAACTGAGAGAAGAATGATTTTGGAAGAATGAAGGAAGAGGAGGTGGACTGAGCAGAGCCTGACAAGAACCTGGAGGAAGAGAAATCCTGCTGTTGTTGCAAATGGTGATCCCAGTCATCTTAGAAATAATAGGAAGAAGTAGGAGATGGGGGACAGAGCAGGCAGTACTGAAAAAGGCAGAGCTGCACAAAGACTGGATTTGGGTTAAGTTAGCAGAAATTTAAAGGAGCACGAGCAGCTACTGTAGAGAGGAAGAAAATAAGCATTGGAGCAGAGTAAAAGATGTAAGGGTGAACAAAAGAAAACAAGGTTGATTTGTGGATCAGAGGAGAGGCTGGAGGGAAAGCAGATAAGAGGTTTCTTTATGGGATTTTAGAGGGCCTTACTGGCAGAGAAGAACATGTAGTATATTATCACTTGATCTCTTGGAAGTGATAAGCCAGGTTGAGTGCAGAGAGAGAAGTGGGGACAGAAGAAAAGGAGTGTTTTGGCAGTGGCAGTTTTGAGGACTGGTCAAATATGCTGAAAAGACTGCTAAGATCATGAAAGTGGGTTACAGCTAAATTAGAGGTGAATTTCTAGTGGTAGAAAGGTGGCAGGACAGAAAGAGATGGAAATCAGTCTGCAGGGTAGACTTTCACCAGGAAATTTCCTCTGCAGAATCAAGGGAGGTGAGTATGGGAAAAGAAAGAAAAGCATTAATGGAGAAGAATAAACCATGGAGAGAATCAAGCTTGTTGATGGGAGAAAGGGAAGATAAAAGTAGGGAGAAAGATCGAAGCTGGGCAAGATGTCACTAACAATAATGGGAAAGAGCAGATGTGAGATGACTGTCAAGCAATGCTGGAGGAGACTTGGGCAATGGCTGAACTTGGAAGCTCAGCAGCAGAGCAGTGGAAGGTAGAGAAACCTTTCAGGTCATGGTGTCAGAGTACTGCTGCAGCCACTTCCTTCTGATGGGAGCCAATACTCCTGTCCTTGTCACCTTGTCAAGCCACAGGTTCTGCCTGAAGTTTGGCCTTCCTGCTCCTTGAGTGCTGGGTGCCAGCTTGACCCAGAGCTGCTCTCTCGCACTGTCTTGATAGGCTTAGTCTCATTTCTCCAGTCTATATAGGCACTCCTGTAGCACACCTAAGAGTCTGCTACTTCTTAAAGCAGTTGCTTCTCAGAGTGGCCTGCCAGTTGGTGATAGAGCTGATACAGAGCTTGCTGAAAGAAATGCAAAGACTCCAACTGATGTCAGCATGTATCTGATTAAAAATCCCTTCTCCTTTGGCCGTGTTTCCAACCTCTCTCTCTCTCCTGTTTAGGAGAGTTACACTGTGAGAAGTACAAATCAAAATGTATCTAAAGGAACATGTCAAAAGGTAATAGCAGTGAAGAGAGTTGAAATGTTGAGTGAGTCTTTTGGACTTAACTTCCACAGTAGTGGTCTGATACCCAGAGATTGTGGTCAGTGTTCTACCTTCTGAAGTATCTAGAGAAGGCAGCTTGTTGCCCTGTTAACCTTACCTTTGCAGACAGACCTGGGGGGTACAGAGAGACAGAAAGTAAGAACTATTTAAAATAATTTCAAATGCTTCCCCAGACTTGAGATATCTTGGTTCAAATAGTTCCCAGACATACAGAGATGAGAGAGAAGATAGATGGTCAGCCTAATAGCAGCATTTCCCCTCCCTGTTCTGGAGCAAGAGGAGTCAGTGAACCCAAGCCAGCTTTGCCTGTAACCCTAATTAAGGAGATCCTGTAGATATTTGAAGGGGTGTAAGAAAACCCTGTTACCCTCTGCCCCGCTTCCAGCCTTGTGGCCGGGGAGATGGAGACATTCCTCCTTCCGGGAAGGATTTCCAGAAGCCTTAAATCTTCAGTAGGGTTGACTCATCGGAATCTCGTTTGTGCCTAAAGCACATGACCTGGGCGAACGTGGCCTTTTGAGGGAGTGATGGTGGGGGATCTGCTCTGTTAGTAGCTGGCCAAAGCAGTGGTGGTGGGGGCTACCGGAGGGTTTCCCCCCGGGGTGTTTCAGCGTGGCCAGAGCAGGGGTTCGCTCTGCTGCTCCCATCCAGGCAGTGCCATCCCTGCGCAGGCAGCTGCTGGTTGCTCGCCCCCGGACAGGGCAGGAAGGAAAGGGCTGGGCTCTCCCAGGGCTCCTTACTGAAAAAGAGGAAAAAAAAAACCAACCCGGGGGGGTGGGGGATAAATGCAGCAAACAGCAGGCAGCCTGTGTACTGTAGCAATTCCTCCTGCTCTGAAGGAATCCTTGGCCCCATGATTCATGCTGAGGTGGCCGCTCCATCCGGCAGCAGCCCTGTCAGGCAGCCACCCACTTCTAACTGGGTGCCGGCTGGCACCGCAGCCTGGAGCGGGTCACGATTCTTTTGTTAGTCAGGGCACTGGCACTTCCTTTGGCATTTGTCAGGCTCCAGGAAGGCTTGTGTGTGAGTAGGGGCTTTTTCTTTTTTTTTTTTTTTTTCTTTTTCTTTTTTTTTTTGTTGTTTCGTTTTGTTTTGTTTTGTTATTATTTTGTTCTCTGGAACCTGAAGTTTTGCTTCAGCCGTCTCCCTTACTCTCCGCTTCCTGTCGGCTGAAGTCTCTGTTTTCTGATGATTAGCCAATACCGGCTGTTCTGGCAATGAAGATGTCTCAAATCAATCCTATCCTGTCTGGCTTTCCAGGAAGAGAGCCGCCCCCCCTCGCTCTCCACAGCCCCTGTCATCCAAGATTGAAATTTATCAGAGCTGCGGCGAGCAGGAAATTAGCTCCTTTACAACTTGTTCTCCACTGCTCCTCATTCATTTTATTGTTTTAACATTTTCCAGAAAATAAGGCAGAAAACAAACCTGCTTCCTCTTCAGCAGAGTTGTGCTGTTAACCTGTGAAATGCTTATTTCCCTGGCAGGCTGCTGCTTATCTTTATAGGAGAACCACAAGATTAAAATCAGTTAAAGTTGAACTAAGATAATGAATAAAACACTGGAAAACATTTAGTCATCCTTTAGCATCCTGAAGATAAAGATTTCTACACAGAAGCATCAAAGGTGTAATGAACACCAAAGGAGGGATAGGCTCAGGAAAAAATGGAGTGAAGGGTGCTGCCTACAGACTTAGGAATGTGCCTCTGAAGAGCTTCTTTAGGGGCCTGGATCTTTGACACCTATGTTAAGTTGACTTGACTTTCCTGAAGAGCTGGGCACCTGCTACTTCCATACATGAGAAACTCACCTTAGAATTGTATTCGGGTAACAGAAAAGTGGGGTTTGCTTATTTTATCCCTGATTTTATGGATATTTTCCTGTTTTCTGCGTGTCTTTCCAACAGAAACTTTGGAAGATTATTTTTGTTTTTTAGATACGCAGAAGGAAGACACTTCTAATTAGTATCAGACATTTTTTGGTGTTGTTCAGCATTAAAAATAAACCTCTGTCTTCGCCAGAAGTAAATTTGGCAATGGTGTGCTCCCTGCTGCAGGAAAACAATGTCTCTCTTTAGGGCTCAGAACCAAACTTTGGCAATGAAATGAGGCCCAATGTCCATTGATCTCAATGGAAAACCTATTATTAGAAAGATCCCTGTGACCACATCCTGCCATCATTTTGTACTGGGAACCACCACTGAGGTCAGCAGGATTTTTGTGCAAATATTTATGGCAGGATATGGCCCACTTCAGGGCATTCTGAGGGTTGACAGGCCTTCAGCTGAATTGTTCCTTCTTCACGTTGATCCTGTCGGCCCACTAAGATCCGACCCGTGATCAATTCAACATCCCACCGTCCGAGCTGGCGTTGCCTAAACCCAAGGAGCTCAGTTGGTGCAATTCGAACGCAGGCGCAAGGCAAGACCCTGGCATTGCACAATGTTCTGAGTGATGGTGCCAGGCCATGGCCACTGAATGGGTTTTATCCTTCTGACCTTTGAAGAACGCGCCAAGGAGTAAACTGGTGCTGAGATAGACCCGTGGCTTCGGCAAGTGAAAACTGTCGCTAATTGAGTAACTCAAGATTTTTGTTTTCAGCAAATGCTTTGCATATGTGACTAGTGCAGCTAATTTCCTGCTTGCCAAATTCACTTCTCTCAACACTTATTGGAACCACGATCTCGGAGAGCAGAGGGAATGCTCTCTCCTTTTCCCTTTTGATATGGGGAATAAATGAATTCTTTTCGGCTTACTGTACATCCGTGTTTTCACTGGACAGCAGAAAACTGTGTCACTGACTCATTGTTTGATCTTGGGTAAATCATCTAATCCTGTCTATCCCAGTACCCTCGTGTGCATAAATACTCTAATGACTCTCATCTGTCTTTACAAGCTGTTAGAATAACTTTGGTTTATATAGTTTTAGCTTTACTTTAGTCCTTTCCACATTGTTTTACTGGTGAAAAAAGGAGACTCTTACCCAAGTCAGAGCCAAAGGGTTTCTTATCCCTGCCTGGGTGCTGAAATAATCAGTATTCAAAGGTTTTCATCATTTGCATGAATGATAACATCTTAGCTGAAGTGTTTCTTACATCTGTAGGGGCAGCCTTTAAGTTTCTATGAACTGGACACTGCAGAGATTTCTCTGGTAAGATGACAACTTTGGCGTTTCAGCAATAGCTGTTGGAGCCCAGCTGAACTTTTGGAAGGTGGGAACGTAACCTGTGCTGTGAGCTTAAGTTGCATCCTACCAAACTCTGTACATGGATTCCCTGAAAAAGGTGAAATAGGCACAACAGCAACTGGATGCTCACCTGGAAGAGGAGTTACGCTATTGCCTTGTTCCTGTGAAGAGTTTATTTTAGATTGAAGCCTAAAACCCTAACAAATGCAAAGCTTAATCGTTTCCCTGCGTGTCAACAGGTATAAAGAGGAAAAAAACCAACCCAAAAAAAACCCCCAAACCCAAAATGTCACCTGAAAAGATAAGTGGGCCATTCTGCAGTAGCAAACCTGCAAGCCATTTTCAGCTATAGACTGCAGAAGATTCTTTGCATTATAATCTGCATCTTGAGGCTCAGGGCTAACGTGGGTTATGGCCTCCTCCTCCTCCTGCTGACGTTATGTGCCTAAAGAAAGTGTCACTAATGCTGGGAAAAAGTGCTTTGCTAATAACAGAACTTTGGGTAGAAAAGTTTCAAAGAAACTAGTGTCTTGGAAACCTTCTTCACTCAGATAAAACTTCTGGAGGGAAGAGACTGTGGGCTATGAAGATCTGAGAGCACAGGGATGGGTGATATTTTCAGGAAGAGCATTTTTAAGGGATGTGGGAGAGAAGGGTTTGTGACTCTGCTTTTTGTTTTTTTTTACCTGACTTTTTTCTTTGTATTTGGTGGAAAAAAAAAAGTCTACTTTTCAATTCCAGTATTATCCCAATGCAAGAAGAGAAGTAAGTGCTAAAATGTCAAAAATGGTTGCAAAATGGAATTCTTGCTTTCCAGCCAGTTCTGGGCCAGGACAATTCTGTGTTTGTGGAGGGCTGGAGAGAGAGGTTTCCTCTTAAACAGGAAGAGTGTTATCCTGCTACTGCACCTTAGTCAGAGGAGGTGTCTGGTTCCCTGCTGGAGTTGGTTGTGAGGCAGTTTCCACTCGATCCCACAGAGCAGCCGTAGCAGAGGCAGTAAGTGCACTAATGGCACAGCTTTGTGGTTAATGTGCTGAATCGGGACTCAGACTGGGTTCAGTTCTGGCTTGCCCAGAGATTTCTTATTTAATCTTGAGCAATGCGTTTAATCTGTCTGTGCTTCAGCTTCCTATCCGTGAGAGTTTGCCTGCATGAGGCATCAGTGAACTGCTTACAGATGGGATAGTAATTTAGTACAAGCTGTTAAGCAAGCTAACCATCTTAAAGTTAGTTTAAGCTTTTTTGGAATAGGTTTAAGCAAAACTGCAGGAGCTTCTTTTCAACTTGGACTACATGTTTTGCACAGGCACATCTAAAAATCTAGTTGAATCAAGATAATGAAGCTGAAAGGTCCATCTGTACGTATCCTTGCAGCTACAAAATAATTTTTTCTCTAAACCTTGTCTGGAGGGACAGAAACTGCCTTTTGTCTGGCTCCCTGCACAAAAGATCAAATAATTTCTAGGTAATCCTGGAGGTGCAAATCTACTACCAACGGTTGGGGTCCTTATCCTGTGGGCTCCCCCACCTGAAAAGGTCCTATATTCACGTGTGTTTTGTAGGCAGAAGGAGGCACTTGGACACCATGAGGGGCGCAAAACCTTATGACTGAGGTTTCTTACAAGACTTTTAGAGAGAGTGAAGGAAGTCCTCACGTTGATCTGCCATCGCTGCAGAGGCTAAAACAGTAGGAGGCTCCAAATTCAGGGATTTCACTGCTGCCCTTTGAACGAAAATGTGCAGGTTCAGTTTGCACAAAGAAGTCTCATCACTGAAATGAAAGGGAATCTGTTAACTGCTTCCTTCTACTGTCTTGTCTTACTGTCTGCTTTGCCACCACTGTTCTTTTTTTGCTGGAATTAACACCCTGGTTTTTTGTTCTCAGGAACAATAATAGCAGTAATAGAAAATTACTGCTTTGCTAATAATTTTGGAAAGTACATATGGAAATCTTTAGGAGTGAAAATAGCTGCAATGGATGATAGTTGCTAATAGCAATGAAAACGTTGGCTTAAGGTATTAAAAATATAAAAAAAGGCATGTCAGAGATGCTGAAATTTCATCTGGATAGATAGAGACGTAGCCTGAGCGCGTGATCTTCTCAGGCACTGGGAGGATAGAGGGGGGATTGTCAATACCCTGAAGTCCTGACCTGCCTTTGTAAAGTTCTCCTTACCACAGGCACTAAGTGTTCTTTAATGCAAGTCAAGCACTCCAAATGAGGAAAGAGAGAGAAATTAGTCTGAACAGGAAGCTTCAAATATTCTAAGACTAATTGAGTTTAGATAATTAAGGGGTTTTAGAGCAGTAATTCAGAGGAGAATGGGAGGGGAGGACAGTTTAATTGAGATTGCCTGTCCATCTGTGAATTCTCCATGCAGCCTTCTGTGGCATGTCCCCTTGTCATTCGTTCTGACCTAAAGGAGCTGATGTCGTTTGGATTGACCTTATTAGTTTGCACACTGCAGGCTTCCCCTTGGTTTTGTAGCTGCTCACGTGCTGCCTCTGGTGCAGCGTGACAGTTGTCTGTGTTGTCCTTGACTGGGGGAAATGCTCTGCCCTGGCACATCTGCCCTTTGGAGACCTCATTGTACGCTCTGGGGTCACGCCAGGAGCTGTGGGGATGAGAAGCAGTGCTTGAATGCTTCTTTGTGGTTCCAGTGGGGCCGTTCCGGGCATATTGGAGCTAGGTCTTCATCCCTGCTGCAGCAAGGCAGGCAGAATTGGAGTTAAACCCCAAACCTCTGCTGCTAGGAGCAGGAGGATGGTGATAATAATAATAAGCCTGGCTGGTTCAGTAGGTGAGAGGAGGTGGCGGCCAAGCCTTACAGCTTGCCAAGGGAAAAGGTTCTCAATAGTTTTGCACTGACTGCTGCTAAGAAAACAACTTTTTTAAAGGATGTCACCGTATATTCTGCACCTCAGCAGCAAACATGCCTGTGTGAGCTGCAGTGCAGTGCTGTGGGTCCCCTCCTGCTCTGCAGCTCCCTGTGCAGATGCAGCTGGTTGGTGTCTCTCGCATCAAGCTTGCTTGCTGCCTTCAAGGGGCACAGGCGTGACAGAGAGAGACCCCAGGGTGACACTGCAGGCAGGAGAGATCCGGACACAGCGAGCAGGAAGCGGATGGCTGAGGCTGTCCCGCAGCGCAGGAGATGTGCTGGGTGTTGAGGATGGTGCTGAAGAGCTCACAGCCATTGACTCAGCTACTATCTGACAGCGGGGGCAAAGCGGGAGCGCTGCAAGAGCGCTATTGACCTCTGGATTTTGATTTAGTATTGAATAAATGAGAAATTTGATGCTAAAGCTGTGTCCTACTCAACCATCCCTTGCCTAAGCCATGTCTGCCCGGGGGCCAAGTGGCGTGAATTCCAATTTTATGCTGACTGGTGCCTGTAGACACTCCAGTGATTTAAACGGGGCTGGCCCAGCACCGTGCCAAATGTAATCAAGATCAAAATGCTGTTAAAACTGCAGCAGATCACGTTTCTTAATTTAGAAAGAAGCTAGCAGATATTGAGAAGAAAGGCCTTGAAGCCTCTATCGGCACCGACAAATGGTAACGCGCTTCGTGCCCTGTGTTTGTAAATACAGGAGGCTTGACTTGCTGCTCTGCAGGCTCTTCTCTCACCATAAGGACATCTGAGAAAATCATAAAGGCATCGGGAAGTGGATTGTCTGGGTTTTTCTTCTTGTCTCCTTCTGCTCTTTTACGAGCATTGTGGTGGAGGAGTTGCAGCAAAGCACGAGGAGCCCTTTGCTGACAGACAGTCCTGCTCAGCCCAGGATTCTGCTCATCAAAAACAAGGAAACAAACTTCTAGGATGTTTTCATGGGGAGAGCCAGGCAATGCTCTGCACTAACCTGCTATCATCAGGTGTTTTCCTAGTGACTGTCGGTGTTACTACCCCTCTGGGGCCATTCGCATATGGGAAAGTGGAATAAATAATCAAAGAGGATGTTCCTAGCTGCTAATTTTCAGTCAGGTTTGATACTGGTCCAAGATTTAACACTTCCTTTCTCTGCCAACCACGTACTAAAAATAACATATTTTCAGGATGTTGGAGACCACTAGAAACCTGTGGTATTTGGCACTTGAATATTGCCTCTCGTCTGGAGATCTCAAAGCAAGAAGTCGGAGTCTTGCTGCATCTCCTTGGAATTTGAGGCATTTTTAGAGCTGTTTGAGGAGTAGGTAAACAGGAGACAAAATGGCTCAAAATGTCTGAATTTCCTTGTTGAGTGACATGTTACTTAAAAAAAAGAAAAAGCACCTTTGCCTTGGCAGTCTCTTGGGTCTTCTGCCTGTGCCTCAGAGCGTGGTTAGTCCTTCGTGGGGCCAGGGGAGATGGAGGTGGTGCAGGGAAAGGGGGGAACAGTAACTGAGAGGATGGTTCCTTCTGCAGAACGGTTGCAGCCCACAGTAAAAGTTGGGGATGAGTTAACTCTCATGTTGTTAGGTTTTGGTGGGGGTTTTTTTTCTAGTTAAGCAGGGCTTTAGACTGCCTTCCAGTAATCGGGCTTGGTAACTAATACTTTGGCATAGGGAATGTGTCTTTTGATGGAGGGTTTGTTTTGTTTTGTTTTCTTTTCCTTTTCTGTACTTGATTTTTTTCTCGGTCTTAGTCATTGGTAACGTAGAGATGGTGGAAGCCACTGAAATAATACAAGCCCTGTTTGGCTGGAAGAAGACCAGAAGATTAGGTCTGTTTGTGTAGATTGGTTGTAATGCCATCAAGAGTCAGGAGAATTCCCTGCCTGTTTTGTAGGCTGCCTGCTCTGCCCCCTTTGGACATGTTGGACGGGTCATCTCAGGCCTTGGGCAAGCAGCTGCTTTTTCTCTGTTGGATGGTGGTGCACACAGCTGGCCATGGAGGCCACGGGCAGTTGCTGAGAGCAAAGCAGGTCCTGCTGGGAATCGCTGCCTCTGGCAGCTCAGGCACCAGTCGATGTTCATCTTGTGCTGCCTCTCACAAAATGGGAGGTTGACCAGGCCTTGCATCACCACAGGTACTGGGCTGTTTTCGTTACTGGGAAGCGGGTCTCCTTACTCTTTGATGTTGGAGATGTGATGGCACGGAGATAACTACAAGAGCCGCCTCGCTGTGAGCAAGCGTTGGGCTGTTTATTTGGCATAAAGAATGAAGTCACCTGCCCGATGAGAGATCTAAATGTTAGGGAAATGTCAGAACTGCCCCAAACGATTTGATCTGCCAAATCTCAGGGAAGTCATCTCGGGGAAGCTGGTTTTGCTACGTTTCAGCAAGGTGGCTGTACTGCCATATCTACCTGGCTGTGTGTGGAACCAATTTGTGAGCTTCTGCTCGCCTTGTCCCAGCCCACCCTGAGAGACGTGAAGGAGCGCAGGTGGATCATAGATCCCCCCCTAGTATTGACAATAAGGTCCAAGTACCAGCTCTGGTCAGAGATATTTCATGCCTGGCTGTTGCATCATGCGTAGTGACCTTCAAACTCTTGCTTGTGTGGAGACTGTGGGGACCTTTTGATTTACAGCCCTGCTATTTAAGTGGTTGTACACCTTGGCAAGGGCCAAATTACTATTTCAGTTCAAGTCTGTGGGTGATGAGTGAAGAGGCACATTTTGCACTCCTGTCACACTGCTGAGAGATTTATTTATTTTTGAATGTTAAGGATATCATTTGAAGTAAAAAAAGACCTTTTTTTTTTTTTTTTTTCCTAAAGAAGAAAATGCCTTGATGAAACATTTCTGTGTCTCTCTGTTTCTCACTCCTCAGAGTTGCTTCCTCAAGGATCTCTGTCCCAGCTTTTCCTCCAACTCCAGGTTGTTCTGGGCCTTTCTCTCCATGTTAGTCATTTCTGGCTCTTGCTTGGGTTTCTTCCAGTACCCTTCTCTTCATCTCCATTTGAAAAAAAAAATAAAATCTTTCCTTTGCATCTTGACTTTCTTTTCCATTGGCAGGAGACAAAAGGGAGGTACTGCGTGTGGAAAAGTAACCGCTTTTAGCCCTGCGAACACAGAGTGAGGCTGAGAGAATCAGATGCTCTCCAGATCTGGAGATGCTGTGCCTGATGGGGAGATGGAGAGATAGTAGATGTTTGGGGGATTCCTGCACTGCTCCTGGCTGGAGGAGCAGAAGTGAAAGACAAGACAGCTGTAGGGGGGAGCAGAATTCATTCCCCGTCTCTCTGTCTGCAGGCTCCGGCCTTCTCGGCCGACGAGCAAGCAGGTGCCTGTCGGCTGCATTGCAGTGGCTATTGCACAAGAAGCTGTAGGCTGGTGGAAAGACTCCAGGGAACCAGCTTCAGCCTACGGACAGTAGGTTTGACTCCCTTAGTCTAGACACTCTCACAGGGATTACGTCAACAATAATTTGTCAGTCTCTATTTATTTTCCAGGGGCATGGTTAGTATTTACTAGTGCTGAGATTCTCCTCATCCTCTTCCATAGTCTATCTTAGAGAATTCACTTCTAGCACAGTGGAGACCTAGGCCACAATATCCATGGGGTTTTTTTGGAATAATATTAGTGATACTAATGCTTAGGAGAAGGAAAGGCATTGAATATACCTAAACATCCACATCCCACTGAGAGGCAAGAACATCCCTTATGTGTTTTGAGAATTTCTACTTCCAGCTGATGGTCCAAGAGCATCAGATATTTTAATAAGAATTGTACATATTCGAATATGTACATCAGGTTTGGGAATGAAGTATGAGCATAGTAGGATAAAAAGCCTTCAGTCTCAAAAGCCCTGATGAAATGAGTGTCACGGTTCCAGTTTTTTTACACAATAAACCTCCCACTTTCAGGTACAGCAACTTGAGCGAAGTAACACGCAGTGCCTGGGGACTGTAAATGCAGCCCAACTTTACACATTAATTTGGGTGCCTCGCATAAGAGGGCACTGTCTCTGAGTTCTCTGTGGAGTTAATGAGCAAATGACTCCGAGCTGCCTTTTGCTGAAGCTTTTTGAGTAAACTTCTGCACTGATCACCCTTTGGAAGAGGTTTCCTCTTCCTATGGACTGGAGAGGAGGTCTGGAATAGGTAGAGTAAAATTTAAAAGTAAATCTGTGTGAACAGCTGCCTTTTTACCTCCTCCTTCACAACTGGGTTTAGAAGTTCAAGTGCTGACAACGTGTTATGCCCTAACTTCTGGACTCTGTTCCCTCCAATGACATGTCAAGTCTCCATAATGCAGTGAGAGGGTGACTGAACAATTGTGTCTAGTTAAGTTCTGATATGAAATATCCTAAGCCTACAAAACACAACTTCTTAGGCTGTGTTTGGTGCAGTGCTTGGCTTATGTCATGCAGCAGGGTAAAGACAAGTTTTGCAAGACTTGTCTTTAATATTTTGGGTCCCCCCCAAAAAAATACTGAAAGGGCATTAAACCCTGCAACTCTTTGGTTGTTGGGGAGAGGAGAAACACATGGAAAAATAAATCTTTAACTCAAAACAAAAATCAAGGAACTCTCTCAAACTTGGAGGATCGATGTTGTTTTATTATTAAACCACTGTGCTGTTGTTCCCATGGAAACAAAGAAACAAATATTTGGAGCTGTGTCACACCTTCCACCAAAATTCCAGCTAAGAATGTTTTGGAAAGTGTTTCTGTCAATGACAGCCCTCCTGTTCTCTGAATGACTGCTTTGTGCAGCCTTCCTGGACTCCGGCACAGGCGACAAGGTGAAACGCTGAACTCAACCTCCTGAATGTTCCTTGTCTTTACAGTTCTTTAAAAGGAATTAATTACATCAGGAGGTCTTTGCCCAGTACAAATGATAAGTTTGAGGCTGCAGCAATGACCCTGATGAAATGTGTGACAGAGGTGGCGTTTGGTCATTTGCTATTGGTTTGGGTGGGGTTGTTTAATCTCTAATTTTCTACAGATCAATCCCAGCAACATGCCCCCAATGATTTCACCTTGAACCCAGCACGATCTGTTCAGAAATGGAAGGATAATACCCTATGAAATACAACTGACATTTCATTTTGGCTAAGAATAATGTTTACTTTACTAAGATAATATGATCCATCTACTCATTACCAGTGGGAAGAGATCTTTCTATGCTGCCAGATATCTTTTACCTGAGGCACCCCATCTGTTTATATTTGCAGGCTGGGGTGAGAGAAGGAAATCTGATCAAACTTAGCAAGTGCTGGTTTGGTTTTGTTGTTTGTTTTTTTTTAATTTTAATTAAAATGATTCTATTGTCTTATCTTTGTCTGCATGCTTGCTTTCACCTGCAGATTAACCATCAAATTTTAACTATTTGAACCGGAAAGTTTTCTTGTTACCTTGTTTTCCAAACAAGGAGTTAGTCCAAACAAGAAGCAGTAAAATACATTGACTCTTGTTTTCTTGTTGGACTTTTTTAGTGAACATAAAGTCAAAACTGTAATTAAATATCTCACCACTGGGAAAAGCATCATACGTCTCATTTCCAGCATGGAAAATAGTTGGCAATGTCTCATTAAGTGCAAGCCCATTCTGCAACCTTTCCCTCGCTGGTAGCACTAATCACCTTCTTCTGTCTACCCACATACCTATTTTCACACAATTCATAGAAGTTTAATATCTTAGAAATCTCCTCTGCTCTTAAAAGTCTTTGAAATCTACTAGTTGGTTCAAAAGTTAGAAAGGATGGGAGGGAGAAAGGACATTTACATCATGTTCTTGCATATTAAAAGCAAATGTCATTTTCTGATGTGTGAGGAAATACCACAATGGATTTGACTCTGTAGAATGGTGCTCCCCTTCTGAACTCGAGTTCTTTTTCATTATGCTGCATTTACTTTGTGTAACACCACTCGTACAAGGATGCTGAAGCCCTCTGATTGTGAGGTAAACCAAATACAGTTATCCAAAACTTTCTAAATTTTAGTGGAATTTTTCTTATATTTCCCTCTCTAATCAACGTTGACATTATAGTCCAAGAACTGCTCAAAGTTGGAAGGTTTAAATTGTAACCAGCTCTAAAAATCATCCTTTTCAAATTACAGGCAGGCTGGAACAGACCAGCATGGGAAAACCTTCCTTGGCTGTGGGGTGAGCGAACCGTTCGGATGCCTTTGATGGACCACACACTGTAATACCTTTCAGTATTATCAAATAATAACTCCGAAACCCTTAGCCATATGCTGTTTGAACTGAAGTCAGAGGGCATATTTGCCATGTGGTTTGTGGTCCCTGGAATAGATTCTGACGGGTGGAATATACTGAAACGAGGAGCTAGGAACTAGTGCTTTTTATTTGTAAAATCCTGCTTAAGATAATTGAAGTCGGGTAGAGCGGAAGGATTTCTTCTGCCTGGGCTAGCGGCTCGCTGCGTCTCGTGGCCGAGCACGTCTCCTGTCTCAAAGGAGCCTGTAACTCAAGAAGCGTCCCTATGAAAGGGAGACGTAGCTTTTGTTCTCAAAAGCCAGCGTTGTCATGATTGAGGCCACATGTTCCCTTATGGCCCCTAATCAGTCCGAGGCTGATTCCTATTTAGCTCCTTTCAACCACTGTTATTCCAGCTTTATGCTATTGTAAATTTGCTCGTTCTCATCAAGTCATACTGGAGTGACTCTCCAGCGTGTCAGGCTCTGGGTAGATCCATACCAATATTCTTTCTAAGGTACTTAGGCTGGGTAATATTTTTCTCTATAATGATTCACAGCAACTGTGCCTCAGGCAGCGGCTTGAGCTGGAAGGTTGTGCAGCAAAGCTACAGTACATGAGAATATCAATTTTGGTTTTAAAGAGGTGCATGAAAAGGGAGGGGTGTTCCTGCGCTGAGGACAGGCTGCATAATTTGAACCTGTTGTGATAATGGTGACAGATAACCCATCGTTTTGGAGAGGGACATTGGGAAATTGTGTATCATCTAGGTGAAGATCCTGCTGCAGCTGCAGAGTTACTGGTTGTGAATGTTGGAGGAGAGACACTCAGTTGATCAAGGTGGCTCTGTGTTAGTATTTTATAGTTCTAAATTATTTTTCAGCACTGTAATTTTGCTAGAAAATGCAGCTGTTGCTGCTTCCAATTAGTTTCATCCTTAATTTATCTGCTAATTGATAGTATCTTCTTTGTTGTGAATATATCACTCTTTTATCAAATACTAATTATTAGATTTATAGAATTAAAAAATAGTGAGTCTAATAAAGGGAATTCTTACTCAGCCTGTAGGAAGGCTGAGTTCTAGTCCCTTTCCTCCAGAGGAACTTGAACCTCTATCTCCAGCTTCCACCAGTTAAATAGTCTTAATCACTACATCTTACAATTTGGTTTTCATTTTGAAGAGAGAACATTATGTTTTCTGGATCACTCACTGGACCTGGTTGCTTGCCCTCGAGTTGTGTGTCAAGTCCACAGGGCTGCTGATTTATAGACCATTCTTATTCTCACCGTCTGGCCTGATGCTCTTTGAGGTTCTTCAGACAAGAGATGAGTACCAGGAGAAGGGGCTTCTTTGGGCTATAGCCCTGAACAGGCTGTACTGCCCAGTTGGGAAGCTGGTCCAGCTGTGTTTTCTGGGTATACTTTAAGGGGCAAGGAGCCCCCATGTCAGTTGTTTTTCTCCACAGAATTAAAAAGATGGGTTTGTCTGCCAAGCACTTTTATCCCCAAGTCTTCCTGGTACTAACATGAACTAAAATAATGCACTCTGCAATTGCTGTTATTAAACTCAGCATGACTGTATTTCAGCCAGTGCATTTGTGTTTAAACCAGTGAACTAATGATCCAATCCACAGCTTCTAATTGCAACCAGTACACGGTGTTGTAAACATGATGCAGATGGCCTTGCTACCCTGTTAGCTTCCAATTAAAACAAAATAAAATGAAATTTACTGGTCACTTAACCCTGTATGTGTAAGTCTCAGCCTGACATCATTAACGTGCATTTGTTGACAGGAGGAAGGCACCAGAATTTCCCTTCTTGCCCTTTTCACTCTTCCTTCTGCTAATGTGATCAGTCTGAATTTGATGCTGGCTGCAGAATTCGTAGAATTTAAACGTAATTTTTAGGAAAAAACAGAGTTGCTATGGAGTAGTAAAAACGATTATTCCTCCCCTAGTCTAAGTTACTCACTTAGCAACAGCTCTAAACGAGGATCTGCTGAGCCTGAATTGATGCTTCTGTGTAGCTGTTTGCCTGTTAAAAATATCAGAATATCTTTATTCTTTCATGAATGCTAATAGTATCTTCAGGGCTTGATTTTGTTGGAGACAAAATTTGTCTCATCTAATACTTTTCCTTGACTGATCCAACGGAGTGATCACATGCCTAACTGCGGTAACCTGAGTGGTATGACTAACTAGAGTCTGATTCCTCTTGGCCTTAAGAGATTGTGGATATTTAGATGGGTTGGGACAGTTGTGAGCCAGTTCATGCTTTAATGCGGATCTTGTAGGGACAGCCAACCATATACTTGTTTGGTGCATTTTTGACAAACTAAAGATACTTTTGATGAGTTCTGTAAATAGAGGAACACTTTCCAGAGGCAAGAGCCCTTTTCTGTCCTGTCCTAGGTGTTCAGATATGCCTGCAGGTTTTGTCTGGTTTCCCGTGATGAAATGGTTTTGCTTAGCGCATAATGCATTGACTTGAGCCAACTCTGTTTAGGGTTGATGCATGTAGATTCACTGAGCTTTGCTAATTTACTCAAGTTAAGAATCAATCTTTTTCTTCTGAAACAAGTAGTGATTTAAACCCTTGACCAGTCTGCAGCAAGCTTTGGGAGACAATGTATTTTTTGTCTGGACGTGTCCCCATCTTTTTCCAAATATAGTCCAGAGGTACAGCTTTTTTTTTTTTTTTTTTTTTTTTTTTTTT
>WUAM01000143.1:16440615-16491268 GCA_024336885.1 Actenoides hombroni | reverse complement strand
AGCACTGGGATCTATGGAGCTCTGAAAAGCAGGCCGCCTCCAGAGGGGTCAGAACCACTGTAGGAGCACAGGGAAGATGACACGACACAAGCTGTAATTACTGTAGTGCAATATCTCCCCAGCAAATGTAAAGTGCTTGGAGACCTTGCAAGTCTGCTTTAGTTCTGTGTTTATGCAGCACCTGAAACACCAGAGCTGTGATATCTGAGTGGGACTTCTGGGTGCTGCTGTGATATAAAAAGTGCAAAATACCGAGAAAAATGCTCCTGGGACAAAACATGAGATTCTCTGTGTTAACGGCATCGCAAGACACAGGAATCTAAGAACGTGTTTGACAGTCTGTCATTGTAACCACTGAGACCTTAAAGGTCCAATTAAAACCTCATAAAGAGTAATTCAGTGATGTTTGCATATGTAAAATAAAATGCTTTCATAGCTCAGCTTTATGAGCATGTATGGACTCTAAGAATTCTGAAAACACTCATGTGTTTTTATGAATGTCATGAACTCAAAATTATTTAGCAAATTTTGCCACTTTTTTTTTTTTTCTCAGCAGACTTTCACCATTGCTTACAGCCCAAACCACAAATAAAGCATTAAAATTATTGATGTGAGCTAAGCAGGAGGGCTATTGCCAAAAATAGCAGTATTCACTCAGGCTCATTCCATGTAGCTCTGGAAAAATTATTCCCATGCTACAGCAAAGATCACATTTTTTCCTTTCTTCACTAATAGCAAAAATATTACCTTTCAAGTGGTCTGTTATTCCTGCAGCTGGGGGATAAGCAGGTTGGATGAAGTTTAAGGTAGCTAAATGAGCAAGGCTTGCTGATCCAGCCTCCTGCTAATACAGTGAATGATTTATGATGCTCTTCTCTCCTGCTGCCTTCCCACTCCCTATTTTTTGCCTTCAAGATGATGGAGAAATGAGGCAAATGGGCAAATGAAACCTTGTATTTGACCTAACTGAGCTCCAGGAGCATTGCTCTTTTTTCTTTCCACTTTAATGAAGTGCATGGGAGCAGTTTGAGTGCATGGTTGGGCTCTCAGAGGGTGTGCTCAGAAAGGATGCTCACGGTCCTGCCTTGCGGTGACCAAAAAGACACTTGAACACCAGAAAAAAACATGGACACTGTGAAGTTTGAAGAGTATAGGTGTGTACTTGTGAAGTGTATCAACATCCTCTCAGAAAGATTCCGTCCATTTGGCAGTGAAGGAAAGGCAGTTTGTTCTTGGATAAGAATTGCATGAGGGATCCCTCTCTTAAAGCCAGGGTCCCCAGTTTGGGTGACCTCCTCCACCACAGCAGCAGCAGCACACAGGAGATCTGCTGGGGGTTGGTCCCTAAATGTACAAAGGACCCTACATCCTCTGCTGAATGGAGTAAGCTCAGACTTACTCCACGTATGCAACCTTGCTGTGCCTGGGGCTTGCCAGATGTCTCAAGGTGGCTTCACACAGCAGTGGGTATGTCTTAAGTTGCATGAGATACAGATGCAGATGACATGTCATGTGCATTAATCCCCTGACCTTGATAAGCTGGGGGGGGGGGAGGCGTGCGAGCAGCCAGCCGTTGTGTGTGCAGCCCACCTCCCACCCTGGGTCACATCTGCTGTACTGGCTGCCTCCAGCAAGATTGCCTGCCACCCTTGCTGACCGGTCCCTTTTAGTTTGTGACACTCTCACCAGGTGCCTGCATGGGAGGAGCTGAGCTAGTACTTGGCATACAAAGTTTTTCAAGCCTCCAGAAGCGAAGCAGCTGTTTTATGGGGTTCAAACTGCAGCCCTGGGAGCTGTAGCGTGGTCTCAGGTAGAAAGAGCCCACCAGGGCTGTTGCACAGGGAGACAGGAGACTTTGGGAGGCAGGTGGGATTTACAGAGAAATATAAGTGATCCAGTGCGGTGCTGAGAAAGAAGGTGAGATGTGTGAAGGGAAGTTTTCTAAAAAGGAACTGGCAATCCCAAGGTGTGTTAGATTGTTGAAGGGAATGAGAGGCAAGCAATTGATATTTCCCATTACAATAAGCACCCTTTGATAGGTACAATTGCAATCGATAAGAAAATGCACTTTTATACTTCCCTTCATCAGTAAGAGTTAGCTTTTGTGCTAAGCAGTGCTGCTTTCTGCACTGAGAATCACCATGGCACAAAGATTCTGATGTGTTAGCTGATATTCCAGCTGATTTAGAAAACAATTTGGGGAGCAAGTTTCAAAGCTGGGTTCTCTTACAGCCAACACCCAGGTTTGTCCTTTGGCAGGTCTATAACCACCTCAATGATGAGTACAACTGTTATCTTCCCCAGATGATTTGAAAGGCTAAATTTGTGTGAGTATAAAGGGTGTTGAGATCTTAGAACAGTATCAGTATGAGGAACAGTCATTGTCAGTTTTAAAACCCATTCTTCAGTCCACAATTCAGAAATAAAATGATCGTAATTAAAAATGAGAAAGAAGCCCAATATCCCTGTAAAGCTCAACCACAAAGACCTCATCCTGTTGATGAGCTACTACCAGAGATGGGGTAGCAGAGAAAATGGGCAGGTGCTGTGTGGTGTTTTAGCAGGGACCCTGGAGCCCGTTCTGTCCCAGCTGAAGCCAGCTGGGCTTTTGTGTCTGACTTGAGAAAACTCTGTGTTGTGCTCAAGCCATAGCCAAATACACCACGATTAAGGACTTAGTAAGGGTCACGTGTCAGGTTGTGTGAAGTGAGATGGAGGTCATTCCTGCACTTGTTGCCTGTAAAAGGTTTCACCTTGGAGAAGAGCAGCAGCAATCCTCAGGGAGGGCAGGTAAAGTCTGGGCACTCTGATGGCTCTGTGGTCAGACCAAGAAGCAATGATGCACGTTTATGGTTGGGGGAGAGAAAAGCTTATTGAGCTGAGAGAGCAGAGGCAGTAAAGGTAGGACCTACAGAAAAAGTAGGATCCTGGGAGATATGTGTGCCTTCCAGCCCCCTTGCTAAATAACATGGAAAGAAACACATGCACATCATTGTTGTAGGAGTTTTTCTCATTAGATCAAAAGGACAACATCACAGCAATCTGTTGCTTCTGTAGAAAACACAGCGTCCAAGAGGAGGAGGAGGAGACACATGTGGGCAGCAAGAAAGCTCTTGAAAAACAACTGAGGAGACAGCATGGAAGAAACAGCTTATGGGGTGGGGTCAGAGCAGTCCCAGTGCAGTCAGAGAGGAATGAGAAGGCAGTTGAGTGGGTGAGGACAGACACCCTACTGCATGTTGATTGTGGCACAGCCTCCATCTGTCCTTCCTTGGTGCACCCACTCCTAGAGCTAGGAATAAGCTGTGATACCATGGAATCAGATTGCTATTTGTAATGGTGAAACTGCTGCTGAGAAACACAATCTTTGTTTCCTAGTGAATGATAAAGAAACAATAATAAATGGCGTTCACAGGCCCGAGTTGTTTATCCTTCTTTGCAGCAGTGCTTTTCTTCTCTACAAACTATTTAGCCTGTGCTGTTGCAGCCTGGAGACCCCCTCCACTGTGTGCACCAGGGACTTACCTTTCTTAAGCTCCAGGAATTCGTGGGTATGACACCAAGGCACTTAGGTACCAACAACCTCGACATTAAATACTTTTTACCATTGACAACCCAGTAGAGTTACAGCAATTAACACCCTCCTGTTATGAAGATTCTCCTTGAGGGCTCTGGAGTAAAATAAGTCTAGAGCTGGTTAAATTGTGTATTCCAGTTGAGGCCCTAATCTAAAAATGTAAACCATCTTCATAAAGTAGAATACCTTCAGTCTTGTTTAATTCTTGATCCATCCATCAAAAAGACTTTTTCTTTCTAACCTCACATGTCTTCCCAACAAGCAACTGGTCAGGAATATCAGATAAAAAAGAGGGGTTTTTTTTCTTCCTTATTCTTTCAGACAGTCAGCAGGGAAAGGACAGAACTGTTCAGAATCAACCACACCATGCTGCCTACAGGGCAAGTATTCAAATGTCTACAATATTGGCATAGTATGAAAAGCAGACAGGAAAGTCAGACCAACTTCCAGAGCCCAGCTTTGCTGTTGGGTTAGTTCTCTCTTGACTTGTGTACTCGACACTTTCCTTATGATGGCCCTGATACTGAGGATGGCTGAATTTTTTTGCTGCTGGGAGAGTCCTGTTTCAGAGAATGGGACTTAAAAACCTCAGGAGTGGTTGCACAAAGGCATAATGAAGTGTCAGAAGTAAGTGAAGAAATGTATTTTTATTCTGGCACTGCATTCTTTGGCAGTATTAGCCATCAGGCCTGGTATGAAATGATTGACTGCTCTACATGAGGGGGTTATCATGTTCTGAACCTGCCTTTAATGTGGTCCACATTAGGACCAGGTGATGTCACCAGCAAAGGTGGGCTGTGTGTTCTCCCTGAGGTAACAGTGCTTGAGTCTGTGGTATGTTTTAGGCATATTTAAGGTGAGAAAGAAATCCAGAGAAAAAAGTATCTAAATCTTACATGTGTTTTCTTTTCAGAGGGAACACCTGTCTGGGGTAATACTTCATTGCAGGCATTCATGAAAAGTGGGAAAGCAGCTCTATTTACTTCAGCTTCATTAGTGGCAGACCAGCTTCTCAAATGAGCACAACGTTTTGGATTTTTTTTTTGCTAGCTCCAAACAGATAAAATTACTACTTGGTAAATTCCACATAACCTTTAAGGCTTTCAATCACAGCAGTAAATGCTGCTGTGCCCCAGCTCCTGCTTTTACTACATTGTATTATAAGCACCTTAATTACAATCCCTGCTGTCTGATGGGCCCTGGAAAAGGTCGCCTTCCAAAGAACATATGATAACGAGGGTGGAGCGATACTGGTCAATTTTTGTCTGTTGGGAAAGAAAGGGCTTTGCAGAGAAGATTAATAGTAAACAATGTTAATCTAAATATATCTCAGACACAAAATACCACGTTCCTTCAGGCTTGCTGCTAGCTTCAGGGGCTGCTGGCATTAACCATTTTACTGTGGGGCTGGCTACACAAAGACATGCTCCTCCTCTTCTGAGCAGAGCTAAAAATGAGGTATGGCTCTGTTGTCATTTTACTGTTGGAGCTGCAGCAGCACAATGAGGTCTCTCACTTGGGCTGCTTTTAGCAGTTGAGTTCAGGGCTTCTAGGTTGAGATCTAGTTCAAGGGCAGAGAACAGAAACATTCTCAGTGACTTCACGGTGGTTTGAACAAATTCTCCACGCCGTGGCAAAAGAGAAGACTCAGACCTGGGTCTCACAGATGGATTAGTCCCTTATTATAGCCCGTGTCTGCCTCTTTACTTATTTAATCATTTTTATAGGTCAGATCAAATATAAGTTGGAGGCAGCTCGCTTTTAAAGTCTCTGCTGTGCCCAGGATAGCAAAGCATCTGGCAGGACGGTTTCATTTCTGCCTCCCACTGTTAATGGCAGGGCTTTGGGCCTTTGGGCAGGCAGGCTATCCTTATCACCTTGGCAGGCTTCCAGCTCCAAATAATAATCCATTAATGTCTGCCCCGCTGGCATTCTTGCGAAATACAAGGGATATCTTTTAAATAAACATTGGCAGTTCCCAGTCGGAGGAAAGAGAAAGGGAGTAGAGGAAAAACAATCCTTGACATTTCGGTGACTTTGCAGGGCTAGCTGACACCTGGTACCACCCTTATCTGCGAGTGTTTATGCAGAGCTGCAAAACACAGCTTCTTCTGTTGGCTCTTTTACTTTCTTTAAATAGAACTGGGAAGACTTGTAATGATAGGAGTAACTTTCTTGGATAGGCACTCTTTTCTTTGCCCTTTTTTTTCTTTTTTTTTCTTTCCAGCCTAGGGAGACCCCAGTGTTAACATCTGTGCTTCTGTTGCCCTCTAAGAGCAGCAAGAATTGTGTAGCAGGCTTGCATGCCTTGTACTTTGCCAACAATATTTTTTTCCCACAGTTTTCCTCCCTGGTGGATTAGATACAATGCAGCTTTGCCTTCACGGGGGTACTTTCCCACCTGACTTCCTATCTCTTCATCCATCAAACCAAACAGCCACGTTGATCTGCCAGCAATCAGAGCAACTGGGGCTCACCCCATTCTCAGCATTCCTTGGGAAGTGCTTTTTCTGTTGCAACCATTTCACTTTCTTTCTCTGTAGCTGAACTCTCAATGACAACTTGAGGTTTATTTTTCCAGCTGTTATATTTTGCTTAATAGCCATAAAATTACTTGTTTGGATATTTCACAGTATCAATAAATGAGCTGTCTAGGTTTTATTTTTGCAGTCCAGTTAAGATCTGGAGAAGGATTCATTCTTCCAGAATGCAATTGGGAGACAGTAAAATATTTATTGTTCAAAGAATAACATAGGGTCAAACCTCGAGTTCTCTACCCAAGTCTGGAACTGGATTTCATCTCCGATTGTTTTGCCTCGATTCACTGATTGCACTGATGCTACCTTAGTGTGTATCAGAGGTAGCTAAGGGCACTCACAAACTCTCTCTTATTCCATCTTTATAACAAGATAATTACAAGATTGGACAGCAGTTTGAAGGGTTTGAAGCCTTGATTGTAAATATATTTTGGTACTTAAAATTCTCTCCTTCTGACTTGGTTTGCAACTACTCCCTTGCCAGAATTTCCTCAAATTTTATATCTCATTTGCAGCATTGTATTCTGCTTGCCCCTTTTCATCTGCGTGGTTGGGGCTACCCTGTCTTTCCCTCAGTTTCAAAATAAACATCATCCTCACCCATGATTAAACTTCCTATCAAGTTAGCATTATTGCTGCCTTTTCTGATGCACAGCTGAAAGTTTCCTCTGTTACTTGGGTGGTGGATGGGGCACCCTCACTGCTAAAGGGCACGGAGACAAACTGACAAAGTCCACAATGCTTTTTTTTGACCAGATCCTCATTTTGGAGCATTAAGCTTTCATGTCTCAACACTTCCCTTTTTGAAACATAGTGACATTTGAATGTGTGAATGTGTTTTCAATGAAGATAACTTAATCACCAGCACTGGGAGCTTGTATATCTCCTAATTAAAAGGGAGCCAATCTGAATCTCTCAAATCCAAACTTTGCTGTATTTTTAGTTCCAATATATCGCTGCACCTCTGGCCAGCTTGTATATGGTAAACCTTCTGCTATTTCCTGCCCAGTTATTTAATGCTGGAGCCAAGCTAGTTTCAGTTCCTGAAGCAGAACCAAGCAAAGCAAATGTGGTTAGAATGGAGTTAACTGGAAACATTCCCAAAAGATAGCAGATTTACTCCCAAGCTTACACTGATCCACCTACAGTGGAAAAAGAAACATCATCTGCAAATCAGAATCTCCTCAGTCTGTGTAGATTCTGTCTGGACACTTACAGGCCTGTGTTAATAGTCTGTACTTAAAAAGAATGATGGAGAAGATGCTGTAGGCTCTTCACAAGCAGACTATGACTGAAAATACTGTTAAGCATCTTTGCAGTGCAAGTTATTCCCTTAGTTATTGAAATATTGCAGCTGAATTATAAAGAGGGGGCAAGAGAGGAAATGTATAATATTGAGAGGCAAATACATGGTAAATAATTGTAGATCCCTAAACTGGATCAAGGTGACACATCAATCACTCTACTTCCATTGCTTTATTAGACTGCACCAAACCATAGCTGCTGGAACTTGTAATGTCTATAATTTTGCCATCCAGGAAGTTCCTTAAATGCAAGTGTGTTCAGGTAGGGAGAAAGGGGGTGGCCACAGTTGCTGTGTGGGCTGATCAAACACGTTGGGCATATTTAACAGAGAGGAGCACTTCATAGTAGCATCCACCTGAGTCTAGATCTGGAGCTATTAATTGATTTCAGATCAGTCTGAGAGCCTTCTCCTCCAAGGGAAACAGCCTCGTTAGCCCCTGTGAAGTGTGAGGATGAAGGGTAAATTCATACTAACTTGCTGCATTCAGTACAGCCTGTTGATTTCTGCCAGGTGAGGGTTATATTCTGCTTTCCTGAAAGTAATCCTAAAAAGCACTGTGTAGAGTACTCAGTGGGTTGCTGCAGAGCTGCCAGGGGCACCTGCTTCCCTCAGATGGTAACGCTTGAGGGGCAGGGAGAATATTTACCACAGTTTGCTAAAGAAATGCCTGAATTTCTCTTCCAGTAACTTTGCAACCTGTTCTTCAAATCAGAAGGGTAGAGGTCTGGAAAGTAAGATCCTAGATGTTTAGTGAAAAGGCTGAGCACAGTGCAGAGGCCAGAGTTGTGTCTCCCGCTCTCATGCCTCCCCCTCTCCCCAGAGGCTGATTGCAGTGGAGGTGAAACACTTACTAGGCACTGGGGAATCTGTGTAGGCATTAGTCTCAAGGAACAAAATCAATAGCAAATCTGGCTTCAGTAGCTCTTCTGTTCTCAGGGTTAATGGTTTAAAGAAAGGAATGTGTAATAGAGACGCTTTGCTTCAGGCCTCTCTCTTTCAGGCTCTGTGTTTTCTAACCCAGATTTCAAGAGCAACAATGTGTAGCTGTGCTATTTTTAAGTTTCCTGTGGTCTGAGAAATTGTCAGATTTCTCTGTCTGAAGGATCCAGAAAAGCAGTTCTGAGTATCGGGTATGAACGTTGAATGAACACAAAAACCAATAGACACCGTTTTTCTGCATTGTAGCAGATGAAAGAATATGGAAGATCTCAGCTAGGTTAATGTCAATCCAGAGCAGCTCCAGCAACTGCAGGCTTTAGTTAAATAAATATTATTTAACCTAGTTCAGGAAAATCCCTCCGCTACTACAAAACAAGTTTTTCCACTCTTACGGGTCATGACCGTATACGGAAGCAACCCACGCTGATAACCTGTTGCACAACTGATACCAAGAGTCTTCAAAGAGCAAGTCTCTGCACCTGCTGACCTCCTGTCTGTCTAGCAGGCCTGTCCAGGTTCAGATGATGTCAGCTGCCACCTCCTCTGCCTATCTAATTCTAGCCAATAGTTGGCTGGGCACAAAAGATGCCTTTTTTTGGTGCAAGCGGAGACGGTTCAGATGCAGAGATCTGTGTATCCTAGTGAATGTCCCACTGTACATGGGGAGATGCTCTCTGTCTTCTGGCTGCATCCGTGATGCTTCAGCCTACCTGCCACTTTGTGGGTTTTGTTATGAAGTAGTTTCTGGAGCTCCACTGGCTCTCACCGGTACGGCTATTCCTGTCTGTGTGTTATCAGGCCTGCTGTAACGTCTGTTAAGACTCCACAGTAAAAATACTCTTCTTTTTATATTATTATAATGCCATAGGTGCTCTCTATGTGTTTGACATGCTCCCTGTGACACAGCCTTTCTTGTTTCACAGCCAGCAGTGCCTATGAACATCTTTCTTCTTTGTCTCTCCTGCCCATGTATCCACAGGCCCCATAAATATCACAAGTTATGATTAAACATAAAAGAGACACAGTGCCAGTACTTGTGGATTGGCACAGGGGAAGAAGAGGACAGAGAAGAGGTAAGAGTTTTGGTTTTATGCAGACTGAAATATCACAGTAGCAGAAACGATGGCACTTACAGTAATGTCACAATCTCCTGAATAAAATCATTCCATCATTGCCTGGAAATGTAGTGCTCACACAGGGATGTATTTCACTCTTGAGTAATTGTACAGCATCTCAGCCAACGAGTACCACTTTATACAGCCAGGAGATCTTCAGGGCTCGTGCATATGCGTTGGCCACAAGACTTCTTTCCAGCAATGCTACTGGCACGGGCCTTCTCATGCCCCTCTTGACCAAGTTACCCTCTAGAGCACACATCTCCCTGTGCCCTCGGCCTCTGCGAGTGGGGGGACTCTGGAGAGGTTGCAATGGGAGCCCGCTGCTCGCTCTTGTACAGGCTGAGTCAAAGCACTGCATTGCTCCTTTCAAGTCAGCAAGTCACTGGCATGCACCAGACTTTGAGGCATTTTTTTGTTTTGTTTGACATTCTCCTCTCTGTTTCTTCATCAGAATGAGCTTCAAGGCACTGACACCTTTCCCACATCCTCTGAATTTGGCTGACTTCTATTTTAAGACCGTCAGTAGTGGAGCACAGCAGCAGCCTCTTCTGGTTCACAGGAATTTATAAGAATCCAGAAGCATTTCCTAGGTGACATTAGACCAAAGAAACCAGCAATATGATTCTGCTCCTCTGGGGCCATAAGGTAGCATATATAGAGTGCTCTTAGCAGGGACTTTGCATGAGCAATAGCACATTTTATGCCATACAATGCACCAATCCTAGAAACTTTAAAAATATTTTATGGGAATGGTACACAAATGAGCAGTTGCATGGCCTATAAAATTCTGGTGTGGCTTTACATTGCAAAATGACACATCTGGCATCTAGCTGAGAGGACTTTTTCACTTTTTTTTCCCTACCCCTAAGTGCTTTCTCCAGGGGAAAAAAAAAAAGAAAAAGAAGTCAGATTGCCTGAAATAACATGCTTTCAGTATTAGCAGTATATGGCTATCTGGACTCTGTGAAAGTGGAGAAAATATCACTTATACAATCAGCACATTATGTTGTTGACCAAAACAAAACTGGAAAGTCTTAAGAACAACCATTGTATAATGTCAGATTACCACAGTGTCTGGTTTGGGGAGCCTTGTTCTCTTCTTTGAGAGTTATTATGCCAACATATGAAAGAGAAGACTAAAAGGAAACCAAGAGAGATATAATTTCCCTCCCCTTTTCTTTTCCTCTTGAAAGTGTTTCTGTTTCATTGAATAAAAGTTACCCATTCTAGTACCTAAATACTATTTAAGATTGCTTGCCAGCCTGGAAAGTCGTTGTGCAGGGTGCCCTGGAATAGCTCCCATCTGACTGCAGAGCACCTGTTGGTAGATTGGGAGACAGTAACATTCAGGGCAGAGGCTTCCCAAACACAAAGGATTGCTTGTGGAAAAGGACCTTGTAAATCTTGGATGAAGTTATAACCACCACGGATGGCTTTAGTGAGGCGTTGTGTGGTGCACTAAGGCTATACGTGTGTTTCTGTGTGTGAAAAAACAACTCCTGAGCTAAACAGTAGAGAACAGAGCTAAACCGAGTCTCCTCCTAACGGTCTTTCTTCAGGTGTATTTTATGGAGCACTTTTGAAAGGACTTTTTGTGTAAGCCCCTTGGAAACTCTTTTCAAAGCCCCTACTCAGAAGTGCCAGAGCCTGTGGGTCACCTTCCTGCTCAGAGCTTGCATCTTGGAGCTCACATCTTTCCATTTCAGACTTTAGTCCATCAGATCAGGTGTTCCAGACCCTGCAAGAGTCATTTGCTTTGGTGGGAGGTGGAGGAGCTTGAAATAAATGAGAATTTTTGCAGAAAAGTGTTCTCTCTTTGTCCCAGTTCCTGGTTGTTCACTTGTTACCTCACACTGCTGCACCCTTAACTTTGCTCTGTGCCTCCTGCTTGCTGTGCTCTCTGGAGGCATTTATCCCTTCCCTCAAAGTCAGCTTTGTGTTCTGACTCATTCACTATTGTGTTTGTGGTTAGTTTTATGGGGCAAAGCAACTGGGGTAAACTCGTGAAGATCAAAACAGAGTACTTTGAAGTGACACACGGTTACAGTCTTAATTTTCAGATACATTTAGGAATAATACTGACACTCGTTTGCTCTTTACAGGAGCATGCTTCTTTCAAAAGATAGACAAGCAAAAACTTTTCATGGTAACATAGTTCATCTATGAAATAACTTGTTCATTTTCAGAAATTTTGTTTTTAAAGAGGTACTCTAAGCTGCCAGGATTCATGAAGCTGTTCCCCAGAAGACATCATTCTAATCCAGAGCCCACTAGAGCTTGTGAACTCCTTTTTGTTTTGCTGACTTGGTTTCCAGTAAAGGATGGATTTCTGAAACGTGGTGACATCTCTTGGTCATGCTGACTTGTGTCTGCAGGATCTCCTTGCTCCTCAGGACCTCTTTTCTTGTGATTGAGCTGTAGTCTGCTGGGATAACTTTGACTTTTTCAGGAAGAGTTGTTACAGCAAAGCTTGTCCAGATCTCTGCACTTTCAGAGCTAGACAGTTTAGTGAATTGGTGAAATATCAACAGTGTTGCCTGAAATGTTTATGGTGAACAAAGCCATACCACTATGTTTTTGGCAAACAGCTATATTCCAGATATTGCAGGATGTTTTCAAGGTCCTTTCCCAGCAGCTCTGTCAGGGGCTGCTGTGCAGGCTGATGGGCAGGCTGCTTTGTGCCGCCGGCCAGGGCAGCTGGCTCCATCCCTAGTGCCTGCAGGAACCAGGTAGGAGCTGGTAGTTATTCCTTAACATTCCAGTTACTTCGTACCTTTCTTTTAACTTTTCAACCAGAAATGAGTTATTTCTTATCCACTCTGCAAGGCAGCACCTCTGAAATCTTGCCAAGTTTGGGATTTACCACCCCACCACACACACACAATAGCCTTCACCCCTCTCCAAATGCCAGAACAAACACAATCCATGTGTTCGAACGTAAGGCACCCAGGCTCAGGTTGAGGGAAATTTGTGCCCTACACTGATCACGTGCAGCAAGCTGATCTGCTGCTGCTGTTTTGTTTAAAACCTGAGTATTTGTTCAGGCTGGATTCTGAAACATTTGGGTTGGAGCTGGGCAAGCAGAACCAGCAAACTGGATGATTGCCTGGTGTGCAACAACAAAGGCAGAGAAAGAAGGAGCCTCTGGTGTCATTCAACTACTTGACTGGTTTTTTCAGTAGGTATTTTTTCAGTTCACAGCAGGCCAGTGACACCAGAAAGTGCAGCAACAGCAACCTCAGCAGTGAAACTGCCGATGTTACAATCGGAGGGAGATAAAGTGAAGTATTTGTTGGAGTGGCAGTACCAGGAAATGGCTGAGACATCACATGACGGAGGATGTGCACTCTGTAGCAGAGGGACATATTTACTTACAGGCTAGACTTCCACCAGACTCGACCAAAGGCAGTTTTGGCTAGTTATTTGAATTACCTGACCCACTTGCAGTAGGAAGTCATTATATAGATAGTAAATACCTACCCCACCCTTGGTAGGCAGACAGACTCTTTGCCAAAACGGTCTAGCTCAGCTTCACAGAATCTAAAATATTGTACATTTCTGGTTAAAGCTGTCATTGCAAAGACATTAGAAGCTGCTGCTGTTCCAGTAAGCTGCTCCAGTTCTTGGCATTTGATCATCGTGGAGAAAGCCTCCAGGATGTACCTCTTAGCACCACCTGCAACACAAATCATACAATGGTTTTTCTAAGGTACAAATCACTTGCTTCTCCCAGTGATGGGAAAAGCTCCCAGGCCCTCTGGCAGTCAGTGAAGCTGCCTGTGACAGAGGATTCCAGTCGCAGCTTTACAAAACCATTCATGTGAAGTTTTAATAGATACTCCAAGATAGTTTTTCCAGGACTTTTATTTTCTTGTTAAGAAATATGCAGCTAACTTAGCACACACAGCATGCTTGGTGATTAATTATTGTTAATTAATGAATGGGTTTAAAATTTTAAGCGAAGTGCTTGCAACATGATCTACAAGTTAACATTTAAAACAAAATAAAAATCATGTGGCTATCGTGGTAATTTTCAATCACAAATCCTTTTCCCCAGAAACAGATGAAATTAGACCAAAATCTGTGGCCTTACTGATGTTGATCTTTAACACAACACTGCAATTTATCACCAAAATAAGATTCTGACCCTACTTACACCAGAATATAGTTGGAGAAAGTCCCATGAGAAGACAGCAGATTTATACTAATGGAGCTAAGGACAGATCTGGTCCAAAATAGATTTTAAAGTAAGAGGGCTTATTTCAAATTGAAATGATGATGGTGTTTACTTGGGCTGTAGGAATAGGTGATGACAGAAAAGGAAGAAAAGAAGAATGTTTCTGTCTTTTACTGCACATATATCTCAGTCTAATTCTGCTTTTATTTTGCAAGACTTACATGAGTCTTCCATTGTGTGAGACTTCAGATACTGATACTAAAGATACTAAGATGGGTTGGAGCAGTTCATTTAGCAGGAACTGAAGTGAAAATTGTATTTTCTTCAAAGGTTGCTTCTCAGACTTCTATTGGGGGTAATTGTTCATTTGATAAAACCAGGGGACAGTCTTGCTTGTTCTCTGCAAAACCAGTGACTTATTAGCTGCAGTCAGCCTGCTCTGTCTGTGTGCTGGGGCTCATGTATTGCTGCTGACTTCTCTGCACACCGCATGCTCGCTGCCTGGGTCGGGTAGGCTTGGGGGAGACCACAGATAAGTTAAAAAGGATTTGTGCTCCTGTTCTCCTGGATCATTAGTCATGTACGTATGGCGTTGAGGACAACGTGTCACCGTGGGCACGGTGGGATTTTAACATGCTAAGGCAAAGATCCATAAAGGACATAGGCACCCAGCTCTGAGGCTGGGATTCAGAAGCCTTAATTAGGATGCTACTTTGCCTGCACTGTGAGCTGGGAGAATTCAGTGTCTAGTAATGAGATTCACATGGACCAGGACTCTGAGCCGGGCGGTTGAATTAGCCAGCTGGAAAAATGCTGAAGAAAAGGACACGTTTCTGCGCTTCACTTGGTACCTAAGCCCTTTTCTTGGACCTGACCCTGAATGCTGAAGTTTTAGTAATATGTCCCAGCCAGCCTGTGTTTATAATTGCACTGAGTTCCCTTAGGGGGAAGTAAATAAAATTAAAGCTTTTTTTCACTTGACCCTGTTATTAACATAGAAAGCTGAACACCAAACTGCACTGGAAGCCCAATGCGATACTGGAGCCACACTTCCCTTGTTTCTTTTCTATTTATGAATGCCCTTCATCAACTAATCAGTGTTTGGCACAGTATGAAATTTAATCACTGAACTCTGAAACGTTGTAATGTGTCTACCTACTCCATGGTTCCATTTGGATGGAAATTTTCTATCTCGTTTAAAGACTATTAAAACCCTGCCTTTCTTGTTGGGAACAAAAGGGCATTGTTTACTTTGTTTTTCGTTATTTTCTTATTCGACAAAAGATGATTATTCTGTCTCCTCAGTGCTGAGATGCCTGTGAACATGTAGACCTCCTCTCTACTTGCTTTTCTTTCCCCTGGGTGACTACAAAACAGGAAAGTTTCCTTCACGCAGAAGCTTACAGTTGAAATGCACAAAAGCAAATGTTATTTATCTAAACTTTCAAGGTTTTCTTAAAGAACCTATTAATTAAAAAGTTGATGTGAAGCACAAGTTAATAAAGAAACAATGTTACAAGGCACAGCTAAAGTAGAAATGAGATTAACACATTTATGATTAAGGATTAATCTTTCATGACAGAAAACCAGTTGTTTCAGTCCAAACCTTTTGACCTTTTAAAAGAGATGCGGCAAACCCACAAATACGTTGTTGTTTGTTTGGATCCTGTGATTGCCATCACATCGTAACCTAGGGAGAATAGCTTTTCTGATCCCACAACTAAGCAGCCTGTGGGCAGGAGAGCAAGGTTCTTGTTTTTTTGAAAGCTAGCAGCCCATTCACAGTGGGTTGACTTTCAAAAGACCCATTTATTGAGTGACGCAAGGTGCAAATTATGACTCACTCTGCCTAGGTTAAGTTTGTAAAAATCAACCTATATTCATCTTCCGAGCACCTCCACAGCTGCATAATGCAGTGATTATCTCTATGGTCCCATTAACCCTCGTCGAGGCTTCACAGTGGTCTGCAGTATAACCCAGAACTGATGTTCTTTAATCTAGTGAGCTGAAGTTTTTCCTCTTTTATCAATGGTGATCGAGTGAACAGCAGATTTTCTTCTCTCTGGCCAGGATTAGGTCACAGACTGACCCAGCAGTCCGGGTTTGAACATTTCCTCCTGTTCTAACAGCCTGCATAAGAATATGTTGCTGATACATGACACTGTGTTTTCCAGGTCTCAACCAGATGAACCAGGTACTCTTCAATGTCCGAGTCCTCGAATGATCTTGCAATGATACTGTAAGTAATCAGTGTTTATTATAAACAGCTCTTTAAGCAGAAGTTTGATGCTAATGCATTTTATTAGTTGAAACATTGCCTTGTATTTCCCACTTGTATCACAGCCTGCTCTTTGTGGTAGGTTTAAGGGTATGGGAGCAGTTTTGCTCTGCTTAAAAGGCGTCTAAAAAGACAGGACCACCTCTTCACCTTCTCCACCCATCTCCTTCCCCATCTTCCCTCCTTTCAAAAGGAGAACATCAGGAAGTTTGGAAGCTCAGATGTGGTTCCTAAATCTGTGTCAATAAGGAAGGTCTTCTGTGGTGCTGGAAATGGTGTGCAGCCGCTTGTTCCTGTATTTCAGATGTTCTTCCTCTCAGGAAACCCAGACTTCAAGGGAAGGAAACCCCTAAATGACCCTTGTACATGGCATTGCGAAAAATGGTGGTTGCTTAAAAAAGGGTGTTACCCTACGTACGTGGCTTCATTTCTCCACCTATTCCTCTACTGCTCACATTAACAAATACTAACAGATGTTACATGACTGTCTGTATGGGATGCACGCTGAGAAACAAAGTGTCTCTTTCTTTGATGCCTTGTCTGTAGTCCTAACTCAGCAGAATTTTCCTTGTCTGGTAAGGTGGCCAGCCTAGAGAAGGGACTGTACCTTCTCTTACCACTGTCGGTGAATAAATGCTGCAAAAAGCCTTTCTCCCATGTTGAATCAAACACTGAAATTAATTTCCTTCATAAATACTATGTGTCAGCTTTCTGCAAGCCGCAGTACGCTGACATACTTGCAGAGATTCCTACAGAAAGGAGATGCCAAAATTGCATGTAAGATTATTTACAGCAAACTAAATGTGAAAAATGAACATGGGCCAGATACTTGTCCGTGTCTTTACTCAGGGAACATGTATTACCCTGTGACTTTCATGGTCAATCACATCTGAACATAAAATGTGAGTTTCAGAACACATGTAGAGAGCAGACTGGAACTGAGTATAAAGATATATATGCTGTTGGTATTAAGTCTGTAATAAAACTTATTGAATACTCATGAATAATAGATGCATTTAAAGGAAATTATGATCTGCTCCTGTTCAGTCCTTGAAAGAAAAAAGAAAATTCGCTTACGAATGCTCTGTAATGGTTTATTCTGTAAGCCAGAACAATGGAGGCTTGCTACAAAACTCAGTGGGATTGATAAAAAGACCCCCATTTTACGCCCCGAGTTTGTAGCCTCCACAGAAATGTGTTATGGCAGCTGCCACCTTTGCTAACACACCGGGCTTTGGACCAGGTTCCTCTTGGGCTGCGGCAGTAACGGCTCCGAAGCCTGGCTGAAAGAGTCTGATATTCCCTGTGGCTCCGGCACAGAGGTGGACCTGTCAGGCACTCTCACCTGGGCGTTACGTCAGTCAGTCTAGTATGTGTCGTTCCAGTTGCAGCTCTTGTAAATTAAAGAGAGAAATAAGCTGCTTTTTTTTTTTTTTTTTTGCTTCGTGCCACTGCTGAAATGTGATCCAGGGCTCAGGTAGATTCCAGCTGTGATCTTGCTCCGTGGTTATGAACATACATTTATGCTCTCAAGACATTAGAGCTCCTTCTACGCTGGCAAGAATTGTAAAAACAAAATGAACAACGTTCTCTGTGTACAGTAGAGTTATTTAAAGTGCCTGAGGGTTTGAACATAAGCAGACACTGTGTTCACATACAATATAAGCAAGACTTCTGGGTTTTGGCATTTAAAATGACAATTAAAAATACAGCAGGCATGTTTCAGCAGCTTTATGGGATGCCGTAAACATCCAGAAAAGGATTCCAGACAAAAGTAAAGATTCACAGTAAGGATTGTTTTCTTCTTTTCCTGTCCTGCCTCAGTTTTTAGTGTGCTGTGTTGTGACACACTGTGAAAGCAGCGAAACAAAAGTGAAGGGCAGAAGGTGTCTTGCTTATTGGAAGCTGTTGTACAACAGAAAATGCTTCTTTGGGAGAGTCAGAGTTTGCAGCCTGCAGTTCAGGTAATTGTTTTAGCTTCCTGCTCAAGACTTTTCTTAAAAATCTTGAGGAGAAAAAGCCCCAAACAAATCTGGAAGGTGAAAAAAAACTTTCCTTCCTTAACAGAGAAGCAGACACAATAGACTCAAAAACTCTCCCTGGCACAATTTCGTGTATCATGACACTACCTGAATTTTCTTGGCTATATTTAGCGCAGCAATGACGCTACTGCCTAGGCAGTCAGCTGTTCCACTGTCGCCTCCTGACAGCATGCCATGGGTTATGAAATTGCATATTGGATCGTGTACCTTTAAGCAACATAGTGTTTACAAATATTTAAGGCACCTCTTGGTGTGAATGTGTTTTAGGCAATAAGCTAAAGTGAGAAGAAGAACCTGAATCTCAGGTTAAGGATTTAATTACAAGCCCTTTCTTCCTCAATACCTTTTTTCCTGCCACTTGTAGACCTTTGACAAGAAGAGTTCCTCAGCTTCTTTGTCTTTTGGTCCCTGAATTTCTCCTTAATCAACTGCTAAATCTCCAAAAGTCTTTGAAATGTTATGGCATTGAATGGTGTTTCCTCTAGGATGGTCAGCTCTTTACTAGCCTTAAGATGAGAGACAAATTGCAGTTTGGTTTTGGATAGTTCTGAAATCCATCTTTATGATACATTAGCAATGTGTTTTGTTCTGTGCACGTGTTGAAACCACATAGCCATCAACTGACCTGCTTAATGATGCTCAGCCAAAAGAAATCCCTCTCCATCTTTCCTTTGCTTCTCTCAGTCCTCTCCTCACCACAGGAATCCTGCATCCCCTCCTCAGTATTTTCTTCCACCTCTTGCTTTTGCATTCTGAAAAAAAATATAAAGTCTTGTGTAGTTTTGGGGTTATTCCTAGGGAATTTACCTTCTTCTCCATGCAGGGGGCAAGGAACAGTTAGTTGCTCCTTTCTTTTCACTGGTAGCAGCATCAGGATAGTTTTGGCTCAGTGAGAATTGTGTTCCTGCCCTGAGTTGAGCAAAGCTCTGCATTAGAGAGCCAGTGTCTGAATCGGGGCAGGAAGAAGCATGGAAACTCTTTGCTTTATCCTCCTCAGTGCACAAACCAGTCCACAGGGGCTGGGAACGAGACATCTGCCAGAAAAGAGGGAGACAGGAGATATCTGAGGGTTACATTTGTTTCCTGTATCTGTGCATTTGTTTTGGCTTAGTTTTCCTTCTCCTTCCCCTTACCGCAATTCCAAACTATGTAGGAGCCCTTTTGTCCCCTTTACCTGTATTTCTTTCCTTTATTTAGGTGATAATTTTGCAATCTGGGGGGTTCAGAGGCAGTCCCATTCTCACTTTCTACCTTGCTGGTTGTAACCTCTTATTCCTACCCTGCCACAGTTGCAATGCCTTGCTGTGAAACAAAATTCAAAGGTTTGTTTTGTTTGTTTGCTTTTTACTTTTCATTCCTTCCCTTTCCTTTCATCCCTGCTCAGTGTAGCCCCAGCAGCTCTTTTCCTCCATGTGGAGCATCAGGGACATCCTCCCGGCTTCCTACTGAAATCTTTGCTTCCCTGGAACACAACCTTGGGCTGGATCTCACCCCTCATGCAGGTGCTCAGCACACAGCAGAGTTCAAGTCCATTTAAGAGCTATTTTAGGTGCTTATGGGGGCATGAGATAGGGTGCAATTTTAACAGTCATCATCTGTGCAGGATACATTTGATGTGAAACTGCTGTGGTGGATAGTCTTCTTAGCTATGAGTGATCTTGTGTCCTTATTGCTTTGCAGCAGCACCTATGCAACTTCTTCATTTCTACAATTATTAACCTGAAACTGTCTTGATTAAAGAAGGTTTGTAATTGCTGCTATCACAAAAATTGTGATGGGAAAAGCAGTTGCAGTGCAGCTCCAGAGAGCTGTCTTCAACCCCTATCCCGTGCTGAACATTGTAAGTAGCATCTCCGGTGATGGAGATGTGGAGCTCCTCTGAACATGGGACAGATCTGAATGATCTTTTTCACCTGTCCAGCAACACAGAATTGTTCCTTGCCTTCTGCTTGCTCCTGCTTTGCCCAGGCTGGTCATGGCCAACAGAACTGCAGCTGCTCAGGCAAGTGTATCGCAAGCCACTGCACCTCGGTCTGAGGAAATTCATCTTGCTGTTCAAAACAATTCCTCACACTGCTTGACATTTACTCCTGTGGGTATTTGTAGACTGTTATGTCTGCCCTCACTTGTTGTTTCACCTAGCAATAAGCATTTAGCTCTGTCCTAATAAATCATTTCCCCTCAGCTCTTTAGCTGCCAGTGCCCCTAGGTATGAAAAGCCCAGGCTAAGCCCACCCTTTCAATGCCTGCTCCCATCAGGATTTTACTGGTGGCACAAAATCATTGCTCAAGCCAGGATTTCATTCCTGGCTTATTGCATGATCCTTTGCTGATTATACTGACCCAGGGATCTATATCAGTAGCTCTCTGACTTTCTTTCCCATGTCCTCCCACACTCTTTTAGGACTTGTTCCAGCTCTTCCCCCAACTTTAAAACCACTAATTCAGGCTCCCTGCCCCTTCTCCTCAAGAGCACATCTTCTGGGATTGTCCCTGCTGCCTATGCTCCCACTTCCTTCATCCCTAACTCTTCACTGAAGGACTTCTCTCTGGGCAGAAGCTGGTTCCAAGAGGCAGATGGAAGGTGGGCTTCCACAGCACATCACCCAGGATCGGTGTCTGGTGGGTGCAGCTTCCTGGAGCAGGGTAAGGAAGAGTAACTGGATGGATCCAAACCTCCTGTGCCCAGATCTGTGGCAGGAGTCGCTGGGCAGGGAGCTGGGCCGGGGAGCTTACCAGCTGGATGGGAGAACATCAGAAATTCTTGCATTTTTGCCTCTCCTGTGGGCACCTGTCTGTATTTTCAGAGCAGCTTCTCTGGGCTTAACGTGTACACATTTCAGGAGCTTCGTGGTGAGACCAGAATGTGCTGTTGATTAAGGCACCTTTGGAGGTATCTGGATCTTAACAGAAATTAATTGCCACAAAATATCACCAGGAAGAATTCAGGAGAACCCTGAAAAGTGTGCATTTATCCAGCTTATGAGGACACATACAGTGACTACAGCAAATAAAGGAGATTCTTCTAAGGAATCTAACTCTCTGCATGTTTTTTAAACATGACATTTTTTGAGTGAGGATGCATGTAGAAAACTTCCTTTTTTTTTTTTCCCTCTTTAAACCATACTGTGAGTTGTGGACACAAAATTATTCCTACTTCATACCTGTAGCTGAAAAAGGAACCATGTACCTCTAAATGTCAAGCGTGGCTTAAAGCTGCTTCGCAGCTTGTTTTGTTTTGTTTTTCTCTGTTTCATTTCCCTTTGTGATGTTAGGCTCTGACCCTGAAAGGTGAGGAAGTGAAGGAAATGGAAGAGTGAAATTTGGGGAGTCTGACACTAAAAAGCCAAGTCTGTCTGGTTGTGAGATTGAAATGTAAGTGGACTCCTCAAATTAATTACTTTGGAACCCACTTACTTACGTACCTGGACTCCCTTAAGCATAAGTCTTACATTATGTCACCGAGATGGCATTTGGGCTTGATTTATGTTGGACCAGAACTAGCTATAAACTGCACGTGTGTGCCCATAGTAGCCCCTTTTCAAACAGGGCATGTTTACAGAGAGAGGAACCACGGCTGCAGCAGGAGTACACCGAGCCGCTGCTGTGTCAACAGCCTCACAAATGCAGGGGTCCAGGATCTGCACGCTGCCTTCATTTTCCATCTATTTCAGCTCAATCCATAGCCTGGAACACCAGTACCAGAGATTAGTGGTTGGTTGATGGAGCAAAAATGACTTAGGAGGTGAAATTTGCCCTGCTGAAGATGTGTATCGGAACAAGAGCCACGATCCACATTTTTATCGTCTTCTTTCATACTCTATCTCATCTGTGGCTGGTATTTCACAGTGATAATCTCTCTTTTTTTCCCCTTTTTGGAGCATGAGGACACACTATATCAGTTCTATCTGATTCTGTAGTCATATAATTTATCTTTAAAAAGTTGTGTGCTTTCCTGTCTGAATAAATTTGAAGTCTTCAGCTCATGTTCAGGGAAGTGTAGACTCTTCACTGTTATTTATGGTACATTAGAAACAGATAAATATATATACACACCATTCAAGATTTCATGTAGGAAACAGAAAGACAGATGCAAATGAAGAACAAAAAAAGCGGAGTGTTTTTGGTGACTGAGAAAAGCATATTGTTTGGTTCCTCAGATGTATTTATTTCCATATTCACTTTGAGTTGTGAGGGGCTCTAAATAGGCACAGATAGATCCACTTGGATCTGCTGTGCCTGTAGTGAAATAAGAGGGTTTTCTAGGGCTCAAGAATGCAGCATCCCTTGCACACCTTCTCTGTGACACTGATGAAAGCCTTCCCAGGAGGGGCGAGAGGAAGGTGAAGCCATGAGGGCCCTATCTGCTCCATCTGGGGTGACCTGGAGGCAGACTAAATCAGCTGCACGCTGTAGGAGTCGCCTTGCGCAACACCCCTTAAAGAACTCTGTAACAGAGACAGTCTTGTTGTGTACACAAAACAGGCTCCTCTAAGTTTCTAAGGGGAACTAATGATGCAGGAGGAATCCTTTTTTCTTTCATGTGGTATACACTCCCCTTTCTCTCTTTGGAGAATCCTTATGTTGGTACTTAAATGATCCGGGAGATTTTTATTAGGGCACATATTGAGAGTTGGAAGAAAAAAGATCTTCGTGTTGTCTTGGAGAGGCTGAGGAAATGCATGTGAACCCTAAAGCCCAACTTCAAATTAAGAAATGCTGTTTGTCAGTGCAGATGAGCTTGAAATAGGAACTTCTACCCAAGTCTTCTAAATGGAAATACTCTACCTCTTGCTGACAGAAGGTGTGAGCATTGCTCGCAGGAGCACACCCTTAGCACAGCAAGCTGTGGCCGTGACTGAGTAACTCAGAGACTTTGGTCTAGTCGCAGATTTTACAGGGTGTGCTCAGTGTTCTATAGCATGAAATATTTCAAGTCTGATTGCTGAATGTAGCCCTCAGTGTCCTGGTGTGGTCACTGGTATTGGAGGATCACAGGCACTCAAGTGATGTTCTGTGGGGTTCGGGCTGGGATGGTTTTTTGCCTCTTTTTTTGGAAAATTGCTTGCAGGTAAATATTTAGTTTGAATTGGCCTCCTTTGGTGTTTAATTTAGGGTCATTCTGTTGTGTTTGGGACAATATTAGACCAGAATAACAGGCACACTTAACAGAAGGATTGGGAAACAGATACTGTAGTGCTGAGTGGGTGTCATGGGGGAGGGTTTTTCAACTTCCCTGGATTAGTGCCCGGCACAGGAGTAGCTGGTAGGGAAAATCATGCGGGTAGAGAATGGCATATTGGGTCTCTGTGGGTGTGAGTTGAGGACACCCCACAGAAGCCTGTAATCCCATCTCTGCTTTCAAGAATAGCAGGCACAGGCAGCACAGCCTTCGGGAGTTCTGATGATGGCAAAAGGGGCTGCACAGTCTGCCTCATCAGAGCAATGTCCACGCAGTGGGGTGGCCTTCAGATGCAAAAAATACTGATTTATTAGAAATTAAAACATTTCTTTCTTTCTAATGGTCAAGAAACAGGACATTTCCAAAGTTCTGCAACGTGTTCTGACTGTCTGAGAGAAATGTCTCCCTTCAAATTCACTGAAGTGCTTGCAGCTGTTTCTGCTCACTGGTCCTGTCTCCCAGAGCTCCACTGCCTCGGAAGGACTTCTGCCAATGTTGTTTATCTGGATAAATAAGAGTTTCTGGCTCTAGCATTTGTTTTGTGGTATCTGTAAAGACTCTGAAAGTTGGGAGGTCTCCGAAGGTGCACATTAGAAGGTTGCTGGCAACCAAGTGACTTATTCTGGCACCTTAACTTTCATCTGCAATATAGCTCATGGTGTTGTATTGTCCATGTATTGTGTAGTGGGAGCGTGGTTCTAACACTAAGCTTTATTATAACCTTGAACAAATTCTCCTATGTTATAATCTTTATGCACACCAACTTTATTTCCTCCCACCCCATGTGTACTTGAAATTAGTTTACATGATAAATGTAGAGCAATCAGAACAGGATATGAAACAGGAACCTCTGGAGTGAGCGTGAGTAGGACGCAGATGTAATAGGCTTCAAAAGCACACGCTGCTTGCTGACGTTTGTCAGTGAGGGAATGGCCTGGAATCCCAGCCCGAGCAGATGTGTTGCAAGAGGCAGAGGAAGAGATCGGTCTTAGTGTCCCTTGATGGCTTCTCCTGAAGATTTGAGGTTCTGCCAGCTGCTGCTCTGACCGCCAGCTTTCGTCTCTGGTTCCAGACTGGATCTGGAACAAAGTGTTTCTTCCCAGCCGTGATGTGTTCACGTTTTGGTGTCTGTGAACCTGGAGGAGGAAGCAGCGGCTTCTTATAACTGGACCTTGCCTCTGTCTGCGTAAGAATTAGCCAGAGGAAGAAAAATGTCAATGCCCTTTTTGTACATAAAGGGTAGAAACTGAAGGGATTCACAGTGAGATTTGCCAGCTGGTTTGATCTCTTGCAGGCCACGCTGCGCATTTGCCCCAGAGCATCTTACACTACAATTCATCTCCAGCCCCTGGTCCTGCCTAACCTCCTCCCTTTCCCCCTCTGTCTTCCTTATCTCCGCTAGCCCTCATCTGACCCCTCCGTTCCTGCTTTCAGAGTGTCTCCTGCAGAAGCTGGGCGAATCGAGGGATCTGAGAAGAGATGCAGGAAGGGAAGCGGGGTTATCTGAGTGCGCAGGTTATCTGAGGGGTTGCTCTCAAGAAACAGTATCTGTGAGCAGTACAAGTCATCCCAAGCGGAGACAAGTAGAGGCCGGGCTGGTGAATTCATCAGAGCCAGCTGTCTTGTGGATACGGGTGAAAGATGAGAAGTCTGAAAATAGTGGTAAAGTGGCCCTGAAGCCAGAAAGAGGTGCTTGCGATTGAGAAACATGGAAGGAAAGTTATTTAGTTATTTTTTTTTTTTTGGTATGCATTTGGGGCCTTTGAATTAGCTTCCTTGGTAAGGAAGGGCTTCCTGGAATTCTTTGACTGGTTTTATACTCAGAAAGGAATTATTTGGCACCGGCTTCGATATACACGTGGGATTTAACTTTGCAATGAGACTGCCCTGTGACAAATCCCCTCCAAAATACAATCAGCAAAGTTCTCCTCAGATGCAAACTCCGTGTCTGCTTCCAAGTTGGACTCCTGTTTGCTCATTCCTCGGCTGGGCTTGTCAAAGCTTCACAACATTTAGTCTCGCTTTTCCTTGCAGTGCTGAGTCACCCTCTGATTTGAGTGAGAATTAAAATGTTTGTTACTGTAAATTTTGCTAGCCTCTGTCTGAAATCCAAGTGGGAAAACTGCAGTGTCAGTTTGCTCAAAAACGAGTTTTTAGAAGAATTTTTATCCTCTCTGCTGTTATATGTAACACTTGCACATATTTTGTTTTCTCTGTCACTTGTGGTCTCTTTAATTACACCATGGCAATCTGAACTGTGGCAGGATCAGACACAGAAAAAGCATGACCAAAGGAAAACAGAACTTTCAGTGGTTTTAAATAGATTTTTCAACGTAAGAGGTGACTCCTCTGAAAAGGCAACACAACATCCTTCTGTCTGCTGAGTTTTCTGTCAGTCCTGTGACAGACTGTAGGATTTTTTTGTCAGCCTGAGCTCTTTTTGGCTGTCTGTGATGCCTTCTTTGGGGTGTCTGGAGAACACTGGTCTCCAATAGCTCTTTAGAGACTTGAGGTTTTAGCTCTATAGCTCCTTATTTCTGCCCTCGTTCATCCCGATCGGATGGGAAGCACACAGAAGGTGCTTGAAACAGATTTGTCCTCATGGAAGCTGACTGGCAGCGCCGGTGCCTAACCCACCTTTCCCAGAGCAGAAGATGCTCACCTCAGGCAGTCATAGCTTCTATCTGCTGAAATCCCAGAGGCGGGGGCAGCTACACAGAACCGGGGACGTGCTGGGCAGCTCTCAATATCAAACGTCAATCACAGCAGAGCTGGGCAGCTTCAGTGGTGGTCAAGCTGTAGCTTCCTGGCTGGAGCAGGCAGCTGGAGGCCGGAGCACTGGCAGTGCCCGGTGGGGTGCGCGTGCCCGCGGGGCTGTTGCGGGGTACGGGGGATTGCGCAAACAGAACCAGGGCCATAATTGTAAGGATTATACTCATGCGTACGGAGGAAAATTTAGTTTTCAGAATTCTTTACCGGTGATGAAACATAAGCCAGAAAGAACACTGCTGCTGGGTTTTCTGATGTCAGTGTGAGCTGGCAGAGTTGGCAATAAGAAAATTTATCCTTCAATTATAGGCTGAGCAAGTTTAAAAGAAGTTGCTGAGGCACAGCTGGTGTGGAGCACGTATTTGTCTCAGAAAAGTCCATAAGTTGCTCCCTCCCCTTCTCCCTCCTCTGTTGAAAAATTAGTCTCTTTGTCACATGTAAGAGCTGTACAAGTAACAGGAACAAAACATGTAGGTGTTCTGAATAAAGTCATTAAACAACATGCTATTTGTTAAGCACATTGAGTTCTGGACAAATTCCTACTGTAGCTTTTCTGTTTCCTGTGCTCAGGTGATAAAGAATACTGCAGAACTTCCATCGGTATAAATTTTATTTCTTGCCTTGAATCAAATTGTGATTCAGAATGAAAAAGTCACTGAGTGGGCTGTAGTGAGACTCTTCGACCACTCTTTCCAATCACCCTGTAGTTAGAAGGGGTTTTGTTGGTGCTGCTGGAGCTAAGATGATCTCTGCAGGGCAGACAACAGTTAAACTCCACTTTCATTGGACAAAAACCAGTAGTTGTTCAGCTGAGAGTTGAAAAGTGTCACGTTCAGTGGTTCTTCATAGAAAGGGCATCATTAATGACATAGAATTGTTTCATGGTAAGAAGTCCATGCCCCCAAATGTAAAATGGAATGGAAACACACTTGTTGAATTTCTACATTTTGTTCTTCTAGATAATCTTTCTAACTAAACTCTTTCTGAAGCTTTTGTGATCTATGGCCTCATGTATGAGACCATAATGATAAATGATAAATACAGATGAAATGTTCTGTGTTCATATATATTACATGGCACTGGTTTTGGCCATAGTCATTGCCTTCAACACATATGTCCAAGAGAAAGCATCCAGCCCATGGGCACTTTATACACTAGGGAAGTTTGGGAACTTCTGGTCTTGGGGCTGAAGGCACCCACTGCCATTGTACTTCATACGCACTCCCACCCAGGTTTGAGCCTGCCTACCTTCTCTGTGGAGTTTTCAAATGCCAGTACTGGGAATGATTCATCGCCCACGGAAGGAGGGAGGAATTCAAATCAGATGGGGAGCAAAGCGCTCTCCGCTGGGAATAGGAGGGGATAGGGCTTCTGGCAATGGGAGAAGTGGGGGAGGAAATGAAACCACTGATGGGGAGGGTGGGGGTCTGCGGTATGAAAGGATATGGATGTAGTAAAGTGGGACCAGGATAGGAGAGCAACAGACATTGTCAGGAGGGAAAAGGAAAATGGGTGTTCATCAAGCCCACGGCCATAGGAAGAAAACAGAGGACAATACAGTGATGGGGGGAAAAGCATGGCTTTTCCCAAGAGGATACCCAGCTTGCCTATCTGAGGTAACACTTGTCTTTCTGGTTCATTCCAAACCTGATATCCCTGTCTGGAAGAGGTGATGCACTTTTGGCCATCTCCACGCAAGCCACAGCAAAGGTATTAGCAGTGCTATCTCCTCCCTGGCTTGCTGGGCACCCTTTTAGTTCCCTGCAGGATGCAGGAGCTGCTGGTGGCACCTGGTGCACATCACCCTCTGCGTGCTCTCCGATTGCACTGACTGGAAAGCTGGGCAGCCCAAAGCAGGAGCTGGGAGAGATCTGCAACAGGAAAGGAAGGAGCAGGGGAAAGTAGCTCTGCTTACGGAGTTCTTGAGTGTTTTTTTTTTAGAGAGCTACCTATTTTTATGGGTACTTTGCTGTATCTTTTCTGCTGTTGCCTCCTATCACTTGTCTTCACTACCACTTGATTGGCAGATGCAGTTTTGACCCCATCAGGTTTTGGATTTGCTCCTGACCTGCTTATCATTCTAAGTGAGGGTCACTTAGACCCTCACTGGGTGCTGGCCACCGCTGGAAATGCTACGGTGACACGACCCAGGGCTCTGGTTTCCATTTCTTTATATATTTACTCGTTTATTTACTGCAAAGGTAGTGCAGGCATAGAAGCTGGCTTGTTTAGGTAGAATCAAAACATGCCCATTCCTAAAGTGAGAAATTACATAGACTCTGATTGCTAAATTTAGACTGATTTACCATCTTTTAAATACCTCTGTTGTAGGAAGGACAAAGTTAAAGTGGAAAATACCTGCTCTTCATTACGCAGTGAAACTGGAAGCCGGCCAGAATGCTGGGCAATCTTTTCTTCTGGTCTGAAGTCTGTCTCTGGGGCAGAGGGAGCACTGAGCCAGCTGTCCACACTGATTGGATACTGAGGAGCTTCCCACATCTCTGACAGCCCCTGCTTCTTGATTTCCCTCCTTTCTGAGAAGGTTTAGGATGCTTCTGGAGGATATTCTGTGCGTTTCGAGATAACACATGCAAAGGAAACTTCTTGATTCTGTTTTTCTCCCCTGTTAGTCGCTGGGGAAGTCTTTTTTCTTTTTTTCCCTTCTCAAGTTCACATGACTATCAGAAGTGGAGGAGCAGAGAGGTAGGTGAGCTCTACAAACAAGCGCCGGAGAGCGAGCCATCTGCTGTGTGGAGGAGGGCTGACTCCTACAGCTCTGAGCTCAGCACTGCCATGCAGCATCTGTGCAGGACCGGGGTGTGCCACACAGTTAGCCTGATGAGGAGCTGGCATCCAGCACCTCGGGGGATGAAGCACCCCATGTCCACAGCGGCCTCAGAAGCAGAAACAGCCCCAGGGCAGTGGGGTCTGGGGACACACATCTCTGTTCCTTACTGGAAACCATCATTCACGGGCAAGTGGGGCTCTGCACTCACACTGTGTTTTAAGTGTTGTTGTGTTTGTTCCCTGTAAAAAACGTGTCGTAACAAAGAAATCAGAAGTGGTGGCTCAGCCCAACTGAGTTTCAGCTTCCTTCCTCAACTAACACAGTGGGCATGGTGTTCCCTAACAGGCTGAGGGGAGGACAGAAATCCCTCACGGCTGCTCTCCTGGGAGCTTCTTCAGGCTGTGTCAATGCCAGGAAACCCAGGTTCCTGGTATTAGCTTTCCTAAAAGCTGGAAGTCTTGTAGACAGCCCATCCCCAGCCCAGTGTTGTTCCATGCTCTGCTTTGCTGTGCGGCAGCACTGCCAGCCTTGAGATGAACTCGCTGACTCCTCACACATCCAGTGGGCAAAACCAACCAAGCTTCTAAAAGATGCTACTTCTTTTGCTGTCTGTTTTGGGGTTGTATTCAGCCCTTGCTCTAGAGCTACTACTGAGAGAGATCTTTTCTTGATGGGAGTAAAATTGATAATTTCTGAGGTTGAGATGAGATGAACTGTCATAGAGCCAGCAATAAAATTGTGAGTGCACATCAAGCTCTTAGGCAGTGACACCCTACTCAAGTAGAAGGGGCCAGTCTCTTTTCAGTTGTGCTCTGTGAAAGGACCAGAGGTAATGGTAGCAGGGGGAAACACAGGATGTTCCACCTCAACATGAGGAAAAACTTCTTCCCTGTGAGAGTGACAGAGCCTGGCCCAGGCTGCCCAGAGAGGTTGTGGAGTCTCCTGCTCTGGAGACTTTCAAGACACGCCTGGATCTGTTCCTGTGTGGGCTGCCCTGGGTGACCAGAGAGGTTGGACACAATGATCTCCAGAGGTCCCTTCCAACCCCTCCCACTCAATGATTCTATGATACTCTATCTAGTCTTTTACCTGCTGTTTTACCTTCCCTTCTTAGTGAGACTACTGCTATTACCCAGGGGTACTCCTGAACGTGTAAGTAGTTCATATTTACAAAGAGCTTCGAAGACATAAATGGCTACAGAGTTGCAAAGTATCATTATCTGCCACTTTGAAAAGATGTTCCAGGTTTCTGTGAGATTTAAATCCAAGTAGAAAATTAGGCTGTTTATTCTGCAGTTCACTGGAAAAATAAGTTTCTATAGAAACTACGACTTCAGAGGTATTTACATTTCTCTGCTATGAAGCATCTTGAGAAAAGAGCATTCCCATAAATAGAAAATAGAAGTTGTTACATTTGGTATAATAAGATAATATTTATAAAAGACTGTTATGTTCTAAGTATTATGGGGTTGCTATATAAACTATGGATCCATCGAATATATTGTAAGAGACTCAAATCTCCTCACGGTGATGTGTAAAAACTCCTTCATGCCCTCCCTGGTGATGAATTTGCACTGAAACAGAAGATTCAATCTAGTATCTCTGACAAGGCTGGTTCCTTAAAAGCTCATTTCTGAGTAAGTTTACAGGAAAAACACTGACATTTTTAGCTGTAGGTGGGGTGCTGCCCATATATGCACGTTCTTGCTGTCAGAATTGGGGTATTAGTCGCTGGTACTTAGTTTTGCAGTTTCCTTCACCTTTTCAGTTGTAATGCACCACATGAGTGTCTTGTTCTTTAGTTATCTATTAATGTAAACAGTATAACGAGAATAAAGAAAATATACAGCGCATCTGATGTATTTGCAGTGGTGGGGAGCAGCCTTGGAAAGGCTGATGAGCAGTAGATTGTGAGCTGTACCCCTACTTCCATCCTATGGCCAGCTTTTTCAAGGAGTAGTTTAAATACTGCAAGAGCATTAGTGCTTCTTTTTGTGTACTTAAAATGAAATTATGACCCACAGAAAAAACCCCACCACCTGCATTCTCAAGCTGAACTTGAAAATTTGGGTTGTTGCTGTTGCATGCAGTGGAAGTCCTCCCTAGGGGAGAAGGTCTGGATCCAGTCTATGTCCTCATTCATCACACTCTTGCTCATGTAGATCACACTGATTAGAACAGGAAAAAGGAAACTTTGGTACTGGGTCAGGAGAAGGGGCCACCCTACCCATGCCCTGTCTCTAGGGGATCAGTCATCATAGTTACTTAGGTTAAGAAACTGTGAATAGCTGTCCTTCCTGGGATGCCCTCCAAGCATCTGGCATCCAGAACTTGCTGGGCTGGAGGTTGCATCCAACCTGTTGCATTTGGTAGCCATTGGTAGACCTAGGCCTCTGTGAATATGATCTTACCCTAAAGATGTGTCACATGGTAACCAAAGCCTTTCATCAGTCCAGTAGCAGTGGAAGTCTCTGCTCCAGATGTAAATTAATCACTCAGTTGATAAATAATGGCTGAAGTGGTTCTGGGTACCAAAACATGTTACGATGGCTGCTGCAGGTGCAGAAGTAGCATACACCTAGGTAGTAGTATCACCTTTTCAAGGTAGTAGTTTAAATCAATTAACTGAAAAATGCAAACCCCAAATAAGAGCCAATAAAAAAGGAGAGGCCAGGCTGCTGCTTCCTAAATTAGATTTGTTCTCTGGCAAATGACTGAATTATAGGTCTCGATAACAATGTATGCAGGGTATCAGTGCTGTCTTGACCCATTTACTAGATCATGGTGTCTCTCCCATGCCTTTGTTTCGTTGTTTTTCTTGCCCAAGACTTCTCAGAAGCCTTGAATGCAAGACATAATAACACAGACCCTGCCCCGGTAGCAAATTGTGCAGTCTTTTGTTTCAAGCACACAGCATGCACCCAGACTTGCTCATAAAATATCCATAGCAAATCATGTGATGCCTGTCTCTCTTATACATTTTTAAGAGCTGTGCCCTAAATCCATTAAAAGACCATGAGGCGTGAATAGAAGAATTATCCTTCCTACCATAGGGGTGAGAAAGCAGTTGGGATCAAGTAACTGAACATACACAATGAACCCTGTGAATTTGCTGACTACCAAACCTCTGCATCAGTACCTCTTGAAGTCCAGTTCTTTTCTCCAAACTGAAGAAAAGTGTTTTGCATTATAGAACAGAGGAACTTTGTACAATAAAAACGGAGCTGGCATAAAGAGAGGTCAGAGAAATAGAACTGTGCAAGAGTCAGAAGGTGGTGAGGACCATGTGTACCAATAGAAGGTGCTTTCTGATTTTAGGACACCTAAGTGGAGGGAAAAGTGTCTTCATGATAGAAGTAATTACTTTTGAACTGTGAGGTGGTTGCTTTTACTCCAGCATTGAACCTTGGAAAGCCGATTGTATACATTGGAAAAAAAAAATGGCCTTCATTGTTTTACCCTTAGGAGAGAAGCCGGGAACCTAATGACATCCCACAGAACCTGGGTGGGTGTTCAAAGGAGGAGAAGGGAGTTAGCCACTCAGAATGAAAGGGAATTGAGTGTCTACATCCCTAAGGCTCTTTCTAAAATTACATGCTACACACTGTGGCCAGGAGTCCTCTTGTCTGATCATTTCTATAGAATTGTAGTGTCTTTAATTTGGAAAATTTGCACTCCGCCTCAGTCTGGGTGCCAGAGACTTCCTTTTCCTGTGCAGTGCCCTGCGTCCTGGAATCACTTGCAGGTGCCCTCAGAGGTACATTTTGCACTTTAGCCACGTCCAAGATCCCCTGTAGGATTTCAGATGTATAAATGGGGCTCATAAGGAGCTGGCTGTGCTCCCATGGAAGCCGGGGGGTCAGTAGGAGGGGATGGAGACACTGCCCTTACTGGGAGCAGGGCACTGTGTTTTGCTTCACTCTCAGTGCCCAGTGGTGCAGGGCCCCTTGCACTTCCCAGGGCCCATCCTCCTCAGGCAATGGATTCCTCTGCCCTGAGTTTAGCTGCAGAAATAGATTGCAGTGGTCTTTAGTGTAAAAGCTTACAGTTCCATAGTTCAGGGGGGGTGCTCTGCCTGAATACAGCCCCACTCAGCCACTACCCAGGGGGATTCCTCCGTGGGTCTGAACCTCCCAAGGGAGCAGCACAGCATTATCTGGGCAGAGAGCTGGGGAGAAAAAGTGGCTCCAGCATTTAGGAATAAATTCCTGTAGAATCTACTTAGGTCTCTTGAATATGAGGTGATGTGTACAAGTCCTCTGGTGCTTTGAACACAAGAGCCGAGTTGAAACTAGGAGGGCTTCATCATGCACTCTTGAGAGCCTTGATGTAGGAACTGGGGGACCGCATGTCCTTCCTGTTAGGAATTCATCTGAGTTCAGAAATGGATCACAGACTGACTTCACTTGTTGGTGGTGTCACTCCTGTGAGCTCGGTGGAATTCCTTGAGTGAGCAGAGTTGGTGTTTTCTGTTTAGAAACAGCCTAGGGGACAAACCAGCCTCCACATACTCTAGGACTTCACTCTGAAGAAAATCCCTTTGACAGGACCTTCAGTAACTAACTTATCACCTGACTTTAAAAGCAAAGTTTACCGTAAATATTAATTTGGGATTTTTCTATCTCGGTCATCTGCTTTTTTAAAATGACTTGTTACTAGAATTGCCTCTGTAGCTTGTGATTCTCTTTTCTACTTTCAGTTTCCCTGCTGTGCTGCCTCGGTTGTAAGTAGGCTGTGGTTTTCTGAAAATGCAGCTCTGATGTTGCTGTGTTTTCTTATACCAGACCTGTGTTTAAAAAAAACCACCCCAATCCTTAAATGACCAACAAAAATAAATAAATAAACAAACAACCCCCCTAATTCTTTCCCCCACCCATTTAAGTTCCTGCTATTAAGACCAGTTTGACATACAGAGCGTGATGGCATCACCAAGACTCTGTGTTTGCACCACACTGTCCTTGTGCAGGTTGGGAGGTTTTTAGTAGCATTTTTATTGGTAATTGGTCCCGGTGTGTAGAGTATGTGCACAGCTCAGCTTGAGTGGGTGATATGTGGGTACTTGGCCATAACTGCAGGTGACGGAGTCTTCACAACCACAGTCTGCCTCCTTTGTTTTACAAACAGTGACCTCAATCTTGGGTTCATCTCCCTGCATCCTAAGTCACGTCAGGAAGCTTCTGAATGGGATGGGAGTCCACTCTCCTGCTCTGACTGCTGGTGAGGAACTACAATTAGCAAAATACCATGACTTTCTGCACTCTTCTCAGAAGAGAGACATTACACCTCTTTTCAGTATTTCTATTTTGGTGTCTCCTCTGATTTTATTTTCATTTTCATATGGTAAGCCTGATTCTTTTCCCTTTGCATTTTAAAATATCTTAGGTTACTTCAAGCAGAACTTTTCTTGGTCAGTAGGTGACCTCAGCTAGCGTTACCATCAGCTTGTACTAAAATCAGCAATACCTGTTCTGCTCACATTTCATCTGGGCTACTAAATGTGCTTAGAGAAGTTAGATTCCCAAATCCAGAGCATGGGATACTCTGGGTTTTTTTAATTCTGTGAGCTGACTTTTGTTTCTGTCTGGGTGTGCTGCAGTGCCTCAGCTCACTGGAGCTGGGTACAGATCTCTGGTGGCTTGAAGATCAACCTTTGGTGCTGCTGCCACCATCCCAGGAAGTGTGACCTCACTGATGTTCCCTGGACCACTCAGTCATGGGAAGGGTGCAGAGTTCACCAGTTTGGATGGCGTTAATTTGTTTGACCATGTTTAGCCATCTAAAAACTGTCTAATCCAGAGCAGTTGTCTGTGGAGAGGGGCACCTTCAGAGGGTGCTTCCATCCCTCTTAGAAACCTTTCCTGGGAGTCACATGAGTTGTCTGAACATGTCTCACATCTGTTCTTCTGAGTATAGGGAAAACCTTGGCTAGTCTCTGGCACCTAACTGTCAGACAGGTAAAGGTGGGTGAGATAAAGCCTGCCTTTCATTGGGAGGAGAAAAGTGATCTCGTGTGCTGGATTTCTACATCCAGTGAGGGAAACAGCGACTTCTTGAGATGTTTTCTCCTCCTTTTCGTGACGAATACAGCATTTCTGGGAATTTCAGTGAAGATATGAACCAAAGGGCAGCTGCCACTCTTAAACGGAGCCATCCCCTGTTCCCTGGCAAGTGCCAGCGTGGTGGGTTCCCGTTTCCCATAAGTAAGTGGGGACTGAGGAGGCAGAAGCGTGGAGAGCGGTGTTCCTCGCACGCTGTGCTCGGGCTGTGCTGCAGGGGCTGCTGCCATCGCTCCCGAGTCGGGGCTGGCAGCTGCCTGCAACCAGCCCCTTCCTTCTGATCTCCTTGGCCTGCAACAATCTTGAACTTGTTGACCTATGTGCCTATTAATTATTGATATAATGTTGCATTATTTAGGCATGTTTCAGCAGACGGATACATTATTACCAGACAGACATTTGCCAGACAGGCTGATAGATAACATCCTAAAAAAAGTCTCGAGTTGCATTGGTACAATAAAGGACTGGGACTTTATTGCTTCCCCCACCCTGACCCCCTCCTCCTGCTGACAAATTAGTCGTGTGCTGCCTTGAAACCCCAAGAGAAATCTCAAGCGTAATAGCGATGTCTTTAGACAAGAGGCTTCATCTTGACTTGGTTGGAGTTTGGGTCATGATGTTGGTCGGTCCTCAAATCTACAGAGGAAGCCTTTTTATCCAATCCGCCAAAGCTGGTTTTCTTAAGATGCAAGAAATTATTTTGTTTTGCAAACCATGGAAAGGAGAACTGCTTTCTGCCCGGTTGCTGCGAGCTCTATTGCGACACTCCAGAGCCCAGGCAAAGCTTGCTGTGTATCTCCCAGGGAAACCTGCCTTTGATTTATTTTTTTTTTCAGACCTCTCTGCAGTCATTTTTCCTACGGATCCAAGAAAAAAAAAAGGCGTTATCAAAATGAATTAGCTGTGATTTCGAACACGCACGCTGAGCATTTCTGAACCTTGGTGAGTGCAGTGTAGTTTTGGTGCAGCAGGACTGCAGGAGCACGGCCCCCGTGCCAGGCCGAGCAGAATTCCCAGCGCGCTGTCGCTCACGGCGCCGAGTCCGCGCTGGCATCTGCACGCTCTGCCCTCTCTCCCTGCTCCTCGTGCTTCGCCCTCTCGCAGCCGCTTTCTCCTCTGATGTCAAGAGCCCGCTGCTCGGTGCGTTGTCCGTACGAAAGCAGAAGGGGCAAAGAAAGAGGAAGGAACGCAGACGAAGGAGGAATAGGACAAGAAATGCAGCCCCCGCTGTTACAGTCTGACCGCTCGATAGTTTTCCAGGGCCTTCCTTAGGAGAAACGGTCGGGTTGGGGGAAACCATTTCAGAAAAACTCAGCTGCCCTTTTCCAAAGTGATCCAGCACCAACTTCTTCGTGTCGTGTGGCCACGTGCTGCTGCAGTTGGGTGGTGGTCAGAGCCTCCCGCTGCCTTGGGTGCCCGTGGTAAATGTGTTCGTATTTTGTGAGTCGCTTCTGCCTCATTTCTGATTCACTGCTGCAGCGCCCGGGGAAACTCCCTTTGTTCAACCCCGACTTGACCGATGCGTTTGGCCCCGTCACTCAGGGTTGTCTCTCGGACACTCCTTACTGTGTGGCCACGCTGGCTTTTTCCCTGGCTCTCAGGAACGCCAGCCACATGCACTACCCTCCCACAAAACCAGGACCTCACCCTCAGAGCCTGGGTAATCCATTTCCCCTCGGCCAGGCACATTCTTTCCCAAAGTTCAAAAGAGATCCTTCAGGTTTGTCAAAAACTATTAACAACAGACTGGGACAAAACAATAAATGAGGAAACCTGCATTGTTTTTCTCACTGCTCCACGGTGTATTGTGGGTCTTGGTCAGTGTGTTTGAGATGTCCAAGCTTCCCCCAGCTCATGGCTTCTCCCCCAGGTCTCTCCTACTCCAGCTGACATTGTGGTGTTTGTTTTCCAGACTGAGTAGTGAGGGACTGTCACCTCTCATCTCCTTTGTCACATATCTCCTGTGTCCAGTCTGTCCAGCAGTGCTATCAAGCAATCCCAGCCTTCCCCTAGATTATTAGTTCCCACCTCTTTCAGGTCTGCACTTGAAAAATGGTTTTCCTGCATAGTAACCATCTCTTTTTTTTCCAGTAGTCCTCCATTTGAATAGATGAGCGTCGGAGTTTAGCAGCCCTCCCTCCTAGTCGTGGATAAAATGGAAGAATTCAGCTTGTTGCATGCTGCTGAGGGTTTGATCTCCATGTAGGGGCAGGGAAGCAACCAACTCCCACACTCAGATTGAATTTTAAGTCTGCCATGAGTAAATGTATAGCATGCAAGTCCCTAACACTGAATTCACAAAATCTCCGTAGACATTCTAAATGATTTCAGGCGAGTTTACTGAAATTAGATTACATAAAAATCATACAAACCAGCACATTATTATGTAAAACTCTACAAAACAAGTGCTGTGATTGTAGCCGAGCTGAACAAATAAAACAAATAAGTGTAATTTTTGTTCAGGGCCATGTGTTAGCTTTTGAAAACAAAAAGGGAATAAATGAACCAAGTCACACGAAACACATGTCTGCAGAGTAATGATAAAATGTATACCTTATCTGGGCATCTTGTAAGCGTGGTTTTAATTCTTGCTGCTGCTGTGGCTAGAGGCTTTTGCTGTGCAAAGAGGCTACACTGTGTTCATATTACAGTACAGAATGTTTTTTATTCCTACTGCATCAGGAATAATGTCAACCTCTTGCAATAATGTGGTGGGTTCCATGTCCTCCAGCTGAGACACCTTCTTGGGGAGTGCTGGAAACCTGCAGGAAGACACCGCTCAGTCCTGCTGACTGTCTGTAGTACAGGTCACCTACCAACCTAGCAGAATATGAAGGAACACTGACTATGCCTTTGGTGTGCAAAACCCTAAACTTTGAGACTAAGAAGACCAGAGGAAAGGTCAGTGTGTGACCAGCTGGATTTAAGCAGTCTTGCACCAGAATTTCAGTCACTATGCTCTTTGTTAAAAAAGCCATATGAGAATTGGTGTTTCTGTTCTCCCTTGTGTGCAGGCTGCATTTTGGGAAGAGAGGCTGTGGTGGCTCTGCCCGTGCCAAGAGGATTCTCTTGCAATATAAGGGAGAGAAGGGCACTGGCCTCTCCTGGCATGTTACCATTCATGCCAGGGTTAACCAAAAAGGCATGCTCAGAGGTGTTAACAAGGTCCCTTTGGTAGCTAAAGATCTGTCTGCTCCCCAGATTCATCATTGCTTTACCATCTGTCATCCTACCATCTGCCTGAACTTGTCTTCTACAGCTGCTGCTGCAGCCTGAGCCCTGGCTCCCGTGGGCTGCCCTTGGAGCACGAGTACCCGTATCTTCAGTTCTGCCAGTGCATCTTTGTCCTTCTCAGGGCAGCACAGTTGTGGGGCATTGCTGTCAGTGCTCAGGGCATGGGCCAAGAGTAGAACATCTTAATTAGTTTTTTCTTGTTGAGCATGATTTCACAGCGTAGGTACACGTGTTTAGCTGTCAGCTTGGTTCTTGCAACAAAAGGAAAAACAAACCAGTAATAAATAGAGAAGTTGCACAAGCCAATCTTTAAATAATGGCATCAGGAGGAACATGTGAAATAGGAGCTGTGGCTACAAAGCAGATTACTGCTTCCTATTCCTCCTGTGAGCAGGATGTAAATTACAGCTGATTAAACTGATGCAGCGACCAAGGAGAATATCGAAAGCCTGAAGATGCCCCTGTAGCCCTCCCTTCTGCTGCTCCTCTTTCAGGTTTGTAGACTAAGCAGTGAAGAACTGAGCCCCAAGCCATGTCCTCTTCCACTGAAGACCGGTGCAGTTCTGGTGTACTGAGCAAAAGTAGTGCAAATTCACCCTCCTGTTTCCTGATGATGTCAAGTCCCTGGTGCTGCTTAGGGCTTTGACATCCCAAGTCACAAAGGGCTGAGTAACCACGCACTGACTTTTCAACAGTCTTTTGAATGACCATGGGAAGAGGTTTCTAAACACTTAAAGAGATCAAGCCTGAACTATGGAGGCATAGTATTCCAAGAATATGGAAACACAGCTTTTAAAATTCTTCTCATCATTTCATTTTTTAAAGGTCTTAGTTTAGATTTGGAAGAGGGTGAGTCATTTTTGCAGTATTTCATTGTATCACATGAAATATTTTTTGGGGGGGAAGGCAGGTTAATGTGACCTGTAGATGTGTATTCATCTGTCAGTACATTTGTACTTAAATCAAAGAGTCATTTAAATTATTAATATCATTCCAGATTTCTTCAAACATCCTCATTTAACACTAAGCCACAAATATCTTCTTTTTTAAGAAAAAACATTTCTTCAGCTGTTTGTTTTTGAAACTGTGGTGGCATCACATACCTGAAATATAAACACGTTTAGAGTGGCAGAATGTCCTCATGTTGTTTTGTGTTACAAATGCTTCCAAATGCATATCATGCAATCTGGATTTTGAAGCCCCAAATTCCACCAGATTCATGCAGTTCTGTCCAGATCATATCAAAACCAAATACCCAATTTTAGTGTTTCTTAAAGAACTCATTGACGCAACTTCTGACTTCATGAGTCACATGCCAGTATCACAAAATTCTGTAAAAAAGGAGAAAAATGGGTTCTTTGGGATAGAGATACCTGAAACACCGTGTGCCAGCGTGGTTCTCCTCACCCCCAGCTCACACTTTGCCATGCTTTTTCCTGGGCACTTCTCTGGCTTGGGCAGTGAGTTATCATGATTCATTGTTCTGATGTCCCACAGCTGACCCCAAGCTCTCCTCTTTCTGGATGGCCTCCCTTGCCTTTCCTTGTCATGAGATCATATGTGTCCACTGCAGGCAGCAACACCTAACAGCAACTGTCTTGCCTTGGAACACAAACGGACAAAAATATCAAGCACTACAGGTGTATGAGGCAAAACCAGTTTCAAAACAAGAAGATCTTGGTACCTCCATTTTAAGGTATCTCAGCTTACTAGACACATTTGAAACTCTTATCCCAAACATGTAATTTTGCAGAAGCATCTTACACTTAATGATACTACCAGTAGTAATCCCTGGGACTTTCTTCCTTCGCAGATTAAAGTTACAACCTCATTTTGTTTGTGAATTAACTTGTATTATCATCCAGGGCAAATAAAGCTCTTGATCAAAGTGTTGCTGACAAATTTGCTGTTTACTTAAATCTAGATGTAAACATGACCTTTAAACTTTGAGAGGGGGAATTTTTCACACACATTTTTTCACCAGAAAAACAAAACCTATGAGATTATTTTATCTGCAATTGTTCGTCAACAGCTTTTTTTAATGAAATGCTAATGTTTTATGGGGTAGGGAGGAATAATTTTCTGGGCAGTTCTATTCTGAACTAATGCCATCCAACATGGATATAATCAAGATTTTACAACTACTTAAATGGATCAGTGCAAGGGGGAGTAATTTACACTCCCCTGGAAGTGGGGAGTGGTGCTTATGCACCATCACCAGAGATACTTGATTGAACCTCAAGAAGAATGCTATTAAGCATTTTGCATTAATTATGCTTAAAACCATCCCTCTAGTGATACTGGGGCTAATTTTTAATTGATACACTTAAATCAGTTCCTTCATGGACAGACTTCTGTTCATTATGAACTCATTTTTACGCACAGCCACTCTGAGGAAAGCGAGCTGATACTGTTCTGTCAGCAGCCAGGTACATTAGAGCAGCAATTGCTCTATGTCTCCTTCTGATGTGTTTTGATGGCGCTCATTTCTTCTGGTGTGCTTTTAGCTCCCAGTGATTCAGATGTGTCAGCTACTATAGCTCTAAGAAAACATTGATGATGGATTTATAACACCCTGGCTTCACCTTACTGACCTGAAAAATGGCTAAGTATTTGCTTTGGAAGCAAAATTGGTTTTATCCATACAAAACCCATGCTTCCTCAGTTCCCCTATCTTTATTTTAATGAAACGTTTTATCCCGGTTATAATTCACAACTCTTGTCGGATGAAGTTTTCTCAGTGAGGCATAGTTGGGGTAGCTACTGAATTTATGGGAAGGAATCAACTTAATCTCTTTAAAAGTGAAGCCTTGTAAAGTGTCGGTTGAAGTGTAATGGTTCTGAAATGTCTCACTGTCTGTGTTAAGGAGGAGTTTCTCTAGACAGAGAGATGGCAGAGCTCTGCCAGGGCAATGGTTGTCCAAGGAGGGATGCTCCTCGGGTCTCCTGGGAATAAATGAAATTTACTGTTGTTATTGTTGTTATGTTGGCTTTAGAGCAGCTCCCATCTGGAGTCAGGTCTCAGTGTGCTAGGTGTTGAAGAAGTATGAAGGAAAGCTCAGCCTCTGCACCAAAGAGTAACACTCCAGACAGAGATAGGTTAGGAGAATCAAAGGATTAGTGAAAAACTGCAATATATGCAGACAGAGCTCTCCTACTGCCAGATGAATTCCAGCAGTGAGATCAGATACGAAGGCTCCAGCCCTGCCATCCTCATTCAAACAGAAATCTGACTGAACTTCTGAGCAAGTCGTTCCAGCACAAAACCTGATAGATTATTAAGTAATGAATTGGATGTATCTGACTTTCCATCTACATTCTTCCAGTGGAGGAAGAGCTCCCTGAGACAGTGTGAGCTCTGAGCCATTCATGCTAGATTTGTTGAAAGCTTTACTGAGTCTTCTGAGAGAGAAAAACAATCTGCCCAACAACAATCACACTGCATGAAGTCAGGAGATTTTGGTTCACTTTTCAGCCTGACTACAGATGATCCTGTGTCCTTTGTTCAGCTATTCAACCCCACTCTTTCACCATTTACCATCTGAAAAATGGGAGTGACAGTATTTCCCTCACTGACAAAGAACAGTCCTCTACTCAGGTACTGCCCTAAACTGTAGGATAGATCTGGTATATATTCTTGGCCTGTTTTGTCTCAAGTAAATAGGGTCTCCCATATGCAAGTTAAATGGGATGTATCTCACATGCAGTCATATTTTGAGGGGCAGATGGATTCGGGAGGACAAGTAAAAGGGTCTGCATTTAAAGAAATTATTACTATGCTGCAAATCAGTTTCAGTGTTTTGAAGTTACATAAGATCATCCCCTGTTGATGTTGGACAGAAGCAGTCCGATTATTAGGCTTTGAAGTCCACCAGAAAGTGGCTTCCTCCCCTCCCTTCTCCGGCAACTGCTATAATATTTCTTCCGTCCCACGGGGAGAATTTAGCTTCTGGTCCAGGCTACCCCTGGAGCACCTCAAAGTGCATCTCTAATAGGGCCATGGGGATTTTGAGGTATATAATTCATAACCAGAAACACTTCCCTTATGGACAGGTTCTTTGACACACCCTGGGCTGAGGGCAGACAGCTGTGGTTTTCCTTCAGCTTCAGGAGACTGGGCTAACCTTCCCTCTGCAAGTCACTGAGGGAGGTGTTTAGCTCTTGTCACCTCTGCTGCTGCAATGGTGAGGGGAAAATAGAAGTTCCTGAGCACTGAACGGGCAGAAGTCTGGCAGAAGAGCAAGATGCCCCCACGTGCTGTTCTCCTTGAACCTGAACTTTAGCGTTTAATCTTCACATGTGTTCTGTCCTGGGCCTCTGGGTTGAAGGCACTGGTTACGGGAGTGGGTTTTGTGGTATCGACCTCTCTAGGAATATGGTAGAAGCAAAGGCCATCCAGCCACGGTCAGACAGTCGATGGCTTTTGGTCATTACCACGTGGGTCTGGATGTCGATCCATCGCTGGTGCAGCAGGAGAGGGAATAAAGGTGCTGTTTCCTTCACCCGTCTCACCTGCTGCCTTTACTTGCCCGCGGAGGGGACTGGGAGCTGGCAAGGGGAGCGACGAAGAGGAGCAGCCCCCTGCACCTCGGTTTGCTGCCATTTTTGGAGGGACAGAAAGAAACCAAAGCCACTACCCTGTCCCTCTCCCACCCCTCTCCCCATCGACTGAGCCTTTGCAGCCTCCTCAGAGGGGGCCCCAGACACTTCTCCGCTGTGCTGGGTGTTCCTACCTGCTGGCTTGTTTACGGTTCCCGGCTCAGACCTGGTGTCTGCTCTCTCCTTTCAGCTAATTGGCAGACAGAGGCCTCGAGGGGTTTGGTTTGGTGCCATCAGACTCCGGCAAGCTCTGGCGATGGTGATGGTGTTCTTCCCCAGACAATGACTTCAGTAGCCTCCGGGCACCCCCGAACCTCCTAACAAACATCTCATATAACTGCCTTATTAACTGATTGCTGTAGTGAGATAATAATTAACACCCTTACTTGTGCCTTGGCTCAGCCAAAAATATTCTCAAGTGGACTTAGAAATGCATAAAGTGAATAAATGATTTATGTTTACTATTTTTAATGGAGCTACTTATTAGCAACGCTCTAATACAGAGCACCGTAAAAACACTCCTGATTTCGTTACAGATTTAGAAGGTGGGCATAAAAATCTGTAGGGAATAGAACAGGGAAACACTCCCTGAGCCAAATTCTGCTCTCACTTGTATTTAAAGATCTTGCTGAGTTGGGTACTAGAAAAGATATTGGCCATAAAAGCATTGAAATGGAGAGGAGTCTCTGTCATCTACTCATACCAGCATTGCTCCCACCACACCTTCCTTCTCATCTGGGCCATCCATTGTGCCAGGGACCTCAACCCCAGGCTGCCATTAGGGTTAGAGTTTAGAGAGCATGGGTGGGTTTACTTTACTTTTAACTCTTCAGCTAGAAACGCTGTTTGCTATACTGTTCCTGAAATTGTTTTATTCCAACTCAGAGAGAAGTCCGGTCTCTGCTTACTTCCCAAGATCTTCTACTCATCTCTCTTCAGTGAAGATAATGTTGCAGGCAGGTAGCCAGCTTGTGGGTTTATCCTTAGATATGTATTTAGTGTTTAGGGTATTTCTCTCAGCGTACACTCTATCCTGCAAATGCTGATAGAATACTTTTGCAAATACCATTAAATACCTGCAAATGTTTTCTTGTTTGTGAGAATTGATGTTCACCAGCTGAAGTTCCCAGAAGAACTGAAACTGCCTGGCTAGCAGCACCGCTAAAGGCTCCTGAGTTTTCTTCTAGATGGACAGGATTCCAGCACTGTTGGAAAAATCAGGGTGCTTTAGGGTGCTAGAAGTGTCAAGATCTCTGGACGCGAGAGAATTTTCCAGACTATTGTTTTTTCACTAATGTGTAAAGGAAACATCCCGTGGACATTATCAGCACTTCTCAGGCAGTCCCATCAGTCAGTCCCATCCAAGATAAAGGCTACAGAACTACACTTGTCATGAAGAAATACAGTATTTTTGAGACAGCTACCATACCGACCTCTCTGATGTTTCTCAACATGATATATTGCTCTATTTTTTTTTTAAATTTCCAGAAATAAAAATGAGTTTGCTGCAGGGCAGAGACAGTCTAAAAGCTTGTGCTAATAAATCTATGCAAGTTTAGTAGCGCTTAATACATATTCTGCTTCAAGTGCTTTTTAAATGCATTATCACCTTTAAGTAAATACAGTGGAAGGCTGCCAAATGCCTGGATGCCGTTCTCTGTAAATTTATGCATTTATATCATTAATGCAATGAAATGTTTAAACTTTCATTGAATTTTGCCAACTGATTTGCAGTTTGAATGGTAGTAATTTTATGCATATATCAATTACCATTTCAGTAGCTGTTGTAATATTTCTGTTGAGGCAGGCAAAGCACACTCATCAAAATACTTCTCATCTAAATTAGATTTGGGATCAAGTATTCAAGTAATCGCAAAATAGAGGACACATCCAAGGTAGAAAGAGTTCAGAGCTGCTCATTCCCGAGACAAGACGATATTGAGCCTTGCAGAAATGTATGTTGGGGGGCTGTCTCGGGTTCTTAGCCTGCTGGGAGTATCCTTCTCTGTGTGATGCAAGTGGCTCTGAATGGTGCCTTGTCAAAATTATTCCCAATCGATCACGTGTTGCTGTGACGCTGAGAAACGGTGCCCGGGTTGTGTGGTGTGACTTTGCTGTGACAAATTCAGAAGGTAACCTTTGCCCCTCTGAGCTGATACCCTAAAGACTCACAGCCACTTCACGCAGCTGTACGTGGCTGTGCAGGGGTCAAGGTAGCGGGGAATTAAGGCTGCTGTGTTTTGTGTTACCATGCTACGTGTTGACTTTTGCGGGCTGTAGATGCCTCCAGCTCCTTTTGTTCTTCTTGGCTGCTGGGTGCCTCTCCACCCAGCTCCCCACCGTGTCCTTGCTGCTCTTGGTGCCTGTCCAGCCTGAAGTACCAGCAATAACCACGGCAGCGACAGCTTGAGGAGGGAAGGAAAGGATTTGTACAGGGCCCCCACCTCTGTGCCCCAGCTGCTGCTGGCCGGGGAGAGCTGGGCCGTAGCTGGCTGATGCGGATGGACGGGGCTCTGCCCCTTCTCCATCCTCTGCCCCTTCTCCATCCTCTGCCCGGCTGGAGCGAAGGAGGCCACAGACCACCTCTGTCTGCACCCACCTCTTCTACTGGGATTGGCACGTTGGGCTTTGCTTCTTAATAGGAGAGAAAGGAGACAAAGCTGCGGTGGTATTAAGGTGGCAATCAGCTGGCAAAGCATTTCACCAACTCTTTCCTGTAGTAAATTATGCAAGTTTTGTTCTGAACTGTCCTTCCTCCAGCTAGGCAGATCCATAGGTTTCATGTGGGTTCTGTATATATAGCTGAGAGAAGATTTACCTTTAAAATGGCAGCAGGTATAAGGATCACTCATTGCAGCACTCTGGCCTCCAGCAGACGTCACTACACAGCAGCAGACTGCTTACAATTGTTTTACACCAAGCCCTACCTGTTTAGGAGCCTACCTGGAGGCAGCCATTATAGCAAAGTAATTCTAAAAGAGCTGTGTACTGCCTTTTTGAATTTATGCTAATTTACTACAAGTTTTTTTTCAAAAGATTAACATGTATGTTAAAAACAGTCTCTAATTTATAAGTGAGATGATTCACCTTAGTGGATAATAATTCCTCGTGAATTTTTAGTGTAAGAAAAAAAAAAGAATATAATGATCATGTATTTTTTTCTGCCTGTTTTGCTCGAGTTTCAAGTTTAGAAACAAGTGAAAAATGGATCAAGTGCCTTGTTTGAAGATACAGAAAAACAATTTTCAACTCCCACTTGGTTTAGTTTTCAAGAGTGACTAATAAAAAGGTGGTGATTGCTTCATTAGCATGCACCAAACTGACTGCACAATATAATTATATATTTCAGTTGTAATTAGGACATCTAATTGATTTGTTTTAACTAAATTAACAGACAGCAGAAAAAAAAGAAAAGGAAAAAAAAAAGGTTTTTGGCAGATTTTGAAATGTTTTCCACACAGCCAGCTGGGTTCAGCTAAGCAGAAATATCTATCTTATTTCTGGATAATGTTGTGAAGATCAAACCCCTTGCTATTGAGAAACTGTTATGAAATAGTCTTACATTTCTTTGGCTCTCTCCTTTATATGACCAAAATTTGCCAGTTGAAGTTCAACTTATTCTTATGATATGGGTATGGGTACCTTTGGAGAGAGAGAAAAAGTGAGGGACAGAAATGCCTGGAGCAGGAGAGATTTCCATAAGAAACAGGGTTAAAGTGCAGACTTCCTTTCGTTAGACTGGCGAAGGGGTAACTCTGCTGCCCAGTTGGGCACATACAAGCATTATTTAGAAACCATCTTCTTCCTCCTTTTTGGTCACCTACTTCCCTCTGATTTTTTTTCCTGGTTTTGTAACCTGGCTCTGTACTTCTTCTCAATTCTGGGTTATTCTAATAAGATGGCTTTTCACTTCCAGTTTTTAGCATGGAAGCAGAAATGCTGAGGCAGCACGAGAGAGGCTCAGCATGCAATATAGCTGCTAGAGTCTTACTGGAATTATTACAAAGCTTCTTCCATAATTTTTTTACCAGCCTTTTGTCTTGGGAGAAGAAGGGGAATATTTAAAGGAGAGCTTAGAAAGTGTGTATGTTAAAATCTATCTACAGTAGCTACATCCAACCCCACGCTTTATCTACCTGGGCTTCTTGATCCCTGTGGTCCAGGAGGGCTGCCAAAGGCAGCCGCTGCCCCTGGGGCCGAGGACGCCGGACATCCCGACCTAGAAAGTGTTGATGCTGTTGAGTTTCTGCGTGAAACTAATTTGGCTTTTCGTTTCTGTTTCTATTGATCGTATCTGTCTTGAATTTCCCACATTTCAGTACACCCACGTTGCAAAAATAAACAGCTTCAGAATCTACCCCCCACTCGGCTTGTCCTGAGAAAAATGCTTCGAATGAGCGCGGAGACGAGACATGCCTCGCAGGCAGCCCTGCTTTGCTGCTCAGCCATATCTGGAGTAGCTGACTGTAAGGGGTAGTTCAGAAGCCTCTGGTGTGAGAACGAGGTGGGGCAGCTGAAAGTGCTGTGGTTCCTAAATTTATTCTGCTCTTACAGTTACAAGAATACGTGGAATGGAGTGTGCGGCTAAACGCACACGGAACAGGAGAAAGAAAAACTGAAGGAAAGGCAGTAGCTGGGCAGCCTTCTGGTAAAACCTGTTCTAGTTTTTAGGAACAGCTCATAACCCACTGTTTACAAACAGCAGTAACATCAATGTACAGCACAAGTGACTCATATTGAGACAAACTGAAACTAAAAAAAAAAAAAAAAAAGAAAGCAAAATCCCCCAGTCACCACAGATCTGACACAGGGCGCTAAAAATAGGCAAATTCAGAATGAAAGTCACGGCACAGCAACCAGCCCCCTTCTGTTAATGAGTCGTGTAGGGACTCTGCATTAAATGGCTGAGACACAGATTTTTTTCTCCAAAATGTTTTTCTTTGAAAATGTGGTTTCATTTGAACTAAAAATTTCTTCAGGAACTTGTCAGAAACAATTTAATTTCATTTAGATATCTTGAGGCAAAGAGATCTTTAGATAACGTCAATCATTTCATGTCAATATTTTCAGAAGGTGCACTGCATATTTTTATTTCAAGTGATTGTTCCTATTTACATATTTTTCAGTTCCTTCAAGAAATGTTTAGAGTTGAGGTTTGAAATCAGGATGAGACGGATTCATTTGATCCAACGGAAATAGTTCACTTTACACATAACACCGTTCCGTTTTTAACGTCTTTATGTGGGGGAATAACAAAATTTATTGCAACCCTGATAACACAGACTCCAAACCTCTGGGAAAATATTTGCTTTAACAGCAACGTACATTACCAGGAAGTCTTAAAAGGTCCAGTTTGCTCTAAAACCCATTTTGTGTTAAGTGTGTTTGCGTTAAGAGCGTTGGCTGGATCATTATGGTTCTGTTTAGGAATGAAAACAAGGTTTGGAATAACAGCTTCTAATGAAAGAGTAATTGAAGTTTTTTCTGAGCCGTAAGAGAAAGCAGAGTTCCCAAACACCCTTTAAAGCAGGGGACGGCCTGAACTCGCCAGTCAAACTGAATGGAAGTCATGGGGGTCGCGTAGAGAAAACTCCTCCATCTGCTGTTGCTTTGCACGGGGGCTGCGAGGCTTTATTTTGCTTTGCTGCGAGCAGACAGCCTGACTTTAGAACTTGGCAAAGTGTGTCGGGAGTGAGGGTGTGCCCCTGCTCGGGCAGGGCCAGCAGCTGCAGCTGGGTCCAGGCTTCAGCCGGGAGATGCTGCAGGGATACGGTCGCACCGACAGCGAGATCCAGAAGGCTGGCCATCCTCAAGATGTGCTCCCGGTTCTGCTGCCTCTTTCCTATCATCAAATAAAATCTTATTTTTCAGACATTGGAAATACAACAGCAGGGTGCACAGCAGCTTAGCCTCTTCGCAAACACGGCCAGACGTACTACGTCGTATTTCCAGTTCCAACAGTAGCATGAGGAGATGGAAACTGTTCTTGTTTCTTGCCCTCTCCTATCCCACCAGGTTAGATTATTGGCTATTTCATGCTAGCTGTTAGGAATCCAATCTCCATTTACAGCTGTAACTCAATTATATTATTCTTCTTATTAATGTATAGTATCCTTCTGCAGATAAATACAGCAAAACAGGGAAGGAATTACATGTTTGGATCATCAGCACGTCGGGATGATTCCTAGCAAGGAAAGAGTTTGCACCCTTGCTATCATAGTAGCCCTAATTCATAGTTTATAAAAGATCACAAGTGTTTTATATTTTTAATGTAACACTGTTGTGAAGAATTTTTTTGAAAGGAAATACACATAATTAGTCGCTTGCTTCTTTGCACTCTAGGAAATCCAAGCTTCACGTTTTGGTGCCACGTTGCAACAGGAAGCAAAAAGGTCTGCAATCAGAAAGCGAAAGCACATCAGCCCATTTTGCTTTTCATTTAGGGGGGCAGAAATGCAAACTTTGAAAGCGCAGTGATCAGATCTTAGCTTTTCACTTTTAACGAGTATAGATTCCACAGCCAAAGAAGAATATTAAAGAATAGTCCCATGTGCCCTTGTAAAAGTTTGAAGCTTACAATATTTTCTCTTTATTGTAGGAAATCAAGAATCTGTTTATTATCAGGCAAAAAAACCCCCAAAACGAAACACTTTCAAATGAAATGTCTGTGATTTAGAAAAGACTAAACCTCAAATTAAATGGGCAAGTTTGAATACACCATTGAACTCCTGCTGCTTTCTGTTAGCAGAACGCAGGAGCTTCTGAAATCTGAAGGGAAATTGATACAGAAGTAACTGTAGTGGGGGGTAAATTACTGCAGGTTTGGAGCAGTAACTGTGTGTTGAGAGCGTTAGAGAAGCCAGTGAAGTTGGCTAAAGTGAGTTTCCTCTTCTGGAAGAAATTGCAATCTAAAGACAAAATCCGCTGAAGATATTAAAAGGTACCCCTTTCTTTACCCATGTGGGCAGACCTGGGGAAGCAAACCACCATTATCAATTAGTTGCAACTTCAGCAGTGTCCTACCAATTTGCACGAAGCTGATATTCAAGTCTCAGTACTTCCCTAGGAACACAGCAGCTCGTCCAAAACACGGAAGGAACGATGCCAATGGCAGGAGCAAAGGATTTGAATAAAGTAGCAGGGAGTCACTCTACACCCTAGGGCACAGCATGAATTCTCCAGGTAGCTCTCAAAGCTGGTTTCATAAGCCACTGAATCTTTCACTATTTGCAGGCTATGGGTGCCCTTAAATAAGGCATGTGCAGTGGTACCTGGAGCTCCTCAGGCCCTCAAAATCTGCTTAGCTCACAGCTGACATCAGTTAAGCCACTTTCTGTCCCTTGTCCCATCTTGTGGCTATTGAGGTGGGGTGGGATGTGTTTTGCCTTTTACTTGGAAGATCTATCTGTTTACACACACGTTCTGGGCTGAGAAGACTATGGTGAGAGATTTGAGCTTATTTTAACTTGTGGTAATGGCTCAGAGTAGTCTGAGAGAGGAAAGGCCATAAGGAGAACATCACATGGCTACTTTACCAAGGAGTCCAACCTGGGTGTGGTTTAACAGCTGTGAAAAGGAGGTTCTCCTTCTGTTGGCTTTGCTCTTGGTATGTAAGCAGGTGTTGGAAGGAAGAGAAGCAGCCTGGATGCTGTATTGGGTGTAGCTGGTCTCTGCAGTGACTGGTTTCCTCACAGTTCCACTTTATTTCATCAAAGTGTGCTGTGATTTCTTTGGTCCATTTTGTCATGAATTCCACTGAGGTATTTCAAATGGAAATGCAAAAAGCACTCAACCATGAAATACCTAGGTGGATGGAAGTCCTATGGCTTATGGTCTCAGTGGGGTTTGTTACACACTGAGATAGTTTTTGGTGGGCAGAGAGGAGTATCCCAGAGCTGCTTGAGATTTCTCAGAGTAACGACCTGGAACTGGCCTAAGAAAACCACCTAAGGTAAGGGGTGCCTTACCCCCCCCCCCCCCCCACCCGTCACGCCCTCCCCACAAAAAAAAAGTCTCGTATTTTATAGGTGTGTGGGTGAGATACAGTCTAA
>WUAM01000143.1:16417898-16431011 GCA_024336885.1 Actenoides hombroni | reverse complement strand
CCTCAGCCTATGAAGGGTGGCTTCATAGCATGAACTTCAGTATCTTTTGTGATACGGTGCTGTCATTCATACTGCCAGGATAGATGAGCAGAGAGGTAGACAGACCTTGTAACTCAGTGTGAAATTTATCAGATTTAGCACCCATAAACTGGTTTTGGTGCTTCTCACAGGTACCTGTCCCATCTGTGAGAACAGGCAGAGGAGGACAGATGAGGAACTTCTAGTCACTTTGCAGCTGTGTTTTGTCACAGGATGAAAGTGTGCAAGATACAGATCAGATACAGCTGCTGAAAAACAAATTGAAACAAAGAGTCTCACAAAGAGAATGGCTGCAGCCAGAGTTCATAAAAGGGCTCTATATGCTTTCTAATGTAATAAGCCTTTATTCTGCCTGGCTGGCCCTTTGAGTAATCATAAGAGAAAAACTGACATCTCTTTTCAGTAGGAAAGAAGAACGTTTATGTTATTCCTAACGGTTTTAACAAACCTCTCCATGATGAATTATATATTTATTGTAACTGCATACTCCACAGCCACAAATTCTTGCAGTGTCTTTCCAACTGAAAGCTTCAATAAAAGACTTCCCCAGATAAAGGCCAGAGGATTTGAGCCATGCTTTTTTTACTTAGATTAATTCAATTACACTGATTTCTCTGGACTGGAGATTTCACAGACCAGACAAGTCAAGAGTACAGAAAATGAAGTTATAAAATATCAAAAAATAGTAATTGTGCAGCCATGTGCCTCAGTGCCTATAAGCTTTTTTCCTTGATTTTTATTTTCCTGTTTTCCCCCATCAGCTGTGGCTTTTCACCTCTTTCACAAAACACTGAATCCAGAGGTGTTGACAATTTTTCTTCATGCAGAATAGATGTAAAAAGTGGTCAAGTTCCTTCTGGAAAACAGGTAAAAAAGGAGCTGTTACTCCCAGAGAAACAATCCAGGGTGAAACTCGGCTGTGTGGGCAGAGGGGCTTGTTCAGGGAAGCTGGGTGCCCCTGGCAGCAGAAGCACTGGGGAGCAGCCAGAGGGAAGGCAGACAGTAAACTGGAAATGTGGCCATGCAAGGTACTGAGGATAAAGGTGTCAGCGGAGGACAGGAGGAAAATGGGCTCGTGAGCAAAGAGCCTGACTCCAGCTGATCCAGTCCTGTTTTGTTCTGGGAAACGGGACCTCATAAATAAGATTGCACTGGAGAAATACCTGACACTGTTCTGTGGCTGATGGAAACATCTTAAAAGACTCTGAATATAGGCCAAGTATGTGGGTCAGTAGAGAAACTAGTATTTATATTTGGACCTGCTATGAATACAGTATAATATCCAGCTGCTGAAAATGCTAAGAGAAGTTACAGGAAAGTTTTTTAGCTATAAAATGCCAAGGACTGTCAGGTGATGTTGCTGTTTGAACTGCAGCTTTACTTTCGTGTCCCATCAATTCAGTGGGCAGCTTCTTAAAGGTTCCCATTTGGCAAGGTTAACTTCAATCTGGTGAGGAAAAAGGATCTGCTCCCTGAGTAACAATCTCGCTGAATCACAGCGTAAAAACGAAACGTGAAATAACACACACTGGAAGTGAGCTTTGCTGTGGATATTTCAGTGTTTCTGCAGATTCTGAGAGTTATCTCTCTTTACTTGCTGGCTTGACAAATCCACTTCTGTCTTGGGAAGGTTCCCACTCGCAGGTTGGAGGATCTCAGGAATGCTCATTGAGTTTGGCTGCGCACGCTGCTGACGAGCTGTGTACACGTGCAAAGCAGGGGTTTGAAAACTGAGTTCCCTGTCCTCAAAGCACTCGTTGTAAATTATTCTCGCCTTGTAAAGAACATCTGTTACAGAATTTAGGATGTGATGCATCCCTTATAAAAAGAGAGGGGGAAAAGTTTGCAGGAGTCACGGATGCCTTGAGAAGGGACTTCATTATAATTCCTCCACAAGTATAAGCAATGAGATTTTGGGAGATCTAGGGCTGAGCTCCATTCTGGACCAGGCCGATAGCATCACTGGAAGCTTTCTGTTGGGGGGGTGGAGGGGATTTCCATCAGAGCTGTGGGGTCTTATTCCTTATTATAAACATATATTGCGCTCCGTTCTCTATCACATCCATTGATGCAGGACAGAGGCTGTTACTTACAGCCAAGCTGAGCTGTAAGTTTGTGTTTTGTTTTCTCTAAGTTCTTTTATGATCCAAATCTATAAGAAAACAGCCAACACGTAATTCTGCACTCAAAGAAAATTACTTCTTTCTATAAATGCAATTTAGACAGTAATTGGAGTTAGCAAAGCTTTGAAGGTGCAGCTGGAGAGAAGAGTAGAGTGGTGTGTAGAAGGGTGTAGTTGAGTAAAAGAAAGCTTTTCCGGAGGACACAGGGGGCCTGGAAGGGGAGAAATTGGGCCAGAGTGCAAGTTTTTTACAGTCTTCATCAGTTTGCATTGCAGTGGTGGCTGAAGCTCATGCTGATGGGCCAGGTTTTGCGCCCCACTGTTTCTTAGGCTAACACGTGACTTACCTGGAGCTGGAGGGGGGCAACTCTGTTTACTCCTGCTGGTGTGTGTGGAAAGGGTGATTGGAAGCAGAGTTAAATTCCTTGTGCTTAGATACTGGCTCTGTCTGAAAGTCTTGAAGATCTGCAAATAAACCCTTCCTAGGAAGTTAGAACAAATGGAGAAGATGATGTGCAGGAGAGGTCAAGTCACTAGAGCAAGATGACAGGGCGAGAGCAAGGTCCCAGTCAGGAACCTCCAGTTTGCTCCCAACCACAGTTCACTCTGTATTTCATCCCGCCTGAAGGAAGTGGAAAAAATGATTTCATAATCCTTTGTCATGGGGTTGGGTATGCTGCAGGTCATGTGGACAAAGCCATTCGTTCAAGTAGCTTAAGCCGAGGACTCCTCAAAAGCTGTTGAAATCTCACGGCCTCTCCTTCCTCAAAGGAGTCAAGTCCTGCATCCAAACTAAACACGGACAGCTCCCTCCCCACTTCATCTGGAGCGCTGACCAAGACTTGCTGCCTTGTTCTCAGGGATGTCTTTTGTATCTCAGGGATTTTGCTGCTCTTTCTACAGCACAGTAGGCCAAGATGAACTAAAAAAGTCATCTTTCACTCTGAAAATTTTAAATGATTGCAGTTTGTCAATTTTTTATTTTTTTTTAAAGCAGCAACGTTATTAATATTGGGTGTGTTGGCAGCTCGGGCGAGCCCCTCGCTGCTGCTGGGGCTGGTGGGGTGTCACTGGCAGTATTTTGTACTCAACTATTGAACAGCTGTCTTGGCTTCCTTCCCCACTAAAACAACTGCTGCTTCACAAAGAACACAGATAATTTTGTCTTCCTTGATATTAACAGATCAAGAGAGGCCTTTGCCAATACAAGCTCATCTCTTATTTTTACAGTCTGAGAGAGATCCTGGGTAGAATTTGTTGTTCTCTTTTATTCTGCACTCGGAGACTAGCTGACATCTAATCTTTTCATTTCAAGTGATGCTGAGTGGGTGGGACATCTCGAAGGGGGTTAAAACCTCTCACAAAAGAATCAAAGTCAAAAGGAACCCAAAGGCAAAACAAAAAGCCCTGCAGAAGGCACTAAACTGAAAGGGCTTGTTTAAAGGCAGAACAGTGGCAGCACAGTCTTCCTCTAGGTTTTAAAAGGCAGTCAAATGAGAGAGGCTGCACTGAGATTAGAGGCTGCACTGAGATTAGTGTTCCTCTCCTGCCACATCCACGAGCTCCATGCAGGGAAGCAGAGTGGCATCATACACCAAGTGGGAAATGCTGCTGGTCCTGCTTGGAAAGCCAGTTCTGGACAAAGCTCTGCAGTAGCCACAGCATCTCCCACTCTACCAAGCCTCTTTGTGCTGGGACAGAGGTGTTCACCATGGAGGTGTTCATGGCACAGAGTCTGTGGAGTGGGCTCCTGGGATACTAACAGTGACTCCAGCAAGATGAAAATGCAAACCTTTGTATGGATGGGCTTGTCCCTGAGCTTCTGGTCCAGCTGCAGTCAGTGACAGGCATCCTGGTGCAGGCAATGATTTAATACTTGATGGGAGGCCAGGACTTCACACTTGGCACCTGCCATGGCAATGTCAGTGACAGAAGGTTGACTGTAACTTTCAAGTTGGAGGACGGATCACCCACTGTCAAACAGGAGGGGAGAGTCCTTCCACATGTGAAACTGCTTACTTCTGTGATCACACCAGACCCAGTTTCAAGTAGATTGGTTAGTAGATTAGTGAGGTTTGGATAAAAGTAAGGCAATTTCAGTTTGAAACGAGGGGGGGTAGGTTAGAGGAAAAATTTAAACTCAAGTTAAATTTTGGGGTGTAAAATAGGGACAATATTTGGGGGTTTTTAATGCCATTAAAAGCAAAGCTGCTGTCAAAAGTGTAGTATTGAAGGGCTTGTCCTCCAGAATGCCCTGGTGAAACCTCCCAATGATTCAGAGATGATTTAAATACTCTGAAAAATCTGCTAAACACCTTGAAGATCTGAAGACACCTTGAAGTGATAGCTGCAGACTATTCATTTCCAGCAGCTGCTCTGTAAAAGACCTTAAGTTAGGCATTGCTAGTCTATCAGGAAGAACTAAGGTCCTTTCTGGAGCACTCTCCCATCTGTGTGTTGTATCACAGTCATCTCAGCAGTCACGGAGCAGGCTGCCATTGCTTCCTTTCACCTGTTTCTTCTAGAGCCATCCAGCCAAAAATGTGATGCTCTTTCCAGATGTTTCTCCCATGTCACATCTGTGCAATAAAAGATCAGGGTCTCTGGGTCCTTCTTATCTGGACTGGTTGAAGGTAACCGTAGGTTTCAGTGCTCCTTAGGATTTGTATCAGAGTTTTTAACGGACTTTATTGCAAACTAGACAGTTCAAGGGGGTGGGAGTAGCAGAGTAAAGAGTTTGTCAGTGTCCAGGGTGAAGTCCTGAGCTTAAGGTCAGTAAAGTGAGAATTTCATTCAATCTGATTAAAGTTTAGAATTCCAAATTCAGGGTTTAGCCTTGCATACATGTACATGGCTTGCTGTGCATCCATCCTTCCGTCGCCACTGATCTCTTTGTGGAGGTCACCTCTAAGCAGATTGGGTCACAGACTGCTATTTGCAAGTGATCTTCTTGGAGTCATGATGGAAGCAAAGCAGTGCAGAAGTGTGGGGGAAATCTGCTAGTTTCAGCGTAGTTAGGTAGGTAAATAGTAACACTTCTCACTCCCTTACTCCCACAGGGATAATGAGCTGAACGCGTACTGTGAGTAATTTGTTTTTTTAAGAATCAAAATCGACCCCAGATCAGAGCATTTGTATCATCCTTCACGTGTTGCTGAAGGAGCTGGAGGCTCGTCATTCCCATCTGGGGAGGTGGCTGCGTTCTATAAAATGTAATAAGGTGAAATGATGTGGGGAAAGGATCGTAGGTGAAAGATGTGAGAGATCATTTTTAAGGGATTACCGGAGGGCACCCGCTGTATATATGTGTGTGTACTCTATAAAAACCTAGAGAGACTGCAGTGGAATGCCTGCTCCCCCTCCTCCCATAGCCCAGCATCAGCCAACCAATTCCTCCTGTTTATTTATCTATCAAGCAACCTCAATGACTTCGAGTTTCACACATGATAAATGTTTACCTGCAAACAAAAAAAAAGCCACCTGATAAATTGGTGGAGTATTCAGGGAGAAGTTTTCTTTTGTGTTCCAGATGTAGCTTTGCTTTCTCCTGTGACCGCAGCAGGGTTGACTGGCCAGTCCCCTGCGTTACCTACGTGTGTGTCTGTAATACACAGCTTGTTTCTTCACATCTGGTGTTATTTTTCCATGCCTGGTTAAGATCCCTGCCTATCAGATTAATATTTATTTAATGACTAGTGCTAGGTGGCAAACAAACGACATGTAGATTGTGTGATGTAATCTGTGTAAAGAGTAGTAGATGTCACCTGAGTGTGTTGGTCACTGTCAGGTCACCCTTTGACTGGAGATACCACACAAAGCTCTGGCAGAGCTGTTTTCTCCTCCTCCTTAGAGAAGAAAGCTCTTGTGACAGACTGTGTACCAGGGCGGGACTGTTGGCACATTGTGGCTCTTTAATGGCTTTGCTATAAATAAAAGCAAAATATCTCCATGATAATCCTTCTGGTGGTGGCTTCTTAAATAGATGTTCTCCAGCAAGGTCACGGTTCTGTACCATATTTCTGTGATAGCAAGTGCCTGAAGCTTCTCCAAAGGCTGTGCCAAATGGAAGAATTCATGAGGCTGCTCTTCTGCCTTTTCTCTGGGCTGTGTCCAGTCCCAAGCTGGCCAGCTGGCCTCCGGGCAGAGAAACTTGACAGAAGTGGAGACCTGGCTCCCACACCAGCTCTGTCCCGATGTCCAGCTGCAGTGAGGTCCAGCCTCTTGGCTATGTGAAGCTCAAGGCTGTGTTCCAGCAAGGGAATTTCAGTATGGCCACGATGTTTGTGTCACCATTGCATCCCTTGGGAACAAAAAAATTCTCAAGGGGAATTGCTGTCCCATCCCGTGCACCACAGGTCTCAGGCTTGTCAGGATGAACAGAAAAGAGATATAGAGAGGACCTGGGGAGGGGAGGTGGAAGAAAGAGAGCCCACATCCACAATCTTCTCATCCCTTTCCTCACCACCGTAAATCCTGACCACAGAGCGTTCACTCCCATGCCCGGTTAAACCCTCGGAGGGCTGCTTATGGGAGCACAGGGCTCCAGTAGCCAGGGTACAGGACCTTCCCACCAGCTGCCATTGCTCCATGCAGGTGTGAGATACCCAGTTTGAATCCCTAACTGTTATTTCCATTCCTTGTATGTGCAAAAACTGAGTGAGCTGCTTCTGGTACAGCTCTGCACTAACATGGATATGCCCTTGTCAAAGCTTCTGCTTGGCTTTCAGGTTCATTTATAAACTCCATTTCAAGTTTACAGTGGAAGCACTGACATGATCTCTGCCATGGTGGTCTGACTGAGGCACAGAAGACATAATTTGGGATAAACATCACTTGAATAGTGTGGCTGAGCACATTTTCTACTCTTCCAGTGGTGTCTAATAACTTGAGCTTGTTCCTCATATCAAATGCTTAGGCCTGACCTTTCCAGACTGCTTACATAAAATACAAATATTGAGGCTTTTAAAGCTTAGAAAATTATTTCCAAGTTGGGAGGCAAGCAAAAAATGATAAATTATCTGGAAATAGGAATGAGCAATATAATTTTTTTCTCTTACCTTGGTAAATTTTCAGATGAAACAATAACTTACGACGAGCTTTACCTGTTGACGAGCACTTTGATTCTGGGGAGGTTTTTTTACAGGTCTCAGGAGTGTAACTTCATCCCTAAATTAGCAAAATCCTGAACCGCTCAGGTGCATTCAAAAATTCTCCTGCAGTTCTTGGGTTAGAAACATTGACTCATGAGAAACCTTAAGGGTTGAGTGCTTTGAAAGGAGATCAAGAACTCAAAGACAAGTTAATTAAATATACTGAAACTTCTTTCTTCCAAAACCTGCTAATCCAAAACTTGGCCAGCTGAGCGGTAATGTGTTACCCCCTCTGCCACTCCCGCTGCCATGGCTACATTTTGTCTTAAGTCAAAACTTTGGCTTTAAGGAAAAAAAGGAAAAAAAAAAAAAAAAAGAGGGAAGGAAAAAACCCCCCAGCACTGTGGTATGTCTGACTACATGCTAACATTAGCAAACGTAACCTTGAAATAGCATCGCCGTTCACTAATCTGAGCGCTGTTCTAGGCCAAAAAATGCTCAGATTGCTGACCTTCACTGCAATTTTCCTCCCCATGCCACTGTCAATAGCAGTCCTAATACCAACCTTTGGACACACTAATTGCCTCAAACTGCCTTCAGGCAAATAAATAATTCTGTGATGCAAGATGAGAGAAGAGAGTTGGGTTTCTGAGTAGGTGAAGTTGGACATTTTCCAGTCAGCAGATACATATGTGCCCTCATTTGGCTGTTTACAGCTTTTCTGCTACAGGAGTTTGGTCATGAATTTGATGCCTTATAGGTGGAAACTTAAGGCAAACTTGGGCACTCTGGGCTGTTCTTCAGCTGGTGAAGTCATCGTAGCTCAGCAGCAATCAAGAGCTTTTCCAGCTGACACCAGCAAGTGCTTTGAGAAGCTCTGAGCTGTCTTTGACCTCAGAGCTCGGCTCCATCTATAAAGTAGGTTTCATGGCTTCATATATGCATTGAAGGGATGAGGAAGGATTCCTTGTGAATTTAAAGGTTTCAAAGGAGCATCTTTTTAGTCTCTCAGAAAGTGAGAGCATGTCCTTGTAAGATGTATTTGTACATCACGGACCTTGTAAGTAAATGCTAATTGCTAAATCCTGTGTTACTTTGTCTTCAGATTATCTTCACTCAGCCTAAGAAAACCAGATCTAATACCTACAAAACTAAAATTGTTAACTTCTTCTATACAACCACATTTGTCCTAGTTGGTATGTGTGAGGTAATTTTAGACACATACAGAAAGTTAATTCAGGATTTTAAGAACTGTTATTTTTCCTGGTGCTCTCTCAGCACCAGCTACATTAAAAGTTGGAAAAGACCTCGAAGCTCATCAAGTCCATCCGTCAACCCAACAGTAACATGAGCTATTATTCAATGCACTCTAAACCAACTTTGTGGTCCCATGTTTTTCTAGAGCTCTGTAAACTGGAAGACTTGATGGTTTTATTAACCTAAATGGTTTTGGTGACAGCATCAACTGGTGGACTCTTTGAAAGAGTACACTGGGTAAAAGGACATACACCTAAGTGTACTGTAAATATAAATTGCCAGCTTCTCTCTGCAAAAAGACACAGCAACTGCAATATGTCCTCACCTCTTGTTTCCTTCCTGCAGCATGTAAAACCGATGAGGTGCCTCGTTTCAGCAAAGGCTTCCCTTCTGATCTCCGTAGCTGGCTGATTTTTTTCTCTGCATTGGCTTTTGAGTCTTGCATCCCTAAACAGAGCATCATAGACGGCCATGAGTCACTGCACAGGAACTAAATGTCAAAGTTGAAATCAAGTTTAGTGCCACAGTTGGTGTGAACAGTGTGACGGGCGGTGTGTCATTGCTCATAGCAGGGATGTCTGGGCAGGGGAGAGCCAGGTTGCCCCCTCTCAGAGGAGAGCATAACTCGACAGAGGCGGCACTGACAGCCCAGCAGCCTCTGCCTCGCTGACCTCTCAAACCTACGTTTGAGGGACTCAGCAGACCTTTGAAAACAAATGTGGTGACCCAAAACGGTGTGCAGGGAAAGGCACCCTCCAAGTGACGGGAGCTGCCTCTGTGCCCCGGCGTGCCCCGTGCTCGCGCCCGGCAGCCTCGGCTCTTCTCCCACAGCAGCTGCACGTGGAGAGTTGAGGAGGTCTCAGACTTGAGGTGCCACGCGGAAGGCTCTGCTGGGCTCTTTCCTGCAGCCTCACGCTGGAACAGTATGTGAAAATTGTCTGTCTCGGGTCCTCATCTGACCTCCTCTTCACAGCGAAGGCTGTAGCACGTAACGGGGAGAGCAAAGGGGTTGTGACTGTAAACTTTACACGGCTCCTGTGTAGGTGGGTGCTTGTTCTGGCTCATTTCCTGCCCTAATGTCACCCCTGCCACCATGGGCTCCCCTTCTCGCCACTCATAGTGCTGAACAGAGGAGAAGGTGGAGGAGTCACTATGGCCTCGCCGATGGCAGCAGAGACTGGGCTTGCTCCTGCTGACTTGCCCAGGTCGCTCAAGAGAATCTCCTTTGTGTGCTGAGACTCTGCTTTGTCTTCTGAAAACTGTGTGTGTGCTTTTCAAACTATTATGAGATGAATGGCTGAAGCCTGTTGTTTCAGTATGAAATCCTACAAAACCTATAAAGTTAAAATATGAAAATTAAAAACAAGAAGCAGAAAAAAAAAATAAATAAAAAGGTTGCAAGAATTGAGACTTCTTGGGGTCAAGGATCATTGTTTCTGAAGACTGAGCAAGTGTCAAATGCCAACTGTAAATAGCCAGCGATGGTTTAGGACCGTGGGTTTTGGCTAGGTTGTGCCACCGTGATGGGAACTCAGCATCTTCCATTTCTAAGGGTGTTAAACAGCACCTTGAGGTTTGAATATTAGGTTTTTCTTTTTTTTTCTCATCTGGCTCTAAGGCTTCATTCCCATTCAGTAGAACTCCGTAAACAAATAAAGTAACTTTCAAAACCCCAAGAACTGACAAACTGCCCTCTTGGTATTTTTAAGTCTTTTATGGAACTTTGTTTATAGAATGTTATTTATAGATTTTTTTTTAGAAGCCTCTGCACTACTCTAGCACATAGCAGCACCCCTGTAAGTGTCAGCATGCCTCTGCAAAGTTGGCACTTCAACAAGGACGTGCTAGGTACATGACCCAGCTCAGGAGGTACGTATTGTCCTACATAAAGTGCCAGTGCTGAGCCTGTTCCAGTTTTATTAATTCCCATTGCCTACATACAGCTCGAACGTTGTTATAGACGAAGATTCATTCTCCTCCTCCTTTGTGCCTCCTTGTGTCATAGTCTGTAATACTTCCTTGGGACAGGAGAGAAAAAGTAGGAGGAGTGCATCGTAGAAGGCAGTCTGTGGAATGAAATTCAGAGCAAGAAGGAGAGTCATCGGTTGCTAAAGTTCCCTAAATGAATTAACCAAATCTTTTTAACTAGCGATGAGACAAGGAAGGACTCAGGGTTGGGAAGTATGTTGGCAGCAGAGACTCGGAGGATGCAAACAGCAGAGATCTGTGATTCTGAATCGCGTTCCTAGCCCGGGCCTTGCGGAGCTCAGCGGCGGCTGCGCTCCGGGTGCTGGTGGCCGGGGTTGGACGTGGGCCGGATGCCCACACCACGGAAGGTGCCAGGGCAGAGCCCGAGCGTTGCTGACTTGCAGCAGCTGCAGCGTGGCTTGGATGCTGTCAGGATATTCTGCTTTGCTGTCAGACTCTGAATGTCACATTGACTCTTTGGGCACTTGTGGCCTCACAGAGCAAGAGAGCCCTTCTGGGGCTGAGTCCTTTCCACAGACTCAGCAGGAGTCAGCTGTCATGACACCTAGAAGGCTGGAAGAGCCATGGCTCCTGGTAACAGGGGTTAGGTTCAGCTGAAGCAGGCACATGTAAGAAGCAACTTTTCCCCAAACTTGAGAAAAGGTCAAAGCATGTGGAGCTGGCATTCTGGGACTGTCCTGCTGCTGGTAACTCACGTAACTCTATCTGTATGAAGCCATTCCCAGCTTTCAGCTCCTTTCCAGGAGAAAGTGAAACCGTTTCAGCTTTGTGAAAATACCTGGACATCACAATTCCCTTATTGCAGACCACTCACACTTTCACCTCTGTCTCAACAGACCCTGAAAATAACCATTCTTGTCTCCAAACTCTTGATATCTCTCCAAGTCATGCTCTTGCACCTCCACTCTTGTGAGTCATATGTGCAGATTACATGAGTTGGGTTTCAGTGGTGACCGTCTGAAATTGGCTGGCCATTTAAGGTGGGAAAAATCACTACCAGTTCACACGGTTTTATTTGGTCTGTGGTCTTTGTGTTGTGTGTCTTTGCTGTTTCTTTTTTCCCTGAGTTTTTGAAGTATGATGATGTTCAAGTGAACGTTTGCATTCGGGGCCATTGTATGGAAAAATTTGCTCTGCTGGCCTTTGAGGCACTTAGGATGCCCTTAAAAAAGAAAAATGAGTTTCAAGTTCTCCGATTTACCTAAAAATCAGTGGAGTTTGCAGGTAACAAATACCAAGAGGAGCCCAAGCTGGCCCAGGCAAGCTGAAGGGCACTTGGCTGTGCCGAGTGAGGATGATGAGTATTGACAGGCACAAGCTGTGGGGAGCGTGGAGCTGCCTCCAGCTGCTGCCAGGAGTTCGCAGGGACACGGAGACAGAATGCACTTGCCATGCAGAAGGTAACACAGGAAACATTACGTTTCCCGGAGCAGTGGCGGGGAATGGCAAAGAGCGTCCTTTATGAGCTCAAGCTCAGTAAAAGGCAAGGACTTTGTCAGCTGCAGCTTCGGACAGAGGGAGGATTGTCGGTTTCTGCATTCAAACCCAAATTTCCTTAAATTGGCAAGTGGCTCCTAGGGCTAATGGGAAGAGTTCTTCCGAACTCGGAGCGAGGGAATTTACACCGTGCTGCAAACAGCAATGCAATCAGAGTGCTGCCTCCCTCGCTGCCGCTCGCCTTTGTGCCGCGCTGAACGCGGCTGCTGTTCCCGGGCGGCCAGGGGGCTGCTAATGCCGCTCGTCTGGGAGATGGGGCCGTAACATAAGACAGCTATTCAAAGGCTACTGCTGTCTTGCCAGTGATTTATGGCACGCAGGAAAGATTCTGATGTGTCATGCTGCAGGGGGAAAGGAAAGCGGGAGCGGGGTCATGAACAAAAAGGAATTTGCTTATCCGATTTCCGTCTCTTTCTGAATTTGATTGGAACTCACAGTTGTCAGGCTGTGTTTAAGTCTCGTCTTTACCAACGCCTCCTTAACTGCGGAAGGTCAAAACCAATTATTGTTTTGCCTCCAGGGACTTTCCTTCTTCAGGGAGACCTTACAGTGGATATTCTTTAAACCCTTTTTCCTTCCAATTAAGGCAGCAAATTCCTTTTTTTAGATGGTTTTTCAGGGGGTGGGGGGACACTAATCGGGAGACTGATAGATTTATCAATAGCCTTGAAAAACAAAGCCTGTATGTCTCAGGAAGCTTGAAGTCTTAATTCCTTTCAATGACTTTTCTCACTCTGAACTTTAAATCTGTCATTTCATTACACCGGGAATGGAAAGCCCCTAATTTTCCCAGGCTACAGTTTTCCTCTGGTTTTTAACCCTCAAATGCCATGTGGATTTATGCCTCTGAGTACCTGGTGGTGAAAGTTTTTCATGTAGATAAAAATGTTTCAGTTCACTTTTTGGTAGGAATGCACAGTTTTGTGGACTGGAGGCAGCTGTGAGAGGCTGTACCTACATCAACAGCTATAGTAGGATGAGTAATTCAGAAGTCTTCCACATCTTCAAGGTGGAAACGGAGAACTGAGAGAGTTTTAGATTATTTTTTTCCTTTCCTTTCCTTTCCTTTCCTTTCCTTTCCTTTCCTTTCCTTTCCTTTCCTTTCCTTTCCTTTCCTTT
>WUAM01000143.1:16363042-16410879 GCA_024336885.1 Actenoides hombroni | reverse complement strand
TACTGGCTGGGGGAAGCTGTGTATAACTATATCTATATCTATATCTATATCTATATCTATATCTATATCTATATCTATATCTATATCTATATCTATATATCTATCTCAAGACACATACATGCTTAAGAGCTGGACATGGAATGGCCTTCTTTACCTAAACCAGCTTGAGGACCATGAAGTCTAAGGCTGTTTTAAGGCTTTCTCTCTGATGGCCACACTTATCTCTCCCTGGGAGAAAGAGTAGTAGAGGTGAAATAGAGCTGGGGTGGTAAGGGCTGAAGCAGAACAAAATGGAAGGGCTTAGGGGACACTGTAAAAGTTACTGCTTTTTTGTCAGAAGATTGATACTGCTTGATTTGGGGAACTTTTATTTTTCTTCCTACAGTACAATGAGAGATCTGGAAAATCTTTGTTTTATGAACAGGACTGGAGAAAAAAAAAAAAGTCCTGATATACTGTAACTTCTGAAATGAGAAATGAATCCATTAGAACCCCACAACATTGGCAGTCAAAGAGAAAGATGTGCCAGGAAGGAGAATCAAGCTGTACATGGGTTGTATCCTTATTTTAGGCAACAGTGCCTTGTCGCTGTTCTGTTCTTTGCCAAATTTTCTTTTTGTCTTGCTTCCAGAAAGAATGTATAACACAGAATGATAGTGGCGTGGTTAGAGGGATATTTCAACATCCTATCTTTGTTCATGAAGACTGTCCTTCAAAGTAGGTGATTGTTGCTTTGATTGTTTTAGCCAAGTTTGCTAAGGAAACAAGGCTCGGGACCAGTATGTATGTGGCAGCCTGTTATTCCCTTTTAAGAATCCTTGATGGTTTTCACTGATACTAACCAAATTTTGACGAGGAACTAGAGATCAAATTCATAAAGTTCCTATAGATTTTGTCCAAATAGCTGGTGAATTAAAGGATAAGAGGTTTTCTTAATGTACCTTATGAAGGAAAAGCAAACACAACCCCTGTATCAGAGTCCATGTGGTAAAGGCAGAGGGATAAGTAGGTTTGTTTTGTCCCAGTGCTCATGGAACTAGTTAGAGAGCAATGAGTTCATCCCTCTCTAAAAAAACAAATGCAGCATATTGGCTAACTGGAAAACTTCTGCTTCATGAAGGAAAGGTGATTTTCAGAGGGCTTCACAGAAGAACCACCCCATACTGGTAAAGACTTTGCATGTGGAAAAAGTAGAGGTTTAAAAGTGAAAGAGAAAGATCCAAATGAAAAAGGCACAAAGATGCAGATGTGGCAGGAGAGCGGGTGAGTGAGGGATGTGGAGAGGTGTTGACTGGACCAGATGGGTGGGCAGGACCTCCTGGTGTCTGGCTGAGCACTGGGGTCCAAAGCTTCCCCGTTTCTTCAGAGCATGTGATCAAGCAAAAGGATTAAGTACAAGGTGTCATATGCAGAAGAGGGAGTGAGGAAGGTCATCTGAACAGCTACATTTTTCTACATATTCTGCATTCGTTTAGAAGCCCTGCACAATAGAGAGGTAAAATAAGAACTCCTAATTGTTGACAGAAGCAGAAATTGGTACAGAGTGGAACAGAGGGTACTTCCAGTTAAGAATGGCTGGGTCTGTCCCACTGGGCAAGAACCCTGGATACTTTTCCCTGAAATAAGACAGTCCCTTTCCCTCCTTTGTATGCTTTCTCTAGACCCTGTCCTTACTGAAACCAAAGGGAGTTTCCATTGTATTGCTTTTGCAAGTCTTACTCTATTTCAGATACTAGAAAAGTTCTTAGGGCTTAATTCTTAGCAAGTGGAGGTTTATCAGAACTGATTTTTAGTGCCAAATGAATGTGCTTGCTCTGTCCCTCTCAGTGTTAGTGAGAAGAGTAAGGGCAGGGTGTGAACACACAACATTTCAGCAAGACCACGATACCTGCCTGGAGACTCACTGGTGGCCTTGGAAAATGGAACTTAGCTTACTTCTCTTTTCCTGAAGACAGCTCATTTTACATTTAATGAAAACAAAAGCAAAGTGATAAAGCCACATTGAGGTGTTCCTTCTACTCTTGGAAGTTCATTTCTGCCCTCATGCTGCAGGTCACCGTCTCCTCTTGGTGCCAGCCCAGCTGCCTGTGGAGGTGTGCATGGAAATAATCTGGGTGAATAAGCATCATGGAAATAATCTGGGTTAAAGAAAACAGATGAGCACTCTGATTTTTATTTGGGTTTTTTTTTTTTTCTACTTGGGTTATTTTAGTGATCCCATTCTCCACGTAGTTCCGCAACAGTTGTCTCATCACATGAACGGGTGGCACAGGAGCAGAAGCACAGGTCTGGGAAAGCCTTGCTGCTGTTGGAAGGGTCACTGGACTCTGACAGTGGGGGCTCCCTATGAAGGAGCTGAAATGCTTCAGTTGCCCACTGCATCTTGCCTTGCTTTACCTTGTTTCTGTATTCCCAGCTAAGGCTCCTAGTAGCTCCCAGCTCTATCTTTCTTAAGCAAATCACAATAAGAGCGTTTCATGAAACAATTTCAAACCTCACTAAAGCTTTTTTAACAAACTGACTTGAAGACCTGATCCTGCTTCCACTGTCATAAATGACAGAACTCTCCTGATAGTGAGGCTGGCCACAAAAGTGAAAAGTCATTTGAAACGCTTTAATACCAGTGGATTTAGGGATTTCCTCAAGCACTTTATAGTTATGTTCCCAGCTTTGTCTCTGCTTCGCTGCCGATTGTCTGCTGTTCTCCCTAATCCTCCCTGGGCTTTCTGGAGCTCTATCTTCCCTTCCTGCTGACAGATAAAAATTTATTGTTGCTAGCTTTAATGTTCTTGCCGTATTGACATCTCATTCCTTTCATGTAAATGTAGGAATGTTTTGGTGTTTTGTTTTAGTCTTGAATTGTTTAAAGAGAATCCATTCAATCTATTTTTTGATTCCTATTAGCAGCCTAACATCTGAGCTTTTAATTATTCTAACCTTGGTGTTTAATTAGTTAAAGCCTGCTCATCTCTTTGAAAACTGAAAGCATTAAATACTTTTGCAACATGATGATTTTACACTTGCTGAATGATTAGCAGCGGGACGTTTTCAGCCTTCTCTACATATCCATTGATGCAGGAATAGCCTTTGTCAGATCCCTCCAGAAACCAGAGACATAGACCAAAACCGTCCATAGAGTCATTTCTTTAACATCATTTGACTTCTGACAGGGAGAGATTTAGCTCTGTGTTACTCCTCACCGTCTCTGCCTCAGCTTTCCCCTTTCATGGTCCTCTTTCTGCTATAGATCCTTTCAAGGAGTTGCTTAAATGGATCACAGAACGACTTGGGCATCGTGCTGCTGCTGTATTTGTCTGTAGCAGAGCCCACTGGCCCAGGCCAGGAATGTACTTGTCGTGCACTTATTTTGATTTATGCATTGGGAGATTAAAATTCAGTGCACCTTGGTTGATTTTAATGACAGAATTAATTATCTTATCCCATAACAGTAAATGTCCTGTGTTGGCCTTTGTCTGGGGAAAGAGAGCAGGCAGTTACCTAGCTAGCACTGAAGCTGTGTGAAACACTGGAAAATTAAAGTTTACCTAGAAAAGAGATGTAGATTTAGTATACAATAGTAGTCAACACGTGATTCTAATATTTAGTCTTGTGAATTACTTGTATTCTCCAGGACTATTGCTTTTAAATGATAGCTCTTATCATTACTGCTTGTTCTTTGCCACTTAAGCCACCACGTATTGTTTCCTTATCACTAAAAGGGTAACTCCCAAACCCACAAGGACTCACTGCTTTAGCAGGGCTTTTTTTCTGAGACCGATTTGTGCAGAGAGAGTTGTATGAATACTGACAACAATGCTCTCTGCACAGAACTCGCTCCCGTAACTCTGCTGTGAGCAGGTAAAAGAGGAGAGGATGGCTGAAGCAAATGTAGTGTCTGTGGGTGCACCTTCTGGTTATACCTCACCAAGTGATACTGTGGCTGCAAGACGTGTCAAGGGAGAGAAATATTTGAGTTTCTAGTCTACTCTAATTGTGAGACACAGAGAAGTTATGATAGTAATAGAAACAGGGAGTTCTTCAGATTCAATTTTCAAGAAGACCATTAGAGACTTTTTCTTGATATAATTTCCAATCTTTTCCTACTCAGCCTTGATAATAAATATCCCTTGAGGACAGCAAACATGAATCTATTGAGAATCTTGGACAGGGGGTTTTAATGATTTCATTTAAAGTGCTGTTCGTTCAATTCCTGCAATCTGTCTGTCTCTTTCTTCAATTCCTTATGTTTTTACTCAAAGAATTCTCCCTTCCAATTAAGTGAATGAACCTTAGAATTAAGTAAGGCTGTCACAGGAAGTAAAATGAATATGACTGATTTTTATAATATAAATTGGAAGCAATTACCAGTTTTCTATCTTCATGCTTGCTTAGAAAATTTACACTTAACCCAGCAATACACCTTAATTAAAGGCCTATCTATCTGTCTATGTAACCTTCTCTTTCCAGAAAAAGTCCTTCTGTGAGCTATATTAAATTTACTATGGCTTCATCTCTTTATTAATACCCTTTTCGTATATTTTCAATTAAGTTTCTGGTCACATTATAGCACTGAGGTAAGAGCTCTCTCTGACCTTTAATAGGATATGGATAATAGAACATCCTTGGCTCATGTTCTCCTTTGGTAGCACAACCTCCCACTTTTCCAAAACCATCTCTGGAATCTGCAGACAGCTAAACGTGCGTGTTGCATCAAGAAAGACTACACCAGACTGCAGTAAAACTGGATGGACATCCACTTGCAGTCTCTGAGACTAGACAGTGCTTAAACAACCTCACTTTTCCTTGGGTTTATGGCAAACACCAGTGGGAGACTGTGAATGACTTATAAGATATTTTATTTTTGACTGATATTTTCCATATGGTAAGTCCTGCTTCTCCCCACATGAACCCTAAGGGGTGTATTGTGGGGCAGAGGCTGTAGGTCTTTCAGATGATAACGACCTCATCATATTTGAAGTCAGATGTTAATGTTCTGGCATTTGGACGCCAAGCAGAATTGGCAATTAAGGCTATGGAATGATAAAGGATGTTTATGCTCCCTTCAAGTCCAAATTATTGCTGGGTGGGAAGGGTATATTTGGTAGCTAGCCAGAGTTTTGTCAATATGTATATCTGAACCAGCTGCTTTTCTTGCTGTTCTCCCATGGTTGGATTAATCTGTTCTTTATGTCTTTGTCTTTTTTCATGTAACCTGTAGCTCATGATGCTCTTAAGAATTTTACTGCCAGAGGCATCTGTCACATATTTTTCTCTTGATAGGTGATTATCATTTTACTTCATTGAGTATGAAAACTCCAGCTCCTCTTTAGCTCCATTCTTTTTTTTTGTTCTTGAATCAGCCTTTTCCCTAATTTAGTTCAACAGATTGTCCAACCAGCCTCAGCTGAAAGTTGCCAAAGCACAAAGGGGACACGGTAAGTGACATTTGCCAAGGGGACATATCTCTGCATTAATTCCTGTTGATACTTCTGTCTCCATGGATGTCTGAGTGTTTAGGAAACCTCACCTGGCATGTTCACAGAAAGTGGGGTCTAAAGAGCAAAGCAGTAAATTTGTCCCTGATGGGGAAGGGCTTGCTATTTCAGATGGAGAACTGGAACTGTGGCAGAGCCTCACTGGATGCCAAGGGAAGGGCTCTGGGCTGGGCTGGGCTCGGGGCAGGGGTGCCACTCCTCCAGTGAGCTGACGCACAGTTATTCCCACATGGGTTTGTCCTATTGACTTGAATGCACGGTTCAATTAATTACTGGCTGAACCTGCTGGTAAATGGGATGTATCAAAGAGCCGTGGAGCAACATCTTCCTCGGGCGGGTGCTTGGCTCTGGGCACTCTGGAAGCGGCTGAGATCTGCAGATAAGAACGCACAGGTTGTGTTATTTCTGAGGCAGTCCTGCCTTGGTTTAGGTACAGTCCAATGCATCTTGCTCTGGAGCAGCAGAGTCTAACAGTCGCTGTCTGGGCTGTTTCACCCTTAGTCAGCAGGACTCACGCTTCGTCACTGTCCAAACTGCAATCGTATTCATCACCATCATCATCATCATCATTTGTACACCTGTCAGGATGCCACCTTCGGCTCTACCAGTATTTCCAGCCCAGTCCAGCCATTCATCAGCCCTTTCCACAAGTCTTTCCATGCTTCCTTCTGTGTCACAGCCTCTGTTCCCGGTATGAACTCCCTGACTTCCCCCCCCCACCAGGCTCTAAGATTTTGCATTTTTAGCCTCTCTTAAATACACGTTTCAGCTTGTTTTTCTGCGGAACTGAAATTGCTTCTTCAGTTTTGTTCCCGTTCTCCCGCCCTCTTTCTACTTCCCTCTCTGTCCTGAGATGGTGAGCTGAGGAACAATCCCTCATTTAACATGCAAAGCATGCAAACACATGCTAAATAATTATGCAAATGTTTTCCAATCGTTTTCATTGTGATTTTTATTATCATTGTTTTGGTCTTATGATGGGAAGGGGAAGTCGAGTGAGCCAAAGGACCTGTCTGGGAGTGGAACTGGGACTAGAGCCTGAATTTCCCAGTTCCTGTGCAGGTTAGAGCACATGGCTGTCTTCTCTCTATGTTCTCCCCTGGAAGATGTTTATTTACAGAAAGAGAGGTTCTGGAATTTGCATAACTTTGTAGCAGCAGTTTCTGCAGTGTGCTCAAAAGACCGTTCTTTGATATTCAGGCCATGCCAGCTACTTTTCTGCTAAATCATAGTAAAAGAGATTACTGTGAACACTGAATGCTTCTCAACTGTGAGACTCCTCACCGTCAGTTTGCTGTCGTTGCTACCAGGCTGTTATTGGGAGCAGGAGGGGGTGGCACAAGGGAAAGGATTTCTTTTTAAATGTGGTGCACGTTGGAAAGAGTCTCTAGAGGCGTGTGTCTGAGAGCTGCATTCAGGCTGGTGTTTTGGGGGCTGTTAATGCAGTGTAGTGCTAACAGCAGAGGAGGGAAGGGGCTGTGAAGCAGCAGATCTCTCTCTGTAGATGAGGCCCAGGAGGGCAGAGCGAAGGAGGGAGCTGCTGGAAGCAGTGCTGGAGCTCTGGGACTGCTCTCCCATCAGCACCGAGGTGGTAGATTCCTCTCTAAGGTGCTGTCAGCTTTGCCCCCACAGCCTGCTGGTTCCTGCTGCAGGGAGGGTCAGCACAGCAGACAGGAGCAGGGCTGGGTGCTCCATGGGTATGGAGAGTGGGGCACCATCTCCTCCTGTCAGTGCTGACGGGGAACTGGCAGCCCACTTTATTTGTCATCGCTTTATTTCCTTCTTCAGGTAAATCCATCGCTATCCAGTGGCACTTCCAAACCAGGGCTGAACATTCAATGCCAGGAGGAGAGGACAGAATGCTCTGGAGGACAGACACGCAGCATTTCCTCCCCACTGCCAACTCAGCCCCTAACAGTCAGTTTGTTTGCCTGGAAGGAGGGAAACCTTTCCTGCAACTTTCATTTCTGGATCTCATTTCTGGAACAGTTCTGCTTGCTAAGAGGTGAACACAGGGGATTTAAGGGGAGGAACTGAGCTCTGACCCTCAGTCCAGACACTCCTGCAACTGCTTCTGCTGTTCATCTCCCTCAGCCTGCACAGGAGACATTGGGAAGGGGTGAAGACGTGGTAGGAAAAGCCTGAACAGATTGCGCAGAGTAGCACATCCTCCAGTTGCTCAAAGGGACACTGAGGAATGCCACAGCTCTGGAATGCCTTGGCCCTGTGGAAAGACCTTCTGGAAGGAAGCTGGGGAGGAGCAGAGATATCAGGCAGCCTGGGAGAGGTAATACCAGGGAATTTTGCAAGTGGAGGGCCTGGGCTGAGTGAGAAGCCTGACAAGAGGATGAATTTGCTGGAAATTCAGAAGATGTATGCTCAAATATTCAGTTCTTTTGTGATTGAATCCAAAATGCTTCTGTGTTTTCCATTTTTCATAAAACCCTAGTTCTCATATCACCTGATTTTGTGAGGCTTTCAGCCTTCAATTAAAAATAATTCACTGGTTCTTCAGAACATACAGAAAAGCTTGGCAAAGATAATCCAGTTTGAAAGGCTGCATCCTGTGGGGTGACGTGTGGGTTTCCTACTGGCATTCACTGTATAACTTTTTTAGAAGTCACCAAGAGCTAGTCAGAGCTGCAACACGTATTTGGGTTTTTAGGCCATGCATTCTACCTAAAATGTGGTAGATCTGTGGGAGGAAGATGGAACAGCCCAGAAATGGCATCGTTTTGACACATGGAAAACAGTGATTCAGTTATTTCACAGGTACATGGACTACTGCAAATATGCAGCTCATAAAAATCTTGACAGTGTTTAAAGAAGCAGTTTGATAGTGTCAGTCCCCTTATCATTGCACCAACTGGTCATTTTGCTTTGCCATGTAAGCGGAGGGCTTAAAGGAACCGATGAGCACTTGGTTTGGCCTGAAGAAGTTTAACTGTCTTCTAAGGAAGAAGCTTTGTGCATGAAGCTTTAATTGACGTGTCTTGATCTGGACTTGTTCTGTGAATGGGGAGAGGACCTCAGTCTCTGAGGATGCTAATCCAGCACTTCTTGCTGACCTTAAACTGACCTACGAATTTAAACCAAACCGATGTACAAGTGACACAATTTCTGCTGAGAAAGGGCAGTATGTGCTAAGACTTTCAATATTACTTCTTTTTTTTTTTCTGTCTGTGAATGGAGGGAAGAAATGATGTACAGTATTGTTGCACCAAACTCTCAGAAAAGAAACTGTAAATGCAGGAGTATGACACAAACTCCCCCTCTGTTAACACGCGCTCACACGGGCTCGTTCAAGCTGCCAGAAGCATAGTTAGCCAACCTACAGCGTGTCTATATGTCACTTACTGAAGGGAGGGGATGGGTCTAATTTATGGACTTGGCCCTCAGACCACAATTTACCTCAATACTTTTTAATGCACAAATTCTGTAAATCTTCCTGGGAGAAGGAATGTCAGCTCTGGACAGGCTGAAAATGTCGCTCGTGCAGATGATGACTTGTGTTTAATTTGCTGTTGTGGATGGGCCTGAACCAAACTCTCTTGTTCCAAACATCTCTAAATTTAGGAGGTTTTGGCATCCCAGGCCAGATATGAGTCAATAGCTCTCTCTGTTCCAAAGACTAAGTATGAGGTTGCAAAGGTGGGAGTCGTTATGTAAATGGGATAATAGAAAGGAATATCTGTATTAATACTTTTGTTATGCCTTGGAGCTAAAGGTTTGCCAAGGCTTAAGTGGACTCAGGATGAGCTGGACACATCCAATTAATATAAGTTATGTGACTTTTCTTGAGCAAATACGACTCCTCGGTGCACATTACAGCTGTTGAGTGTTCCAGCTCTGCTGCATCTGGTCCTCTGGGGTTTAGAAATGTGTATTCTGGTGCTGAGGCCCACTCTTATTTTTCATTTTGTTTGATACTAAATAAATGGGTTCTGCTTTTCAGTGCTTCTGTCAGGGAAGTAAAAAATATTGGTGTGTGTTATTGATGGATATACAAGACCTAGAAAAAAACCCCACAAAACAGAAGATGAAATTAAGACTTATGTGTCCATGTGCAAAGTAAGTGCATTGGACCTCCCACCTCTATCTTGATGTCACTCATAGTTTCTATAGCACGTAAATGTCTTCTAAGGCTTCTCTCAGTGTAGCATCCGAATTTCTTCCATGGATGGCATAATTAACATCTAACAGGTTGTGTTGCTTCTCACTCTTGTGCAGAGGGAACCCAGATATGCAGTTTATCGTGGGGGCTGCCTTGGGCAGCGTAGGTAGAAGATGAATGCCTTGAGCTGTGCAGTTGTGCTTTGCACTTTGAAGATGTGCTGTGGGCTTTGGTCAAGTGTGCAAGTCTGCTTGGTTTTAAGGAAAGGAAATGTGACTTCCTTCCACAGTCTCCTAGAGAACCCTTAATATTATTTAAATGTTTTGTGATTCACCTTTCATCATATACCAGTCTCATTCCAGGATGTCTCCCGAGTGACTGGGATTCACCACTGGCAGATAAAAGGGAAAAAAAACAGTGGCACTGAGGTAGACCATTCCAATCCCTCTTAAGGCTTCCCAGACTGAGAAAGACAGGCAGTTCCCTCTGCTCCTCCACAGCTCCCTCCATGGCCCACCGTGATCTCCACTGCCAGTCACTGCACAGGGCCTCTAACTGGAATTTTTCTTTCCAATCCAGCAGTCCCTTGCTGCTGGGAACCATGCTGGTTACGCTGCAGTGGAAGAAGAAGGTGGTTTGTCCCTGTTTCTACGCTGCATGAAGTGCTGAGCATTTTGAATTACCCACAGATGGAAGCAGTGGGCAGTATAATGCAACGAGAACAATGTACTTCATGAGGATCAGCTTAGTGTGTTGGATCAGTGATGCTTTGCAGGAGAATACAGACTGCTGATTTTTTTCCACAGCTGTTCTCCCAAGCATTTGAGACATACACTTGCCCTCAGCATGCAGGAGATTTACGTATTTCACTTCCATTGACATGGTAGAAGAGACCCTCCTCACTTGCAGATTTGTTCTTTTAATAGGCATCCAGCACAAATGGGAATTAAGGACATGTGTTTGTCCAACAGAGAGTAGACCAGAACCAGCTGTAAGCACAAATAACTGCTTAGGAGGCCCATTTTTTAATGCTGATTTGGTAACTCACAGGACAGCCAAATCTTCCTTTTTAGGAATGGGAAGAACAGGAAAAATAGAGGACTTCATCTTTAGATTGTATCACCCATGAAAGAGAAGAGTCAGCAGGGAGAGAACTCTCCACATGAGGTTCTCCTCTCCCTGCTGGAGCAGCTGGAGAAAATAAGGTTCATCATGGGCAAACGTGAGCTCATTTTGCCTCTACTCCAAGCTGGCAGAGAAGTCGGGGTGTTTTGGGCTCTGAGTCAATGCTGTGATGACTTGCTCGCGTGACTTGCTAATTGAAGTTAGAGATATTTCCAGATACTGAACGTCTGTGGCATAGACATGCTTCTCTCAGTCTTAGTCATCTTCTACTCCAGACCTTTTCAAATCATAAATCTAAGTCTAAATGTATTGCAAGTGGTAGAAGGACAATGAGGATCCTGGGAGAGGCAGGTAAGGCTCTGTACGCGTTCTTACCGAGGTGAGTCATCTGCATTGTATGATGACAATGCAAGCACAAGGAACACAGTCCTCAGCAAGGTCCTTTTAGAATTAGCCACCCAGAAAGATGAATCTTGAAGACAAAAGAAAATGGTATTCAGAAGAAAGAAGTGGCAATGACTGGAGCCCTTAATTTGGTGCCAATGATACCTCAGAGTAAGCATTTCCCAGAGGTTTGTCAGAGATGTGAAATGAATTGTAAGAGCTACTTTACAGGCATTTGTGGGCACACACACCTGCTTACAGCAGGGGAAAAGACAGTGCGTAAATGTCTGGAATATTACATAAAAGCTGTCTGGTAGACGAGGCAGAGCAATTAAAATCCATCTCGCTTAAACGAACCCTGAGTGCAGGTCAAACAAATCTAATTTTTATTGTTCCTTAAGGAGATGTCTGTACAGGAGACAAAAGGGGGATGCAGCCGTCAGGTTAAAAAATCAAGATGCCTTAAAAAAATTAAATGTTCACAATAGTGCTACAGCAAGCTAGATAAATGATATATTACAGCGATGGTTTAAAACTAATTGATGACTAATGTTGTAATGCATTTGTAGCTACACTGATCTATTATATATCTTGGCCAAGCTGAAGGGACACTTCAAGGAGAAAAATTGCTAACTGTTTTAACCTGATGGAACTTGGGGGAAAACTAGTTACTTTAAGAGATAAATGGAAAGGTTGTGACCCCCTAATGTACATCTGGGTCCTGCAATGCAAAATCAAATTATCATTAAACAGAATGTGATCTGTGATGGAATTAGAACAACTACAAACCAGCACAGAAATGTCTGTAGAGAAATAGACTGGTGCAGTTTGAGCTGGGACCATTAGCAGCAAAGCCGCCCGGCTGGAGAACTGGTGTAACAAGTTGGTGTGGAATTGTTTTGCTCTAAAATGAAAGTTTGTTTAATTGGAGACTGCGGGGAAAAATGTAAGCATATTTACAGCGATTTACATATGTAAGACATTCTATATACATTACTTAATTAGTGTATAAATAATTAACAATTTACCCTAAGTTCTGAGTAACATGTGTCTCTCCGGCTCTTGGAGGGGAGACAGGAAGCCTCATTTTCCCCTCCTCATTTTTGTCATGCCTGAGGCTCGTGCCCACTGGGTTTTACCCTTACAGTTGGAATTCAGAGAAGATGTCAGTCAGGCTCTGCTTATTTTCACATCTAATTCATGCAAAAACCAGGTTTCCTCCCGAGGCGGTAAACTGGCCCAGATCTGCTGCAAAGTTTGGCCTAGGTTCAGTGAATGACTCACTTTAGCTAAGGTACATCCATCTTCCTGAAACACAATATGGGAAGTGTTGTCAAAGAGCAGATACCCCCCTAGAACCAGAGCTTACAGATTCAGGACCTTAGAAACCAAAAGTAATAGCTTGTTTCATCCCCGGGTTTCCTGTTACCCAATATTAAGGACATTGAGTGGGTGTAATAAGAACATCGTTACTCAACCCAGAGTACCAGTGTGGGTTTCTGCGTGCTGAACAAGCTGGAAATAGCTGGGATGTATTGCTGGAAGCTGAGCTGGGAGGAGCTGCAGTCACTAAGCCTCCGTGGTCACAGGCTCTGCGTAAAGTTCTACGGAATAAATCTGGCAAGAGGTTACAAATGGAGATAACATTATGGGCCACTGCTAAAATGTGGATGACCTTGAAAAGGCCTTTATTAAAAGGCCAAAAAGGCCTTATAGATCCTTAGCCTTACTCTGTACCTCCGAATTGGTTCCCTTTAATAGGGTTATATATAAGAGAACAATCTACCAAAGCCAGCCCTCACCACAGTGACACTAATTTTCCTTCAGTTGAGAATAAGTTAATGTAGGAAGAACATGACCAGCCCGTGACACTGTCTGAGAGCAGTGTGTTCCTCTATGATACATTAACCTTCCGGTGGGAAGGGGAATGCTTGCAATACTAAATTGCAAATATTTTGTACTCTGAAGGGTTTGACATTCCAAACCCCCCAAAAAACCTCCATATATTTTAACTGCTGTACATTAGGCTTCCTCCTTTCATTCACTTTTGGTTTGAAGCCCAGTACAGGCAGCAGCTTGGAAAAAAATAGTTCTCTAGCTCAGGATGGAGCAGCTGAAGTCTTAATTCTGGAGATCTGTCTTTTAAAGGGGAACAAAATTTTAAGTTGTTCAGATCACAGTGTCATTTTTCAATGCCATTAGAAACTCAATGACTCAAGTACCACTGAGCTGGCTTACAACATATATTTTCTCAAAGGATGATAAACGGTCACATCCACAGCTCCATCTGGGATTTCTTTCCCTTCACTAACACATTGAAACAAAGCAACTCTAACAGATATTTTTTCTCCTATGTCAAGGTGGCTTCCTAAAGCTTGGTGTTGAGTAAATATTCTTGGATGGGCGGTTTTTTTTAAGGCAGAAAAGGCATACAAAATGGCTTTAGATGAAACATTTAGCTGTCAGTTAATTTAAAAGCAATAAAGAGGGAGGAAAAAAAAAAAGACTAAACTTGAAGCATGGCACTAGCCAATGAGATTGACTGTAAGAGGCAGTCAAAAAGGATGAGATTTTATTTTGGAAAACTTGTTTCATTCAGTAAAAGCTTCTTCTTCCTCCTCCCAGTTCTTTAGAGCTCTCCTTAAGATTTTTTTTGGAGGAAATTTGAGTTATAGCAGTAGAACATACAAGTCACTGAGTGGGCAGAGTTAAAGCATCATCCTCTTTGAAGGCAGTCAAAGAAAGGATGGAGGTAGTAGAGCCCCTTGGGGTCCCTCCCCAAAGCCTGTCACCAGCTCAGGGGGGGCTGTACGTGCCCCTGTGCCCTCAGCAGCCACAGGCAGCTCTCATAGGTAGCATGCCCATCATGGTGGAGTCGTGCCCTGCGCATGGGCTCTTGACCCTTGGTGGCCAGGATTCCATTAAGGGAAATGTATGCAGCCCATGGGATAATTACCTGCCATCTGAATTTTCCTGTCCTGTATCTCCTAAGATGATGACTTTTCAGTGTACGTCGTGATGATGGGGATGAGGTTTCAGTTAGAACATCCCATGGTATTTCCATGATTACAACATACTGTAGGTAAGGAGACCGTTTGCGTGTTTGGAACACACTCATAAACAACGATCCCGGCAGCTCTTGGAGAGGGTGGAGTTTTGTACCCAGTCTCATATTCCTCCTGCTTCTGAAAGAATCAGACATAACACAGCCCAAAATAAGGGTGCAGTTACCATTTATTTCCTTCCTCATTTTTTTAAAATCTTGCTTTGTAACAATATTTCTTAGCCATGGCTGACAGAAATGGCAAAAATATCCAGCATTTCTGATTTTTTGTTGTGTCTTGCTTTTTATTTCACTTTCAGTTTTTTAGACTGGTCAGTGATTCAAAAAGTTGATTGAATCTGCGATGGTTTTATCATTGCTGCAGAAAGACAAACTGTAAAATGCAACAGTTAGCAACCAGAATGTGATTTTAAAGAATGCTTAAAGCAGCTGCTTGTGCTTGATGCTGGAAGAAACTCCGAACTGCAGCTGTCTGCCGTGTCAAAAGGGTTTTTAACTGTTGTACATGTATTTCTATGTATGTTTTAATTTACTGATAGCATTTGCTCCATTTGATTTGCACTAGGGCTTTATGATTGTCAGATTGGTGTAAGACGGCAGGTAGGAAATTTAAAATACCTGTGATTGTTCTATCTTTTTTCCATGTCCTTGCTAATATTATGTCAATAGTCTAAAGGAGTTTCTGATGTGATGCACTGAATATTCTGACTTGCAAGAGAGCTCAACAGTGGGTACATCATTTACCAGTTCACTGCTGTGAAAAGCTATTGCATCCTTCTTCCCTCTTGACCCAAGCTTGATTAATCTTTCCATGGTTTTGGTTCTGATACGGTTTTGAAAGAGCGTTGATTTTCCCAGGAAGTCTTAAGAACATAGGAATCTGCTTCATGCTGTTTGGGCAGCTCAAACAACTGCAGAGGGAATGGAATAATCTCCCGCAGACCTCTGACTGCTTCACATTTCCACTGTTTGCAACCCACCCCCCGCCACGGTGCCCGGGACGTGTAGCACTGGCAGGAAGAGCCGGGGGAAACTCCTGTGTTCTGGGCCATGACCTGTGAAGCTGCATGATTTTAGGGAAGACCAGGTTAGCTCCAGGAGAAGGGAAGTGTTACAGCTCTTTGTTGTGCACCGAAATGAGAAGTTTTCAACATCAGTGAGAGCATCAGTGTGTATACTCTGATATCCATCTGTCACACGTAGCATCAACCCAAAGCACTATGTGAAATCAATCATGCCCAAAATATTTCAAGTTACCGAAAATGCTGGAGAATGAATATCTTAGGTTTTTCTCCAGATATTCTGCTAATCATATATTACAAGCTCAGGCAATACATTAAGTTTGAAAAATAGATTTATATAGCAAAAATGAGGCAGAATTAACTGGATCCACAAATGTCTTCCTACTTGCAGCTGTCTGTAATTGTTTCATTACATTTCTTTTGAGTTTTATCCTGTTGTGCTGTGACCTCCTGCTGGCAATGTATCTGTAAGGAAAGAAAAAAACCCCAAGAATTCCTAACGTGTAAGACATATAAAATAAATCCTGTGACATTTTCTAATATGTGAATATTCCTAAATGCCAGACTAAAACATCCCTCCAACGGTTTCTTTTACAGACTTTCCTTGTTCCAGAAACTTGGCCTGAATTAGGAGGAAACCCCATAGCTGTTTCTTAAAAGTTGAATTGCATCAGTGTGGGTAAGATGTTGGGCAAAATTCTTTAATGGTGTAATTCCATGAAAATCAGAAATACTACATCAGGGCTGGATCTGCCCCGTGGTATAAAATGATCTCCCTAGAGGCAAGACTTCTGGAAACAGTATCATATTTTAATTATAAGCAGACAGTTTGTTTTGGGTTGTATACAGAGCATGAAAATCTAACTGCTATAGGCACTAGCTACATATATGGTGATTTTATTCCTGGTTTTAATGCTTTGGTTTATTTGTGTATGATTTGCAGGTGGCTAAATGATCCTACAAACTTATTTTTATGTATTTGAATAAGTCCCCATTGAATTTAAGATTCTAAAAGATTACAGTGCTGGCTTTAGAATACCATTTGTAGATTTTGCAATGAGTTCAGGAGAAAGGCTGTGTGTTTTTTATAATCTGGGAAGTCCAGATTCCAGTTAACAATCTTACCCTTGGAGAACAGACAATTATATTTTTCACAAATTAACAGATGCTGGTGGTACTTTGTCTCCCATGACTGTGTTCACTAGTTACTGAATTCAAAGGGCAGACCAGGATCTGCCTTGTGTAGAAAGTCCCAAGCATGGCAGCATGCCGTATGCCATGGAGTGTGGTTGAGCCTTCTTCATCCCTTTTGGCATCCTTGTGTGATATATCACCACTGTAACAAACTCGTTCACATAAGCCAGTCAGATTCTATGGAAAAAAGTCTTGGAAGGATATTGCATAAAAATATTTAACCTCTGGTAGTGATTTTTTTATGAGATGTAAGGTATTATGAAATTTAAGGAGCTCGGCAGATTTTCACAGCTTGGCTTGTGAAATTCATTTCCAGCACAACAGATTCTGATTTCATGATTTTGCACGTCTGGATTTTGGCGTAGAGCTGTGATGGAAGATGTCTCTGGCTAACCTGCCTCCCAGACAGTGCAAGGCAGTACTTGTGCTGCTGATCAGTGAGGAGTCCAGTTCAGTCCTGTCCATGATGTGTAACCTGCCTGCCCTCACCTATGTAGCTTCTGTTCCGCCAGGCAAAGGCTGCACAGTTGTAGTTGGATCTGATGTCAGTGGTCTCAGGAATTACTTGCGTATAAATGGTAATGATAAAGTCATATTTCTAACATTTAAGGAGTGTAAAGCGATATGCAAGAGTCACAGGGGTGTCTGCCGTGTGTTCACAGACTGGATCTGTTCTGGGGGACAGACATGGATGGGTACAGCACCAACGTCTGCAAAGACAACTGAGCACCCTCTCTGCGACACTGCAGCTGTGAGCTGCTTTTCTGGCCAAGCATTTGGGCTGGGGGAGTGTCTTCTTCTTAACCTAATCTGTGGAGATCTGGCAGTCTTCCCAGAGGGAAACCAGTTGCTAAAACCAGGACTTTAAGCCAGATTTTTTTCAGCATTCACACCACAGCAGGAGAGTTTATAAAGGTGGCAAGAGTCATGCGCATTTTCCCTTTGTATGGCAACAAAGTCATCCTATTTTCCCAGCAAGATCACACGGTGTCACAGAGCTTCACTTAACTCTAATAGCATTGGCAATGCAGTTTCGAAAGAAAAATCCCTATGCTGTCTGGAATGCTCAACTGTTGGGTACCGGAGTCAGAAAACATCCTGCCTGCCGTGAACGTTAGGAAAACAGAGCAGCCCTGACTCAAGTGCCAAGTGGGTTTTTGGAAGGCTGACTCCCCTGAGAATAAAGGATGTTGGTATCCAGCCAAGAGGGCAGGCAGGAACAGGCCCGGGGCAAGACACTGGAATTTTGGTGGAGCTTGAAATATCGTGTGCTTGTTTGTGTCAGCTTCTGACTTTTGTATTAAAAGGTGAGCTACCCAAAATGTAAGGAAGTGGGTCACAAATTGATAAAATCTGAAAGATATTTCTAGTTATATTTAGAGCCGTTTAAAACAGGGATTTCCCTTTTTGGCTGCTCTAGTATCTAAGAGTAACTTAGTATCTCTATTCAAACCAGAAAAGTCCCCCAAAGGAAATTTCCCTTTTTTTCTATTGTACACTCAAAAATCCCTTCTTGTTGTTAGTGTAGTATTAAGTTGGTTTTTACTTCCCTCTTTCCCTGTTTGAATGAATAGTCCTAGTCTAGTGACTCAGTAAGCATTTAATCCAGAGTATTCCCCAGCTTCTATTTCCTATGTCAGTCTGAAACTGCTTCTTAAAAATGAGATTGAAAACCCCCCTCAAGATGCCCACGTGAACTGCCCAAGCAAGCACGTATTACACGACCCTGTCCCTTGGATTGTTTTGCTAATATTGACCTAAGTAAGCAGAATTTTTGAATGTTCCAAGATCTGTTTCTGCTTCTGTAAGTAAAACAATTTGCTCACCTGCTTGTTTTGTTTTGGTAGATGGATTGGGTCTAGGTGAGGTTTTCTGCATAGAAATTCTTGAAAATGCCACACGTAAGTGGGAAAATTGCAAAAAAGGAGGAGATTGTATATAGAGATAGGTATTATTCATTTCCTCTTTGTCTTAGTTTTAGAAAGATTTGAGAAGCAATCGATTTGATGCTTTTGTGACTTTATTTCCAGTGTTGCAAAGCAGCCCAGTAGCCAGTCTATAAGCTTCCACCTCCTCTGAAAAAATTTAGGTCATGTGAAATTGTCTTAGCGATGCTACTTATGTCATCCTTGGCCTCACGGAAGGATACTGGGTGAGAATATGGCCCAGCAATCTCTCTTTTATCTGTGCTTTAGTTTGGCACTGCAGCTGTGGAGAAAGTTGTTTTTTTCCCTATGGTCATAGTTTTTATTATCAGTATGTACCCACATTTTCTGATTAGGGCCCAAAAGGAAGCCCCTGAGCTTGTTTGTGCTGAGCCTCTGGGGTTGAAGTGCACTCCGATGGACTGAATGATCTTGGATGGTGTATCTGAGAATCCCAAATCACTGCAATCAGAAATGCCAACAATTTTTCCACTACCTTTTGCAAAACGCCCCGTTGACCGCAAAGCAAAGCCTGGTGTTTGCATTTCCATCATGGCTTCGGTGGGCAGTTCAGCAAGACCTTCTGCCTGCAGTTTTCTACTGGGGTGTCTCACTGATGTGTCCGTGTGTGCTCCTGAAACAACGGCTCACACCAGAGTTCAACAGCAGGCTGGGACGTGGGGCCAGAGCTTGCATCCAGGGAGGCCAAGACACGTTTTTGTGTTGGTCTCAATGGAGCAGGACTGGATCCTTATTTCCTTGACAAGGATGGAAAATGTTCATTCTGTCTCTTTCCCCTTCACGCACATATTTTCTTTTCTTTCTAGAATAAGTCATTTGTCTTTATCTCACCATTCACCTCTCTCTTTTGATTGCAGTTAATGGAATTGTCACCTTTATGTACTCATGTTCCATTTCTCAACCTGTCTGGACTTTGGCCTCTGCAGGTCACCACTGCTAGTGAAGTAATATGATTAAGTGAGTCTTTTTAGACAGATTTATGCAAGATCTCTTCTCCAGCAAGTGTCACATCTAGTCTAGTTCTGCAAAAGAGAATATTTCAAAGATGCCAACTGTCATCTAAAGCCACTAAATTGTTCTGCAGTGCTGGTTGAGGGGCCTGCAGGCCAGCTCGGAGCACTGCTGATTTACACTACCTGAAGCTGTGTCCCTGCAGCTTGAAATACGGGCTTTTGTTAATAATCAAAAAGAAAAGAATGTTCCTGTCTCACAGAAAGCACATTTAAAATGGAATTTCCATTAGTTACTCTGTAATGCAAAGGCAAAAGGGTGTATTTTAAGGGAATCCATCTAGAATCTTGTAAAAAGAGGGTGGTTATTTGGAGCAGTAGGATCTGAAGCAAAACTACAGCAGCCACACTCCAAACAGAAAAAAAAAGTGGGTTTGTGTTGCATTTAAGGCACATACGTCTGCGGGATGTTTTCAAGTTTATAGAAAGATTTTAAAACCATAGAGGACTCACTCCCTGCACACACCTCTACTCATCCTGCGTTGGATGCAAAGCACAGATTAATCATCATTATTCTGCACTAATATAACACCTCTTAACCCTCAGCTTTCAGAATATTTCAAAGCAGTAATGAATTAAGCTTCATGTGGTCTTGGGAATATGTGATAATCTCAATTTTCATTCTTTCATTTAATTAAAAAAAAAAAAAAGTGTTTTCAGGACTTTTTGGAGGCTGGAGATCTTGTAACTGTTCTTGAAAACGTCTTCATTTGTCACCCCCTTGGAAAGAAACCATGTGAGTGCCGGAGAAGTGTAATGAAATGGAAAAATGTACTGAGGAAAAATTAATACATTTGTCTGTGCCTAAAGACAGATTTTTAATTTTATTTTTTTTTTTTTGTATTTATTGGAGCAAAAAGGCCTGGTTAAATCAAGGAACTAATGTGATACAGGTGTAAAAAAGGCAAAATTGATCCCCGTCTCTAACAAAAAAGGATGCACAAGGAATTATTAGTGGCACTGGACAAGTCACTAGCAAGCCATGGTTTTGAACATTATGTTGGGCTGTGATCACCCGTGTTCAGCAAAGATGAATTCTGACTGAAACAAGTACAAAGAAAGCTTATTAGATAACCCAAAACTTGCTGCTGTGAAAATGCAAATGGTTAATGTTTAACTGGGCAAGACAAACGTTAAAAAGGGATTTAAATGGTGTCTACAAATACACTGTGGGAGGAGAACAAGTATTATTTATATTAAAGTGTCAGCAATCTATGAATATACAGAGGACAGAAAGCATGAAATTTATTTTTAATGAGCAGAGGAATCGGATTCTGGAACAGAACAGGGAAGAAGGGAGACAGTTGGGAGGGTGGGAAGCAAGAGCTACAAACTGGAGCTCAGCATGAGTACGGAAGGATTTATAGGGTTTGATTTCAGAGACGATAGAAGCATACTCAGGTCCATTTCTCTGGGCTTCATTTTACTGCTTTTCAGTTGAACAGCACACTGTGGCATATCCACAGTGACAGCACTTCGTTTTGGGTCACTGAACTAACGTGAAACAGCTCGGTCCTATCTCTGAACTCGGTACGAACGCGGCGGCCTTACGCTACGATTCGTTGCCACGGGCCAGGTGCCCGCGTGCCTGGCCCGCTCTGACTCAGATCGGGACGGCCACAGCTCAGGAGAGAGAAATGTGCATCCCACTGCAGGCAGCGCGGACCTCCCGGGGAGCAAAGCAGAGCATGAGAACGCACGCTCCCACCGTGCAGTGAGCTGACTTGGAATTGCAGTCAGGAGGGGGTGAAGTTTGTTTTTTTTAATTTTTTTTTTTAAATCTATCTGTTCAAAATATTTGGACTGATGCAACAAAACACCACACACTTGAGTTTGGGTCTCGTGTCCTTTCCTACCTTGCCTAGACGCAAGGCATTCCCAACAGAAAGGCAGTTTTCACCCAGAAGATTTCGGTTTTGTAGAAGCAGTGTTTTCCATCAGAAAATTATTCCAACGGAAAATTACTAACTGGTTCTAATACAAAGTGACTAGCGAAGCTTTCAAAGTGATTCAGTGGCAGAGCTGGAATGAGAACCCACAGCTCCTGACCACGAACCCTGTGCTCTAACCACGAGACAACACTCATCTTTCCCTGAGCAAGGTTGTTCCTGCAGTATTTCTGCTTGGGCCAAAGTGGGAAAACTTTGGAAATGTTGCAAGAGAGCTTTTTGCGACAAGGTTTCCTGCTGCAGAATATTTGGGGGATAACAGAAAAAAATCTCTGGTGGCTCTCTGGGGCCTCTTCATAACTGATCAGCCGTGATGGGAATGTGAGGGTTTCCATGAGCTCTGTCCTACGTGGGTCATGGAGGGACATGGTGGGGTCTGGTCCTACCCACCCTGGAGTGTGCAGTCACTGCTGGCCCGTGGTCTTCTCTGCTCAAGGGATGCATGGGAGGGGATCCTACTGCCCTGTCCTCCCTCCATTTTCAGCAAACCTTAACTAAACTCAGGGTTTATTCCTCACATCAACTTTTCAGGGAAAACTCTTGGAGTAATCAAATGAAAAAAAAAAATAAATCTAACCTGTAGCTTGCAGTCCTGTTTTCTTTATTTAAGAAGCGATTATATATTTATGGGTCAAGGTGGGGGGATGTCCTCAGCCCAGACATACCCTTCTGCTTGTTTCCCTGTATTTATTCTTCCCCTGGCTCTCGCTGGGGATCCTCGCACCACTTAAATGCCAAATGCTTCTGCGACCCCCAGCACTCCTGCAGCCTTGCAGGGCAGCAGGGCCGCGGCTGAGAAATCCCATTTAGCAACAACCCCTTTAACAAAAACGAGGCAACCCGTCTCCTGGTTTCTTTTTTATTCTCTTAAATAAAGAAGTGCGATCCCCCCTTCCGAGGCAGAAATGCTCGAGTAGCGGTTGAATTCCTGACAGGGACAGCAGGGCCTGACAGCTCTGCCTAACACTGGGCAGATCCCGTCCCCGGACAGCGCTCGGGGCGAGCTCCACACGCGGGCCCCCCAATGCAAACCAGATGCCGGCACCGGCCGGCGCGGCCTTCAAAGGCGAGCGGGGGAGGTTCGCCCGCTCCCACCTCCCCTTCCCCGCCCCAACCGGGGAGACGGCAGCGCAAGCGCGGCCGGGCCGGGCACGGGGGTTGGGAAGGTTGGAAGCGGGTGGGGGGGGAGGGCCGGGAGCGCGGCGGGCTTCCCGGCAGCGGCCGGCGGTCAGGAAATTGCCCTGTCAGGAAAAGCGCGGTTTCTGTAGCCCCGCTCCCTGCGCAGCTAATATAGTGTTTCAGTTTGCACAAGTAAGTGACCGGCGCTCGCCAAGACCCGGCGGCCGGGCGGGTTCCCCCTGGTCCAGGCGAGGCGGGCGCGGTGCCCCCCGAAGGGAGCGCGCTCCCGCAGCCCACCCCCGCGCGCGTGCCCGCGGCGGCCGTTACGGCCGTTACCGCTGGAGGTCCGGCCCGGCCCGGCTCGTGCAGGCAGCCGGCCCCTCTTAGGCCTCGGCGGGCGCCCGGCCCAGGCCCAGGCCCAGGCCCCTCCCCGGAGCTTGGCGCTGAAAGCAGAACGCGGTGACACTGGGACGACGCTTTTCTTGTTCCTGAGGGGCTGCTGGTCAGGAAACCCCGTCGTGTTTGCGGTGGTTTTTTTTTGTTTGTTTTGTTGGGGTTTTTTTTTTGTTTGTTGGTTTTGGTTTTAATGAAGAACCCCTGCGTGTAACACTCCCCTTCCACCCCCACCCCTCCCAGCTCTCTCCCCAGGGTACCCCACTCACTGTACCCTCAGGCCGCATGCAGCTTGTCCAGGGCACGCGTTGGCTGTGCCATTGCATTTCTCCCAACCAGCTTACGTCGCTGGTGGGGCATTACAGGTTTACATTACGGTCTCCCCTCCTGGCTTCCCGAAGTTTGCTTTTCCTGTGTTTCTCAACAGCACAGCCTATATATAACGCCTACATTTAATGAGAACAGATCTGCCTTTTTTCCCAGTCCCTTGGCGCTGACAGGCTCCAGGCAGCACGGGGAGGGGGCACTGGAGGTTTCGAAGGGCTGGGGTAGATCCATTGCTTCCTCCCAGTGCTTCCTGTGGGCAGTGGGGTAGGAATCACCATTTTCCTGCAGCCTTTCCCTGAGCTTTAAATGGCAGCGCCCAGGTGACCTGATGTCGACGGATGGGACGTGGACATCACTTACATACTTGCTTAATCCTTCAGATCCCTGGGAGATTTCCTTGAAAGTATTTCTTGCCACTACTCAAGTTAGTAGTTTCCAGTCTTGTATCTTTGGCACTGGTGTCCTCTCGCTGATTGCTTCCACTGCTGCCTCCTTCCTTTTGCAGCTCCGCTTTCTCACACCTTTGCAGCCCTGTCTCCTTCACATCAGAGCTGCTCCTGCGTTCTAAAGCTTGTGGGTTGGCATGGAGCCCACCCCAGTAACTTGGTGGAGTTTACTTGTGCTTGGCTCCAGACCTCCCCATAATGGCCATGTTCCTTGCTAGTGACGTGCTCTGCACCCGTTAGGAACCGGTGACCTTTCAGATTCTTTTTTCTACTGAGGTGCCTGGGATTTGTTAGCTAGTTCAATAAATTTAGCATCAGTGCCTCTTCTCTGGAGAACACTTAGGAAATAAATGTCAGGGAAGGAGAGGAGAGGGCTCTCTCATCTCAGAGGTTGTTAGAAAGTAATAAACAGACACATTACTGTGAAGATGTTTTCCTTGTTTTTCATCCTCATGTGTTCCCTCATCCTGGAAGACCATTGGCATAATGTATTGAAATGAAGTTTTTTTAAAATGTACTTAAATATAGTGCAAAACATGATGAAATTTTAGAGGGTTTTAAAAAAAATGTTTATTTTCTTTTTTTCTAGGGAAGGGGGAAGGGTGCCTGGGATAGGAGGATGAAAGAGGAAAACAGGAGGAATTGGGTTCTTGTAGGTACAGCTGTTCCCAGCTGTAAGAATCAGGGCAGAAATAAATTTATAGTGTCAGGAGAGACTAAATAAACAAGTTCTATGCTGGGAAATTTTTCTGTGTATTCTTAGCCACTTCTGTTACTCTGCCCAGTGTTTCTAACAGCCCTACAGCTATCACTTGAAACTGTTGGTTCCTTTGAAAAAGTTGTCCTCTTCCCAAATAAGGGCTCTTACCCATTTTGTTTCTTGTACTTCCTCAGTAAGTCTGCCTTCTCCCTTTCCCTTAACTGTTCTTCCTTTAGGCATTCTGTTGATTCTCTTAGAGGTTGATCTGTTTCCTGAGAACTGGTAGATTTACAGGACAGGATCAGGCTGGCTCTCCTGCCTGTTCCTGTTTTGTATCTTGGGCTTTTCTCATGACTGGTGTTGAAATTTTTACGTGGTACCTGACACTGGAATATCAAAAAGCCTGGTGTGCAACATCAACAGTGCTGGCATGGTCTTGGTGGAAAGGTGTTCCTTTTGCTCTTATACCTTCTGGTATAATATTTGCTCTTATACCTTCTGGTTGGTATCTTGAGCAGCCTCCAGTTTCCCCTTTGCATTTCCACATGTGAAAGGGAAAGTACTCAGGGTGTTCATAAAATGCAGTTGGAAAGTTTGTGACCTTCATGTGTTTGAGGCAAGCAAGCTTTCAAGCTCTTGGCTTCTGGGATGTTTTGAGAAAGTTGTTGAATTTAAAGAAAGGTGTTGGCCTGATACCCTTTCAGGCTTGTCTTTGTGGGAGTCTGAAACTAGGAGACTGATCGGATCATTAAGAAGGTGGATTCTGCATTGATAAAAACAAAACAAACGAAACCCCCCAGCTGTGTCAGGAGAAAGAAGAGAACTTGCAGGGTTCAGATGAGCAGATGGGATTCCTCTTTCACTGTAAAAAAGAAGAGGATGTAGACATGGTGCACATGGACAGTCTCTCTAGATTCTTGTGCAGAACTGGTGTTTCTTTTAACCTAAGCTGATGTGCACTCTCTCTTCCTCTTAAGTAGCTGTGATAGGAACTTCAGGGCTAATGTTTTTGGAATTGCAGCCCAAATACATGTTTAATTTTAAATTGACAGATTACTTAGGGCTGTCATTCTTCTCATGCTCTTGCTATGCAAGAGTGAGCAAATACTGTGTAGTAAACTGGATTCGGCTGATAGACACATTTGCTTCTGGGCTGAGCAGCTTGAAAGAAGTGGTTTACAGCATGTCTTTAAAAATTGATTTCACTATTGGATCTCCTGCTGGCCTAAGTGTTCCAGTATCTGCCAGGAGTAATTATAGGCAGTTGGTTCAGATGTTGCTTAAATGTGTAAGCCTTGATGGGAAATGCAGTGGATTTCAGCCAGAATGCTAATTTTGATGTTTTGTCATTTCATAAAACTGTGAACTCAGAACAAATTATTTTTATACGGGTCTGCTGATACGTAATCACACAGCTAGGGCCAAATTCAACCTTGATGTAGCATCTGCAGATGTGATTAAAGGTAGAGTATCAGCATTAACCCAAGCTGGCTAATTTGGTACGCACAGCAGCATCATGGCTTGCTTTCCCCAGGATTCAAGGTAAGCAGATACACCCTGTGCTGAAGCTCCTGGTGCTGAGTCTGGTTTGCTCCAGGAATGCAGTTTAAAGCCAGTGCATGTCTGGTTACGTGGACTGTAATTGTGCCTTTAGAATTGCATTCGAATCCAAGTTATATTTTATAATTTAAACATATTTTGTAAATTAACATTATTGTGCTAGGCATGTGTTTACTGTGTGCTGCCTTTTGTGTGTGTGTGTTTTGTGGTCTGGCTTTTTATTTGTATTTGTTTCTCCATTTCCGTTATAGCCTAGAAGAGAAGGAAAGATCAGGAATCTGCCTCTTTCACAGGCAGTGAACTGAGACTGATTTTTTTTTCTGTCCAGCATGGGGTAGGTTAAAGTGATAGAGACATAGGAATAAAAAATATCTGCCTCAGCACTAGATTAATAGATGGATCCAGCCACTTGGATCCATCAGTCATTTTGGAGCTTGTTACCTCCTTTCAACTAGTCATGAAGCTGTTACAGCTAGAATTTATGTAATAATCAGATGGCATTTCCCCCCCCCTCCGCCTCGTAGTCAATGTAAACAAGATAGTGTCTTCTTTCAGAGCTTCAAACATCCTGCAGTGTCACTTGGGACGTCTGACTGCCAGATCATTAGCACAGCCTTTAGGGATGTGTGCAGCTTCAGCGGCAGGGGAAAGAATAGATCTGAATAGGTTGGTGTGCAGGAGTTGTACCAGTGGCTGTTTTCAGGGGTGTTGCTATATACCCTCTTAATTCCTTAGGTGTTCCCGAGTGAGAACTGTGTCTTTGCATAAGCTGATCACCATTTCCTCTGTGACAAATTGTAGTTCATGGCAAGCACTGAGGACCCTGCAGACGTGTGAGTGCACCTCTGAAGCTCACGAGCGGCGAGCGTTGAATCCTGACCGACTGCTATGGCTGGGAGTTTTGCTGCTGACTCTGATGGATGTGGGATCAGAGCCTGCTTTTGAAGTGATAGCCCAATCCAAGCAGGGCCAAGAGAGCACTGAAGGGTTTTGGTTGGGTTTCCCCAGTAGTGAGTGTGTGTCTTGTCTCATTTTGTGTATTGTGGCTCTTTGCTCAGCTTTCCTTTTTCCTGCGAGCTCCTCTCTGCAGCTGTTTCCTGCTGTTCCTGGTGTTAGCTGGGCAGTGGAGCAGAGAGAGCTGCACTTGTTTCCTTTGTGTGGCATTGGTACAGGCTGGGGATCGAATGGGGCAGCCCAGTTTGCCACTGTCACGTTGATAATCTTAGAGTGAGAGAGATCTGGGCTGCCTTTGGTCTCCCAGAGTGTCCGGAGCGGGCAGCCTGGCAGCTCTGCCAGGCAGAGCCTATCGGGGCATGCAGCAACCACGTGGGGCCTTGATCTGCCTTCCAAAGAAAACCAGGCTGAGCAGTAGCCTTATGTCTTCTCCAAGCATGGAGTTGGGAGGAGCTCCTGCATTCCTCTATTTAGACACACTTTGAAGGGCAGCATTTTGGGAGCTGCCTGAAGTTTGAAATCCCTTGCCTTGTAAAGCAGCACCTCTCAGTTGACTCTAACGCGTTATTCTTCTACCATGAGCATCTCTGAGCAATGTCTCTACTTCACCAAAGCAATCTTGGGATCACTACTTGCTGCTTATTACTGCTGCAGTGTATTATGGTGTTATTATTGCTACATCTCTGAACAGCCAGAGGGCAGAAAAAGCCAGAGGGGAGAAAAATGCTTTTTGACTTCCCTGACCGTGTTGAGATTGTGAGTTCAGCTCACGGCCCGTGGTCTGTAGGTAGCTTCAGTGAGCCTTCTGGGGATGATTCAGCATGCGACGTAATTAATCATGACTGCATGGAGAGGGTAAATACTGAGCAACTGCTTAATGTCTCCTCTAGCTCAGGAACTTGGGCACATCAAACAAAACTAGCAGGTGGCACGCTCAGAACAAATGAAAGGACTTTTCCTTGTATTGTTTACATAAAACTTTATAACTCATTACCACAGTAGTCCACAAGTTACAAAAGTTTCTCTGGATTCAAAACCAGCACAAACAAATTTGGAGAGGAAAAAGCCTTCAAGGTCAGCTAATGCTAAAGATAAAATGTTTGGCTCAGGGTGTGCGTCTACTGTAGATAACGGGAGGAAGAAGGTGTCTTGAAGTATCACTGGTGGAAAGGGCAGGCATATGCTTTCCTTCTGGCTTCTGCTTTGTGGCAGGATACTGCACTAACTGGACCTTTCATCTGACCCAGTGCAGCCACACTCTCCTCTTTAACTGGGGTCCAGAATGCCGTGGCTCTTCTTTGATCAGTGGTACTATGGGCTCTATCTGCTAACGTGAGTTTGTGAGAGGAGCTGGAAGAAGAGTGTAATTTTTCTGGTTTACTACAAATCTCTTGTAGAGCAGATGATAAACAACTTTGTTTTACATTTAAGAGCTTGCTATTTGTTGACAGTGGTCATGCTGACATCTTTCTGCTGTTCATGAGTGAGATACCTGTGTAGGCAGTAGAAGCTCAAAAATAAATAAATTTTGGATCTCATTTCTTAGAATAATTTGCTTACTCGTTTTCATTTCTCTGCTAACTAGTTACACAAGGACAAACTGGGATGAGTATTCCTTTGTATCAGAGCAGGTGGAAGTATTTTGGCCTGAAAGTATTTAAAGTACAAAAGATAGAATTAAAGGGCAGAAGGCAGCAGATGAAGTCATGGCTTTGTCTTGGACACAGAGAGGGAGGAGGAAAAAAAAAAGATACGGAGAGACATTACAGAAGATTAGTACCTAGTGAATTATTTATAGAGAGAAGGGGAGATCCTAGAAGGTACTGGAATATTTTCAGTCTTGTGGTGGGATTTTTGAGACCACGTTGCATTGTTGAGGGGGCAATTAGGAACACTTTGGTGGAACAATCTAAGGATTATGGAACTGGGAGTTGGGGTCTGATTCTCCTGGTGTATCTGGGTATCTGAAGCTAGTTTTCATTGTTCTGAGATGTGAGGAGGCTCCACAGAATTTCCCAGGGAATGGATGAAACAGTCTGGAAGTGTTTGGTCTTTAGGGAAGAAGCATACTTTCTCCAGCTTGGTTTTTATTTATTCCAGTTATTGTTAACACAGTCCTCACATTCCTAAAAGAGATCTCTGCGTGTACATGTTTCTGTTTTGGGAAGGGAAAAGGGGAGATAAGGTGTGCTTTTGTTCCTTGCTTTTGTTTTGTTTGCTGTTGGGTGGCTGAAAAATAAATGCTTGTTGCTAGTTATAGCCCAGTCCCTTGGGCATCTAAGGGTATTACTCCACATTAGTACTGCCCTTCTACGCAGTGTTTGAATTCCCCATCTGCTCCCACTCTCCCACACAGACATGTGCCTCCTTTGTCTCTTCACATCCAAACAGGAATTAAAGATCCTGGAAGAGGAAAGGGAGTTCACTGTCTTCAAGAAGAGATTGCCACTCTACCACCACCACTTTTGTTAGTGTCCTGTAACCCCAGAAGACCGACAAAGTGCTCAGTTTCCAATACAATGTCAAAAATGCACATTTTGTTTTAACCTCTTTTCTACAATTGAAAAGCAACTTTTATTTAACATATTTAGATCTTTTCACACTGAGATTATGAAGCCTAATTTGAGCCTGTTAAACTTTTTCTTGGTAATCCATAGGAAAGCACAGCTGTGCTAGAGAAAACACACAGTTTGGCCAGGATGGCTGCGCCAGGGCAGCCTGCAGTGTTCCAGAGATCAAAGTTGAAAACAGACGTGCCAGTCCTTGATAATGCCTTGTATTTAAGCACACGATACCACAGAATGTGCACTTGCTGCTGGTAAATATTGCTGCTGAGCTTTGGCCTGTGAGTCTGTGAGCCTGCAGCCTGCCTGTGCTGTAGCTTTAGCAGCAAGGTACGTCCTGGCAACTTGGTAACTGTGAAGTAAGGTAGGAGAGACTGAGTTGAGTAGTTAGTTGTAATGAAACAGTCATCTGGTTACGTGGTCATTCCTTTTAAATTAAAGTAAACAATGTTAAGGATTTTTTTATTATTATTATTTTAAAGAAATATTTCTGCAAATCACAGTTTCACCCCTCCTGGTTCTTTTTTTTTTCATTGCTTATGTGGGAAAACTAGCACATTTGTTTAAGGATAAACTGGGAAGTCTGTGGTTTCCAGCATGCACATTTTGAATAATATTTATACAGACTATTATTTAATGGGCCATATAAATATTTATCATATGCTGCAGCCCTTTGATCATAAATGCTTGTTTGAAAAGCCATTCTGTCCCTGCTGTGATTTGCAGAGAAAGAGGCCATTGCTGGTTTACTGCTTGGAGGGAATTTTGGCTGCTTGTCCTGTCTTAGCAGTTATAGTCATGAACTAACACAGTCAAGCTGGACATGTCTTTTAAATTTTTTTTTTTTCCTCTCTTTCTGTTTGCAAATTCAAATATCAAGTTGTAAATATGAGGCCCTCATTCTGCAATGGAGAGGCAAAACTATATTGAAGTTTTGGAGGCCTTTTTTCTTCGTTGCAAGAAGCCAGGCTTCCTGTGTTAGGTACTTCAGGGGTATAGAAGGTAGTGGTATTATCACCACTGCTTGGGAAGTCCTGTCGTTCATGCATCAAATATTTTGGTGTCTTGTTAGGCATATTGTGCTTGAGGAATTGACTTACCTGACTGGACTTTTAGAACCTTTTATTTCAATCATTTTTCTGGTTTGCTGTTTTCCTCATGTTTTTATTGACTGCAGAAGCTGTATACTAAGTATCCAGTAGATAAAAAGCTCAAAACAAAGTTTTATTTACAAAACAAAGTTCAGCTTGCACATGGCAATGCACGTTGGTGTCTGGATTCCAAAGCATGAAGTTTGTGCTGGGATGTTTTTCTACCTCTGAACTCCATTGAAGTGTTTCTCCATTTCTGATTTGGTGTTTCCTCTTGTACCAAAGGAGTCTCCTGTAAACAAAACTGAATTACAACGTTCTTCTGTAAATTCTTATTACTTTGGCTAAATACTTTCCACCAACCTCACTGCTGAGTTCTTAACTTCTCAAGAAATACCTGTAGACAGAGTACCAAATTGGTGATACCTATGACCTAGAGATGACAGCTCTTTTTGTGGGTCTGGATGACAAGCTGGTGGCATACCAAGTGAGTGGTATTCCAGAAAAACCCTTGGCATCAAATTATGCTTTTGTGATGCTGTACTGTGAGCAGCCTTGGTAACTTAGTGCTTGCTGTGCTTTAAAAAAAGGATTAATATGTACTTTTAGTCTTTTTTTCTTTATTCTTTTTTTTTTTTAATAAGATATTGAAGTATTGCTTAGTAAATCTAGGTGAGCTTTACTCCACGCAAAGCCAGTTAAAATAGGTTTGTGGTTCTTGGTTTTGGACTCTGTCACTTAACCCTGTCTTACGTCCACTGATTTACAGAAATAAACCAGTAGATCTGCATAGGCTGGTGGGTATGGCCTGAGCACAGAAACAAACTCAGCTTCCTGAGCAGTCACTCACACATGCACGTCCTGGTTGCTTAGTAAGGAAAAAAGGAAAGTAAACATTACATGGGCTGATTGGATTCCAGGTTTCAAATGTTTGTGGGAAGAATCCAATGCAAAGCCATAATTTTAAGTGCTGAGTAGGAGGTACTATGAGCTTAATTCTCTAACATCTGTTAAGCTTGTTCTCTAAGTAGCAAAAACACATTAATGAGCTAAAATCAAGGCTGCCCTACAAGGAAGAGAAACAAAAATTCAGAGAAATATTGTGCGTGTGTGAGAAGGAGGCAGGATGTAAAATACCCCTTTTGCTGTTTGCATTTTGTGAAAAGCAAGGAAGAAAAAAAATTGCCTATGTTTTAAGAAAAAAATAAATCTGCTTGTGGTTTGTTCTCATCTTTTTATGAGTCAGCAGCGAAAGGCAGTGCTGAAATAGGGAAAACTGTGGAAATTCGTGAGATATCAGGAACAATCTTCTGCAATTTCTTCATAGTACAATTTCTTGCGAGTAGGTAGCAGCATCTGCAGCCAGCCTTTAAAGCTTTGAGGACGTGGAGTGCAAAATTAAAAGTGAGCATCATCTGTTGAAAAGAATGTCTTAAAACTGCTTTTACAGCCAAGGGCTAAGAGGAAGATGCAGAGTGCTGTAAGTATCCCCAGCTGACAGATGCAGCATTAATCATGGGTATCAGAGTTGTCCTCTCTGTGACAGAGGCATTAGCTTTTGTTAGTCTGACCAGGTCATAGAGCCAGGGCCAAGAAAATAAAGTGAGCTTTCTTGACAATATTCTTAGGTGTTAGACTCATGGCACACCATTATTTTTAGCTGATTGCTCATCGCTTGAACAGATGACCTTGCTTAACGAGATTAGTGTGTATTGCACCTAATCTACTGGGCAGAATCAGTATGATGAAAGAGAGCAGCCAGAATTTCCATCAGTACCACAGTATGCTGTATAGCTTTTATTTTTTCTAGTTTCTGGCATTGTTAGAAGCTCATGAGCTGTGAAACTTCCTCTAGTGACCCTGCCATGGTGTGTGCAGCATGTCGTGTGGTAACTGGAAGTCTAGATTTCAAGCTTCAGGCAGTACAAAATGATTGTATGGGACAGGGTTGTGATAACAGATCTCCACAGACTAACCACATTTCCATGGACCATTTAAAGGGTGGGATAAGGGGAAGCTGGATAGGTTTCTGTAGCCAAGGTGCTGGCTTATGTTGGTTCAAGTGCAAAGGAAACTGTCCTAGTTCAGTTGTTACACTGTTTGTTATACAGAATGATGCTTGGAGTTTTTGGAGATAAGAGAATAACTTTCTCCCCCCTTCCTTCTTGTTCTTTATTTTACTTGCTAATAGATTTGTAATAGCCACCACAGTGGTTACAAGCCAGCCACAGATGTGAACAGCTGTTTACATTGTGCCAACGCTGTTCAAACTGTCACCCAAGGATATATCTTGACCTTTACTTGAGATGTTTCAGGAGGGAAAAAGAAAGGCTTGGTTTTCTGTCATGTAGAAATAAAACAAGTAATAAACATAGCTTCCCAAGTTCAGTACAATTTATGTGGCTATATGATGACCTCTTATTGTCTGAAAGCAGAAGGACTTGCACCATTTTCTGTTTCACTGCATTTTCTATCAGGCTTTTGATATACTTTGCCACAAAACTCTGAAAAAAAAAAATAATTTATTGTTCTACTAAGCAGGACTTTCCAAATCTTTTCCCTTTCACCTTTGCTCCTCCCACCAACCCATCTTCAATATACAGAAGCAATCCAGGTCACTTCTTTGGGGAAGATGGGCTGTTTCTAAGTAGAGCCACTTTGGTGCTCTGTAAATACTGTGTCTTCATCACATTAGAATTGATCCGTTCAGTTTCTGGAAATCAGAAGCTATGTGTCAGCTGAGTTTTGTGTTTCAGAGACTTCGTAGATTGATACAAGCACTGAACTTGGTGCTTGCCTGATGTTTCAAATGCTTTGTATCAGCTTTTAGCATTCTCCCAGATTGAGTAAAATGTAAATGTTCACTATTAATTAAGGACAAACTGTGAGAAATTAAGTGCAGTGCATTCATCACTGTGTTAAATGTGAAACAGTTAAACAAGGTAGTGAAAGAAGCAACTCACTGTGAATAATTAAATCAATTAACTTAACCTCACTTAGTTTTTGTAGGTTGTCAGAGAGTAGGCAGAGGTTTCCTGGGTTGCTTTTGTAACACATTTTCAGCAAATTATTTTCTGAAATTTTAAAATCGTGGGGATTGATAGTGGGGAGCTCTTAGAAGCCTGACTGCTTTGTTTTTCAGGTTTGGGTTTGTTTGGTTTTTTTGTTTGTTTGTTGTTCGTTTTGTTGTGTTCTTGTTTCTTAAGGGCTAAAAATGAGGTTGTATGTACCAGATTGTCACCAAGTTATTTTAATTATCAGCATCACCACTTTTTTGAGAGGGGAAACTGTTTTCAGATTCTGCTGAACGTGAGCCTGACTCATTCAGCAGTTACCTGCCACTCGTTAGTTGTTTGTCTTTATGGGGAGCAGCAGCTCTTGGGTCCTGGTTCCTTTTCAGGTCAGGGTTCAGCGGAGCCGGGCACAGCACCTCTTCTGCTGCTTAGGAGTAGGTTTTGTTTGTGTTGAGGCACTGACGTGTCCATGGTGGTTCTTACTGTCTTGTCCAGAGGTGAATCCAACTTACCAGGTATCAGCAGCTTCCCCATCTTCCAGAATTCAGGAAAACCCAGGAATCTCTGGGTTGAAATTTCCTTTCTGTGTGAAGCACCAGCTTCTGATAGCTCCTGAGTTTGGAATTGTACCTCTTCTTTCCCTTCCTTTCTCCTTCCCTCTTCTTCCCTTTAAGTAGACACAATGCTGCATGACCACAGCACATTTCCTTGATTGTATTAAGTGTGGGAACTTTATCATAGCATCCCTATTATTGCATGCAAATTCAGAATTTGCTTTTCAGGAGCTTCTGTGCCGTGCAGCTTCTACACAAACATTTGAAGAAAAGCAGTACTAGTGCAAGACTTGAAAACTCCAATTAATTAAAAAACATTGAGTGAAGACTTGCTGCAAAAAACAGTTATCAAGAAAAGTGCCTATGCAGCATCTTTCCTGTTCTGTTCAACAGAGTTTTCCATCATCAGTCATTTTGTCTGTTTTTAACACCTGTTTCTTTTATTTTTCCCCAACAGGTTTTATTAAAAATGCACAGTGAGAAGAAGACTCCAGTGAAATACTATGTTGGAATTGATGTTGGGTCAGCAAGTGTTCGTGCAGCTTTGGTGGATGAGTGTGGGGCAGTAGTGGCACATGCAGATCAGCCAATCCAAATTTGGGAGCCCCAGTCAGACCACTACGAGCAATCCTCTGCAGACATCTGGGCTGCTTGTTGCTCAGTCACAAAGGTACGTGCAGAAAACGAAGGACATGTGTGTGTTGCAGATAGCTCTTCAAGTTTTGAAAGATTATGGTCTTGCAGTCACTGGCCTTTAACACCGAGCTGTGTGAGTGCTGAATTACTGTGTGACTTGGAACCATCCTTGTGTGTTGAAGGCACCTTGAGGCTATGGCTGATGTAGCCTCACAATGTGTGTTCTGTAGGTGAGGAGCTGAAGGCCAGAGTGAAAGAAGCTTGTGCCACAACTGAAAATAGACTGGAAAACTTTCCTTTGTGCTTCTAGCTCAGGGAGAGGACTTACCCGCTGCCTTCAGGGTGCACGTCTGTGGGGTTTGTTTCACTGGTGTGTATTCTACCCAGGAGACAGTTCTTTGAGGAGTCCAGGTTGCTCAGAACCTGGTAATGCAGGTAGTTAGAGATGTGAATTGAGTCACGAAGGAGCATTATTATAGAGAAATTGTAATCTGATTTGTGGATGGTGCCTAACATAATGTCTGTCACTTGTGAGCATCATTATAAGAGATCTGGTGTTATAAGATGAAAATAAATTATATATGTGTCTGGTATCAAGCATAAAACCAGATTGAGATGAACCTTAGTATAAGGGAAAATGTGTACCCTGTGATCCAAGGATCTTCCCTGTCCATACTGGTGGTAAATTAGTGACTTTGCTTGGCAGTGCACACGTTCAGCCATTTCATCTTTCTTAATAAAGCCCCAGCCTGCTCCACGTTCTAAGGTTGGCTTTTTAAATATTCATGATATGCTTGGTAATTTGCAGATGGAGAGTTCACCCATTCTCTTGTTATTGATCAGCCTTTTCAAACATTAATGAGCTTGGCTCTGCAGAAATGCCCTGAGATGAAGGAGGCGAGGTGAGGGGGAAGGAGGAAGAAGAAGGGAGTGACAGGACTGATGGGGAAGAACAGCTTGATGTTAAAGCAAAGCAATTCTTTTAGTCTGCTTATTTGATTCTGCTCTCCATGAATTGCTTTGTTCTTGCTCTGGACCTCTTTAAACAATTTCTCTTACATGTAAGCAATAAAAGATGGTCTCTGAAACTATAGCTATAGAGTGCCAGTAAAAGACTGGCACTGGAGCAAGGCTGGTGAAAGTCTTCCGTTATAGCACTAATTAAAATAATGATATTTTTATTGTTGCTGAGAAGTGGCAATTTATTACTGTGTTACATTTTAGGTGTCTTGCAACCTCACTTGGCACTTAATCCAAGTGGGTGTTGTATTTTTTTTTCCACTGCTGCTGGAAGCTGTGAGGTTCAGACCTTTTTGGGTCCTGATTGTGGTGTTTGTTCTTTGGTTTGTTTTTTTCTTCCTTTTTATTTTTTTAAGTCTTCCCAAAAGTGTGCTGTCTAAACTCTTGGTAGCAGAGCTTTAGAAAAGCTGGGCACCACAGAAGTGCTAATGCTGCTACAGGTTTTGATCAACTTGAATTTGGAGTGCCTTCACTTTTTGCAAGGCAAAAAGCAGTGGCACAATATTACCAAAGCAGTTCTAGAAGACAGTTGCTTCCACAGCTGGGAACTGAGTGAAGTAACTGATGGAAACATTTGGCCCTCATTCTGTGTTTGTGTTTCACAGGCAGCTCAACTCCAAGCTTTTAGAAAAGAGAGAAAAGTAACATTGCTAGTTTTCTGCTACTTTTATTTTCTGATACTTTTGTGCTTCCAGGACTGTGGCTAGTAAAATAAAAAAAAAATCAAAGAACTTTCCATGGACCTTTGAATTCAGTTTTGAAAACCAAAGCATTTTGGGTCATTTGGGGTATTTTTGATTAGAGGTGTTAAAGAATACTGAATCTCAAGAAATCTGGAGTTTGAGCCTGTGTTTCTAACTTGCAACTGATTTTCTATACGCATTTGTTTATGTGTTACCTGCATATAATATATGGACATATTTGTATTCACGTGTGGTTTGTATGTCTGCAGAAAGTTGTGTGTGGAGTAGATCCAAGCTGGATTCGAGGGCTTGGGTTCGATGCCACGTGTTCCCTTGTTGTCGTGGATAAACAGTTCCAGCCTTTGGCAGTAAACCGGGAAGGTAGGATTCCAGCACAACAAGTGGTGTTACTCTGCATGTTTTGCCACTCATGTGACCTAACTTTTAATTTCGTCCATATGCCAGTTTGTGGGGCTGACTCTTGGAGATCCAGAAGATACAAAATCTTTTTTTCCGGTTTTACTTTTTTAATTCTACTGCAAAATTAAATTTGAGAGGAGAATTACTGTTTAGCCAAGTGTTTGGCATCCTGAGATCAAATTCATTCATCTTGGCTCAGAAAGGCTGCTTCTTAGAGAAATCTATGCTCATTTTTCTTTTCTGCATGTTTTCTCCTTCAGACTATACTAATCATGGCTTTGGTACTGTGTACAAGTGCCCAGCCACGCTGCCTGAAGGAATGCTAACAATGGCAGTGTTAGTATAGTCTAACTCCCTTAGTATAGTCTTGCTTGGAGCTGCAGGCAGAAGGCTCAGCTTGTGTATTTTATTACACTGCTATTTTGTCTTTGTCTAGGACAATGATAAACTTCAGAAAGTCTGACTTTTTCCTAAATTACTTTTTTAAATTAGTTTTTGAGTTGATAACTCAGAAGACTCAGCTCTGTATTGCACTTCTTTCAGTGACTCCAGTTGAAGATGAGGTGTGTGCTACACCAGTAGTTACAGAGCCATAATCACAATTCTATGTATGTTCCCTTTTAATTCTCAGATGCATTTGTCATCTTATCCTTCTCAAAAAGACCAGCTTTGTCCCCCAAATGTCCTTCTCTAAATTTAGATGAGATTATTTATTTTTCAGTTTGAGAGTTTCTTCCAATCTATTCAATGCCTAATGATGTCTGAGGCTATTTTGGTCTATTGAGTCAAATTCAGTTCTCATTTTTTATTTTCTGATAACCCCAGGAACATTGAGTTTACACAGTGTTGTTAAATAGAAGGCCAAGAATGCACTGAATTCTGTCACACTGTATGGGCATGAAGTGGTGGGGCTTCAGGCAGTCTCATGGTTCAATGTTGTACTTCAGTCCATGCTGGAAATATTGGTGTGCCTCATACTTCTGTCTTGTCTTGGAGGATGTTTTCAAGATTATGCATGAGTGGCTGTGTCACAAAGTTGAGTGTGCAGTGTACTTAGCAAGAGAGGACTCTGAAGTGTTGTCTGGATTACTGTTCCACGTGTCTTCTTCTCTTGTGTCATGCAGACTTGACAAATGCTTTTTCCTTCCACGTCCAAAATGAAAGCATTTCAGCAAATTACCTGAAACTGTATTTGTGAAAGGAATGAGGGTAGCTCTTCCATAGCAGTAGGAGAGAATCCCTGTAACTAGCTAGCTGGCTGATTAGCTGAGTTAGTAAGTTACAATATAATCAATCAGTTTTTGTCACAGTTATAGTTCTTAGTCACCAAAATGCTTCTTTATATTTTTAAGTAAGTATGTGTACTTTGTCAAGAAGTTTGGGGTTTTAGAATGAAATATAGTCTACAAGAGCATGGCATTGCAGTGTTCTTAGTTGCTCACAAACCTGATTGGCTTCAGCCAGCATTCTCAGTGCATGACATGTCTTAGAGTTGGCTCAGAGGGCCAGAATTTTATCTGTAGATAGCTACTGTGGATAGAATTTAGAATATAGAAATAGAATTTGAGTTTTCCATGTAGAAGTGGAACTGTAAAGCAACTCAGAGTCTAATAACTTACAGTACTGAGGTGGGGTTAAAACAGGCCTAAAATAATCTCTTTATATGTCTATTTTTGTTCTTCTCAAGGACAAAACCATAGAAATGTTATTATGTGGATGGACCATCGTGCAGTCAGTCAAGTTGAGCGCATCAATGCCACACAACACAGGGTTCTGAGCTACGTAGGGGGAGTGATGTCTGTGGAAATGCAGCCACCTAAACTGCTATGGATAAAGGAAGTGAGTACATCTAAGACTGTAGTGCATTTTTACCAATTTTTACTAATTGACCCTTCTGAGAATGAAATTTGAGAACAGCACCATTTCAACATTGGGTATACTGGCCAGAGATACGGCCTTTGAGGCACTTCATCCAACAGTGAGAGGATGTGTGGTATCTTTGGCTGCTGGTTCAGTTAAATCTTCAATGTAGTACCATTCCATCTGTAGGACATGGACCATGTGTAGGGGGAAGGTGCTCTGTTTGTAACGTGGAACTCTACTGCTGTCTTGTGTTTAAATTTTGTGTGTTACAGAATGACATATGGCCTTTTAACAATAACTGTCAGATGAAAGAAATACTTGCCACTTGAATTTTTTATAACCTCCTTCAGCTTGGCTTTTACATTTGGTATCAGTGATGCTTGCTGTCATTTTAACAAAGCCCAAATGTAAATGACTTGCTGCCAGTTTCAAGCACCCCAAGTCTTCTGTCCTTACAAACATGAAAGATCATATAGTAACAAGGTGCAGATTGGAGAAAGTCAAAGGAATTAATTGGCAGAAGCAGGTACTGACAGATTAATGATCATAGAGGATAATTAATGTTGTTTGTAGATGTCATACTGAAAAATGAGTATCTATCTACAAGTTCTTTCCTTCTTGAGGTATGATATCATATGTCAGTCATTTTATAAATAATAAAAGATAAGCTGTAAAAACCTTAAATGAATCCATTGTTTACATTTTTTTTATATTGCAAGGTCTGGAATGTCAGTACCAGGCTGGTCAGGAAAGTCTGGATTATGGGTTCTTCAAACGGGGTCACTTGAAGCCAACGCTGTGGCCTCAAAGTGCTCTGATGTAATTGCTATAGTATAGAGGGGAGAACAAGTATTGCAGCACTTGTTCCCTCCATGAGCAAATGGGTAGGAAATAGAATTCACCTTACCCTACGTGCCAGCCAGTAGCAGAGGTTGCCTGGCAGAAGGGCATTAGAGAACAGGGCTTGTTCATATGTCCCCTTTCAGCTCCTGACGTAGCGGCTTAAAGAGATTATTATCCTTAAGAGAAGGTTTTTTACCTCAGTTATCTGCTGCTGAGCTGCTCACGCGACATTTCCTGCACCCTGAGTGGACTAGCAAAGCCCTGCTGTTAAACTGCTTAAGCTTACCCTGCTGAACTCAGCCCCCTTATGCAACATCTGCAGCAGCACCTCAGCTGGCTCCTCAGAAGGAACCTCAGTGGTTATTGCGGAGTTGGTTGTCATCAATTGAGATGTGGGCATGTAGTGTTAAAACTTTTTAGCTTTGGAGAGTTATGTCTTGGAGTCTTTGCTTCTTGCTTCTGTACTTGTTGCAAAGTAGGAGGGTGAAAGGAATTGTGTGAAGAGTGACAGTTTATTTTCGGTGCCAATCACAGTAATGTGCATGTGTATTCCGTGACACTTTGGGCTTGCAGCAAAGGTTCATGTTAGCCTCTGACAGATGAAATTCAGCCTCGTGTAATGCAAGTGTTCTCACTCTGGGCTGAGGAAGGCAAATTTCACAGTAACTTTGAATGTCATGATCTCCAAAAGAGAGCTAAAACACCATCATTCAGTGGAGTGTCTTCACATGGTCTACAAATAATAAAAACTTATGTCTCTTCAGATTAATTGTAATTAATATTTTATAGAGGAGGAATAAACTATGACACAGGTATGAAAGGCATGAGCAGGAAAAGTACTCTATAAAGTGGTACTTAATGTTTCCTTCATGGTTTTTGAGTTTTATAATCTCTTTTCTGTGTTTTAGGGTATTCTCAGTTCTTTGGAACTCTTAACTTTTTTTTTTAATCTTCAAAGTTTATTTAGGCTAGCATAAATATAAATGTTTGGTTTAGAGTTTGTTGCTTAACCGATAAGTATTCAGGATTTCCCTTGACTTTCCCATGTTCCATGCTCTAAGGATTCAGTCATATGAAACTGCAGTCCTGCTAATACAAAATGAATTGCACAAATGTGACTGTAAACTGTATTAATTTGTTAAGAGTCATTTAGGAGACTAGCTAGATGTGCTTTTGGACTAAGTTATTTAAGGTATTGATACTAAAGTGACCCTTTGGTCTGTTGTTATACCTGTAAATTAGCTGTGGGTCATTGTCATCAAAGCTTCCCTCTCTCTTTTCATGATGCTAACCGGACTATGGATGACCACATTAGGAGATCCTCTCTTCTCATTTATTGCCCTGGGCTCTCCTAACTGTAGTAGCTGGAAACTTGTCCTGTGGGAAGAAGACTCTGAGATACATAGGTCAGTTCAGCAGTATTACCAAGTCTTTAGTGTTTAGACTGGCTCTCAAAGAGAGCAATAGAACTTGTATTATTTTAAGAATTTTCATCTAAGCAATTGAAGTATTACTGAAGAATATGACTTTGCAAATTTGCTCTGAATTGGTTGAAAGTAATGAAGAGGGAGGAGAAAGGGGAGAGGACTAAGGTGACCTAACTGTGCTTTTCCATTTCCATCATCCTGTTAGTAGAATTGCACTTGAAGATGACCTCACACAGTGCAAGGAATGAGCTGACATCATTGTATGAGAAGGAGATGCTGGTCCTTATCTCTTGTGGCCTTCTTGTTACACTTGACTTGTATTTATTTGCAGATGGATGTTTCACTTTTTCTTTGAAGTCACTCTCATCTGCTTCTTTTTGACTTTCCATATAATGGTTTCTCTTTCACATTTCCTCTCCTTAGATTCTCACTGTACAGAGAATAGAGATTTAACTGGAGATGAGTGTATTCCTTTTTTCCAGCTCTTCATCTCTATTCCATTTTGGTTTTGAATTAAGAAACTAAACTATGAAGGCCTTTTGAGATCTCATGTTTGAATTGTATTGTCTTACATTCAGTTTGATCACTGCTGAAACATTTTACCCTCCGGCACCCAGTGGTTAGCCTACATGAAATTAATTGGGTGGCCTTGATGTTTGTGATTGCAGAGAGGTGTTCATGTGACAAAGCCATCACTGCAAGAGGAGTTTGCGTGTCGGGGACAGCTGTTTGCAGTAAATAGCCAACTGAATGCAGCTACTGTATAGCCCACGGGGCAGCCTTCTTGAAGTGTGCACATCTGTGGTCCACTTACCAGAAGCCTTGTATTTCTCTTCCTGTGTGGACCATGTGTGGTGATAAAGAGAGTCCAGTGTTAAATCTGAAATGTAAAACAACATGCATGTATGATCTTTATCAAAAGCTAAATTCCGTGGATACGGTCACATTTGACTTCTGAATGTGGTCAGCTGAATTAAGAACATTAACTATAGATGAAGCATGCATATGAACAGGAGATGTAGGTACATATTCCTTAACTTGGAAATGATTTTGCTGCAAATGTTTGTCAGTACAACAAGACTATGGATACAGATGCCCATGCTATGACAAATCAACATGAGAGCAGAGAGAGCATAGCTTAAACAGAAGTGTAAAAACTACAATGAAGGTTTGTCCAGCTCTAGAATTAGCCTGTTAGTATTTTTTTCCCCCAGAGGTAGTAGAAGGAAAATATCCTGTTTGCTAATTTCTGGATGGAAATTTTATGCTGGCTGTTGCCAAAACGAAAGGATACTTGTTATGTTTTCCTCATACTAATGACATTATAAATCAGCTATTTCTGAAAAATGCTAGTCCCATGAAATCAGAGATGCTGTAGTTTATTCTAAATGGGTGGGGGATGCTGGACTGGGAGTAGATATTTGTTTGGTAACTGTCTCCAGATGAAATGCAGTCGTCTTATATTGTTCTTAATATGGTGTGTAAGAGTAAAGAAGAGCCTCCCTTTAGCAAAAAATCCCACTTCCCATAGTGACTGGCTAGTATATCATTCCTCTGCAATTAGTAACTATAATCAGTAGGTTTTGAGTGATTTTCTCTATTGTTCTTTTTCTGACACAGTGGTCAGTGACCTTTCTGTATGTTGGAATTCCCCTCTTCAGTTACAGCTGCTGGTTTCTGCATCATTGTTCATCTTTCTGTACACCTGTGGCTTGCAGCTACCAATGGGATAATTTGCAGAAGCAATTAAAACATCTCTTTCCCTGGCTATGGAGGCAAGAAGAATAGTGGATTCTTCTTCTTTGTTGATGCGTATCTTCTCTGTTACTTGTTGCCTTTGCAGCTGGTGTTTTGTTGAATGTGACCGAATATTTTTCCAGTAAAATAAATAATAAATTGCATGTTAAGTGAGAATGAGTCCAAGCTCCTGAGTTTGGCCTGAACTCTTGAGTAGAATTGTTTATAAACTCTTCAACAGTTCTGTGTTATCAATATCCATACATAGTGCAGACATGTATGCATAAGTTGTACCTCAGACTGTTGAGTTTGGCTTTTAGTTGCAGTGGCTAAACAAGCAGAAGTACCCTTAAAAAAAAACCAACCAAAAAGGATTAACAGCTGGCAGGTTTGAAGCACCTACACTTCTAAGTATGTCCTACTTTGATCTCCCAGACAAATCTCTCCACTCCACTGCAGTGGGATGAGGCTTGCACACATGCACACAGGTTGTCCTTCTTGCCTTGCTACAGCTTAATGGGCCCAGTCTGTCCCTCTGTAGCCTTTTTGGACCTGGACTCTGATGTTTGCCTGATTTGTGCTGCGATGCTCAGGGTGCCTCAGGGATTTGAAGATACCTGTACTTGTCATAAGACACATAAGTGTCTTGGTGGTAGAGACAATGTGTTGCAACAATGCAATTTTCTCCCCATTTTCAGCAGTAGCCTTACTCTAAGAGGTTACTTTCCTAGGCCCCCCTGCCCCAGTTTCACCCTGTTAGTTAATTTTTTATCAGTGAGAATGCAACTGATAATTGTAAAATTGATCAGTTTGCTGTCTTGGCTCTGGCTGAAATTTCTGTGATTATCTGTAAGGAGCTCAAAAAATTATTATTTGGAGGTACAGTTGTTAAAAAAACCCAGAGAGAGACGAAGAAAGGGGACTCCATAAGTACCCCTAGAAAACAGAAAGATTGAATTAGTTTCTCTACAAGTAGAGTTTGGAGGGTGAGTCGCAGGATGTGAATACAGCATTGGGAACGTTCCCGGGTCTTTTAATGTGGTCACAGATTCCTGACTGTGAGTGAAAATAAATTAGAATTAACTTCAGTGAGTGTCGAAAACACGGAGACTTTTACATTTGTTTGGAAAAAGTAGCAGGGCATACTATGATTTTTTAATTTTTTTTTGTCTGTACTAATTAGTGATGACAAAGCATCAAGATGGCAAAGACTGAATCATTTGGATGTTCATGAAACGACATATTTTAGTGTCACTAACATGTGGCTTTTGGGAATTCCTGAAGTAAGAGAATAAGGATCGAAGGAGTATCTTTGATGAAACAGATCTGTTTGAGGAGAACAGTTAATTCTTAAACCAATTTCTTTTCTCATTAATGCTAATAGCCAAACTACTCCTGTTGCTTCTTGAAGACTGGCAGATATGTTAACAATATATAATGGCTTTTATTATCCAAGTAATCAGGCTGAATGATCTTTGCACTTAACTATGGAGCATCTTTGCGTTCACATATAAAGTTAATCTCTGATTTCAATTTGATATGAGTAGCAGGCACCTACATCTAGGAGGTGAGTTAAACCCGAGGGTTTAGGAACAGACATTCAAAGGTTGTACAATTTATGTTAAAAAGTTGTAACTGGAGCATTTCTTTTTTGAACTGAGCAGAAAAGCAGTAAGTTTTAGAAGCTTTTGAAGAACTAAACTCAAAGAAGACAGATTCTTTGCATGATCCAAAACTGGACGTTTTGCTTTTTTTTTTTTTGTACTTATACAGTTGCACCTTAGTTTCTGGAATTCATAGATTCCATTTCAGTGACTTTCTGAACTTGTAAGCTCTTAGTTTGATACCACACTGTAACTAAATTCAGTTATAATTAAATTTTAATTGCATTAAAATAAGGATGTGATCATGCCTGGCCTCTAATATCTGCATTCTAAACATTTTTTTGTTAGAACTTGGAAGAATCGTGCTGGCAGAAGGCAGGTTACTTCTTTGATCTTCCGGATTTCTTATCCTGGAAAGCCACGGGTGTCACTGCAAGGTGGGTTAATTCAAATGATTTGGTCACCCACATCTGTTTTCTTACGGATGTTTCTGCTTTAATTCGTTTTGACTGGACATGCTGTTATGTACATCTGTCTGTAATTCAGCCCCTTCAAAACATCTTGAACCTATCTTCTGCTTCCATTGGGCATTCCTGAACACAGTTGTTCCCGTGAGCAGTGTAATTCGTAGATACAGTGTGTTTCTACAACTGTCAGTTAAGTGGTCTTGTACTCCATTTTGGAACAGAAATATGATTGCTCTAGTTACTGAGAAATATGCTTCTAGTAATTCTTTGAAATTTCTTTTTGTTGACAAAAATGTATTGACTTCTTTGAGAACTGGAAGAAAACTCTTCCTTTGCCATGTGGGAGGGATGCGGTGAAACGCTGTTGAAGAGGATCACAGTGAAACACAGCAGCTGTATTGGTCCCCAGAAGGACCCTGGAATATTTGCTGAGTAGTTTAACAAAACCCTTGGAGAGAACCCCCTTAAAATCTTGTTTAAAGTGACCAGGACAAGTTAATCATGTTTGCAGATTAACGAGTATTTGTGAAAAGTGAGGTACAGTATTCTTTATTTAAAATAAAATCTTGTGGATCAATTACATGCCCAACTCAGTATAGTTCATAATTATTTCTCCTGCAGGTTGTGGAGCTGAATCTGTGCAAAATTAGTCTAAAATGAAAACTGGTTTTAGTCTCTCTGGAAATGGAAGACACCTTTGCATCAGATATGATTCTTTTTGAATGCTCATTCTCCCTAATTAGTTGCCATGATGGACAGCTATTATTAAATATCTGACATTACAGAGTGGCAAAGTGCTATGTTTGACTTAAATTAGTCATACAAGGACTTGATAAATGATAATTGAAAGATAGGATCTCAAATCTTCCTTCCTTTAGACTTTCAGTTAAATTCTGCTGTGTGCTGTGTAACTATGAACTATGTAACAGCAGAATGACTCTCACCCCAAAGATCTTGCAATCCAAGTAGTCCTGTCAACTGACCCAACTCTAACTCCAAGAGGATAAATCCCAGGCTCCCAGATGATATGCCATGCAGGGTCTCCAATTTTGTCAAGCAAAAAAAAAAAACAAATCAAAAACCAAAACAAAAAACCCCCGAACAACAACGAAACCTAACCAACCAATCAAAAAACTCAAACAAAAAAGCTGCAGAGGATTCTACTCAAAAGTAGAACTGACTAAATATTTGCTGGCAAGTTCATTTCCTAAGAGATGACACCTTGATTATTCAAAAACTTTTGGATTGTCTTGATGAATGTCATAAGGGAGAAAGCAATGTTGCAAAAGGCTTCCTGGACAAAGTCTTCCCATCACCCTTTGGTTGAGTCTCTTCTATTTTGGGTAAAATAGTTCCTTGTACATCCTCCTTTGCTGCCTTAATGTGCTCCCCAAAATTAAGCCCATTGTTTTGGCTCTGATGGAATATCTTAGAGGGAAACAAAGGAAGAAGAAAAAGACAGGAAAATAAGGCCAAGAAATGTTTTGTTGGAATCAAAGCTACTTTTATTTTCCTTCCTCTGCTCTCCCCAGTGCACACCTGTTTCTTGGGAGTTTCCTTGTAGTTTGGTGAAGTAAAGTAATTTCTCCTGCATATGCTTGTAACAGGAGGGAAGTGTGAATTTATCAAGTAGAAGATTCTTACTGCCTTTTCTCCCTCTGAGCACAAAGGAGCCTATTCACAGGGCAAGACACGTTGTTAGTCACTGTGAATCAGAGCTTGGCCCTGACAAAAGAAAGATTTATTTTTTTTAAAATTTGTTTTGGTGATGGAGGTTTTACCAAAATAAATGCAATTCCAGGGGCATTTTTGTAGGCAAGACTTCTGCATGCATTGAAACTCTTACTCTTGCTGCTTGAAATTTTTAAGGGGCTATTTAAAACATTTTTGATGTATTTAACATTTAAAAACTATGTATAGTCTTTTTGGCTTCGGTAGAGACTCTGCAGTGCACGAAGTTGAGTAGTGTGTGAGATCAGGATTTGAAGTGTTTGAAAAGCAGTTCTTGATGTATATTTGAGTATGAAATTGTTTGTCTCTCACCTTTAATTCTGCTGGCTTGAACTGCCTTGTGGCCAGGTTTTTTTCCAGTGGATGTACAATAGTCAATGCTTCTTGCCTGGAAGGTGGAGACTCAAATGTATCCTGAGATTTTTACCTACTGTCTCTGAAATTGCTGTGTATCTCTCCAGCCAGCATCCACCCATCAGTCGCAAGCGATAAGTTCCAAATCGTTGATTCCCATTGTTCCTGGAAGATTGTTGCCTGTGATGTTCCATATTAAAAATAGTTAGTTTTTATTATTTTCTCCTTTGGGTTGATGAAAGGCCATTGAATTGTTCTGAATGATCCAGACTGCTGACTCTTCTGCATTAAAAATGTTACTGACAGCTCTGTAGTTAAAAAAATTTAAAACTTTGGAACTTCTCCACTCCTACCCCCCAAGGTTGCAACAATGAGTATTGGTTTTGCCACTTGAATACTCAGTTGTCTTATTTCATAAATGCTGTTGTGGAGAGGCAGAGAGAGCTGTTTTCTCACAGACACATTAGCAATGCTTTTCGGAGGCTCAGCACTTTTACTCATGGTGCACATGACTCACTGCTCTCTTCCACCCACCATCTAGTAACCTCTGATAACTTTTCCTTTATATGGCATTTTGGATAAAGCTATCCTAATAAAATCTGAATACTTACCTGGTTTAGTTACAGGTTACTATATTATGGATGGAGGATTCTTATCAGAGAGGCACATCTGCAATTCTATTGTATTTCTGAAATCTTGTGAAGATTGCAGATTTGATTATGGTTGATTTGAGGATTACATTGCAGATGAGAATATGGATGAGCTGTTAAATTGGGTAGAATTCACACATGAATTTCTCAAAGATCGTGTGTGTTTAGATCCAGTGTTTTGTCTCGGGGCCACTTTTAATCATAAGCAACTCACTTACTGGAAAATTAGCTAGTCTTTACTGGATTTACACGGTTCAAGAAGAGCTGCAACCAAAGAGAGATTAATAGAAACATAGGGAAGACTGTCAGGCTGATGTTACTGAGGTAGAGAGTGTCCACCATCATGCTATAAGCCACCTCCCAAAAAACCAGACTAA
>WUAM01000143.1:16233197-16363024 GCA_024336885.1 Actenoides hombroni | reverse complement strand
TTATTAATTTTTTTTTTTTAATTGCACTCTAGGTGTTTTAGTAGTTGGGGAAAGTAAAGTGGAGACTTATCTCATATAGGAATATTGACCCAAATAATTGTCCTGTGGAAGTACTTGTCCAGTCAGTCTTCAAGTGGTAGCCACTACAGCAGGGAAAGTGGTGTAACAGAGATGTTGCATGGTTTTTTCGTGGGGGATCTTCTGTAAATGATCTCCTTGGAATAGATCCAGCATCATGAGTTTATTCAGATAAAATTAGTTCTACAAGAAAAAAATTGGTACTACTATGGTAATTACAGATGGTAAAGTGAAAGACAAATGTTTGTAGTTGATAAAAAACATTTCTGGGAACCACATAACTAATATTAGACTGTGTCTGTGTGAGAGAGTGAGTGAGATCTTTTTAATATACAGTATGTTTTCAAGAGGAAAATATCTTGACAAATTATTTTCTTTATGAGAAAGAGGCTATTTCCTTGGCTTGTGCATATTGAAATAGCTGACTCTTTATGTCAAGCAACCATTAAGTCCTTAAAGTTTATTTGTAAACTGTTCTTAGTTGCTTATCATTAGGGCTAGAGGTGGCTCTGACACACTGATACAAATCCAGAGAGCTCCTCTGATAATGCAGAGTACACTGGGATACGTGGGAGTAGAGTCTGGTGCACTGCTGAACTTTAAAGCCAGGAAGGTGCTTTTGAATCCAAGAATCTGGATTCAGGTCTCTGCTCTGCTGTGTCTCCTGTGTGATTTGGAGAAATGAATGAAATCTACATCTTCGGAGGTGTTTAGGCAGCTGAATACCTTTTGAGGATTTGATTCTTGTTCTTCCCTCCATTTGTTCTTTATCTGTTAAGCTGGTAAGTAAATACACTCTTCTGAGGTTGCTTGTGAGGTGTTCCATCACAGTGCTAGTGAAGTCCTCACCAAGTAGTTTATCCAGATAAGCTTCTCTTCCTTCTCAGAGGTTCCAGCCTGTGTTTAGAGGTGCTGTTGAAAGAACAAACTGGTGTGAGTTAAATCATCATCTGAAGGATGCCTGTGTCTTTTTAAAGGATTGGGCAATCCCTTTAGTGAGATGCGGTAACTGGAGCAGCACAGACACCAGTTTTTTGGGGCCAGCTGCCTTTCCCTTCCTTCCTAGCCTTGCCATGACTAATGTATACCCTTTGGCTGGGATCCTGGTAGTTGGCTGCTTCTTGTTTATCATTTGTGCCTACCACAGAAGGTGCCTGGTCTAAAGATTAGGCCTCTCTCTGGAAAGAAAGGGGCTAGGAAATACTTCAGAAAGCTTTGGTGATTAGCACTGCAGCCCATGTGGCAGTGACAGTATCCTGAATTGCACTCGGGTTTTGTGTCCTGTTTGTGAAATGAAACCCAAGACTTCAGACATGCAGACTTGTTTGGAGAATTCTCTGGAGGAGGAAGAATTCTCTTGAAGGGCTGTTTGGGAGGGGAGGGATGGTGTTTTTGTGGATTGGACAAACAAAGTACCATGAATTTCTTGTCACGGAGCCAAAATCAAGTGTCACTGTGGTGGTATCTTTGCCAAATGAGAGAATTCCTCTTCTATCAGGCTTTTAATAAATTCAAAACATGTTCTTTGGAGACTGGTGACACACAGGCTGATCCAGAGTAAGAAAATAGGAAACGTGTAGCTGGAAAAGTTATCAGGACTCTGAAGGGCAGGTGCAATGTGAGCCATTACTGTTAAATTTTATTTGATTTTTTTATTTAAAAATGATACGTCCTTGAATCCTCAGAGTAATCTGAAAGAGTTCTGTGTGCTAAATGAGAAAATTGTTAGCAGGTCTCATTAATGTTAGACAGGAAGCACCCAGGCAAACAGGAAGCTTTGGCTATTGTTATTGTGCAAATGCCCTTTACAAAATATTAGCAAAAGAAGCTTAATGTGTTTTCCACAAGAAGAGGAGCCCTTCACAGTGTCTAACTGTATCTGCACAGTGAAGAAAAAGGACATTGTCCCTTTGCAGCAGCTTTGACATACCTCGAGACATTGCAGTTCAGAGACCCGCATTCAGGTTTTCAAATATTTACTGCTTTGACTATTTTTTTTTTGGTAAGATGTTAGGATTGTTAATTAGCTGTGACAGTATCTAGCCCTTGGTTTTCTATCGTGTTCATTTGCTGCTTAAAAAAAAAAAAAAGTCAGCTAGGTCAGTCTAGAAAAGGATTGGGGGCAGGCGCGGTAGTAGATGTATTACTGGCAACTTGCCACGGAGACAGTGAACTCTGAGCCAACCATGAAGTCATTTTGAACTCGGGGAGTCTCGCTAATCCAAGGCGATGTGTCTTCATTTGACAAAGCAAAGGCTGCTCGATAAGCAACCCCCGCTAGAAACGCTGCTCAAGGGGGGTGTTTGTAAGTTTAGATCGGGGACGAGAAGCGTGGCGATAGGAAAGGAATCGTCTCGTTTTCGGGTTCGTGCTCCCCCAAGCCCAAAGGCAGGCTTGGCTCTGTTCTCCCCTGCAGCTCGGGCTGTGCAGTGGCTTGATGTGAAATTTGAGAAACATATGTAGTTTTCTATTTCAGGAAAATGATCTCAGGGATTGAATGTGTGTTTTGTTGGCTGTTAAGCTCTGATCTTGCCTAGTGTGGTAGTTTGAGAGTGTGTGTGTGTGTGTGTGTGTTTGTGTGATGGTTAAGACATTCTCCAGGACTTAAATTAAAAAACAAATCAGAGTTCATATATTCATTGCTCTTAAAGGTCTTATTTTTTTCAGTGTCAAAATGCAACATCCTCCATTGTAAGAAGTCTGTTAAATAACTATGCTATGGATATCAGCAATTGTTTTTATCTTTTTTTTTTCCATAATGGTCATTAACATTTACTCGAGCTGATGAGTGGTACACACACAGTTTTCCATCAAAGCAAAGGAGCTGTGTTTAAACAACCCTTTCATTGTTGATCCTGTGCAGAAGCAACATATATATATATATGAACACTGTAATTATTAACTTCTCCAAGGGTCAGATAATAATCTCCCCTTACTAAAGCTTGCAAAGAGATGGCTAGGTGTATTTGTGATCTGGCTTGCTGGCTGCCAGCTAATGGTGGGACTGGATAACTGTGCTTCACTGAAGCTGGGACCGGGGTGGGGAGAGAAGTACTGAAGGAGATTGTGGCATTATGACCTTAAATTCTGAGGAAAGACAAGGCAGAAACCACAGAGGAGCTTGTTGTCTTTCAGTTCTCTTCATCTCATTATTTCACAGTCATCTCTGTTCTCTTCAGACAGATGCTGGGTGTTCCAGAGGTGCGTGTTTCTTTTGCATTAGCTTCTGCAACACCATCAGGGATCAGTCCCTCATGGTATAAGGTGTGCTAAAAACAATCTGTCATCTTTGAACCTTTCCTGATGTGAAACACCATGGAAAGCCCCATGCAAAGCCCTTGCTCCTGGTGAGATTGGGTCTCTGTTCAGCAAGAGCTGTGTAACTATTGCTTTCTTGCATAAATTTGAACCTGATAACAAAATAGCCATGTTTATGAACTCCTGGGTCATTTAGAGCCCCAGCAGCTTTTCTGTGTGCACGTATATGATGCATATATTCACAGTAAATTCTTAAAATCACCCCCTGCAAACAATAACATTCCAGGAGTGTTCTCATCTAGTGAAGGAAGAGAAAGCAGTGTTGCATGAAGTCTGTGCATTGTATGTGTACTTACTGTGCGTAGAAGTATTAAAACTCACTTAAATGTCTTATCTCATAAGGGGCTCGCTCTTCTTCTTTTATTTTTTTTCTTTTAAACTTTACTCTTCTGTAATATCTTGCCTATTAAAAGGTCTTAATAAATTCAGCCTTAAAATGTTCTTCTTAAGAAGATGGTATTATTATTCTGTAGATGAGAAAGTAGCTGTATAATCTGGAGGGCAGCATTTTTCTAAGTGCTTAGCTGGGTGTCCAGTTTTCTGTCTAAGTTGCAGTGAGAATTAGGTGTCCTATTCCATAGACATTTTCACAGATCAGTATAAATTATTTATTCTGGACCAGCTCTTCCTCCAGACTTCCCAAACAAACACTTTTCAGCACGAGCGTGTTCCTCCTATCGCTTCTGCTGTAATACATGGCTTTAACAACAGCCTTGGCCTGGAAGGCAGTTTACTTACACGTTTGCTTTATTTTTGTTGGCTGGCTATCTAAATCTGTTTAATGTTAGGAACTTTCACTGGAAATTCTCATCGTGCTTTAGGATGACACTGATGGTGTCAGGGTTGTTTTATATTATCTCTTTAAAGTAGCATTAGCTTACATAGGACTTTTTCTCTTATTTGTTTTAGCATTCATATTATCCAGAGAGCAGCCTTTTAACTGTGAAATGTAAATACCCAGACAACACAGGCTTCAAAAGAAAACGATTCTTTGTCCATGGCAGTGATACCAATTTTGCCAACTCTGTGACCTTTAAAATAGTGTACTTTTATGCTTGACCTGTCATCTGCCTATAAAAATAATCTTTGATCAATGATACAGTGCTTTCAAGAATGTGTCTAAAGAAAGCAGATGCTTCTACATAGGTGTTCTGTCACTCCTTCCTCGTGGTAGACCAGCTGCTGCTTTAACTAGGAGTAAGATCTGGTTATTGATTTGGTGTAAGTGTCTGGCTCTGCCTGCTACTTACACTGAGATAGTGAACACTTTTACTGTGGCTTGCAAATTGATGCTGCCAGATAAGCGAGCCTGATATTATATAAATATATAATGTGTTATATGAAATCACCAAGGATTTGTTTTTTCCTTCTCCTGTTCTTTATTCCAGTGCCATTCCATTAAGCTGCTCATTAGATGAAAGGTTGTAATTCAGTCTTCAGTGGATGAAATGTGTATATATACTTATGGAATCAAAGACATTCCAAGAAAGGTTGTTTATTTTCTTACTACCTTCTTTAATTAAATTTGGATGGTAGGATTCTGACTGTCTGACTTGAGAGAAATAGATGAAGCAATAATGATTGCAGTGTGATACAGCAGAGATGACTGACGCTGCTTGTTGGTTGTCAGACCCTGCATGCATTTGAGAATTGATTCTCCTGGGGATAGGATACTTGAAATTTCAGATTCCACCATGCCTGTTAGTTTTATTTTAAAGTGAAGGGTGGAAATTTCCTATTTTATCTTTTAGTATCATCTGGCTTCAGATAATATTTGGATTTTATATATGTTTGTCTCAGCTCACATTCAGCTTTAACTTGCTTCTGGAGGTGCTAATGTAAGTTAAAATGTGTGTTTGTCCCCATTGTTTTAGTTCAAGTGCTCTATCTCGGGTTTGTCAGCTTGAGTTATGGTCTTGCTGGTGTTCTGCATTACAGATGTATCCTTGTACTCTCCGGAGTGGGGATTTGGAAGCAACAAGCATTCCTGAGAGAGCCTGTCCCTGTGTTACCCAACGGGCTGCAGTCAGCTCAGAGCCTTAGAGCTGTGGCTCTCCGGCTTCGTGTGCCAGTGGCTGTTGGAGTAGAAGGGACTCCGTAGAAAGTGCCCTTGCAATTGCCTCTAGTAGACACCACACACAAGGAATTACTGTCAAAGTGGGAAAGAAAGGATGAAAGCCCTTCATCCTGCAGAAGCTGATCAGGAAAATCTTAGCTGAGGATGTGCCAAAAGAGATATGCCTGTTGTATAAAACCCTCTCCCTGCCCCCAAACCCCACTCGCATTGATGCATATATAGTACACGTTGGCAGGATGAAGAAAATCATTCCAACTGATTTTTAAAACCCTCTTCTCTCCTTCCAGCCCAATTTTCCAAGCTGAGATCTTTCTTCAGAGGGATGAGGCTTGATCTGCCCATTGAGTTTTTGTTTTTGTTTTTGCTTTTGCTTTTGTTTTTGTTTTTTTTATACTTAATTAGAAGTGATGAATGCAGGGAGAACATGCCACAAAAGCCACAAAATACACAAAAAACTATTTTCCTGTAGCTTCCATCTGCGAAGATTCCCTCCATGAAGCTGTACTGGGGAGTTTTTGATGTTGGTTTGTCGTTGTATATAATGTAATAAAGGCTCTTTTGAGAAAAAGAAATATGGTCTAATTTTACTTTCAAGAAAAAAATGAGTGTGCTTCCTCTCTTAATGGAAAAAGTAGGTGTGATGTTGTCCTTAGTTCCTTGGACACAGCATCTATATGAGAGTGTAATGCTGCCTAGTGCTTTCATGTCCCTGTAGAGAAGGGAAAACAGGGGGTGTGCAAGAGCATGATACACTGGTGACATCTCTTCTGCATATCTGTCCCATCCCTGCTGTTCTTGCCCTCCCTTCTTCCATCCCCTGAACTCTGTGGGCAGAGGTGTGCAGTCTGGCTTTAGAAAGAGCAGTTGTAGTCTCCTTCATGAACGGTGTCTTTCATACGTCGTATTGGGTAGTGCTTGCCCGTGAGAAATGCAATTTGAATGTCTATCTCACCAACCAGAGTCCTTTAGTGTTCATCACTCCTCGTGTGGATGCTCCACTAGCACCAGGTGTATGAATATAAGAGGGGAGCTCTCTGGAGGCATTCCAGTTTGTTTCAGACTTCTATACTTTGTCCTGTAGCAATTCTTCATGTTGTGTATAAGGGCAGTTCATAAACAGATGTTGAATCTCAACATGGTGCCTGAAACTTCCTGCTGTTTCTGACCTGCCTGTAACAACACAGACAATCCTTATTTTCACCCCAATTAGCTCCACTGGTAAACTGTCGAAGTAAATTTCCTTTTAACTCTTTCTTTTTCGGGTTTTGTCCCTTTAAATGTGGATCAAAGGAAAGGTCTACCTACTAAAAGCGTTAAGAGTCAAGAGATTTCTAATTGCCTAGCCTATCAAAAGACACGGTAATTAATTAATGAAAGTAGATGTTCAATTGCTTTGGCACAAACAGAATAATAGGGAGGGAAAGGAGAAGGGAGAATAAAAAGAATGATGTCCAAACTGACATGGTGCAAATTACTGTGTAACTGTGGTATCTTCTATGCAGGCTGATCTCTAAGGCTTCATACCCTCTCTCATTTACTTGTTTTATCTGAAAGGGCCTCTATTTGTGTGTGTGTGTGTGTATGCACACATGTGTGCATAAAATAGGGAATACAGTTTTACCTTATAAAGTTTGAAACTCTGCTTGGAGGAATATTGCTCAAGAAAACCACATCAGGCCAAGGTTTTGAAAATGCAGCCTGGTTTAGAGAAAGCATTTTAATATATTGAAGCCTCAAGCCATCTACCTCGCTGCTCCTGAGAGCTCTACCTGAAAACTTCCAGGGCTGAATAATTTAAGGTTTGGATTTTTTTAATCTTTCTGCAAGAAATACTAGTCTGATGTTTTATTTTCTTAAAGTCTGAACTTCACATAACTTTTTTTCAGAACTGTTTATCCTCACTCCAGACATGAACCTTGGAAAGGTGGCAGAAAAAACAAACAGCTGCTGTGTTTTTGGGCAGTCTGCATTCCTTTAAACTCTCTGAGATCAGACTTGTGCTGAGATTTTCAAATTATTTGTCCTAGGGCTTAACCACTTTCACTCCTGCTTAAAAGTCAGTGAGTTTGCCATACCGGTGCTTGTGAGAGCTGTCATGCAGAGCCTTAATGATTCAAGAACCATGAATATATGATGTGTTCTTAGTGCTTTTTATTATTGTTTCATTCCAGCTTCACCTACCTCCCTAATCATCTTTCCTTTTTTTGGACTGCAACCTTTTTTTAACTTAAGCATTTTTCTTATGATATTCCAGGGAATTTTGTTTTCATTCTGGTTTGGGGGTAAATCTGATGCATTTAATAAAAATGTTATTAATGGACCAGGGTGGATGTAATAAAAAAGACTGTCACATTCCCAAGACCCAGAGCTGGAAATTATCTTCTCCAAGCTTGTGAAGGAAAGAAACCCAAGTGGGAGAGGGGAAGGAGAGGCAGTGGTCCTGTGGCAGTGTCTTGTGCCCTCGTGGTGAGGTCTCCAAAATAATGTTCTGTGGAGCTTGATGTAAGAGGTGGAAGAATCAGGACAATGCAGGCTTGTGTGGTGAGCTACTAAAAGAGTATTTAATGGTTGGGGCCTTTACGTGGGTTTGCCGATCAGAGATGTGAGGGTGCTGCTTCTACTTGTATCTTTTGAGTAGCCTAAATCCCAAGTGTGTCGTGCAGTTCCCTCGCTTTCCCATTTGAAGAACTTCCCTCAGTAAAGAGGTTGGTTGTACCAGATGGGCTATTTTTGTGATACAGGTTAAATATGTTTAGCAGGATGCTGAGACCAAGCGCGTGTTTACTAGCAACTAGAGTTAATGGAAAAACAAAGCAGTCAATCCAATTCTGAAGGGGTTTTCAGTTAACTGTGTTCATTCTTTTCTTCGGGCCTTTTTCCAGCAAAGCACTTAGGCACGTGCTCAAAGTTAAAGCATGTACTTAAGTGCTCTGCTCATCTGGGTCCTTTATTTGCTGTCCAAGCATGTTGGTATGAGCAGGCTGTTGGTTATATGAATGTTTGGGGAACTGTTCTTCTTACACTGCTCATTTTTCTCCTCTGAACTCTTTGTCCACTTACTGCCCAGAAAAGATACTTTATGATTTCAGTATGACATTTGCAAACAGTCTGCAGGTTATTGACTGAGATTCGTTGGCACCAATTATGAAGAAATTATGTATTTACAAAAATCAACGTCAGTCCACCCAGAGAAGTTTTCATCTGATGTCTTGCTCCAGCTGAGTGATCTGACTTGGCAGCACTTGTCATATGACAAGAGCGTCTTCAGGCAGTTAAGGTACTGTGTGTTTAGCCCGTGGTATGACATGTTATTCCTTCTTCCACAAAATTAGTAACTACTGCCTTGTGGGTGGCACTTCCTGTTACATTTTGATCTGGATGTAGATTTGTTTGCCGCTTTCTTTCTTTCTGGTTTTCATTACTGCAGTCCAGAGTTGCAGGACAGCAGGTCTTGTGGTGTCCCTCCTACTCAGTCTCATACCATCCATGGCAAGTCAGGACAGGAGAACTCGGATAAATTGAGACCTTAGGATTTCTTTCTGCATCTTGCAGCAGTGAAAGTTGGCCTTTCACCTGTAGAACCATCTTAGAATATCAGTGAGTTCATTTTCTTTGTGCTTTTCTTTGTCAAAATCCAAACCACTTTACACTAAGGAAAATGGCTTAAGAATGCAGAATGTACAGCCTGATAATTCTGGCTTAATTACTGGAGTTATTTGGGACTATCTGTATAGAAGAAGTCAAGCACAATCCTGAAGTTGCTTATGCAAACAAGTGACTTGCATAAATGCTCCAGTTGACGTCACAGATACTATTCGTTCAGGTCGGGTTACTCACACCTAAGGCTTTGTAGAACCAAGCTCACAGATAAACAGCAGTTTGCAAAATTGCATTTAAAAAAAAACCTGGTTTGAATTTCTCTTTCTTACATAAAAATCTACAGGGTTCTAGGAAGAGTGATCTTTTTAATTCCACTACTTAATTTGGTAAAACACACAAATGTGGAAATTCTTGCTTTTTTTTTTGCTTTTTTTTTTCCATTAAAAAATATAAAGCATTAAAGAGGGAATAAAGCATTCTTTATTTTTTCAGGCAGCTAATATAGGGACTTTGAATGGACTTTTAGTTCATTCTTCTCTGTGCTTGCAGCATTTGCAGGTGTATTTTCTGCAAGTGTTGCAGTATAATTCAAGTATCAAGAAAGGGAAAGACAAGTACTTTAGTGTTGTTAGAACTGCATGAAAGGGTTCATTAGAGTTGAGAATAGTGGTAAACTCCACCCTTCTGGTTCAGCAGTCACCTTTCACAGTGTTTAGTGTAAGGCAAGCTTGGGCATTGCCCAGCTTACCTGGGAGGGTTAGTTCTGTCTCTGAGAGAGCCACGGGTGTTCATTCCCAGATGAAGTTGTTTTTAAGATTTAAATGAATGTATAAACCATTGATGTCCACCTTGTGTAACAGGCTAGAGTATGTGAAATTAGAAGAGTAGCCTCTTTCTTCCAAGAACCCATGGGTTGGTTTGTTTGATTGTTATAACAAGTCAAAGTGCAGGTTCATTTTGCCCAGTCCCTCTTCTTTTACAATGGCAGTGGTAATTGTTTCAGAGGGAGAAAAAAAGGAGGAGAGAGGAATCCTAGAATTGAAATGTTAACTTCCTTCTGGGGGACAGTTCTTTTAAATCATGCTCAGTTAATGAGGCTTTATGTTCTCTTATTTCTCTTTATTATTATGAATGGAAGCAGTCTAGATACCCATGTAAGGTAGCTTTTGGTCCCAGCAATACCCATGCCCTTTTTCAGTTGCATAATGATATTTAGTTTTTATTTGAATGTCTTTATTGCTGTATTCTGAGGAATAATGGCACCTGATTTATTTGCTCTGTAGTCTTCCTTGTTTTCTGCACTGATATCCCATTCTTCTCCCTGCTGATGTAAACAAGCTGTTTTTTTCATTTGCTTGGTACTAATGACTGTAATTTTTGACTAAATATATATAATATTTATGAATAAGTTACAATTTTAAGAGTATACATTGACTGAACTGACTTGTGTGTGACAGAAGGTAACAACACACCTCACTGCCTGTGTAGGAATCTGACGTGCATCTTTGATTCAGGTGCACGTGGCAGCCCAGTCCTGTCATCCTGAGTGACACTTGAAGGTGGTTTGCCCGAGTCAAGAAGGAGGGCTCAGTGTTGGACTTCAGCATGTGAAATCAGATCAGACTGCATCAAAACACAGTTATTAAAACTTTCTTTTATTGCAGTACTCTTGGCAATTTCCCTGCTTCTGTTCTGGTTTCACTTAGGCTTTGTCTGGCCACAAGTGCATGACAGCCTGGGTTCCAGTTCAGCATGGTCTGACTAAGCTGGTAAAAACTCCCATTAACTCTACTGACATTTCTTCAGGACTTTCTACTCGCACGTAAGTTCAAGTACTGTGCTAAATTAGCCTCTCAGCAGTATTGATCTTAGGAATAGAGGTAGTATTTACTCACAGATTAGTAAAATGTGTCTTGAGAGTCAATCTGCGAAGAGATTTCTGGACTAATAGTTCCGTCTCTCAAAATATCAATGCTAGGGTTGTAAGGTTTTGTTTGGTTTTTTTCTCCCCACTCTAATTCTACTCAATTATATGAAAACAGCATGAACCTCATCGTGAAGTGTAGCATTGTTCACGTGGAGATTTGCTTTACTAGTCACTTTGTAGAGTGTCAGTGTCCACATGGCTGCTGACCACACCTTCCCCTCAGCATCACACCGTGCTTTCTAAACCACTGGAAAAGTCCACAGTACTTCCTAAGCCTTGGTGCTCCCTAAACATGGATGCTGGTGGTGCATGTCCCATGTTTACTTTGCACAAGGAAGAAGGATAAAGCGTCATGGAGCTGATAGCTGCAATGCTTCGATAGCCTGCTGATGCCAGTCCTGTGGAGTAATAACTATCACAATACAGAGAAGAGATGGGAGGGTATGTGTGGCCACGTGATGATCAGTGGCTGAAGCACCAACTGGTACTGACAGGTGTAGCAGTGGTGTGCTCCCCATTGGGAGGAATTTATGTTGCTGAAGGGAGTAATCTCACTTTATCGAAAGCCATATGGTGGTGAGGGGACTTGCCCAGAAACCTCCCTTCCTTTTTCTTAGTTACCTGTAGTCTTTGCTTAATCTTTTGATTAACTTCATTGAGTGCTTGGTGAAACCTAGAGCTACAGGAAATTTGCTGAACTTCGGCTTCGAGAGGAAAGCTGTGTACAGAGCCAATATACTGACACTTCCAGTTCTCATTGTGTAATAAACTGCCTGAAGAAGGTAACAGGAGAAGATATGTTTTTTAAATACAAGCTCTTAATTGAAATAGATATTTGACTTCCTAATGCAGAGTGGTTTGCTTTAAAGACTATCTTTTTCAGCATAAATTGACCTGAAACACTGCTGATGTTGCATAATGGCTGGAGGTATGTCCAGAGGACAAGCTGTTGGACTGCAGCAGCTAGATACGTGGGCTTTAGTTCCAGTTTTGCTTTTCATTTGCCTTACCATTTTTGGATGATTTTTGTAACCTCTCCTCTGCTTATTAAGCTTTTAAAACTTACAGTGATTCGATCTTCTGTGTGCGCAGTCTTCTTACCATCATATTTAAAGATTCAGACTGTAGCTGTGCAGAGGAAGATAGTTCATATGTTCAGCATCACAGTATCTGAATGATGTCTTTCTGCCTGGGTCTCTAGACTGAATCTCTGGAGTTTGAGATTCAATTCAGGGGGTCTGAATCAGGTTTACTCTTTGACCCTTGGCCAAGGCACTCAATTTCTTTTGCCTCTGTTTGCCATCTTTTAAGGGAATGGATTAATATTTCCAATCCCACATGCTATGTCTGATTTGTCTAGACAATACATTTTTGTGTCTAGGACTGTGTCTCATTATGTGTTTTTCAACAATGCCGAAGACAATGGGCTTGAGTCTTGGTTGGGTGTCTGTAATACAATACAGAATGAAATTAATAAGAAAGCAAGCAGTCTGCTGACTGTTTGCTTCCCTTTACCTCATGACATGGTGAGGCATATGTGGGTGGATAAAATATTCTTATCTTGTACTTTCTGGTCCACGTCAACATGTTTAGCTAAGTACATGCCTGGTATGAATCCATTGAAATTACTGATGTACACAAGGGATTAATCTGACTCAATATGTTGCACTTGAGATGGGTGGTTCCCTTCAGGTCTGATGACATAACTGCTTCTAGGAAAACTGAATTTAAGAGTCTAAGTCTTTAAATCTTCTGGTAGTGTGTTCCTAAAGAGAAACGTACTAAATTATTTTTTTTGTGGGGTTTTTTTTTGGTTACTGAACACTGTTACAAATAGTAAAAGAAACATCTCGTTGTAGTTAGTGTGATTCACCTTCTGGTTTATGACTTTTTTTGGTATTTGCAGTGTTTGATGCATTTATTTATATTTTTTAAACGACAGGTTTAAATGACAGCGATTACAAACAGGTACATTCTCCCAATCCAAAGTAAATATCTGTATGTGTATTGTAAATATGTACCTGTCTATTTATGAAAACACAAACCATGCCAGTTTCCTTGCAATACTTACATATCAAATGCATACTTTCACATCTCTGGCAAGATGTACAAAAGTTACACGTTTAAGGTACCTTATCCAACACAGCATTTTATTTATGTGGGTTGATCCTTAGAGTCTGAGCATCACAGAAGTGGGTTTCCCAACACTCTGTTATTAAGTTTGAGGTTTATCTGTATAATACTGGTGCATTAGTCTTATACCTCTTCTGGAGCACAGGAAACATCTACACTTTATAGTTCTCAAGAGACTTCTGTGCTTATTGTGACGGCAGTTGGTGGTCACTCTTAACTCTGTGGTGGTCACTATGTTGATAGCACAGTTTAGAGCATTTTGCTGCTTTAAAAGCTTCTGCTGTTATGGGGTGTTTTAAAATAATCCTGTTGGGTTTTTTTTGTTTTGTTTTGGGTTTTTTCCCTGCCAAAATGGCACGCACAGTTTAAATATAACATGGAATCTTGTCAGGGAGTGGCTGTAATCAGAGGAGATTAATTATAGATGTGGGTGTGAATTGGATTTTTCATACAACAAAAATCTATCCCTTTAACTAAGCAACACACTTGCTTAGAAAATTCTGTCATTTTAAAATACCAGTCAAAAACCTGCTAAGTGTTACAGCATGATCACCAAATTCCAGACTAAGGTTTGAGTTAATTACTACTTTTTCCCCTTTACAGAAATAATTTTCACTTTCTGATTTGCTACTAGAAAGACTTTTTTTCCTGCTCACAGATCGTTGCTAAGGGCTATGAGTGAGACTTCAGGACTTGCACATGGTGGCAGATGGTCAGAAGAGTCAAGAGTCCTGCAGAAGCAGGATACATGCTGTATCCTGACCAAGGACCTAAAAGCCCATGGTATTAATAAGTCTGCCTTGAAATGCCTTCTGTTATTGAGGTCCTGGAAAACACCTGCAAGGAAACTGTTATGGTTGTGCAAGAAATCGTTTTCTGGTATGTTCTTCCTGGATATTGTGGAGAACTTACATACTGAAATGGTGCTGGCCAGCAAGTGGTCATGGTGACAATATCTGTGCATAGCCAGTGCTTTTCTTCGTGGGGTGCAACCTCTGCCAGAGTTGGAGCTCCTGCTTACTGCACGAGGAAACCAGTCATGGCCGTATCTGGCTGGTTTGCCTGCCTCAGGACTGTTGCCCTTTGAGGCACAGGGACCATTTTTGTGCTTGGATTTGTAGCGTAGGTTTCCCTGAGCAGTGATGAAGTCTGACCTAGTAACTCACAAGTTCACAAGAGAAACTCTCCATTTTACCTCAGTGGAAACTGGGCAAACCCCATTGCCCCTTACAGCCCCATGCGTTTCCTTGTCCGATAAACGAGTTTTGAAGCACTGGTATAATGCTCTGTTGGTCAGAGATTTGATGGTTACCAGTCCCTTAAGGGCTGTGATGTAGCTGCTGTTTCCTGAGAGCCTTCCTCTTGCATAAAAGAGCACGTTACTCTTTGATGGACTGTGCTTCAGCAGGGGGATTTATGGTGGAGGAAGGGAGACCTGGTTTACATTTTTAAATAAAGGCAGCGCTGCCAGCCTGGTGAGACTTCTGACTTGCCAGATGTGAGGCCAACAGAGCTGCTGAATACAACTTCACAAAGTTTTAAACCAGAATTTTTTCCTGTTGATTGTGGAGGAGTCTGTTAGGAACATACAAGTTCACTGAGTCAGCAGCATTCAGAAAAAAAATGGAGGGAATCGTGCATCTTGTCAAACAAACACTATAAACACAGATTATAAAACCTGTGATATCTGTAGGCCAAATGTAGAACTTCAATACATATTATTTATTTACTTATTTTAATTTTTTTTCCCCTACAAGAAAGAATTGGCTAAAAAAGGCTTGGAAAAGTATTACATAGTCATGTATCAGTATCATCATTAGCTTCAATGTATTCAGCTGCTCACTGTACTTTGGGTTTGTGACTTTCTGGGTTGGTATCTTCTACCAAACTTTCATGCTTGTGCTAAAAAGAAATCTTTTCTACTAAAACTTTATTTTTTGAAACTGAAGGGCTATCTTCTGAGATCTGGTTTTCCTTGTGGTGAATTCAAGAATTTCAATATTTCAAGTGAGATAACGAAGACTTCTTAAAAAAACCCAACAAATAATTTTGTGAACATTAACTCCTGATGTTTGAGATTTGGAGTTAAATCCTGTTTCACCTGTGAAATAGGACAAAATTGCCATTGACCTTACTGTTAACAAATGTTGGCATTTCACTGCATCTTGTAGAAGGAAGAAAATTAATCCTAGAGTTTGATATGTATATACATTTATACTTATTTATATTTTTGTATTATTTTTTTCTCTGTAGTTTTAGTGAAGATTTCAAAGTGGGGAGAAAGCATTGCTTTTGCTGTGATATTTAACCACTTAAAAACAATCTAAATGGCAGCAGACTGCTTTTTATTATTTATAAGTGTCATCCAGAGCATAGAAATTACAAAGTTCACAGAATTACTAACACTGATTACCATCATTTCCTTGCTCCCTTTGTTGGCCATGTTTAGTTCCTCAGACATGCAAAGCCTGAAAGTCGAGGTCTCTTAAGTGCAACTGGATGTGTCTGCTACTTGTCCCAAACAGTCTTCCCCACCTGTCTTTTTTGGGGTTTTGGCATATTTTATGTTTTAGAAGCAGAAAATCTTTTTCAGGCAAGAATCATATTGCACTGCTGTACTAAGACAATGGATTTGGGCAGGCAAGAATTTCATGGGCTTTGGGTCAAAGGCAATAATAATAAAAAGCGGTGTGTTGTAAATATTAGGAACTTGGGATTTGCAGGGTTGGGTGGATGGAACAGACTCTGGCATGTTTTGGTTTGTGTATAGGCAATTAAGGAGCTGTTGAATAGGTGAAATGAGTAAAATGCAGACAGTGTAAGTGAGAGAGAGCACACCCAGACTGACTGGGCCCTGTAGTTTAAAACTATTCTGCCTGAGAGATCTACCCTAGTAACTGAGTGACAGCGGGTGCAGCTCCCCTGACACCGCTGTGAGCTCTCTCCGACGCTCTCTGATTCTTCTTAGTACATGCTTAACATGGGCAGCATCTCATACATGTTACAGATTTCAAGACTAAATGATTAGGTATCACATTTTTTCTCCTGTTACCTGAGAAGTATTCCCTTAGGACAACTTGCCTTCTATTTTTCCCATTTCCCCCAAAGCAGATGAATACACCGAGCAGGCAGAGCCAGTGGCAAGACACGTATAAATACCAGTGGCATATGCAGATCTAATAATCTGGTTCTATTTCAAAGGTCATGTATTAATGTATATGACACTAGGCATAATGGAGCAGAGAATAATTGCTTGTTTGCTGTTGCTCTGTGATAAACTCTGCTGCATTTCAGGCTCCTGCGGAACCAGTGACCAGTTCTGTTTAATATAAAGCTTGGATGCTGGGAGTTTGTGTGCTGTGTCTTTATTTTCTGAATGGAACATTTTTGCAAAAACCACAGTCAGATCTGTGACTGTGTTAGAGCAGGGAATTGCTTGTTTCTGTAAAAAAAGCCTTGAGACTGTTGGCTGCATAATTTGGGAGGACATTGAGAGCTTGGTCCAGATGTCAGTATGTGCAGAAGTTTGCTTGAGCAGAACCTAAGCCCTGGTTTTCGATTTGAATTCAAAATCTGTTTTAAATTAAACTTTGCAGAACAAAAGGGCAGATGCGTTTGATGTTGTGACAGTCACACTCCATTGTTTCAGGTCTCCTCCTTGCCTTCAGAACGTCACACAGCTTTCTTAGTTCTTGATTCTTTCTAGCTTTCAACAGATCTGGGCAACAAGACTACAGAAAGATAGTGTTATTCTACTGCATGATAGTTCTTTGGGGATCTGACTGCACCCTATCTTGGCTTCTGTAGGACTTAGCTCTGGTGCAGTCCTCAGCAAGTGCACTTGGTTTGAGTTCATCACCAACAAGTGACTCTCAGTATGACAGCCAGGTTGCCAGGACATTTTTCATGGAAGTGATTCATTGAACAAAAGAATCCATTGAACATCTCTGATTAAACTGTTAACTTTTAACGATGCCTGCAAAGTTAGGAAGAAAAAAGGAAGAGGGAAGAACCACAGATCAACTAACTTTGAGCACCTGAGTTGCTTTGGCCACAAGCCTATTTGCCCTGAATCCCTTTGAAGGTTAATAGAGGCAAATAGTTGCTGTCAGACAGCATTTTTGGGAACTATCAGTGTGTGTTCGCTCGCTGCAGACTCCCTGAACCTCAGGGTTTTCTTACGAGGACGTACTGCTGTGAGTTTGTCAGAGTGCTGAGGTTCTGTTCATACGGGACCTCAACACATCCACAGTCAGTCCTCAGCAAGAGATGTGCAAAAACTCGGAGCTAGACAGCAATAGAAAGGATTGTGTAACATGCTGTGCCCAGCCAAAGTTACACTGGAATGAATGTGGCAGGGATTTTTTTTTTTCTTGAGGCTGTTGGACGCCAGTAGGATCCTATAGTTCTTTGTAGACTAGAATCTGTAAGAAACTCTAAACACAACCACGTTCCTGTTGAAAATCTGGTTTAAATAAAATAAAAATTTTCCATGCAAAAGGGTTGGGTTTATTTTCAGTAGAAGTATTCTAAGCAAAACTTTTTGTTCTGAACAGAGAGAGGAAATCTTTCATTTCATTGTAGTGGGAATATGCTTGTGGAAAACAATCTTCAAATTCATGGTATTTCAAGCCTAGTTAAATATGGCCTGTGCTACTGAGGGGTTCCACACCATGTCTTCTCAAGTCCTGCATTAGATTAGGCAGTCAAGAGAGGATTGTTGCCTAGATGATTGCCTATTAACTCAGCACCTTTGAATCCAGTTGATCCTGGTAGTGAAGCAAAGGGAACATTTGCTTCTATCCATCTGGTTCATCCAGCTTCAGCTAGCGCAAGTCAGGTGTTTATGGCCAAATAATTGAGGCAATACTGCCAAATAGCTAGGAAAAAAAGAATATACCATGGTGAATATCAGTACTGTTTCTGTTTAATGTCTGCCATTCATCTCATAAAAATCTAGAATTGCTGTGAAATACAAAATTTTCTAATAGTTGAGGCTTTCTTTTTAAGTATAATGATTTGCTTTCTTTTTAAGTATAATGATTTGCTTCCTCAGCTTCCTCTTTATCATAATGTCTTTCCAGATACAGTTTTTGCCAGTTACCCATCCTGCTGTCACTTTCTCAGGGTGGTACTCTGGAGAAGAATTTCTGAGTGATTGCCCATAGAGCTAATATAGATCTATTGGTATTCAGAGGTGAAAAACCACAAGCAAACCGTGCTCTCTGCATGTGCACAGAGCTCTCCAGGATACACAAATTGAGCAATGGTGTGTAATTAGACCATCAGGTACGTGGCAGGAACTTGAGTTCAGCACATCCAGGTTCTTTTGAAGCATATAGTGAAGCTAATCTGTCATTAAAGGCATCTCAGAAGAAATTTTTTTTTTTTTCTTGAATTATTATCTAGGAGGCCAGAATGCCTTTCTGCAGTGTAATAATTTCTCTCAGATATTAAGGATTTGCATAAGGCTTTATTGTTCAATTAAATGTATTTTTTACATGGCAATTGAGTGGTGACAGTGGTGGAATTAGGAGCTTAAATCCCAGAGAGATGTAAAAGTTTGGACTGCATTTACAACAAGCATTTTGAGGTTCTTGTTGTGTCTCTTAAAATAAAAACCTACCAGCATAATGGGTTAGTGTTCTAGCTCAGGTCTGAGGTTGGTCTTCATAGTAGATGGAACCTTCCAGTTACAGATCTACTAGTTAATTCATTTGGGAAGAGGTGTCCTTTGCAGTTCACTTTTTCTATATTGTTTTGAAATTCAACCAGAAATCATCTATTTATCCTTTTTCCTTAAGCACTTCACATTTCTAAGTCTCCATAAGCAGGACGAAAACACTCATAGCCCCATTACTGTTTCATGCCAGGGTATGCTTAGTCCATCTATATCTGGTAAGAGAGCTCCAAATATGCTGGAGTTTGGTGGATTGACAAGGGCCAGTCTGTCCCTGTTCCCACTGCTTTCCTGGGACTATACACGTAACGTGGTGTTTCCCAGAGTGAGCTGTGCAAAAGAATTGGCCCCAGTTTGAGTCCAGCAAGGCTGCTCCGGTTTCTCTTTGGATAAGCATGGAGACTCCGAGGGAGTTGCTGTGTGATCTTTCAAAGTGGGGAGCCCTGACATTTAGCTCTCATCCTCAGAGCGTTTTTCAGGGTGTGGCAATAGTTCCTTGCATTCATCTAATTAGAAAAATAACATGTTCAGCTCTGATGATAATTTGTTATGATTTGGTATTTACCATATTTGGGAAAAGTTGATGCATGATTGTTTCACTTTTTAAGTCTAAATTTTTCCTAAAGTGATGAAATTATCTTTATTTCAAATACCCTGTCTTTATTTTTACTTCTAATGAGAGGTTTGAGTTGATGTGGGGGGAATGTTTATTTTTTTTTCCATTATTTTCTTCAGCCTAGAATTTATTTATTCACCAGGTTTTGTCAAAGATCCTAATTAGATTTCTCTGTCTGGCTTTTAAATCCTTGGAAATTGGAATTTCTTATGTCAACATGGTCATTGCTGTAGTTACAGGTCATGTGCTTTTCTGTTTTCAAACCAGACCTAGTTTCTGTTACCGTGTTTTAGTGGAGGCGAGGCACTCACTGGTGCTTTGTTTGTGGGGTGTTTCTATAAAAGTGAATGAGAAACTATGACGAGGATGTTCATCAAGCAGAATCCATTCCCTTAGGGGCTTCTTTTTAAAAAAGACCAGACCCTTTATTATTTACTGCATGCATTTTGCTGCAGCTGTAAAATAAGCAGCTCTACTTTGCCTAGACAAGAAAAGTGTGATGGAATCTCTGCTAGCAAAAAGTATTTTCTCTGGAGTTTTGTCTCTCCCTTTGAATACTTTGAGTATCTAGTTGGGTTTGGTTGTGTTTTATAGGTACGAGCTGTAGGTGCTGATGTGTGTGACATTCTTTAGAACACCTCACTCTATCCACTATCCTACTGTCTTCTTTTTAAGTTGCCTAAAGGCAACAATCTTCCTTCATTGTTCAGTCCTTGTGCCTTACTGTAGGTGGTGGGGTCATTGTCTGCAGCTGGTTATGCAAGGAACGTTATGTAATACAATAGTAAGACTTACAGTTTATTTCTCCTTTTGTAGCTCTTTCAGTAGTTCCCTTGGATGATAGGAAGGGTTTACTTGAACTCAAAACATTTTTTCCAGACAGGAATTTTGTTTGGATTTCACTTACGCAAAACTGCAAGAAAAATTCAAATGCTTCAGTAAAGTTCAGTTTGCTTTGAAGATACATGTTCAAATTCTAACATCCTAATAAAACTAGGCTTATGAAATCACACCTTGGATAAAAATGAGTCACGAATAAGCTGTCTTGTAAGACATCAAAGAAAATTCATCTCTGAAAAGGGTTTCTCTTTGAGAACAGTTAGGCTGTTGTGTTTCCCTGAGGTACATCCGAGATGCCTTGCACGTGATATGGTAGTATTCCCAAGACTAGAGGCAGCTGAAATGTTCAGTAGTATTAAGCATTTTTAATACCTTTCAGTTTATTGACTTTTCAAGAACAATTAAATACCGATCTTCTGAGATGACAGCATTTGGACAGAAAAAAGTCTGTGTAATAATCTTCGGGGACGTTATTTTCAGGGGAATGAGAGGTTGGGATATGGATCCTTTTAGGAGAAAAACATTGCTGTGATAGACATTTCTGCAAGTGCTCTTGTCTTTTGTTTATATTCCTCTCCTGTAGTCTGTCTCATGATGTCACACTGTCATAGTGAAGTTCAGCATCAGCTTATCAGGAATGAGACTTGAAACAAGAACTTAATATTGCACTCAGCTGCATCATGGCTAATGCTGTTTCTGCACGTCACTGACCTGTCATTGCATTCTGCTAAAATGCAGATCTAATGATAGTGGTACTTGAACACGTGCTATGCAGAAGCTCTGGTAGTTGGATGTGATTTTACTTGTACACATTCACCTGATAAAGGCATTTTGTATCAGCAGGTATCAAAGCAGTGCCATTTAACCTAATTATCAGTGCGTACATAATCTCCTGTGAGTTGTAATTCAGCTGGAACATAAGTAATAGAAAGTGCTTCTGAGATCATACTGTGTGCAGAACATTGCTATTTAGGTACAGCCTGGAAAAGCAGGAATCTTTCTCTGAACTACTTGCTAAAGAACTGTTATGTTCATGCTGTGCTGTCTTCTGGGCATATGCATGGCCTGTTATTTGACTGATTTATGCCATGAAGTGGACAGACCAGGAGTTGTTTCAGCAGAGAAGAATCTGAAACATAAGTTCCTTTTAAGGTATCTCAAGACGTGCACTCCAAACAGTAACCAATTTATTTTTTTCATGTTAGCATTACGCTTGGAACTTTTGACGGGTAAATGAAGAGATCATTCTGCACAAACCACTTTCTAGTCACAAGTTTAAACCCAAATGTATTAATTTTCCTGATTCTGTGCCTATATTATCTCTTTGCTAGGTCCCTCTGTACAGTAGTGTGCAAGTGGACATACACTTCAGATGGAGGCTGGGATGACAGCTTCTGGAAAATGATTGGTTTGGAAGATTTGGTGAAGGATAAGTATGAAAAAATAGGTATGTCGGAGGGGTTATACATATACATAAATAGTTTATGCATACATAGTTATCCATACACATAAAAAGATATCTACATGTGTATGTATAAAAAGATATATACATGTAAAAAGATCTTTTGCTGTATTATTCCAAATGTCAGCAGAAATATAGTAGGACTTGATGAAACTTCAAATGGATTGATAGCAAGGCTGGATGCCTGTAGGTCCCAGCTTTCTTAAGTACACTTTTTACTTTGCATTATTACTAAAAATCGTGTTGAAATTTCTTATGTTCTGCCCTTCTGAAAGGCCTAGCCATCCTTTCAGTACTGCTCAGCCTCACCAACACACAAATAAATGTGAGCATCAGCAACTGGTTCCACGAAGGAAGTGCCTGATAATAGGTATGTTGGATGGCAGGCTACAAAAAAAAACCCAGAACATAGTAATTTATAGCTGTTACTGATAGCATCTTTTGCAACCTGTACCAACCTTCCTTTATAGTAATTTTTTTTAAAAAGTGCTACTTCTACTTGTTATTATCTTCATGCTGGTTTTTTTACTCTCTTAGAGCCCAAGTTTAATTAGAATGGTGGCCTTGCTAATAGCAATTCCTACAGCAGATATTCATTAAAAGTCCATAATGTTAATATACCAGAAAATGGCCAGGATAACTTTATTAGACTTTCCCTGTTAAGTTAATGGACTTTTAATGGATGTCCTAAGCAGACATGTCATTAAAAAGAATATTACCAGACATGAATTAAAATACGATCATTCATCAAAGTTAATTATCTGAAATTTCCTTTGATTTTTTTTTTTAATGTCTAGCACTTTGAACAAGTTTGTACAGCAGTTTAAATGCAGCAAAATGAGATGGAAATGGTGTAGGAAGGACTGTAGTGAAATGAGGTGTAATAAAATCTATAAACTTTACTGATCATAACAAAATATAAGTCATTTTCAGGTTATCAGAAAATTGTATCTCAGCAACTTGAGAGCTTCCTTGAATAGATTTTCCCCCTGCAACTGAAAGTGCTTATGCAAAGGTACAAAGCCTGCCATGAGTATTAGGCTTTTAGCTTCCTGAGGTTTTAGTTTGAATACCATTCGTATAACATCTATCACATGTGGCTTTTAGCAAACCTTCAACCCGTTAAAATAAGACCTGCAATAAATACACGTTTTTACCAGAAAATTGAACATCTCGGTAGCTAGTGGTCTCATGGAAGAGTATTTTTAAAATCAATTATTTATGAAGTGTAAGCTAAGGCTTTAATACAATATTTATGCAATGCACTTCAAGGACAGGGCAAAGCAATTTGCCATTTTAAGTAACTAAACATACATGTTTTAAATGATAAAGTAGCCATTAATAAAAAGGGCCTTTTGGTGTGATGGAAGCCTCATAAAACTGATCTATATATGGCTGAACATTTAGCAAGGCAAAAATCATTAGCTTCCAATATCAACTAAAACACGGTGTTTACAAAATAAATCAGTAAATTCACTTCTGTTGATAGGTGCTTCTTGCAAGAGAAGAAAAGTTTTCCTGAGTTAACAGGGAAGTTGTCTAGATCCCTGGGCAACTGTGTTGATTTTCAAGAAATGAGCCACAGAATACCTGAGTGCATCTCAGCTGGAACTGGAGAAGCAGAATCTGACCTCCAGAGTTGCACCAAACTGTAGGCTGGAACTTGAAGCTTCTGAAGAGCTCACCTTGAGAAATCCTTTGATTTTCAGATTCTTGAGCTGATTACCTGAGGTGTATCCAATGTGTGAGACACTTTTTGTTTTGCATAATAATGCTGAAACCTGTCCTTGGGTAGGATATATGCTTATTTCCATCACCATTTGTCTAACCTTGCGTTTTTTTTAATAAAGGTAGGAATTAACATTCATTATATTCAGCTCTGTGATAAAATCACAAAGAAACAGGACAGCGATCTTAACTCCTCTGTCTAGGAAGAGGGAGTAAGGAGATCTCTGTACAAATGTGAAAACCCGATAGCAACTTCTTCTTCATTCCTTAATCTTCTGAACTGTGCCTGTTGGAGTCTCTTGGAAGGGTTTAGCTTCAGATGGAGACAAAAAGACACCTAAACACCTCAAAAAACCACTAGAAAACCCCCACTTCCCAAACAGAAGCTGCTCGACAATGCTCACAGACCTCATTCTGTGTTCTGTGCTGTGGAAGTGCTTTGCTTTCTGTCACCCCTCATCCTATCAGTGTCCCTGTACATGGGAAAATGGGAATGGTAACATCATTCCAGTGAAATTTGTAATGAGTATTCAGTGTTGTTGGACTTGGGAAGTGCAACCTGAAATAAACTCAGCTTTCCTTCTCTTAGTTTAAATTAATCAGGATGGTGTAGATCCACATACCAGGAAAGTGCCATTGAGTCACATGATCCACATTGGTTACACTGCACCTGGAATGGTCTTGTCTAGTGGCAGACTCCTTCCTACCATCAGTCAAGGTGTCGGCACTGGTGGAGGCACCATCACTGCACAGACCTCTTGCCAGGAGCCCACCGATGCTACACTGAGCACAATGAGCACAGGAGCACAATTTGCACAGACCCAACTCCAGTTATAATTGTAATACTGCTTCAGGGTGCAGTCCTCTAAGTGACCTTTCTCAGCTGCTGTTAACTTCAGAATGTTCTACTAAAGAAAGACAATTTCTTTAAGTAACTCATATGGACAAAGAGTCCGAGTGTGTGCTTCCAGGAGGCACATCATAGTGTGCTACAGCTGACAGAGGAGAGTTTGAAGCAGGAGACTGAGCTGGTTTGCCGATAAAGGAACTCGAAATTGCCAGATAACCTGGGTAGGAGTAGGTTGGAGGGAGATGTAAGTGGTCAAAAAACTCCTCCTAAAATGAAAACAAAACCAAAAACCTAACAAGACTGAAGTAACTGTAGTGGAATTTCCTTTTCTGTTCTCAAGCTTGTCCATGTATGTCTGCTCAAGGTTTGTTTAGCTCAAATACAAGGATGTATTTTAATGCCTTCACATCTCCCTGTAAAGAGAGAGAGTATTTTTCTCACGTATCTCTCTTAAAAGATTAGCAGGCTCTGAGTCATCATTTCTTTCTAAACAAAGCAAAATGTCACAAGATAAAATTAGCAAAATTTTCTTACTGTAATGAAAGTAAATACATTGTTTGCCAGTTTAAAATAGGCAGAAAAGCTGTGGTCTTTTTTTACTCTCTAGTGAAATCATTACTGTTTCCAATCTGAGGGAACTAGAGATGAATAGTTATGATCAGACTTTTCTTTGAAGTAGCTGTAACTTTAATGACACTGGAAATATTTAAGGAAATTACCTGAGAACAACTTCTTTAATGAACATATTTCTTTATTCAGATAAATATACTTTTAAACATAACTTTTAAAATGTCTTGCCCTTTAAAAATATATTTACTGTAATCACTCTGATTCCAGGTAATACACTTCTCTTAGTTTCAGTGTAACTTAACTTATGACCCTGTTGATAAGGGAGACCCTCATATCTGACCTTTAGGATCTTCCACAAACCTTTCCCACATCAAGGCGTGGGTTCACATCTGAAAATTCCGAGACCTTTGACATTTTGCATTTCTCACAGCAGACCAGCCTTTCAGGGAATCCACATAATGAGCTGTTTGTGGTCTCTCTGTACACTGTGAGTTTACTGATCACGTTTTTGAAGGTAAAGAGCCTTATCTGGAGATACTACAAAATTTATTGATGCCATTAATTTGCCCACCAAGAGAGCAGAAGATGGCTTGTATGCAAAACCGCTCTGAAAGTGTTGTGTACTGCAGGCATTAGCATTTATCTGCTGTGGTGAGAGCACGTGATGAGTATCTCTTTGTGGTATTATAAAACCTAGAAAGACATTAACCATTCCGTTAAAATTTCATGTACTATAGACCTCTTAGTGTACTGAAGCATATATTCCATTTGGAGGAAAATGCCTGATAAATTTTTTGCCACAACCCTCTACTTCAGGGGCTACTTAAGGGACCAAATAATGATTTTTTTTATTTTTATTTTTTTCTATTGAATGGTAATATTTCATACCTTTTTTTTTTTTTGTTGAAGATGGTGCTGTTGTTTTTAGAGAGCATGGCAGGCAATGCACAATAGTTTTTACTGATCCTGTAGGTCGTGCATTGAAGGCTAAACTACTACCATTTGTAAGGGGCAGTTTGTCACCTCCTTTTGTCTGTGATGGAGCAACAGACTGATTTTATTTATTTTTTATCTTTTAAAATGTTTTGTTTTGGTACAGTGTTTTCAATTATGAAGGATTCAACTCGACTCTAAAGTGCATTTACAGTTAGTGGTCTTTACTGCCATACAGCAGCACAACAGTGTCACCTTCCCTGTTCCAGCACCTGCCTCTGCTTTAGTGTCCAGCCCTAGCACTTTGCAGTCTCTTGTCCGTAACTCTCCCCTTCATTCCAAGGCTTTGGGGACTGGAAGCTCGATGTTTTCATGTACCTTTGCTCTTGCACACGTCATTTTTGAGTGCCCTGGAAAGAAGGATCTGTTGAATTTTAAATATGAATGTTCTTTTCTAATTTTCTTTCATTTGTAGTACTTACACATAAGTTGGTAATAAAGAAAACCGTGTACGACTTGGGACTTGACCAAATAGCTGTGACCCTTTTTGGCTGGTGGCTGCTGTCATTCTTGCTGTGCACAGGCTTTACAGTATGTTCAATTTTCAAATGCAGGTGCAGCTCTGTGTTCCTTTAGGCATTCAAACAGGTGACAAAACAGCGGGCTCTTCAGCCTGGAGAAGGGCATCTTATTAATGCTGATCAGTGTCTAAAGGGTAGAGGTCAAGAGGATGGGGCCAGACTCTTTTCAGTGGTGCCCAGTGACAGGACAAGGGGCAACGGGTGCAAGCTGGAACCCAGGAGGTTCCACCTGAACAGGAGGAAAACTTCTTTGGTTTGAGGGTGTCGGAGCCTGTGCCAGGCTGCCCAGAGAGGTTGTGGAGTTTCCTTCTCTGGAGAGATTCCAAATCTGCCTGGACAATGTGATCCTGGGCCCCCTGCTCTGGGTGACTCTGATGGAGCAGGGGGGTTAGACGAGCTGATCTCCAGCTGTCCCTTCCAATGCCCACCATTCTGTGACAAGAGGGATTTCCTTGAAGGCTGAGAGAAAGGGGTTATGATTTTTATTTTCTTCTTTTTTTTTTTTCAGGTCAGCTTTTAGCTGCCATTTCTTCTTACATCTTGATTGCAACAGCAACCTTTAAACACCATACTTTGCAAATGGTAGAGAATAATAAGTAAAAGGATTCTCTTAAGTATGGGTCCCTTTATCTGTCTGTCTTGGTCTTTTGCTGTCCCCAGTAAATTACAACACGTTACAATTTCAAACAGAATTAAAGGATGAATCACAGGGTATTTACACTTACATGCTGTCAAAATCCATGGAATTCACAACTGAAGAATGTTCCCAATATGCTAACAGTTTTCTGGCTTCCTGTCATTTCAGTCTGTCCAAGAGCTGTAACAACTGTAAAGGAGCTGAAACTGGCCCAGTGCAAAGAGGTTTTAGGGTGTCTCCTTCCTCAAAGCCTGAGGCTTTATTTCATAACATATGATTCAGCAGTAAGAAGTTAGAATTTTTCTGAGAAAAGCTACATGTTCCTGTGATTTCTGTTTCATGTTATGTTTCTTTTCCGTCTTGAGATCCCTGAGTCACATGAGTGGTTGAGATTAGAAGGGACCTCTGGAAATTGTCTAGTCCAATTCCCCCTGCTTAAAGCAGAGTCACCTAGAGCAGGTTGCTCAGGGCTGTGTCCAGTTGAGTTTTGAGTATTTCCAAGGATGGAGACTCCAAAATCTGCCTGGATAACCTGTTCCGGTATCTTGCCCGTCTTTCTCCAATAAAAACATATTTTCTTTTGTTTAAATGTGATTCCCTGTATTTCAGTTTTTGTGTGTTGCCACCTGTACTGTCACTGGGTGCCACTGGTGATGTTTACTCCCTGCCATCAGGTATTTATACACGTGTTGGTAAGATTCCACCCCCTTCTCCTTCCAGACTTTCTCTTTGCTGGGCTGAAAATCTCCGGTGTCTCGATCTCTCCTTGTGCAACATGCCTCTGTCGTCTTTGGGATCCTTCCCTGGACTTATTCCAGTATGTTGATGTTTCTCCTGTACTGGGGAGCCTGGTATAAAACACAGCACTCCAGATGTGGCCTCCTGAGCAGGGAGCAATGCTTGCTAGGTCCCCTGGCCTGCTGGTGACACTCTTCCTAATGCAGCCACCCGTGCTGCAAGGGCACGTCGCTGGCTTGTGTTCTAGGTGATGTCCACTGGACCTTAGTCCTTTTCTGCCAGGCTACTTTCCAGATAGTCAGCCCCCAGCCTGTCCTAGTGCTTGGGGTCCCTCCACCTCATCTGCAGAACTTTACTGCTCCCTTTCTTTAATTTCACAAGTGTCCTGTCAGCCAATTTATCCAGCCTGAGATATTCTTCCTCTTTCTCATAACTGTTCTTTAGTAGTCTGGGCTAAACTCGAGTAGCTCAGGTTTCTTCACAGTGTTTACTGGGTGTCATTTTCCATTCCTCTTCCACCATAAGGAAAGGAACCATCATTCACCCTGCTTGTTATCAGGTTGAGTCCTGCTGGCAGATGGTACCTTTCTGCTTCTCCCTTCTCTCTGCTGCAAGAAGTGAGGAGTACTGTGTGGTATTCTTACATCCGTAGGCACTGTCATAGCTTAGACAGTAGTAAAAGCTTAGAGCTTTCAGAAAATAATAATAAAAAATATTTCCTGCTGTCCATTTGTAGCGTTCTGGTATCAAGCTCTGTCTGGAGAATCTTTTTACCTGACTCTTCCTCTCCCTGGTCCTGATTTGTTTTTCATCATCTCTTTTTTGCTTAAACCTCACCCTGAGGTAGCTTTTAAAACAGTAATCTCTGCTTTTTGAGTCAGGATTCACAAAACCAGAAGGACTATTTCAAACAATTTGCTGACTTTTTCAAAGTCAGAGGTTGTTGTACTCCCCAAAATTAATGTTTAAATAGTTTAAAATGTATCTTAGAACCAATCTTGATTTTATAATTTCCTGTGATGGAGAGCCCACTTCAGACTTAATGGTTGTCCACTGTTAGTTGCTGTCATTTATCAAAAATTAATGCATTAATTAAAGTATACACTTTAGTTTTCATCTGAAGTTTAGTTTCCTGCTCCTGTCTGGCAGACTGTGGTGACATGCCTGACCTGCACAGACTTAAATTTTCTATGTGAAAGGAAAACACTGAGCTGCTTGAGGTTTTTCACCAAAACTCTTATTTGAACTGTCATACTTTTCAATCCTTGTAATTGCTTTCCTGACTCATTTCTGAACCCCTTATAATGCATCAGTATCTTCTCAATATACACATCAGAACTGCATACTGTGTGAATGTGGTGGGGAATAAAACTGTGCAAGTACCAGAAGCATAGCTGAAACATTCAAAAGCATCCTTGCAGTGACTGATAAGGTTATTTTCAGTCTGGTGTTTCTTTTGGTTTTGAAAAAGGGGTGATTATTTCTTCAAAGAGGAGTTGCAATCATATGGATTATTAAAGAACATCCACTAATAAAAAAAAATTCTTTTAAGTAATAATCCATAAGTAATACAATAATCCATAAGTAATACAATAATCCATAAGTAATACAAGCTAAATTGCCTATACAATCTTAGTGATATACTGTACCAAAGGTCTGATTACTTGAATCTTTGAAAGTATAGCAACAGTCACGTTATCTACATTGATGATCTTTGTATTTAGAGAGACTATTAGGAATACTGTGAAGTGCCAGAAATCTCAATTATTAGCCTATTGAAATTACTGTTTGCAAGGAAAAACACGAGTTCAGGTAGCTGAGTTTGGATGCAAATACATTGCATCTAGCTACTTAGTAAGAGGTCCAAATACCCGTATTGTGCACCCCTCATGCATGGCAGCGTGGGGAGCGGTGAACCGTGCGCTACAAGAGATGTTCATTCTGCACTGTTTCACTGAGATCTAGTAATGAGAACTCGGTCACATCCATCAATGCACATGCCTAATGATCCAATGATGTGGAATGCTTTTTTGTTTTTTTTCTTTTGACCTTTAACCAGGAACGCTTATCATTTATACATGAAGTAGCTCTCTTCCACTTGGACAAGGAGGCAGTAGTCTTTGTGGCAGTAGGCACCTACGGTCTGCAGACCAATTTACTTTTCAGCTTAATGAATCGGGATCTGCCTGCACTTAGGTCGCTTGCTTTTGCCAGTATTTAGCAACCTAATATGTCTGCCTTAAGTAATTACATGTTAGGTAGATGAGATGTAGTTCAGCCAAAGGCATAAAGCTGTATGGGAGAGTGGGATGGAAAGGGCCCAAATGAGATTTGCTTCAAGCTACTGTGGTGGCTCGCATAGGCAGAGATGAATTTTGAACTGAGAAAGTCAAAGTGATTTTGTTTAACCAACTGTTTTTCTCACTTTTAAATAAGCTGGCCTGTAATATTACAATTTGTTTTGGTTTTCCTGAATGAAAATTCTAAAGTTTTTAAGTGCCAACCAGGAAATTTTATGGGGGGCATTTCCAGGTTAAAAAAGCCCCGTATCTGACTGTTTCTAACACCCTTTAACCACCAGGCATACAGGCATAAAAAAAAATAAATTAGTATCCTAATTTTATAGTCTGCATCATTATCTTGCTTCCTTCTGATCTTAGCACTCTTTTTGCTAAGCAGACGGGTTAAAAACTGTAGAACAATCAGCCTTACATACCTCACGTAAATGTGAGTATCGTATGCAATTGAGAGGGGTGTTCAGTACCGTATTGCATGTGAGATAGGGTTAAGATGTTGTATCAGAAGAGTTATAAAATTATTTATTCATATTCCATGCATATCCCAGACTTCTGGTATTGTAAGGGTTATTCTGCAACACCAAAAGTGGAGATTATCTACAAGCTGTGTCATGAACAAAGCATATAGGGGAAAAATCCCTTACATTGCTTAATATGATGTCTGTTGGGATGGACGGTGCTTCTTTGTGTTAAGGTCCTGTTTCTTTTGATGCTTATTTAGCAGCATTTTGTTTAACTGGATAACTTCTTCACTGCATGCTGTGTATCCCTTCTTTACAAGGATATCTGTTTTGTGTATTGGTTTTTCAAAACCATTTAGATTGTCCAATTTGGGGGAGGCTATAAAATGAGGACAAGGATATACCCTTTGGTTGGGTTTCTTTCTGAGCTCGTTAGGATTTCAGCAAGGGATTGATCAATCCAAGTCAAGTTTGCTGGTTTCAAGTTACTGAAGAAAAGGGACATCTCCTTTTGATTCTCTTCCTTTTTTATTTTCATGCACTTACGCGGCCAAATGTAAGAGCATACGAAAGACAGCCACGTTCTGCATGAGAGATGAAAAGCTGTTCTCAGCGAGTATATCAGAGTTGAGTCAGCTGGGCCCCCTGCTGCACTCTGCTTTTGTTGGTTTTAAAAAGGTCTACCTCCTAAAGTAGCTAGTTCTGTTAAATATTAGTAAGCCAGTACAGTGAATTTTGATTACTGAAGTTGACTGAGGATGTATTGTCTGCTTTGTGTGTTGCGTCTGGTAAATAGCTGGTTGCTGTGGAAACCGCCTAAAAAAGGTAGAGAGGGTCGTTGGTACCACATAAATTCTTTGAAGAAAACCTGATCATAGCAAATTCTAACATTAGTCTTCGAAGAAGGATAAAAGAGGAGGAAGAGATTCAGACAGCTTTTTCCTTTTGTAAACTCACTGCTTTATAGGGGAAAAAATAGCTCGAAATAGTCTGTCTCGTACGAAATGAAAAGGCTGTGGATTAAGGCATTGCCGTAGTGAAACAGCTGTATGAATGTGAAACAGAAAGTTCTCCAGCTTCAGCCATTATGGGTTTGTTTGGTTAGGTCTAATTTTGGAAGTCATTATAGCAAAGGTAAATGACTTGCACAGGAGACTACTGTAAACAAAAGACTCGATACATTTACTTTGGCAGGAGCTTTGAGAAGACTCGGTCCTTTCACTGCCTCTTTTATGCAGCCTCCTGTAATACTCTCCCTGCCTGGCTCTGTGTGCAGGCAGCTCTCATTTCCCTTCCTCCCTCCCTGACAGCTTCTTTCCCCTGACAGGTAGGATTTAAGGGGGGCAGCACCTGCCATTGAATTGCTGGTGTGTAGCTGTAAAATACCTTTATTTTTCTAGTAGCTGTCCCTTGACTTCTAAAGCCACTTTTGTGTGTTTTGCTCAGGTGAGAATCTGTTCACTCGCTCCCCATCTAGTACTGGAATGCAATCTGTTTCAAAAGCCACTTTTTAATTGTGGCTCCTTTTGAGTTGCTTTTTCCTCCTTTTAATTTTATCATTTAATAGCTTTGTACCCACAGAATCTAAGCGTGCTGATGTTTAGCTGAGTTCTCTAGTTTTTCAGTGAAGAGTAAACCATGAGAATTATAACTCCTTTTCCAGGTCTCTACCCATGTGGTTCAGTCAAGACTCTGCCCATTCCACACCTACTTACTCACACTTGTGTGGGTGGGGAAGCAACTTCCATCATGATGGAAAGAGTGCCCATGCAGAGCCTGCTTCTTCCCTTTTACACAGCTCCTTGTCAACGTACTGTGTGGTTGTAGCAGAGCTTTCATTGATGCTAAAGCTGGGAGGGTGAAGCAGAGGGACAGAGTCAGTAGGATCTCCTTGCTGCTCTCGCTTGCTGGCACTTCTTTTCTGCGCTCCCTGGCTGTCGGGTGACCGAGGAGACTCCCCTTCGCAATCTATCTTGGGTGATTTCTTCCCTGATTATCAGGAAGTGCTTTCAGTCAAAGAATAACTGGTTAAGTTTACCTTGACTCCTCAAACAGACAGGGCCTACTCTGCTGATAATTCTTTTTTTTTTAAAAAAAAACCCAAGATTATTATGCTGCATCTTCAAATCACAAATAACTCATCCCTGCACGTTCTCACATGCTTTATGTCTGTGATGACAGTGCTGCTGGTCCTCCCAGTATATAACTAGTACCAAAGGAATCTATAGGGTCATTTTCTTATGAGATTGTAGAAGAGAGGGTTATCTTTATCTCTGAAATCACTCCCTTACTGCTCATTAACTAGAAGTACACTAATGGAGACACTGGGTGGGAAAGGTTTTGTTGAATAGTAGCCCTGATCTCTAAAATGGAGTTCAACCACGTAACAATTACATGCTAAAATGTTTGACCAGTATGACTGCTATAAGGAAGCCAACCATGGAAAGAGGTTTTATTTCAGATTGATTTCATCTTATGCTGTATATACAAGATATTTGTAGGCTTTCAGGTCGTGCGACTGATTCTGGAGAAAAAGATGTGGTTTTAGCTGCATGAACTCTTTTGAACTTCCTTCTACCTGCAGGGTCTTTCAGTGTCAGGAGAAGCAGACAACAACTTTTACTGGTATTATTCTCCAGTGTCTTAAAAAAACCTAGAAAGGTAATACAAAAGTTCTGATAGAGACATCCTGCTCCTTGAGTTACTGGGTAAAACAGAATGCAGAAGATATACCTCTTGAGAGAGCCAGCGTGATGCTTTGACTTTACAGTAAGAATTAATAACAGAATAGTTGTTTGGTTTTATTTTTATTGTGAGGAGATAGTTTAATATTACAGTTTCCTTCTGTATAAGCTAAATGGTGAGGTTTGGTTACTGCCCCTGATGTCTGAATATAAACCCACAGTCAAGTGCAGAAGTTTTGGCTATACATACTCATATTTCCAGATAAAGATCTAAGTGATATGTAAAACTGAAGACCTGTTTTCTGCCCATTAATTTAATATCAAAACCTTCTTTTCACCTAGCAGTAAAGCAGTAAAAGTGTGTTTGTAAAAGATTGTGTTCAGGGGCATTAGTGTATTCCTGACATTTTGTGATATGCTGTGCCTCTTAATTTCTGTTGTGGAGGATGTTATACTTCCTTCTACACATCAGAACATGGCTTAGGTGTAACATTCTCAATAGAATTGGCTGGGAAAATAAGCTTGGTTTGTTTTAAAAAGGAGTTTTGTCAACGCTACCCAGAAGATTTGTTGAATTTAGTAAACACTAGGTATGTACTAAAAGCCCTGGTGCTGGCAGGGAGGCGTATGGGAAGTCCCACTGTGCCCTTCACTGCCTCTCACCCACTGAATCTTTAGATAAATAGGAAAGTGTGTGTGGTTCTGGGAGCTTCAGCTGTGGTTGTGCTCAGCAGCCAGAGCGGACGTTGTTGGGGTGAGGGGTGTATCCTTAATTTCAGAAAGTTTAATGAGTCTAGATTCATTCTTCTAAGCTCTGAGCAATCTCTTATCACCGTGATTTCATTATTGAAACATTCTCTTTTTCACAAGTCAAAACTGAATGTGAATTATGGTAGCGGAGACCAGTGCAGATGGGACCTGCTGCCAGGCTCCCTGATGATGGGACTGAGAGGAAAGGGTTGCATTGCCTTTCTCCAGGGTGACAGTAATGTTCTTCCTCCTTCATAAGGCCAGGGAAGACTCAGAAAGGGATTACTTAAATCTGTGAGGAAATAGAGCTGCAGTAAGAGGAATTTGCCGCTTAAGCAGTTCCTTTTTCAGAGTTTCTGCTACTATAGCCACCTTATTCCTAGTAGAAACTGCTGGAAAGGATGGAAATGGGGGGAAAAAAATTGTTCCTTGCCTCGTGCAACAGGTGCAGTTTTCAGTGGCAGTTGTGGGCTGAGCTGAGTCTTGTTCCCATGCACAGAGAACGGCTCAGGCTGCCTCGCCAGGAACCGCCACAACAACTTGTGATTTCTGCCGAAGTCTTTCATATCTCCTGGAAAGATGCCAGGCAGAATTTAATTGCTTGTGGTGAAATCTTTCTCTGTGGCTAGATGGGACATTGAATACTTTTGAACTTTTAAATTGCTGTGGGACAGCCTGATCTAGCATGGTTGTATTTAATATCCAGACAGATAATGAAAGATACTTCTTAATCAGATGGAGTTCTTTGATGCAGTTTTTTGTTTTATATATACCAGAGTAAATTGAAGGAGAGAAAGGGAGTTCTTGTAATGAGACACACATTTGTTTTTCTGTTTAGTAAATTGACAGGTGTTTGGTTTTTCTTGTGTCTGCGCAGGAAACCACGTCTTGTCTCCTGGAGAGCCTGTTGGAAAAGGTCTAACGCCAGAAGCTGCAAGAGATCTCGGTCTCCCCGAAGGCATTGCGGTAGCAGCATCTCTCATTGATGCACATGCTGGAGGACTAGGTACTCAGTCGTGTGTTTGCTGTTCTTGGAAAGAGGAATGTACTAAATAAAGTTTAGAAAGCCATTTTTCTCACAGCCAGTTTTGTATGCAGCAGTTTGCTCTGATGCTGTTCTTATTGTGAGGGGAATTTTATTTCATACCTGCTAATACCAAATAACTGTTTATAGAAAAGGGCTATGACTGTTTATTTCTTTTCAACTGGATTTTCAGATTTTCTTCTAGTTCCACTTTGGATTCCTGAAGTGAAACACCATTGTGTTGGCATGCCAACGTGCTGAGAGTTTGACTCTTCTGGTGCTCAAAATTGGGAGATAAGCAAGAAAAATAAAAAATTAACATTCTAAGGGAGGAGTCTCATGTCTGAGGCTTGTTCATAGTTAGTCTTCCTTCTTAGTTTTAGAAGCAATTCATGCTTTGCTTAAATAATGCAATAGAGACTTTTTCCACATACATTTATGCTAGCAGAATGCAGAATATATACCAAACCCACTGCTTTTGGTTTAGGAGGTTAGAATACATAAATGCTCTGTATCTAAAGCAGCAAGCAAGAGTAGAGGGGTAACTGGCTACAGCACAGCATTACCCTTCTGGGACTTCAAACTTTTTATTCATAACTGGAGTGGGAGGCCTGATCCTTAGATTTTATTCTTTTTTTTCCCCAGCACAATATTCTGGTGTGTCCAGTTTCAGCTGCTTTTAGACATATTTGGTGAGGCTTAACGGCTTTGTTTTCTTACAATGCTGTTTGGCCTTATCTAAATGCAGTCAATAACAAAGTGATTCAATGTAACTTTTTACAGCAGGAAACAGGTTTTTTTTCATTTGATATCTTGGAAAAAAATCGTAGCTCAGAAGGTTTCAGTGTTACTGAAACAGTGCTGTTCTATGGAAATCGATTGCTCATGAAAGCATTTTTCTCTAGATCTAAATGAATTATGATTAGCTGCTAAAGTATCAGTTCTGTGTCAGATATTTTGTGGTGGTTTAAATCTCATTTCTTCTTCTAGAATTTGCGGCCTGGAACTTTTTAAATGTTTAAATCCATTTACTTTGCTTCTTATAGCTGTTTCTGAGGAGGTTTGGTAATCATGTAGATTGCTTTTCTTATTACCTCAGAAGCATTAGATACAGATCCAGCTGCAAAAAGGAAGACTGAGTTTTAGTGTCTCAGTTGTAGATGTGTTGTGTCCCTACTACTGAGACTGACTTAAAAATCTGTTTGTGTCAATTAGCATCCTAATTGCATGATAATGTGTTTAAAACTATGTGCTCTGACAGTTTTGTGTTCTTGAAAAGGATGTAATAATATGGGGACCTGAAATAATGAACTTGCTGAATACCTGGATCGCCACAGAACACATGGAATGACAGTGGAGGGTCCTTGTTTAATTGGCATCATTATGTTAGTACCGGATTCAGAGCACAGAAAGTTTGGCGAGTAAATTTCGTCAACAAAATGTATTTAAAGAATAGAGATCGGTTCATTTGTTGTGGTCTTCTGTAGAGAAACTCTAACACTAGAAATATGTAGTTACTGATATCCAACAGAGTAAGACTTCAGTGGATAGAGACAGTCTGCTTATGTTAGTCCTGTTTATCAGAATATGTTTTCCCAGATGGCACCAGAAACACTGGCAGGCTTCTGAAATCATTGCCAGGAGAAAAGAAATGTCTAGGTGGTTGTTAGAGAGGGAGGGCCCATTACAGGGGGAGAACCTGAGTGCTAGTCACATGACAGCTCAGTTGAGTCTGGGAAAAGAGGGATCTTTAAGATGCAACTCATCCTTTTTGAATCTGCAAAGGGTAATAAATAGGTAGAGAAACTAGTAGAAAAAAACAGTAAAAAGGAAAATACTTGGATAGCAAAAGAGACAGCAGGAGCAAAAGGAGAGCTGCAGAGTGCAAATGTATGTAAAGAGAGTGAATAGTGTAGCTCCATCTCAAATACTGAATAGCTCTTCTTCATCCACAGCTGTTAAGAACAAGAACCTCAATATTTTTCAAGTCCAGTTTAACCTACAATGCGTAGAATAACAGAGCTGAAAATTCTGAAGGAAAAACAGAAAAGCAATAGGACACCACAGATAACAGAGCTGGGAAGTGAAACCATCTTCTGATAGTAAGGATGGCAATGTACTAAGGCATCTTTTAATAATGACAAAAGGAGAACTGAGGAAAATAGAGAAGACATTTGAAACAGTGAATTAAAATCTGAAAGTATTGGAAATAAATAACTCTTGTAGCTAATGTAAAAATTTTGTTTTGATGTTCTGATGTGTGTTTTAGTGTTTACTCTGCTGAGCTCCATATTGAAACGTGAAGCTCTTCAATTTTTGTATTGTTTATGAAAACACATTTGCAACATATGCTGACAATTCAGTTTAATAGATTTGTTCCCTCTGAAGTGTGAAAATATTTTAAACTCCTTTAAGAAATTCTATTACAGTGTTGCCTAGTACAGGAAATTGCATTTTAGACAAACCAGCCCAAAATTTTTGATATGAATTCATGCATGTCTGTGTTTCAGCAGTGAAAAATAAGCCATAAGAGGTAAAGCCTGACTTGTAGCTTTCTTTTGTTCCTTGCAAATAAACTCTGTGTACAACAGCTATGCTACTATATAGTTACAAGGCAGCTAGGATAAAGGGGCATAAGGCAGATTTTTAAGGACTGTTCAGTTTTAGATCTTAATTCTCTGCTTATTTAGGTAGCTTCCAGTGATGATAACACCACGATAACCATGGCAACCATGATAAGACAAACCCCAACAGACCAATTTAATAACAGAATCTTGCAGCAGTGACCTAAACAAGAAGGTGTTAATGAAACGTAGCATACTAACCAGCAGTAACATTTGGCATCTTTCGCAATGTCCAGCAAATACTTTTGTGTTCCTTCTACAGGGAGGAGAAAGATTTTATTTATTTATTTATTTATTTTTAAGCAGGATTGGCCAACTGGTCACCAGACTGCGTATTGCAGATGCAAGTGCAGTACACAGTCTGCTGACCAGTTTGCCAGTTGAAAAGTAATGCTGAAGAAAAGACAAACATTTTGCTTTTTGTTGGGTGTATCACAACATGATGCAAGAATGCAGCCTAGGAGAGGAGGACAGGATTTCCACTTTAGCTTCCCCTTAAGCGAATTAAGCAGGATGCGATGCCTGCTGAAGCTTGGCTGTAGGTCTGCCCCATTCTGCAGACCAGTTCCTGGCTCCTCTCTAGCATCTCCTGGGTATGTATTTCTGCTGCAGGCTGAGTTTGTCCTCTGTCCTGTGCTGCACGCAGAAGCTCCTCAGAGCCAAGCACAGTTCCTCTAAGGGAAGGAGTAATCTTCCTCTAGATGATTCTGCCTGACATGGACAGAACAGCAGCAGGAGAGACAACAAAACTGGCAGCCTTCCAGTCTCCTGCCAAGTTACCCCTTTCTCCGACTCATCCCCTGACAAAACACATCATACAGTACATGTGTGATAAACTGTGAACAAATAAACATTGCTGCAGTCTACTGTGCTGCCTTTCTCAACAGGGCAGTCTTTTATTCTGCAGGTCAGCGTGCTACCTAAGAGGATAAAGGTCAGGTTGTAGTCAAAAAAACTTTCCAAAACTCTGATGATAAACGTGAACGTAGAAGAAATCATCTGTGTCCTCCTCTGTCTGGCATAAAACCACATTTTAATTTGATTTGATAAAATAAGTTTGTTTATTGACTAAGTAGGCTTTTTTGATTTGTGGCAGTGGTGAGACATACTCAACAGTTGTTTCTGTGTGGAAAAGCTCTGTTTTTTGAGGGCTGGCTGGCTCTTTAAAATAGAGTTTTAATTTTATTTTAATAGGAGTAATTGGAGCAGATGTGAAAGGACATAACCTGCCATGTGAGAACCAGCCAATTACATCCCGAGTTGCTATGATCTGTGGAACATCTTCATGCCACATGGGGGTAGGTTGAATATGTAGTCCTGATTTGTACAGAATATACGGATTAATGTTTTTGAAGGGAAAGATGACCTTTGTTCTTCTCATCGTTTTGCCTTTCCTTGAATTTTTTTCTGGTAACTCTACCTTTGGATATTAATTATATATGACCGTGCATTTGCTATTAAGCAAGAACTTTAATAGTAGTAGAAATCAATACTGAAAAATGACATGGAAAGTAAAAACCGCGATGCTAGAGTGGCTTAAAGAGCAGCCTGAAATCTGAGCCAAGGACTGAGTTTGAGTTATCTGTGACAAGGCTGTCACTAATGTGTTACAGAATAGTGTCTTTGGAGGAGGAGTGCATGTCTTCAGTCACAGCCCTTCTCCCCCACCTCTTCACTTAATCAATGTAAATCCTTCTACCTCTGAAAGTTGCCGTGATGTATAGAATTATGACACGTATCATGACTAAAAAGAAAGAAAAACCCCAATAAGCAATTTTCACTTTGCTAATTTCTCTCCGTGAATTAATACAAAAGCTTTTTCTGAGATTGCAATTAAAATTTAGTGTCTGCTTTTGAAATTTATACCTTTTTAAAATGTATGAGTCTGAAAGCATTCCATTTAGATAAGTACCCTTTTCTGCCACATTTTTTATTTAAAACTAATTTTGGTCTTAAATTTAGACTGATTATAACTCGGGTTCTTCCAAAATGAGCAAATGGCAATGGGAGTGCTTGAGGTGTTAGAGAGGACTACCATGCTTCATGGAGAGAGCTCTAGGAGAGAAAAAGGAAGGAAGCTGATAATAAAACATCAGGCTTAACAGTAAGTTAAGTTGTCTTTGCAGTAACAGCATGAATACATGATGATCTTGAGCATAAATAAATGGTGATCTTGTCACATGGATTGTAGTTCAGCAAAGCATCTTAGCACATGATTGAATTTAAAGATGTCAATAATCCCAGTATTGTGAAGCAGAGCATGTAACAAAAGCTTAAATCCTGTAGACCAGCTGGAATATATTTGAATTCCTTCCTAAACAAGAGTTTCAAACCTCCAACTCCACCACTCTTAGCTTACTTTGTCTATGAAAAATTGCATGGGTATCACTTTGTCTATCACAGGGTGATCAGGGCACCCTGCAAATACCAGCTCTGGGGGAAGAAGTCACCCTTTGAGCCTGCCACTACTTTTATTATTTCCCTTTTTTGTTCTTTTTTTTTTTTTTTGGATGAAGGTTTCTGCCCTTTCAGAAGCAGCTGTTTGTGTGAACTCTCCTTAACCTGTTTCATTTAGCTGAGTTAGTTTAAATTGTTAAAATGAGTTGAGTTAATAGAGACATAATACTGGACCGAAATGAGCTGAGGAGCTCAAAGGCAGTTTCCCCAAAAGGTCTAAGGGCAATGCTGAGCAGCTGGAAATGGGCCAGCTGGCTCTAACTTACTCCTCTAGTATAACTAGCCCTGGAGGAGGACATGTGTGTGGGTATTTATTAATTTTTAATATATGTGTATTGGTAAGTTCTAACATAGACCCAGTTCACAACTGTAGTTTGTCTTGCTTCCCAAAGTAGAGCATGGCATATCAGCATAAACACTTGCACAACGCTTTTTGGGTGCATCCTCCACGACTGGGAGAGATGTGGCTCCATTAAATACCCTGATGTAGCAAAAGTGGCATGGTAAAGCCCATGTTGATGTTAATCAATGTTCTGTTCTCTCATTAAAGCAATCCCAAAGTCGTACACAGACTGCACACTATAGACGAGATAGAACCTTTTAAGGCTCTTAATCACTTGATTGCAAACTCAGGAATAGATGGTTCTGCAGTTTTTGGCTAGATTTAAGTATTTTTTTTTAATTTAAATGTAACTACTCAGCATTTTATAATCGTTTCCTTAACTGCCTTCCTTCACTCATCTGCTCTGAGGTATAACAATCTGTAGCCAGCAGACAATAAGCGAATTCTAAACTTCTCTGGGTTTAATCTGTGCAAGGACTTTGCTTTACTGTTCTTTTATCTATTACCTGCATAGCCTGCATGAAGTGCATGTAGAGCACACAGAGCAGTTGTATTTGTGTTTTAATGAGACCTATATGCAGCTGCATTTGGCTGAAATTAGCTGTTCCTTTTTTTAATTAGGGCTATAAAATGAAAGTATATTATACTTGTGTTTTGATAGAAATATATATTTTCTTTCTCCGTGTGCACCAAGGGACCCTCAGGGCTACAGAGATTAATCATCAAGTTTAATTTAATGCAGTGGGAGAGAGACCTGTGTGGTCAGGCGGGCATTAAAAAGTGCCTTTGATCTGCCTCAGGTGCACTGAGCCCCAGTGAGCCAGCAACAATAATACCTTTGTGAGATGATCAGAGACGAGAGAGGGAGAAAATGGCCTGTGTGGAAACTCAAGGCCGTCCTTTGTTGTGGTTCTGGCAAAGGAAAGAGACGACTGTCAGGAGAAATTCAGAAAACAGAAAGCAGGGTGCAAGTATGGTTGGATTTCTTTCAGGGGATTGTAACAGGAAACTGTTCAAAATCATCTGCTATGCCTTTCTCCCCCCCCTTTTTGGTGAGGGCAGGGGTACTACTGCTGGGGTGCGTGTGTTGGTGCAGTATTTCCATTCTCTACGCTGAACACTTCATGAGTCACAGAAGCAGGTATTGCTTGAACACAGCTCTAAACTTTTAAGAGAAACTACTCTATGACCCAGTTTTCATTACCTCAAGGACTCCAGAGATCTTGCACAAAAGACTTTGCTAATCATGCCTTTGATATTTTAGAAAGTACAAATGTGGAACCTAATTTCACTCATGGCTATAACAGTTTAATTTGTGGTAGAAGTACCATTTCTAAATGAGGATGCACTTTTGGAATTAACCACCGACAGTTTGGGGTAATCAGACACACAGAGAACATTCTGTGTTGCTGTCGAGCCACTTGAATAGCTCCTGAAAGAAGCACAAGCCATGTTGTAATTAGGTTACTGATGCAAGTCTAGGTCTGAGCTGGTAGTTGCCGAAAGTCCCTGCCACCTCAGGGCTCATCCATTATCCATGAGGGCAAAGAAAAGATGGTTTTCTGAATATTTTTGGACAGTTCTTCATTTCACATGATTCTCTGCTGCCTCCTTTGCCCTAGCAAAAGTCATCAGCAGAATTTGCATTTAGAATGGCAAATAAGCTGTCCTTTTCCTTGTGAAAGATTGTCCCGTAGTTTAGGGCTGGGATTTATTGGCTGCAGCTTTGATCTGGCTGTGCAGCACAGGTATTCCTTTCAAGTGATGGATGGATACTCAGTGGTTGACTTTTCTGAATGGGCTGCTGCATGCCATCCTGCTTTGTAGGCAGGGTCTCTAAGCTCCAGCACCCACATTTAGTTTGGGAACTTTTGGGAGACTTCCCTCATATAGCCATGGAAACTACACAAAAGGTGTCGGTTTTCACAGTAAAACAGCAGCAGGTTGGAGAAATTGAAGTGGGAGCCTGCATGTTATTTCTAACTAGTAGTTTGCATGGGTCTAACGGACATGCCCTAGCTTCTGGGAATAAGGTAATTGGCTTCCCTAAAAGCCTGTCTTCCTGCCAGTGGGTTTTATGGGATATTTTAAACCTTCAAAAATGCTTTGTTTTCTTCTGAAGCCTTTATATGATCAGAGGGATTTCAGGTATATGTATCTCTGTTCTCTTGTCCCAATCCTGAACACAAGCATGCTTGCCCTTTTGCAGATGTGTAAAACCACCAAGAACAGAGTTAACTCTGAGTTGTCAGCTAGCAGACAGCAAAAGAATAACAGGAACAAGCAGTGTGACAAGGTACTTGTACACAGAAACTTCCTAGTGTTCCTGGGAGTAAGTCATCTAGCAGTGCTGCTCCTTTCTGGCAGAGAAATCTTGCTGTTTCCCATACCTGATACCAGCATAGTGCTCTTCTCATGGTCACTAAATTCATGTATTAAAACTTTTTTTTTTTTTTCCCTAAAAGTAAAATGTTTAATTAGACTGCAAATTTTTTGTCAAAGAGACTACAGGTTTGGGTAAACCTACATGATACCTAAGAGTTGGGACCAGACTGGGACGGGTTTTTGGTAGCTAGAAGTTGTGAAAGGAATTTGAAGTGATTTAGCATGGTAAGCAGAAAGAAATGATGGCTCTGGAGTGGGAAAATTGAGAGTGCAGAGGGTTAGGGAGTCACTTAGGGCATAGTACTTCTTCCCCCAGACTGGGACTTTTCTGAAGGACAAGGACGATGTGCATGTAGAGCTGCAAGATCCAGAAATACTGAAACCCATTGTCAGAGAGAACAGGGATCTTCTTTTGCAACACCCCCTCTTTGCTTTTGTTGTCTGCAGTATGGAGTCCTCACTAATCTTGTATGTATAAAGGGTATGTGCTATTTATCCATATTGAATAAAGAGCACTGTTCACAAGATGTGTATAAACTCTAATTTCTGCCTATTTGTGATGAATTAGGCTCACTTAGAGATCGATGTTCTGCTTTGCATTTGTCCCAGAACTGTTGTTCCATTATGAAAATATATGTCATTCTTGCTCTAACACCTTTTTGGATTCACAGCTAAAGGAAGTAGCCAGGGCAGCTTCTAATGGGAACATTGTCTGGCTAGATTTCAGCTTCCTGAGGCAGGGGACTCTGAATTTGCTGGCATTTTGAGTCCCAAACGTACAAAGGTTGTGTTCCTTCCTATCCAGAGTCTTTGATACTTTTTTCTGTCTTCGTTTGGTGATGTGGTCTGTGTGCTTCTTCAGTCATTCCTTCTTTATCAGCTCTCCACTCAGAACTTCTTTTTTGGGAATGTCAGGGAATCTTTTCGTGTTTGGATGGAGTCTCCTCCTTTGCATCTGTTCTTGTTGCTACTCTCACTCTTGTCATTGGAACTGACTCACCTCGCTTGGTGCGCACTCTTTTTTCCTTGGGTGATAACGTGTATGTGGCTTGAAGCTTATAATTTAGTCATTTTTTTTAATTGGAGAGGCACAAGTAATTTATCTTCTATCTCTTCAGATTTACTACATGATCTAAAAGACAGAGCTTGAGCAACTACACGAACAGCAGAAGGGGCAGATCATTTTACTGTCCCAGTGTTCAGTATGGATTATATCGGGAAGAATATCCCATATTCTCTTTTACCAAGCCTGGCTAGTCCTTGCTTGTTTTCTGCTAAAGGAACTTCAGCCCAATTTTCTTATTCTAAATTTGTTCATTTGATTCTCGTGATGACTGGCAAACACAATAGAGCTTCTTTGCTCTACAATATCCGCCCGAGCTGCCAGCTTTGTTCACACAAACAGAGTGTAAAGCACGTTTCCACCCCCAAAGCATGCACAGTACGTGTTCTTTGCAGTACATCCTGGAGTGGAGACGGCAGAGACATGCTGGCTCAAAGCGTTCTCAGGGCCTGATCTCTGTAATCTCGGTGGGAGCCAGACCAGCAAGTGGATTCAGTGTATTTTGGCTCTGATACGAGAGTCTCCTCTTCAGAACACGCCACGTTGTGAAAGCAGCAGACTTTTGAGTAATTACTACACAGGGACTCCTCAGCTCCTTGAAATCATCTGTGATGAGGGGAAAACTTGCAGGGACTGAATAGGCTGGTGCTTGCTTTGCCAGCTATATTTAACCTAGCGGGGTGGCAGCGAGCAGTGTGTTTCTGGAGAGCGAGTCGGAGGACTGCGTGCAGCACTTCAGCCTCGCACGCTTCGGTCGCTGCTGCACATGCAGCCCTGACGTGAAACGTGCAGTCTCCGAGGGGACAGGGCCAGCAGCCCGGGGCAACACGTCTGAGTGCCAACTGGCTGTGACCCAGGGTTTAGCAAAGGCAGTAATTTGTCCTCCTCCTGACCAGGGGAAAGGGGCTGGATTTGGGAGGGTCAGGCGAGTGGGGAGAAGGGGGAGGAATGCAGTAGGACACACACACACAAAAAAAGGCAAAACAATTGAAGTTAGGGGCTGCCTAGACAAGATTTTGAACTGTTCTGAGAGCTTTCTGACATTGCTAAGTGCCTGCCTTCTTGGTTTTTTAATATTCTTCTCTTCTGTAAGGCCTGTTCTGCACATGAGTCACAGAGCTAGTGTCTTTCAAAGGGGAGAAATAAATTAGTATCACAGGAACCTCTCCCTTGCTCTGTCCTCGTTCGGTTCAGTTCTGCTGGCTTATATATTGCATTTGGCAGCAGTCACAGTGCTGACTTCCCAGCTAATGAAGACGTTTTAAATTCAGGGAGGCTGCATGAAATGAAAACCACATTTACTTCATGACTGTTGTTACAGGTTGCCCGTCCTTAGCGTATGCAGATTTAGCCTTCCGAGGACAATGTCACAGAGCCTATTTAGGTGACTTTTCAGCCTGTGGCCTCAGAAAGGTTATATAACCCTAAAATTGCCACCTTCTTCTACTTGTCCCTCAAAGAAGTCCTCCACGCCCTTTTTAATGAGACTGTGTCTCTTCCCATGTTCTAGCATCCTTGGCTTGAAACAGAAACAAACAAAACTGTAATATCCCCTTTGCTGGCACTAACTTGACATTGTATGCTTCGCTTGCTTTGTTTTGTTTTTAAAAGGCGAGAAGTCAAATATTTCTGCTAGCGGGGTTTATAAAAGACTGTTGCTTTTCTGACCTCCTTATTATATTAATAAAAGCTAGGAAGACTTCAGTAGTGGTGGGAGATCATGTGCAGGCAGCCTCCAAAACCCAAAGCACTTGCAGAACTAGTAAACCACAAAGCTTAAGATCTTGAAATGTAAATAGGAAGTCGGAGAGTTTACTTTAGAGGCAGCAGTGGTGAGTCTGTATAATGTTTATTTCTGCTTGCCTCCCAGCCTTTCCTAAAGCTTGGCAGAGATGAAAGGGAGGCTTTCTCAGTAAATGAGTTATTAAAAGTTTCTGTTATGAGCAAGATTCCTTTGTTCGTGGCCTGACATAGTTCAAAGCTCAAGGTATGCCTTGGTGGCTGGGAGAGTGGGACGTTCCTGTTCAGTGTATGCCTGTCAGAGACATCCAGGATTCACACCCCATCGCTTTGCTGGTGATCAACCTGTTGAGGGGAATGGAGCTGAAAGCAACACCGTCTTGTACATAAACTAGCTAATGCTTAGTAACAGAAGACTCTGCACTCAACTCTCCTTCCCTTTTGCGAGCAAACCATTTAAGTTCAAAGACTCAAAGACTAGATGTGGACAGAGCAAATGCTTGGAAAAGTATTCTGCTTGGAGACTCTGTGAAGGATGATATTCTAGAGATGTCTCACTGACATCACTGAAAACCCTTTGAAAATTCCAGCAGACGTGGTGGTTTCCATACTGCAATTAACTGCCGTGTATTAGGGTGCTGATTTTATAATGCTAAGCCTTTCTGCAGTGTCTTCTCGTTGGTGGACTTGGGGTTCTTTGCAACAGCGAATGAACGGGTTAAGAGAGTAGGAAGTGTAATGCCAGTTTTATTAGGTGGGAGACTGAGGCACTTCATTAGTAGGTTTTTAATTGTTACATCTTTACTTTCACGAATTGCACCCACCCAGTGCTTTGGGAGCGCGTAAGGTGGAAGTTTTGCCTCGCAAGTTGCAAAGTTCTTTTGTGTTCTGAAATGACAATATTTACACGCTATGGACGATAGTGTACTGCACTGTATGATAAACAATGTGTAAAACAGAGATCTGTTTTCTTCTTTCCTTGGATTTTCTATTCTTTTTGATGTAAACACAATGGTTTTAAAGGCTTATATTAAGCTTCTCCTAGGTGTGACTGCTGACAGGGCTCCTCTCCTGTTCCTCACTCCTTTTCCCACATTTTGCCTTAGGAAGAGCGAGCAAGAGAGACTGAGCTGCTTATGTAGTTACGTTGACCCTAGTGAGATTTATTTAGTCTGGCTGCCAGAAATATCTAGCTGCCTAATTTGGGCCTCTCTACTTGAAACACTGTTGGATTGAAGTTTACCTGTAATAGATGTAGCTCTAGAAGCAAGCACATTGCACCTTTATTTCCTAACTATAACAGTTGTATTTTTTAATAGGGCATTTTGGTTCCTCTCTTGTAGGAAGGGGGTTGTATTCTAGATTATGTAGCTGGGAAAGTTATAAAACTGTCTTCTGTCATTGATCTTCAGATAGGATAGCATCACTCCATTGGAGGGGACAAGATAAAGCAGCTTCATTTTGATTTGTTATTTATCGTTATTCTTGGTTTTGTTCACAAATTGCAGCAGCAGCAGCAGCAGCCCTTCATTGTAACAGAAGATTTTTGGTTTTCCTTTTCTGTATTCTTCAAAGTGAAGATACCAGATTTGACAGATACAACACTCTCATCAACACTGTAATCTAACCAGTTCTGATTGCTCCTCTCCAACCCCAGAGAATGTATTAGCCTGAAGCCCACAGTCCTGAGCAAACCCCAGTGTCTTCCTGGAGTCTTCTGCTCCAAGGAGAGCTGGATAGGGGATTTCTGTCAGGTCACGAGCATATTTATGTGTAATGAATGGCCTTTCCAGATCCTTTGTTTACCTTGGTTTCGTGAGTAGGCATGAATTTATTTAATTGCCAGCTTCTTCTGTGTGTCAAGATCTTGTGGTGAACAAAGAGGACTCCTTTTTATGCTCCTTTTCTTACAAGACTGACCTGTAAAAGAATAACTAAAATACAAATGAAATGAGGTATGATAAAGGATGTCCTTGATCATCTGTTAGTTTGTCTCAGCGCCCTGAAACAATTAAATGGAATTTTTAAGGGAATAGAATAATTGTATTAAAGGCAACTTAATAGTTTTCTGTTAGTTTAAAAATGTTGGAATTAGCCATATTTGCAATGAATAGTGTGGAATTTGGGGTCAAAATCCCCCGATTTTGTTTAGTGTTGCTGGTTACCTGCCTGATTCTGTGAGATTGTTGCCTTTCCTTAGTTTACCCTCTTGCAGAATGAGCATGAAACTGAAGCTGTGCAGATGGAGATCTTTCTAATGTAGGATGTGATATGTGAGTGCTGGATATTAAGGACTCCATGGACCAAGGTGGTATAGGTGCTATGGCATTTCTAAGTATCTGTTTGCTTTTCTTAACAGCAAAAATTCCCCCAGTCAGGCAAAATTCATCAGTAGCTGGGCAATAGGCCTCTTACTAAAGGCTTTTTTTTCTCCATTTCCAATTTTATTCAGCCGTTCATGAATCAGTAATTCTTCATCTAGGTTTTCTGGTTTGGCTTCAGCTGCTGGTGGGGGAAGATCTATGGAGCAAGCTTTATTAGGGAGAAAGTAAATCTGTTCTCATACAATCCTTCTAGAAGCAAAATGAGGAGAAGCATTAGCTGCCACCTTTCTCCCAGTGCTAGCTGGGACTCACAGTTTATGCTGAGTTCATTGTTTATAACTGTGGGTGAAGGCCTGAGGTCCTCTCTCAGTGTTTACTCTGTCCTTGGGAGTTTGTCTCAGTAAGTAAGGGCTGAATAAACACCAAGTAAGGTTCTCAGGATTTATCCATTTAGTTATTCAAATGTTTAAAAATATGTTTAAAATAGTGTGTGATAGCTTAACCCATATAATGTAAATCTGCTTCCAGTAACTCAGGGGTATTGCAGAAGAAGGTTTATTTTACCTGTAAGTATGATACTACTATTGGTAATGCTCTTCACTAATGTAGAAGGTATACTTACCTAATGGGGAAAAAGGAAAAGAAATCTCTAAAATAAACTGTATTATGCAATAAATAAATGGCAAAGGCCTTATGGTACGTGGGAAGGGCATCCAGAGTACATAAATACACCAGACCTCCTTTGAAAATATTTTGGTTTTCCTTGGTATTTCCCATTGAGGTTTTGAAAAATAATTGTCTCCCATAAATAGTAAGGTTAGGAATAATACCTACATGTAAAAAACCCTAGAGCTTCCTGTTTAAATGCCACATCGGAGATTTCTTTCCCATCCTTGCCTTGAACTTCTGTCACATCAGCTCCTAAACTCCAAGTTCTTCAGGACTGTCAACATCTGATACAATGAGTTGACTGAATTGGGGACTTGGACAACTTTGCATGCATATTAGAGGTAACTGTGAAAATAATTTTCAGGAGAAGACGAGGATCTGATGATACAATCTCCAGGAAAGGGTCTGAAACAGGACAGCTCAGACCTTCCTGTGATTCACAATTCTGCCAAAAGCTCTTGGGGAAAAGATCAGCACTAGAAACCTCTTACAGAGACCCCCTGTTCCTGTGCTGGCCCAGCATGTCCCACTGCTCTCTTCTAGCCACAGTGGCATGGACTGGGCCTGCCTTGGGACAACACAGAGTTTTGTCTTGGAGGCTTGGTGGAGTTTTCTAAAGTATCATTTAGAGGTGAAGCTGGTTTTGTATCTGGTGAGTGAGATGCAGCATGCAGCAGTATTTGTGACACGGCTGTTCCGTGTGCACAGTTCCCAACCTTTCAAGATGAGATAAGGTCTCACTAGTCTCTGAAAATACGGGAGTTGTACAAGTGGTGTCTGAGGTGTGTTTGTGTAGGAACCAGAACTGAAGTTGAAGGCCTGTGAGCTAAAGGAATATTTCTGAGACACTTTAAAAACTCCAGTGTTCTTGTAAAACACTTACACTGATCTACAAATCAGCATTAGAGCAAATTTCTTTTCTAATGCACAAATGGAGCTTTTTACTGAGAAATTACTAATGTTCATGAAAAATGTGTTTTGTTTGCAGTCTCAGTCGTTTACTTTTGAAGACTTGGTGTCTTATGTTGATTGGAAGTAAGAGTAGAAATTTACTTGAACCTCAGCTGGCTGAAGGCTGGGAGGATGTTCTGGGGAAGAATTAATGCATGTTTACCCTGGTCCTGTGCTTTTCCCTAAGCTATCTGTTACTAGCCACTATTAACAACAGGTTAGCAGGCTACATGGATGTTTGCTTTCACTGTTTGATGTTATTCTTTTTAAACCCTGTGAAGACTTAGTTCATATTATGATGAGCTTTCAGGAATTTAATTTAATTTACCATAGCAGCGAGTCGTAGTGTTAAAAAGTTCATATTTAAAATGGCCTGCAGTTAGTTGTCTGTGGTGGAAGATTTATAATCTTCACATAAAATGGCATTTTGTGACAGTGCTTATCTATCATTGGAAGGGAAGTAAAAAATAAATGAGTGGTATAAATTGTTGTAGCTCATTTGAGGCCCTGTGTCCCCGGTGAGCTATTGTTATGAGAGGCACAGAAGTAACTGCTGTGAGTCACGGAGCAGCGTTGCTTTAGAAGGGTGCATAATAGGACACAAGTAGAAGCTATGGTGTAACCAGACAACCTTTCAGTCCATTTATCAAAACACTTACAGTTCCCATTTCAAGGAAGGCGACACAGTAAATATGAGGGAAAAAAACCCCAGGTTTTTCTGTGTATCTATATCAAGACATTTTACTAAATAAAACAATAAAATAAATCAATGCAGAACTGCTAGTGCTTAATGTGCTTAGCAAAAAACTTCTGAATCCATCACGCATGTGGGGGGTTTTTTTCTGTTTTGGAGCTTGAAAACAATTTAATAGATTAAAGGCCTTTTTTGCCAATTTATGTAAGAAACCTTGACCTTTGGGAATACAAAGAAAAGGATGATATGCTACTGTGTGTGTGTTGTATGCTTTCCCAAGCTGGAACAGAAAATATGCTCAGTGTTAATGGAAACGGATAAAAGGCAGAAGTAAATGTATGTGAACATTCAAGCGTGGAACAGTGGAAATTCATCTTGTTTAAAGGCTTTGTTTAGAAGCTGAGCATTCAGTCAGGGTCCCTGGTAAGACATGTGAAGGTGTTGCATCTTTGATTTAGGCAGACGGAAATGGTGGACGTTGCATGGCTCTGGAGTGATTACTCATGATTAACTTCTTCCAGAGGACAGAGCTGGCAGAGCTCTGCTTTTCAAAGAGACAGCTCTCAAGTTGTCCCAGGCTTAGTTCCAAGTTTGCTTCACGGAATAAACACAGGAGGTTACCCTCACACCAAAGGCATAAAAACGTGGAAGGATGCAAATTGTCTGTTGAGGACACCAGTACTTTTTTTCTGTGTCTGGGGAGAGCAAACCCAGGGACAGGTCTAGAGGCAGATGTGGTGCTTAGACTTCTCCCTGCTCCCATTGTGGTCTCCTGGAGATGTGACTCTGAATGACCTGACTGTTAATCTGGAACACCAGACCCTACTGACCTCTCCTTGCACTGATACAGAAGCTGTTTAATCCATTTGCCCCTCTCTGGGGATGGTTCTCAGTTCATCTGTTGGATCACAAGCAGCCTCCTCAGCCCATGGGTTTCAGGAGTACTTTTCCTACCATCTCGGTCTTTTTGCCCATTGCTCAATTTGAAGGGTAGATCTTGCTCAGATTTGCAGTTTATTGTTTCTGTTTTACCTGAGCAGTGTTCAGGACTTGCCTCTTTAGAACAGGAGTCTCAGGATCCAACTTTCAAGATGGTAGAGCTACTTAATCTCAAGCTGCTGTTCTCTTCCATCACATGTTAGGTTAGTGACCCTGATTCATAGATATGACTCAAGAGTTTTAAAATGCTTCATGGATGGATTACCCACGTGAATGCAAACATGAGTCTGCTGCTCACAGTAAAGTCATCACTTAATGGTCAGGATATCACTGGCAGAAATATGCCAGCTCTCTGGGTCTCATAAAGGTTGAGAAGTTTGTGTCTATTTCAGAACATTGCTTTTTATATTTCCCCTCTCTGTTTGTCTCACAAAGTGGCTACAGGTAGCACAGTAGGGTGATTACTTAAGGCTCCTGATAGAGATACCATTAAGCCACACTCCTCCTCTAGCTTGTGCATTTACGTGGCCAACTTCCAAACACTCGTGTCCTATAACAGTTCCCATCTTCTGCAAACATCAGGCAAATTTCAGCAGACAACTGAAACAGGACTTGAAGGACACGTCCCTCAGCTTCTGTAGCCAGAGTGCTCCTAGGTAAAGATAAGATGAGGTGGCTGAGAGATGCATCTCCTCTCCTAACACTTCCTTACACCTTTTTTCCATGGTGCATCATCTGCTTCTAAACAATGGGTCATGGATCATGTGTTCATGCTATCTCTAATCCTCCTCACAACTCTTTTATTATGGCATAGAGAGAGATATAATGAAAATATAGGTTGCAGGCTGTCTTAAGAGACAAAAGCACACAGAGGGACAGGCTCCATATGTCAGCTAGGAGAAGATTTGTTTGAGTGGGAAGGAGCTACAAGGACATCGTGAGTAGCCCTGTGAGAGTTTGGTGGCCAAGTATCGCACGTTGTTTGGACTTTGAGTACCAGTTCTGAACTGGAGAACCCACTCCAGTTTTGTTCTATCCTTGTGAGGACAAAATTATTTGAGACAGTTTAATGCAAGGCTAAATGCAGTGAGCCAAACTCAACTTTCTTACCATTGAGTTTCCTTGCCCTGATGAGGCAGGCAATATATATTGGAAATGATATACATACTTGCCCTGTTTGATTCAATCATGAAGACCATTGAAATGGTCTTCTCTGTTTGTCTTTCTGTCTCTCATTTTATTAACATTTCCTGGCTAAAAAGGAGATTTATAACAATACATTTTTTTGGCAGAGAAGTGATATTTTATTAAATATTGCACCCTTTAAAAATAGATAATACTAAGGCAAACAAAATGAAGAGCATTTTGCTTCTAATATAATTTTCTTTTTTTCCTGTTCTTATATTCTGCTTTTGAATTTAGAGTTTTTGAGCGCAACGAAAGGAAGTCAAACGTTACAGTAGGAGTAGATACCAGTCTTGCAGGTACTGACAGGATTTTATAGTGTGAAAAATATTCTATTTAAAACAAATGTCACTCGTCTGGCTTTGCTTGTTAATATTTGAAGGGTGATACTGCAAGCTTCTTTCATAAAGTATGTACTGAAAAAAAAAAAAGAGGTTTTTAAAATCTTTTTGTCTGATCAAGTACTAAGAGTCCTACTACAGGCAGATGAAGAAATTAACTGAGTAATCTCTAGTGTGTATTTGCACGATGTCAGCAACTCTGCAGCAGCACCCCTGGCCCTGGTTTCCTCTGGAATGTGTGAGGTCCCTGGGATCTGTCACATGATACACCACAGAAAGATGATGAGTAGAGGTGGTTTTGCTGGGCAACTGACCTTCTAGTTTTGCCCATAATAATTTATTCATGTGGCTGTACCCTAAGACACACTAATACCATACATACCATTGGCTGAAAACTGATGCAGCATAGTGAAAAGAAAAAAAAAAGCATAAAATAGCCACAGTCAGCTCAGATGAAGAAGCTGGACCTGGCTGCTCTCTAAAAATGGGCTGCTGTGTAGAGGAGTCTCTTTCTCTGTTAAGGAGGATGCTGAGATAGTTAAGTCCCATGGCATCCGTTGTCAGCAGGTTTGCTTAGAAATGCAACTTCAAGCTGGCTTCTGGTGGCAGAGCTCCAGCAAAGCTGCTTTACACAAGTGCAGCCCGTGACCTTTTGCATTCCCTGTTCTTGGCAACCGCCTGGTCTATTGCATTTTGAAAGGTAAAATAAAATACAGCTGAGTAAAACAGGGTGGGGCTTTGTTCTCAATTAGATTTTTTTGTTGTTGTCAGTTTTAAGCAGCATTTTAATTTATGTATTTAACAGTTTTAAGAACCAGCGTCCTCTGTGTGAGGGGGGAAATCACTCAACCCTGCCTTGTAGTTTCTGCTATAGTGATGGAACAAGAGGAAATGGCCTGAAGTTGAACCAGGGGAGGTTCAGGCTGGATCTCAGGAAGCATTTCTTTCCAGAAGAGGTTGTCAGGCATTGGAATTGGCTGCCCAGGGAGGTGGTGGAGTCCCCATCCCTGGAGGTGTTTGGGAGCCAGGTAGATGTTGTGCTGAGGGACAGGGTTTAATGGGTTGGATAGGGCTGGGAGTAAGGTTGGACTTGATGATCTTGAAGGTCTCTTCCAGCCGAAACTATTCTCTGATTCTATGCTGGTGCATTAGTTTTAAAGCAGGAAGCATTTGAGTACGTGGTTGTCCCCCTTGGTGGCAGCATGTCTTGTAAAGTCATCTCCAGTTCTCAGGTTTGAAGCATGCCTAAGGAGCTAGTCTGATGTTCTTAGAGACAAAGTGCCGACTGCAGGTGCTGTATTCAAGAACTCCATTCTTCCCTACTTTGTCAGGAAATGAAGAACATGAGCATACAGAAGCAGGCAGATTCCTGTCTTCTTCTGTATCGCAGCATCTACTGTCCCTTGTTAGAAGAAGTGTCTCTGACCTGTATGGACAGAATCAGCATTCTTAATTAAAGGCACTAAAAAACTAGGGCCAACATGCTTCCTAAGGGTAGGTGCCCGAGTCCCCATTTGGACACCTAAACAGCTGGCTTTGCCTTTTGAGTCCTAGAGCCAGAAATCACAAAATGCGGATCTTTCACTTTTTGGAAAAGCAGAACACTTATTTAAGTGTCCAACTACAAGTGTTAGTCTAGCTCTTCAGGCAGTAAAAATCCACATATCTCCATGGAAGTTGATGGTTAATCTGCTGATTTGGACAAGTTGAGGCTTAGGCTCCCAAAGCTGGAAGCACTGGTCCAGATGAATTTCTCTCTATACCCCTAAATATAAATTAAGTACAATTTGAATAACTAATGTTATTGTGATTCAACATATTCTTTCTTTAAAAGTCATATAATTTTAAAAAATTTGAAATACTTAGTTTTGAATAAAAACCTCACACTGGAAATTTTTAATAATATCAGTGAAGTTTTCCTCTGATTAATTCTTAGCTCTAAAGCCAGGCTGTGCAGTATAGAGTCCCTTCGCAGAACTCACCTGGAATATTTTCAGAGATGAGGCAATCGAGTTGCCCTGGGAGTGCGGTTTCTTTACTGGGCATTAATCACATACCTTGTTTGGTTTATAGTTTGTAGACCAGTTAATGTTTTATGGAAAATTAAAAAAATTAGAAATAGTTCTGCATGCATGTCATTCACATTTTGCTGCCCTTTTCACAAGGGTTGCTGTTTGGAATAAGAGGTGACAGTAGTCCCTAAGAACTCATCTGGGTTTACTAGCTTTAGGTTGCACTGAAAGTTTTCTCCAGCAAATAACTAAATTGAGGATTGAACTGGAATGTGAGCTCCAAATCTCCATCAGAAATTTCATATCCCAGTCTGCGTTTTGACTCATAGTCTCTGCGTGTTTCTAATTCTGGTAGTTGCTCCTTAAAGGTGTTGTGGTTATGATTGGTTTGATTTTTGTCATACAAGTTTGTGATCTTACCAAGTGCAGAATAAGCAGCGAAATCGAACTGGACTTTGTTTTAATATTGTCATCCTTCTCCTTCGTGGGTCTGCTGCACTTGCAGCTTTGCTGAGCTGCTGAACTGAAATGTGCTGGACCTGCCTTCCTAGTATTATTGTGGTGTGGAGAAAAGCAGTATCACTGTCTTCTCTCTCAGCCTCTCAGTTATGTTTGCTGGGTGTAAACTCTCCTCTGAGCCCCCTCAGGCCCCGAGAACTAAATAAGCACATAGACCTCTGCCAGAGGTCCAGTCCTTCCAGCAGTCACCCTTTGCACTTACCTCCCGTGAGACCTCCCCAGCGAGGGGACACGGGTGACATAGCAACAGCTTATTTACTACAGCCAACACAAAAGAGACAAGCTTGGGCAAAAAAATAATACTGAATACATGTTTCTGTTTAAACTTTCCAACCACAGGCCACTCTCTAGCCCTAAGTTTACACCTTAGGCAGTGCCTGGAACCCTTTGATTCTGCTGCGTGATTTTTTCTGCTTTGGATGGTATCTGCCTTTGTCTGTCTCCTTCAACCTCCACAGTTAGAAATCTTATCTTGCAGTATCTTATACTGCAAAAAATACTGGCTGATGGCTTTGAGTATTTGTTATTGTTGTTGCACAGCGTCGATAGATACAGTTGGACAGTTTTGTTTTGCTTTGATTCATTCTGTTGCCATTCCCATAACTAAATGGGAATCTCTATGGTTTAGTACCTCTCCAGGTCTCTGGGTTCAGTAAACCTGTGACATAGCCTTGGCAGCAAATGCTAGAGTGCATATTCAGCAAGGCATTTATAAACATGATTTCATCACATAAGCTGGAATTCTTCAACTGCATGTAAACAGATTACCAAAAATCATCTGTGGATGGATGTGATCCTCAAGTCCACGTTCTCTATCTGTGTTGTTGTCACTCAAGCAACATCCATGCTTCCAGTGGGATAAAGTTAGCTCTGTGCAGAAATTTTTGTGGCCTAGTCTTGATATCATTGCAGAGCAGCTCTGTCACTGTGGATGGCCCAAAGGATGCCAGCCTGTCACATGGAAGAGAGCTATGTGACTTCTTGCCACCACAAGCTATGTAGCTACATAGCAAACTGGTGATGAGCATGGGACATAAGCTTAAAATAAAATCAAATAAATTACTGGTGGTATATGACCTATAGGAATTGGAATATAAATAAATTTCAGTTTAATTTCTGTTCTAAAATACATTTCTGTGTTCCAAGACCGTATTTTCTTAAATACATTTTACATCAGGCTGAAGCTTGAATGCTGTTACATGTTTAATATGTGGTGACTGCTAATAATAGACATATTTTAAGAAGCTGACTGTACTCACCATAGAGAACTGCCTCCAGAATTATGAGGAAGCTTGGTTTTAAATCCATTGAGTGCTTGAGAAATAATGCCAGGTTGGCAAATTTAGTGTAAGCATCAGTTCACTGAAAATACAATCGCGTGCCTCAACTCCACCCAGTTAATCTATATGCCATCAGAAAGTGCTGTTATTAAATCACACATTGAGTAGCTATTGCTATGACCTAAGTTTGAACCAGAAACTTAGAAATGAAACATTCTTGGGTTTCTCTTTGAATTCTCTCCTTTTTTCTACGAATCTCTTTCGTTCTTTGTCAGCGAGCTGCGGTCGAATAGTTATATAAGACCCATCTGTCAGCAGAAGCAAAATGATACAGTTTTCTTAATACAGGATTTTATGCATCAGTGTAAAACTCCTGAATTGAATGAATGTCAGTATTCTCAGTCCACAGTCAGTCAGAAACTTTTAAAGTTAAAAGTCAGCAGAGAAGTTAATGAAAGTATTTGACTTGTCAATGATCAAAGTCCAGAACTGTAAAGAGCATTTATTAGTTGATGACTGATATGGTGCTCTTCCTTGTTTCTTTCCCTACTCACCATGAATTTCTTAGATCTTTTTTTTTTTCATACCTGCCTTAGCCTAACAAAAGCAGCTGTTATTCTGAATTTCTGGCTATAGAAGCTGATAAGTGACGTGATTATCAAACAAGTTTTCTGACCTAGCTTCTCTGTAGCAAATGATTGCTCTAAAAATGTTGAGACAGTAGAATGAAGACTTAATTTTGCTTTCATGCAAGTGAGTGCAAGTCAAGAATAGTTCTCTCTATGCCATACTGCAAGTAAATACAGAATCTGATAGTGATGCTAGAATGCTGCCAGATATCAGAGGCCTGGTATCAGCAAGCAGAACTGAAATGGAAGGAGATGGATATACAGCAGTACACCTTGTTAATATGAAGATTTTCTAGTCAGGTAATAGCCAAGTTTTCTGACAGTGTTCTTGTAAGGAATTTGTGTAAGCCTGCACCAGCAACAGATGGTGTCGGCTGAGGAAGAAAATTCTGCTGAAATTCATGCTTCCACAGAACTGCTCTCACCAGCGTGGTGTGTTTTATTTTATCTCCTCTCTGATTGCTGTAACATTTACATAAAACTGAGGAGGATACACAAGCATGTGCCCGATCATTATGGCTAGTCTAGCAAAACAAAGCTAAGTAAAATAAATCTTGCATTGTGACTTGCTCACTTTATGGGATGGCTGTGTGCCTAGGTGGTTCTCATCTGTGAAGGTCCGTGTTCTGTTCCTCTCCCTGTACCAAATGACAGTCCTGAAAGCTGAACTTAGTTTGGATTAAAGGCACTGACTGCTCTGATTCACTTACATGAGCTGAAAAGTTAGTCTACAAGTGGTAAGTAATGGTTTTTTCCATGTAGACTTTTACAATAGAGGTGGATTTTTCTGCCTGGTTTTGGTTTAGAGAGTCAAGCAAAATGGGAAGGGCTAAACTAAATTAAATACGTTACAGATCTCGTATTAGTGCCATTTAAGCAGGTCCTTGCAGACTTCCACTTAGTTCTGTATAGCTATATGTATTTTAAAGAGATTTTTCATTTCTGTGGGCTGCCAGGTGTACCGTTGATACCTTCTGATCTTAGATAGTTTGACATCAATTTTCCTAGCACACGCCAGGGTTGAAATCTGGTCTGTAACCCATCCAAATGATCTACTCATAACAAAAAGTGCCTTCTGGCAGTTGCACCGCAGCTGAATATTGTTAAACTGTATTAATCATTTCATGTTTCTGATTGCTCTATAATGTTTACATATCTTACATATTAGTATGATCTTTTATAAAGCACACAAGGAGGTCAAATCCTCCCAGACAGAATTTCTTCCTTTTCTTCTCCCTTTCAGAAGGTGTTGAACTCTTTTTCTGTTCTAATGAGCAGAAACCTTGGAACTGCTTAATGCTCATCTGGTCTGAAATGATGGGCTGAGTAAGCAGAAATGTGTGTGCTGAGGAGACATGGGAAGGTGGCATTTTCCTGCACAAAAGGATTTTTCCCTGTCCACAGGTAGAATAACTGTAAGGTGGAGTTGCTTGTCTGAGTGTAATACTTCTGTAAGGAAGCATCACCACAAATGAGGGCAGTGGTCTCCATGTGAATGTGTTCAACTGAAATATTTATAGATGCTGCTTATGGCTCAGAGTGTGAATAGGTTCAGATTCTTCTCATCTCCCATCTTCAAATTCCTGCTGCAGTAGTTGTTGTGCAGAGATCATTCCAACGTCTAGCAGAGGATATCCTCTCTGTGTTTGTTTCACTATATGTAAAAAATAATAAATGTTAGTATGCCTCACAATAGGAGTGTGTCACAGGTTTAATTTAAATACAAGTCAGAAAATCTGAGACTCCCTCTGAATTTGTATTTTAACTTTCAAAGAAGGATGACATCTCTTATTTGCTTTAAAGATAAAAATCAATTGCCCATAAATCTAAAACAGATGTTGTTTTTCTCCTAAAAAGATTAAGGATTTTCTTAAGCTCGTTAAAGGAAAAAAAGTAATGACACCACATTGATCCTCCTATATCATCCTAAGAATGTCTGAACGCAATAGAAAGCTATGACAAGAACATGCTATTAGTGTAACAAAAATACCTCTGAGTTTGGCAAATTGTGCTTATCTTCTGGGTTCTGGCACTATGTCTCCAACCTTACCCTTATGTCTAGTCATGTGTTTTAGTGGGATTGGGTGGTATGTGTACTCAAACAGAATTCGGACTTCTTCTTATGACAATCCAAATGCCAGCTGCTGCATGGCTTGAAAAGCTGAAGCATCGTCCAAATATTTCAAGGAGGGGAAAATAGAAACCATTTGCTATTTTTTATGCATAAATCTATGGAAGAATGTTCACTTTTGTCACTTCTCAAAGCCTGTGTGTCTGTTCTGGGGGCTATGTTATTGCCCAGTTTTCTCACTTTCCACGTGCACCAAAACCCAGAGACTGCAAAGTGTGAATTAAACTCTTTAAGTGGAAGGAGGTAAAGGGAAACCTGATGATGCCATATGCAGAATCAGTAAAGCCCAGTGTGTTAGCCCATGTTCTTTATTCCAGTTAAAAGTTCCTGCAGAAGACAAAAAAACCTGCTAACCTAGTACCCCACTGGCTGTATTCATCAGCACGGCACCACGCAACTCCCTTGTTTGCTCTGTTTGTGCGTTGAAAGTTTTCTGGAATGTGTACAAATGGTACTTCAGTAGTAAGTCTCAGTATAATTTGAGAAGAGCCAGCAGGGAAATATCCTGTCCTGGCAAATTCCTGTGGGTGTCCAAAATACCAGGCCAGAAATAGTGGCTTGGGGAAGAGTTTCATCTTTTAATCAATCTGTTTAGTGTTATCAGACCTACAGGACAATTGGGTAAATTCTGGACTAATGATAGAAGAAAGGGTTTATTTATTTATTAAACTATGTTGGTCCTTCTCGATGTTTAGAACTTCCCCTGATTTCACAAAACATCTTTGTACTTTCAATATTCTTACACCATTTGGTTTCTTCAGACTACACAGCAGTTGGATTTGAAGCCTGATACATCTGGTGTAGCTAGCTTCTGCCTTCAGAAATCACGTCAGGCTACAGAGTACTGCGAAGTCTGCCGCATCGAAAATATTTTGAAATGAGACTTCAAAAACTCAAGCCCCTTCTGCCCTAAATTTCCCTTCCCACCTGTAGAGACATGTGTGGTGTCCACAGCTATAGGCTGGGAATGAGACGGGATGTTTGTGTTCTTGGCGTGCTTCCATCGCTAGTTTGGAGCAGATTTTGACCTTATGCTGTGTTCTCAGTAAGGTCAGTGATGTGGAATTGGTCAAAAAATCAAGTTATTTTAGGAGTTGCTTTCTGTGGCACTTCATTTTCTTACTGAAATTGTCAAAGAAGGCTTGCCCCATAGAGGTGTTGAAAACTCAAAGCTGTATTAATTTGTAGTTTTAAGAGAAAACAAAACAAAACCAAATGTCTTCGCAGTGTTTTTGACGTAGCTTCGTCTACTTGGAGTCATAAATGCCTTTTTAAATTCAGTGCAGCTATTCTTGCTCTTTAATGGGTTTAGTCAGCCAAAATGTTACGCAGACACACAGACACATGTGCACGCACACGTCTTTAGAGAAAGTAAGCCAGCCCGTTGGAGCTGATAGGAGAGAACTGAGCAAGGTTCTCACATTTTTTAGATGAGTTCCGAAGAGAAACCAGGATTGCTCAACACTGGAGGGGTGTATTTTGAGAAATTGGTTGTTTTGTTTTCCTGCTTAACTTCATGACAAGAATCAGCTGTAATGTAAGTTTATGGCTTGAGCAGACTATTGTTTGTGCAGAAACCTCCCTGCTGGTGTATTTACTAAACATGTGTGATGCACAAATGCCAGTAAACTGCATCTTGGCGCATATTCCCTAGTTGCTAGCAAAAACTGTCTTTAAAGTTAGGCCTGTTTAAATATAGGGAGAATGTGCATCAAATTTAACAGGAACAGGCCTGAATTTTTAATTGCTTCTCCTCAAAACTATTTTGATGTGAAGTCTGGGCCTTATTGACATCAATAGCAAATCTTAAGCATTCTTTAAAGGGTCTAGAATTTTGCCAATGAAGTTCTAAATACAGAAAAAAAAAATTGTCCCATTGACTAAGACCTCTCTTTTTTGGTGTTCCAGCATTGCAAACATAAAGACCAACTTTGTTAGGGAATTTTCTTGTTTATTCCTCTTGGAGCACTTCCCATCTCCTAGAGAACAGCAGTTGCAGATTTAGCCATCCCAGTACCACGGGTAGTGGAAAGTGCATCCCCGCGTCACGGGCGGTGTAGGACTGCACTGCCATTCTCAGTGAAACCCTGGCTGCTGGTACCTCAGATGTGCATACCTCTGTTGGTCCTGGAAGAGAAAACACAAATCCCGCTTCCAGGAGAAGCAGGTAGCCCTGCCAGAGGATGGATGACCTGTCCTCTCCAGCCCTGCTGCAAGAATTCTGTGCGTAACCAGTACAGAATACCCAACTAGTCTTTGTAGCAAGTGCTAGGGCCCAAGTTGCACTGCCCCACTCCCCATCTTGTGCTGTGCCTTACTTGCTGGTGTAGTTAGTGGACTTCCATAGGATTTCTTTCTGAACCAAAAATAAAGTCTAGAAAGTATCTAGTCTATTGAAAGTGGAAGAGCTCTGTAAGAGGAAGGAAAATGCCCTCCGCCCTTATATACTGGTAATTTGCATCTTCTGAAGCAGAGAGAGGAAATGAACCAGTGTCTCCCACATCCTGAGTGGTCTAACCACTAAACTATTGCACAGGATCAGAATATCACTGTGTATGTGGGTGGTATATTTGTACGCAAGCGGTAGAGCCCTGTTCAGCCTCTGGAAGGTAATGCTTGGATACCTGCCTTGATGAAAGGGTTCACAGCTGTGAAGGAGGGAGAGATTTGTGTCAAGTGAAGCCTAAGTAAGGGGCAGAATCTAATGTGTACCCAGGCAAATGTTTCCTGTTGGCTAACACAAGAAAATCCTCTTTTGCCCAGCCCCAATTTGTCGCTTCCACCCAAGGCACCAAACTCTCCTGGCAGCGCAGCGAGGGCACTGGAGCTCGGGGTTCCGCTGCAAGTTCCACTCCCAGGCCTCGGGAGTTGATGGCAGATCTGGGGGACCTCGCAGTGCTCTGTCAGCAGGAATGCCTCTCCATTTTTCACTCTGAAAACATACAGGATGAGTAATCTGCAAACCCCAGCTGCCCGTTACAGTGGCTGTATTTTCTGATGACAGCCAAGCAGAGTGTCGTACCCAACTGTTCATTCTAAGTGAGGTGTTTCTCTGGAGAAATGAGATGTTTCTCTCTGCCTGTAAAACGCAGCTCCTGTTCCTGAGCTTTCTCACGTTTTGCATGGCCAGACCCCGCTGAGCTGCAAAGGGCAGTGGGTGGGGGCAGTCCTGCAGTCAGGAGCTGCAGCTGCATCATGGCATCTAAAGATGGTGCAGATGAGGGACAGAGTTCTCCACGTTCTCTTTAGGGTCCATCTCCATCTGGGCATCTCCGCTCACGTTGGCAACTCCAGTGGAGGAGCAGGAATCATTGTCAGTACTGGACTGTGGTAGCTGCCAAATGCTAGTTTTGAAGTGCCTACTTTGACAAGTAGATTGATATGCTGGAGCTTTCTCTTGTTTTTCCAGGTCAGTGAAACACCTATTTTTGTGCCTGGTGTTTGGGGACCTTATTTCTCTGCAATGGTACCTGGATTGTGGTTGAATGAAGGAGGTCAAAGTGCTACAGGAAAGCTGGTAAGTGTTTAGAGACAGACACAGACTGCAGTGTAGGAGGTCCACCATAACTGCAGTTATTGGAAGTAGCTTCACTGTCAGTTCAGGGAGAGCTCTGCCTGAAACACCCTCCTAAGATCACAGGAGATACCATGCTGCTGAAAAAAATAAAACACTTGGTTGATTGTTAGGTCTCTTACAAACTGTTCATTTACATACTGATAGGGGATTATGTCTGGGGCAGGGCACTAAGGGCATGTCTGCCCTTTATGATGGTGGGGATGATTATTGTGGTTATTTTACAGGCAAATAGGCATTCATTCTTTACTTTAGCAGGTGGCTGAGAGATAGACTTTGAGATAAAGAAAATGATACATATTGTGTTCTATAGAACAATTGTGCTCTTTGATGGGTATAGATGAAAGATGTATTGTTTGGACAGAATAGTAATGTATTAACATGTTATCCTGTCTAGATACATACATTGTCACTTCAGCTCTTTCCTTGGATACAGAGAGTTGAACTATGTTAGGTTAATTTAATTTAGCAATAAAAATTAAAACCAGACTGGATTCTCTAATAATGAATTGTTACAGGGAAGCAGTCAGAACTAAAACACTGATGTCCAATTTAAAGAAAGGCTAGATGTATAAAGCAATATTTAGGCTTGAGTCCAAAAGTGTCAGCCAGACCTTAGTTCTTCTCCGCATCCCATCCCATCTCCAACCCATCATCATCCTCATGGCTAAAGCGCTCACAGAGCAGGTGGGATGTGTCTGCTTTAAATTTTTCAGGTCCAGATGAGGCTAGAACCAAAGTGTCCCATTTTATAGGTAACTGCTACAACCAGAAGTAAAACTGTAATATTGCTTGTAACACCACCACTTTAAAAGGAAAATGGCAAATCTTGTGCATTTTTTAATAAGACTGTTTTTGAGGGGAGAAGTCTCTACGTGCTTAATCCAAAGCGGTTGGGGAGACCTAACAAGGCTCTGGAGAGGATACAGCAAGTCAGTGTTTTTTCTTGGCTGGCTCAGGGTGGTTTCACACTTGAAGTGTACCATGAGAGTTAGGGCATTTCAGAAAGGTGATTTTCAAAATCCTTTCCATTCTAGTACCAGAGACCAAGATGTTCTTGAGTCATTAAAGAAATTGCTAGAAAAAATGTATGAACCTGGGATGAACCTGGTGGAACGGTAGGCCAGTCAGCCTCACTTCTGTGCCCGGTAAGATCATGGAGCAGATCCTCCTGAGGCACTACTGAGGGAGATGAATAACGATGAAGTGATTGGCTGTAACCAGCATGGCTTCACCAAGGGCAAATCATGCCTGACTAACCTGATGATCTTCTATGAGAAGGTCACAACATCAGTAGACAGGGGAAGAGCAACCAATGTCATTTAGCTGGAGCTGAGCAAAGCCTTTGACACTGTCCCATGTGACGTTCTGGTCTCCAACCTGGTGAAATATGGATGTGATGGATGGACAATTCAGCAGGGGGGTTGGAACTGGGTGATCTTTATGGTCCCTTCCAACCCTGACAATTCTATGATTCTATGGATTTTCAAAATTTATAGGAAGAAAGGTGTTGCACAACAGAGACAAAAGATGGCACGACATCATCACAGACTGTGAAATAAAGAATAGCAGAAAAGCGTTTCTAGATGCAACCCTCATGTGGCCATGTGTTGAATTAAGCACATTTCAATATCAAGCTTCATAACTTCTGTAACTTTTTTTTTATTTAAAGTGTTTTCATAGCACACATGTATATGTGCTACTTATTTATAGATTTATTTCTGAATTTATGAGCTGCTCTTATGTTCTAACGAGATTACGCAAGATGGCAAGATGCAGGCCTGAGCTTTGCTTCTAATGCCTGCACATGTTTGAGTTTTGTCTTCAGTGCAAATCTCAGAAAGAATGGGCGTGCATTATTTTTAGTGCCTGGTTCTGATGCGTGTGCTTCATTCTATGTTTTCCTACACTGGTTAAGGACTGGACTCACGCTGTTAGAAATGAAATACCTGGTGTAGTTTGCTGCCAATAGGTACTGCCAAATACACTCCCTGCTCTTGAGTAGCTCTAGTTTGGCCTTCTTCACTTTTGCTGTCACCTCTGATGGGATATTATCAAGAGGCCACAAAACCTGATGAATTATTGTCTTAAATGCCCATGTTATTCTACCTGAGGCTTTGTTTTGTGAATAATGGCAGGCACTCTGGAGTGAAAGGGCAAGCTGATTTATAAATTTAGTATAAGACAGAGCCTACATTAATCTTTTTTTATAGCAATAATTGCTTGTCAGGATATACATTTTGTTTCCTGCAATGAACAGATGGAGCATCTATCAGGATGGCAACACACCTTTTATTTTATTATAACAGTGTGATATAGAAAGATGTAGAGATTTGGGCCAAGATGATGCTTCCGGTAGAATTCCAATGAGAGTATGAATGAAAGAGAATGGGAGACCAGAGGACATGCTCTCAGGTGGTGTTGGACAGGAAAAAAAGCTCTTCTTTCAGCTTGCTTTTCTGACTGAGGAGCTGCATACTTAGCATTTTGCCTATTTTTGGTGCAGCATTGGTTGGTTTTTCTTTCTCTTTTTAAGGCAAATCCTGAATCCGGTAATGTCAGTGGGAGTTTTGCCGTTGGCTTCAGTAGGACTTAACACCTCCTGAGTAATGTAGAAGCTCTTTTTAAAGTCTTTTTACAGTTATGATACTGCATTACCCTTTTCTGGGACTGAATTGTTAAGATGTAATTGTCAAAAAAATGTTGCTTTCCTCTTTTTCAGATAGATCACGTGGTCCGAGGCCACGTCGGCCTTCCCGGAATTACAGTCCAAAGCTGCAGCCAGGTCACTGTTCTTATTCCTTTATCAGATACCTGCCTTGTAAATTGTTGATAACAGTGTATTCCCAGCCATGCAGAATGGCCCTGCTGTTTTCCTTATTCTGAAACAGGGGAATTAACAGTCTGATAGTGGGTTGGAGCATTTACAAAGGTATGCCAGGTGATTGCTCAAAGATGAAAGCTTTAAACTCCCCTCAGATACCTCTGGCGTATCTAAGTGGTGATATTAACTTTCTGCTTTTCAACTTCTTTTATATTCAGCCCAGGATATTTCTTGATACCATAGCAATCAGCCCTGTGCAGCCGACCTTTGTGCCTTGGGCTAATGATGTCTCATAGTTTGTAGGTGACACTATTCAGCTCCAAGAATGAGATATAGCTTAGGAATATATTGTTCAATATTTTTGAAAGAGCCATCTCAAGGAAGGTACAGCCACCATATGAAAAACCCCTGCACGGCAGCACAAAGAGAACAGAGAAACCCAGGATGAATTTTCAGACAAAACTTCAGATGTAGGAGTGAATTGGAGGTGACTCCAGGATTCCTTGAGCCAGAGGCTTTGTGTGATGTGGGATTTTAGTTTGGTCTGCTTTAGAAGTGGATGAAATCTGTCCAGACACTTCTGTCAGTTATGGACTTTCTCAAGCTATTTTGGCTTGGATTCCTTTTAAGCCTGTTCATGTCATTCCCAGAGAGATCTTAGCTGAACAGTTAGGCACATGGGATGAAAATCTGATTCTCTTTTAATTTCTTATTCCTCTTTAGATTAAAGAAAAAAAAAAAACCCAGCAAATTTGGCATTTTACGTTCAGTTTCTCACTTTGGTCTAAAAGGCAAGGGTCAGTCTGACAGAGATATTAAGCACGTGCAGTTACACTGTTATTTTCAGTCCTCCTTGGGGGATAAAGCTACCTGGTTTCTCTGGATGGCCCTTCCATGCTTTGTAGTGCCCAATGCCTTACTTGTTTGTTAAGAACTTGACCAGGATTGCCAGAAAGGTATTGGACTTCATTCAGTATGAAACAGATTTCATGCTTCCTAGAATTCTCTTTGTTGTTCTTTAAAAAAGGAAATCAGGAAATAAATGCATCTGGATATGTTTGGAATATGCATTGATATTCTCAAATATTTGTTAAACTTAAGGAATTTAATTTGAACAAATGAAAATCAGGTACTTTGCTATTTGAACTGAACTTTTCTCCTTATTTCTTTACTTCTTTCTGCCCGTGGAGCACAAGCTTCAGCTTTTTCAGATGGACTAGTGGCAGTAGCTCTACAAGTGCGAGGCAAATTTTTAGTGAACAGTGTAAGCCCAAACTCTGGAGTGTATATTTACTTACATTAAGTCATGTGCTTAATAAGAACATAGTGTCTTGTTTTGGGGGATCGTTGGTGAGGATAAATTATTTGGGTGGAAATCTCAGCAGAATATTTCAGGGAACCTGGTTTATTATGTTTAGTAAGTTCTCCGTGGGAGAGTAGGAATTTCTATCTGCTCAGCCATTGCAAATGGTCATGAAAAGAAAACAAAATGTGAATTCCATACTTATGTGTGCAATTGCATATTGCCTTTACTTCCCATGCTGGGTGCAACACTGTGAAGAGTTAAGCTGGTTTTGTAGTGACAAAAAGCACATGTTTGTCTGCAGCACTAAAAACCAACATGTGAGGTCACAGATCCACGCCTCTTGCTGCTGCCTGTCACCTACTCCTGCCTTCCTAAACCTGTCTTTCCTTTCTGCCAGGCTCCTAACACTGCTGGTAAGTAGGTTTGGCAGTGGCAACCAGCCTGCTGAGGAGCTGAACTCAGAAGCTTCTCTGAGCAGACTTCTGTTCCCTTGCCTGTAGCAGCAGCCAGAGTTCACAAGCTGCATTTATCGCTCTTCAGTCGGTTGCGGTAACTCGGTTCGGGTGCGAGCGGCTTAGACAGACCTGCCAGAAACCAGCTCCCCCTGACCACTTGTGCTGAAGACCAGTTTTATGCAACCCTCCCAGTACTATTCCTATGTTCTCTTTTCCTTTCTTTTACTGGAACTGGAGAGGGTTGAATTACATGAGGATTGTTGGACAGCGGTAAATTTAGCATTTGGTCTAACTAATTGGCATACTCTGTGAGCAACAAGCCTTGGTTTTTTTCAGGCAGTTCAGGGAGTTGCAGTCATTGCTGTGTATACAGCACTTCTGGTATTCAGTTCGTGTAGGTTGGACATGTAGCTGTCACTGATACGTTAAATCCTGTATAGGTAGGCTAGAGTAGGAAAAAAAAAAAAAAAGAAATAAAAAGAAATTTTATGCTTTACAGTTTAAATACTTCTGTTTCCTAGATTCACAGTTTCTGTATCTCCTGGAGGAAAAAAGTGGCTGTTTGACAGCAAAGATTTTATACCCTTTGGAGCTTTGTGAAGCACTATGTTTTAGGACAGAATTTCCCTTCCTTCACTTCTCAATGCCATTTTGCCATCTAAAAAGATGGCTTTTGCAAAAAAAAGTAGAGAAGTGACACACACATCTAACAGCAGTTTTGAGATCTTCCAAGCAGAACATAATAATCACAACCTGAAGTTCTGTGTACCTCTAGATGTTTTAGAGACCTTTTTTTTTTTTATATATTTTTTCCCTGAAAGATACCTGCTGGCATCCTCCAGGATTCCTGAACAGATTAAATACCAAGCTCACTTTCTGAAGTTATGTCCCTAATATGAACGTAACTCATGGCAAACTTCCATTGACTTCTTATTCTCCACTTTCAACATAGTTCCTCTTTAATAGCAATAACTTGTGCTCAGCTCTGAAAGTCAGGTCCAGCTGCTACTGATACCTTCTCTTGGAACTGAAGAAAAAAAACCTTGTGTTGTTACAGTACATACAGCACTAACTTGGTAGAAGCAGGAACTGGTGAGTGTTTGAAGGATTTTGCCAATCACTCAGACCAACTGAGGTGCCCTAAACACTTGTGTATATTTAATTAAATAAAAAAGTATGGAAAAATAAGTCCAATCCCAAGGTTATGTGGGTCTTGAGCATATTTCGCTGAACTTCAGCCTCTTTTGTACAGTCCTTGTGTTCTGTCAGAGCTGCCTGAATGGCTAATCCTTGTGAGGGTAATCAGGCGGGATGGAGATCAGATAGAAGCTGGGATGTCTGGTGGGTCTGTAGCTGAGTGAAGCTTTCCTTTCTTCCCAACATACAAGCCACAATTTAGACTGGAAATAAAATTACTTTGTCCTTAGTGTGTACTGCTTATAGTGCAGTCTTTAGGGATGTAGAAAACAAGGCCACTTCTACAACAAGGGGGGAAAAATGATTGTGACCTTCAAATTATCATAATTCAGGTCCAGGAAGACACATAAAGTACATTTTAAAGTACGTGAATAATGATGTGAATTAGTTATTTTAATGTCTTCCAAGTGTACTTCATTTTGAATGATATCCTCTGATAGCATGCACATGGTAAGGTATAATTGAAAAAACATGCAGCTGAATGCTTGAATGCAAAGTATAAATATACAGCTGCTAGCAGGTCAGGAGTCAAACTAGTAAAGCATATGCCAAATTCCCTTAGGGATCTCATTAGTGTGTGATTGAATATACATGTAGAGGCTAAATGAATATCTCTGTTTGGGTCTACAGTGGATGAGACAATGACTAATCAATTGTAATTAGGGTTAGATGCTATTATTGACCCACATGTCTAGAATTAAATGCCCCACTTGGAGATTTCTGAGGACTTGAAAAATGTATATGAATCTGTTGATGATAGTGTGAGTGTTTGAAAAGATATTCCGAGTGTTACTGCCACATTTTTTAAATGGAATGTCACTGGAGTCATTGCAAGCCAAAGCACTGAAGAATTCCCTGCTAGTCCCAGGATTGCTCTTGGTCCAGGAAAAAGGCTGTGGGATGTTGTGGGGTTGGGTGTAGTATCTGAACTTAGATACAATCATATTCAGGCCCGTGTTCGGCTCCCCCCTAAATAGCAGCTTGCTTTCTCTCCTCCACCCTTAGCGCTGCATTTCAATCATAACCCATACTGAAATAATTATGGTTTAAAAAAGGAAAGTTGTAAATCCAGTGCTATTGATTAATCAAAGAAATTCTTAAGCATTTGTAAAAGAATTGGATTTTCATTTCTGTCTGGAATCCTCCTTATTCCTCTCTCTCAGCTTTCTTTTCTCTAGCTTTCTCTTTCACAGTGTCAGCACCTTTCTGTTAGAGACCAGCACCGACAGCCCCCAAAACATCATCAGCTCTGGCTCATCTGGGAGTCAGTGGACAAACTGAAGGTGGAAGGGATGTGCAGATGGACATCCCCACTGCCCACACCCTGCAGTGCCATGGGCTTGGCAGCCAGTTGGGTTTGCCTTTCTTCCACTTTGTTTTAGATTTGGAATTGACCATTCTTTGATGGGTTTTCTGCATTTGATGGTAGTACAAATGTTTTATGTTTGATGAATAACCTCCCCCACTCTTTTTCCAACTTGTTTTTCTTCTAGTGCTCACAGTATATATACATACTTGAACAGTCACCTGGATCTGATTAAGAAATCTTTGCCTGTGGGTTTCCTCACTGTTGATTTACATGTTTGGCCAGATTTCCATGGTAACAGATCTCCCTTAACAGATCTGACACTAAAGGGCATGGTAAGAAACAGCCTGTCTTTGCAAAAAGGTCAATACAGGGTAAAAAAAAAAAAAAAAAGAGCTTGGATGGAGCTTTTTTTCAATGTTAAGCGTACTCCTCTGTAGCTATTTAAACTATCCCATAGGAGTTGGGTTTCTGTGCTAATGTTTCAATAGAAAACCAGAGATCATTGTAGTTGAGATATCACTACAGCCACATTTATTTTCTAAAAATATGAGGAGTGTTGTGTGTGTCCCAGGAACAGTTGTTAACTCACCTGTCTACTGAATGTTATATATCTGTTGCCATGAATTTCAACACAAATTTGGGTATGCCTGCCTGGGAAAGGAATGAAATATTATGAGGAGAGGTTGCTTGATTTAAACAGATCAGTGTTCAGTAAATGTGCTGTGGTAGAGTTGTTGGGTAGTAAATTTCAACAGGAACTGAAAAGCTTCTCTGCTTATGTTAGAAATAGGCTTAGATGCTCTTATGATTGGAAGTATGCAACCATGGTTCTTCAAAGGTAAACCTGATCTGATTCTGGTTTGTGGTTTGAAAATGTCTGCTTTTGGAACTCCAAGGGCTTTGAATATGTGTCCTATACAAAGACATTTTCAGAGTATTGCAATTGGGGATCAGAAAGAGCAGCATTTGGAAGCTCACCAGACAATCTCTGCTGGGGAGATTTTTCAGCCCATCTTGAAACGTTTGGATGATTCTCTTCACTGAACTTCATGGTGGTAGATCAGCTAGGTCACAGCACCCTGCACTGTTACTGTACAGGACTGTAACAGGAGACTATCACACGGGTACAGTTTGATGGCATCAAAATACCCAGTGACTAATGCAAAAACGTACTTCAGAATGGCATGTTGTCCTTGAAATGAGCATCTCCAGCTCCTCACCAGCACCACGATCCTCTCCTTGAGGTTCAGATAGGAAAGGGTAGGCGTAAACACTGCAACACATTTTAAACCACAAATGAGGGAAGCATTTTAAAAAAAGAAAAAAAAAAAGACATATATATTTTTGGGTCCTAATAATACCTGTATTATTTTATGAGGGAGTTATATGCTGCAACAGAATCAGAACTGGCATGAGGGCTGTATGCAAATACTGGTAATAGCAACACATTTTTTCTGCCACACTTATGGCTAGATTCAGGTCTTGCCTATGCTGACATTAATCCAGAGTAACTACAGTGCAGTATTGATTTATGTCAGAGTAAAAGAGGTTAAGATATAGTCTTTAATTATTAATTGTGTTTCAGCGGTAGGGTACTTGGATGGGAGGGGGAGAAATGCTTTTAAAAAGTTATTTTTATGTAATAGCGTTTTCATATTATTACATTAAATACATTCACGAGCAATATCTGAGTCATAATATAAAACTGTCAGAGTTAATCTATCTCTAATCCCATATAATATGCTGTTTGTTCTTTATTTCTTCACGAGGGACAGAAGAATTTATGTGGTTCTTCCCCAGCTCAGGAATAACATGTTTAACATAACATTATGTGTACAAGGCACAAAAATAGTGTTTAGAATTAGCCCTTAATACTTGTTACAACAAGAAACTGCAGAAAATAACAGCTTCACTTTGGCTGGATTTTTACGTTTCCCTTTTGATCTTTGCACAGGTTGTTGGACTAACATTGTCTCGGGGTCTGGATGAACTTGCCCTTATCTACTTGGCCACGATTCAAGCCATTGCTGTAAGCCATCTTAAGTGCATAGTAGAATAAATGAGTTGTCTCGTGTTCTGTGGCAGACTGATCATTCCCTTCTGCTAAACAGATTTCTAATAACACTTAATTCACTTAATGGACTTTCTAAAGGAGCAAGGTATTGTTTACTCACACTGGGCACTAGTCCCTACTGCGGGATAATCGACAGACTGTGGAGAAAATGTTCCCCTAAAAATTTTCTCCGTATAACAATTTTGGAAACGGAGCTTTTGCCGCTAGTGCAGCTGTGAGGGAAGAGGCTGATACTGTATGGGCAGTGTTAACATCACGGGCTGTCTAGAGAGGAGCTGAGAGAGTGCGGGGGGGAAAAAAAGCTTTGGCAATTATATGAAGGAATTTGTGCTCCCCTAAAATGTTTCGGCTTCACATTGTTCCTAAATCCATGGATTTCCCCCACTCGCCTGTCAGATGAGTCAGAACTCTGTCCCACAGCACGTCAGGGTGGGTCTGTGGTTCAGTTCACAGCACTACAGACCACACAGACCAGATCCCCTTCCTCCCTCGGTTTCCCTGCTGCAGGGGAAGCAGTTGTCTCGTGTGTAGCACTTCCAGCCATGGCTGTGGTTCTGGAGAAGCAAACAGAGGGACCCACCATCTTTATGAAAACATCCTTGTTGTTTGCTAATGTGCAGAGATGGGTAATTTTATTGGAATACTTTTGTTTCTGTCTTAATTTTCTCTGGAATCTGGGATTTCCAGTTCACAAGAAGATCTATTCTGAAGTGAAAACCTGGGTCCAAGAAGTTGTTTTGAAACCCTGGTGCAGGGTATTTTCAGTGGGGTCTGCTGTCCCCAGGCATTGGGTGACTGAAATGGACATTCCTTAGACATCCTTTTTGTGATTTATTGTTGTTTCTTTGTTTGTTTTCTTGTTTGTTTTTTTTTTTTAAGTGTGTTGAACTTCAGGTGTTTTTGCAAAACATGAACAATTTGATGAATTAGTGAGTTTTCCTGACAAAACTCTGTTCAGTTGCAAAAAATTCCAAACTGCTCTAGTGGTTAAACAACCTTGCTAGGCTGGGTCAGTCATCTGGGATATAGAGGGTGGGCAGCTACTGTAAATTTACCGTGCATTGTACATCTTATGTGTTAACCCTCCCTCTTCAGCAAATAACGGGGACTTAACCCCCGCCTGGAATTCACCGTTGCGAGTTTTGATCCTTTTTAAGATGAATGTAGCTTGGTTATACCTGATGTTTCAGTATAATCCCACCATTTAAATGAGAATGTCTAGGAGAGTTCAAACAATGCCGGCGACTGACACTGTCCCTGAAAGAAACCCCCCAGTACCCACCAGGTGCTCCGATATTATATCGTGCTAACGAAGTGGAAACGTTCCCTGCTGGAAATGCTGGGAAAGTCACCTATTATCTCCTTATGTCACACAACTCAAATTTTATTGTAAAATGCAAATAGCACGTTGAACGCTGAATTCAGCATCTGCACAGCTTTTGGGTAGCTAATTGCGCTGGTAACGGGGTTTAGCAGAAAAAGGCCCTACTGTAGTTTTCATTGTAAGTTAAGGGAAGTTCTTAAAACGCTATTGAAACAGTAACTAAACAGTAGACAAAGCAGACTTGGTTTTGATATATTTCCTACCCGCTAATACGATAGCTAGGAGATGTGGTTTTCTTCCTGTGCTCCATCACTCGCAATTTTAGCTCGGCTTTTGTTGAAGGAAAGAGTTCTCGTCCGAGACAGCCCCAGTCCTGGAGCATTAGCCGTCTTCAATGGATGCAGGATGGACTTTAAACCTAAGTAAAAGTCTTGTAAAAAGTGTAGGCCTGCCCACAGAATGTTAATCTCTAGTTTTCTTTTCAGTAGGAGACGCTTTTTTCTCTTTATATAAAATTTGCATTTGAAGCCCCTCAATTTGCATTTTCTCCAATCCAGGATTAAATTAGTTTCCCCCCCCACCCACAGTGAAATAAGTCTGGCTTTAATTCAAATTGCTACGTGAATACAATTTTCCAGGCAGGTAAACACAAAATAATTTTCACAGCGTGTTCCTTCTCAGGGCCTTTGACGTGTGCACGTCGTGAGAGGAGTTGTTAATAAATTTGAATTTCAGAAGCAGTGAAAGAGAATCTCCTCTTAACTATTCACCGCAAAACGCGATGCCGCGGTCAGACGGGTGAGAACATGATCAGAGATGTCACCGTGGCCCTCAGGCCCGTTCCGAGGAGATGGACTCGGTTCAGAGCAGTTTTCTTTCTCCGTAATTAAAATCGTGAGTGTGTGATTTGGGAATGAGCCCCCTGTGTCAACAGGGAAGCGATGGGTTTAGTCAGCTGGTGGTGCGGCGGCTGAAGCTCCTCGTAACCGCTTGCCTGAAGAAGCAAACTCCGTTCGAAGGCCCGTCCAGAGCGGTGCCAGTCGTTCACAGCGAATGTCTCCAGGCTGATGAAACTCTGCGAGCTTTGATTTTCAGTAGCTTTTATTCGCAGAGGGGTTTACTGCAGGCTGCAGACCTCTTAAAGAGCTTGCAGCGTAGCAGAAAGAAAACTTAAACGACGGTGTGTGAAAACTTTGACCAGATAGTGTTTTGAGGGGAATTTGCCTACAAAGACTCAGCTCGGTCAAAATTTTGGCTTCAGTTTGGCATTTTGTCAAGTCTGAGCCTCAAAATTGACTTCCAAGGTATTCTAAAGAGCTGGTAATTATTTTTGGACAAATAGTTTGTCAAAGAAATGGAAAATGTTCTCGTAAGAGGAAAGGGAGAAGTTTGACTTCGGTGAATAGTTAAAGGCAAGCAAAGCAAACAAAATGAGAAGAGATTTCTCTAAAAAGGCAAAGCATTTGCTTTCATCGTTGGCGGAGCAGAACACGGGGCTCTTCTAATTTGAGTTTCTCAGAATGGAGGCTGTATGCAACAAGTTCAAAACCAGGCCTACATTTTAGATGTTTCAATTAATCCGGGCATGAAATGGAACATTTTATTTTGCACAGGACAAAGGCCAAGAGAAATAGTTAAGCCAATACAAAATTCTTCAGGTTTTCCTTTTTGCTGAAAAGACAGAAAATAGAGTTTTTGTGTTTGCCTCTCATTTTGTTCTGTTTTTCTCTTTGGCTTTAGAAATGAAATCTCTTTACTGAGAGTAGTTTTCAGATGCTGTTATACAAAGCAAATGGAAGGCTTTGGTGGCGATGTCTGTCCCATGTAGGTTTTGGTTCCAGGTGTGGAAACGTTTTCCGTACTCTGCTGCGCTTGGTCACACACAGCTGCTTATCACCAGTTTTTCCTGGTGCCCGTTTCTGTGTCTCCTCATAATGCCTGTGTTCACCCAAGCTGGTATTTCTCAGTCAGCCCCATTTCCCTGTGTTCCTGTGTACTGGCACATCTTCACCTCCCCAGCCAGCCCCAGGATGTTTACTGCAGTGTGCTGTGCCCATGTACTTCCCAATGTTTTATGCCCTCCGTTTGATTTTTCTAGTTCTTAATTACAGTGCCCGTTAGTGGCTGGAAGCTGAGCAGGGGCCGTACCCCTGCAGCTCTGTTCCCAGCCTCAGGTTACTGGCTGGCCCAGGTAGCATCATGCTTTTTAGCAGTGTCATTCTTTTAACCAAACTGTGCTTTAGGATCTGCGATTTAAGATTCCTGGCTTTGCTGTCTTGTGCTCATCTGGGGTTGGTTTTTTGTTGTTTTTTTTTTCCCCTTTCTGAAGTTAGGAACCAGACATATTTTGGAAACTATGGAGGCTGCAGGGCATCATATCAACACGCTGTTCCTGTGCGGTGGGCTGAGCAAGAACCCTCTCTTTGTGCAGATGCACGCTGACGTTACCGGTAAGTTAGAGGAAGTGTGAGGAAAGAAGTGTAAATTACGTTATTTTATGTGGTGAAATACTTTGTTTTGGGAAAAATAAATACTTTCTTTACGTAGAACTTTATTTTGCTGGTTGGCCAAAAAAGTGTGTAATGAAATATTACTTCCTGCAAGACTGAATTTCCCGAAATTTCAAGACACTTGAATAGCACAAGGATGCAGTGCAAACAAAACTCCATACTTCGTATTGTTATTAAATAGACTTCAGGAGAAAACTCCAGCATGATTTCCAATCTGAGTCTTAGAATAGAATAAATATAAAAACTTTGTATGGAATTTTAAAACTCAATACGTATAAATTACGCCAGAGTTTTCTCACTGTCAGATTTTTAAGAATCATTTGAAACATTCTGTCGAAGTTATTCCATTCAGTCAGCTTACAGACTGTTAGCTTGGTGAGGATCATGCCCACTACATTTTGTGAGCGTGGTTTGTGTAAGGTGTGTTTTTCTAAAACCTCTGTTAGCTTCATCCTGTTGAATTTTGTTGGACTTCTGACACTTCCTGCTCATGCTGGGCTTTGTATCCATTATATAAAACAATTCTTTTCTGAATTGCTTCCATGTCTGTATCTTAAATATGGTTTAGCGGGCAATTTCTGCATCCTTGCTCCTGTGTAGTGCTGCATTTGGTTTTGTAGAATTCCTCACTGGTGGAAGGTCCTGGGTATGTGGCCCATTACGGGAGGAGGCCTCAGACTTTCATGGTATTTTTGGTCTTCCTTAAGCCTGTCTGTGTTGGCCATCTTAGCACACATGTGAGTCAGTTGAATACACTTTTAAAAATGTGGAAAAAATAACAAAATGTAGTGTAAATAACTTGAGAGTAACTTGGAATGATGTGTGGTTTGGGTATATTTCAAATTAAGACCAGTCGAGCTGTCATGAATGGAGTGTAAGGCTCAGAGCTGGGTCATTTGGTCTGGAGATCTGACTTGCCCTAACATCAAACCACACTTCATAACCCTGATGCAGGAGGGAAGATGAAACTATGCTTTCTGTACTTACCTGAGAAGAAAACAGCAATAGAGAAGCAAAAAGCATAATGCCTATTGACCTAAAAATTCACTAAAGACCTTGCAGTCAATGTGATGCTTTCTGTTTGTGAAAAATGATGCCATCAAGTCCGTGTGTCCTTTCTCCAGTGCCTTTCCCTAGATAACTCAAAATGTTGTAGGTGAATTTCAGCTCTGTCTGGAGTTAGGATGCTGCTTCACAATGTCTAAAATAAAAGATCTGTGAAAAGGTATTCTGATTAAAATGTAATCAGAAGTTCTTTGACTGTAACTAATGGCCAAGTACAATTCAGTACAAAAAGGCCTTTTTGCAGTCTGGAGTTCTCCCCCATTTGTAAAATCAATGAGTGACAACGGATGTCAGAGTTCATCTAACTGAAATGCTCTTGGTTATGTTGAACTCATTAGAGCCTATCAGATAAAATAACTAACATTCCAGGATCAATCCCCCATTCTTTCCTGAAAAGAAAAAAATCTGAATATATTATTGTTAGCTGCAAATGCCCATGACTCAGCCATGCAGACATCCAATAGATAATTTCGCAGGCCACTTAAAAAGTATCTTGATCTTTTTGTTTGCCTGGTAAGAATTCCGCATTCATTCCGATGATGCGGGAAATGCGCAGGAAATCTCTGAGCACGCTGAATATTACTGACTGCTTCAGTGCCTGGCAAACAGCCCTGCAGCTGTAAGCTCAAGGTTTAGATTTTCTGTTCCAGGTTGACCCAAGTCCTGACCTCCGGTCCCTCTGCACCGGTGGAATGCTCAGGTGATTGTTCCTACACTTGTGTTTTTAAGGTGCATTTGTTTAGTCAGAGGGGTGTAAGGGTGCAGTCATTACACTGCCAGTAGTCATTCCAGCAAGCAGACAAGAAGGTCTCACTGTACCTACTTCCTTTCCCCATCACTCTGCCTGTGCTAACTGTAGGAAGAAATGTCATAAAGACCACTGTGGCACCTCTCTGTCCCTCCCTGACAGATGGGTGTCAGGGACTTTACACTGGTGGAGCAGTGCAAAATTAGCATACACATAACCGGCTGCCTGGGGCACGAGGTGAATTTGCTTTGTATCAATAATTGTTTCTTATATTAATCATTTTATTTCTCATTTTGAAAAGCGTGCGTTTGCATTTTCCTCTGCAGGAGTTGTTCATGGCTCACTTAACTTCCTCCAAATTTCAGCTCTGTCTAATCTTACAGTTGGCTCTCAGGAGCAGCATTTTTTGGGGCATAATATCATCGAGGCTATTCACACAAGGCAGCCCTCCTCCCACATCTCTGTTTGCATCATCATTCATTGAAAGACATTATCTCAGTAATGGAAATTTAGACAGAGGCCAAATATTGCAGGAATATTAAATTTTTTGGCTCAGTGAGCATAAGCTTCTCAAGTGCAGCTAGCAAAGCATTTAGACTTACGCTATTGGTTTAGATTTTTAGGCAAATTAAGAAAGCAGGCTGATTTTTATTTTATTAGTCTTTTTTTTTCTACTGTTTTTACATCAGTTCTATGGCTCTTGGAAAACTTTCTGTGAACTGAGGGAAAGTATGTTCATGATAGCCATGGGTGATGAAACAATAATTTTTAATTGTACTTCAGAATACATTGTGTATTTGTTTGTTTTTCCAATGTCTTAATCTTGTTTTTGAGTAGCTTGCACAATCTGGATGATGTTTCTCTTCTTATTTCATATATAGCTTGTGAAAGTTTACTAGCCATATTTTCATGTCTCCCAGCAAAACCACACTGCCTTTGTTGACTGTATATTTAAAAACAAACACAAACATTTTTTTTTGTTCATTGCAAGAGAAACAAAAAGGATACCACCCTGTTTTCCCCTCGAGGTGAACTTTTAATGGGCACAGGGGTTTGGAGGGTGTGGGTAATAGGTTTATACCAAGCCCTTTGAGATAAATATGCAGTGTCAGAGATCTGGGGGGTTGTTCTTTGTGCTCTTTATGTTCTGCGTTATTACTTTGCTGAAATGGTTTTACTTAAATTCTGCCTTTTTCTCAGAGTCTGGAACCACAGAGCAGAGAGATTTACATTAATCTACAGTAGAATGGAGTTCTGAATAGAGTTGTGAACATGGTTTTCAAGTCCTTTTTGATTGCTTTTTTCTTTGTCTTTGCTTCAATGATTTCTTGTGCTGCTGGTGCCGTACCACTGTATTCCTCCTAACAGAGGCCTGGCTTTTTCTTGCACAGGCAAGCCTGTGGTCCTCTCCAGAGAAGTGGAGTCTGTCTTGGTGGGCGCTGCTATTCTTGGAGCTTGTGCTTCTGGGGATTTTGCATCTATACAGGTATGCAGCACCTGATGATTACCTTGGGGTTTTTTTCAGTTTTAATGTGTTTAACACTTTGACATTTGGCAACGTGCACAGACTTGGATTCAAGTGGAGAAGTTTGTACCTTCTGCACAGCCGGACAAGAGCCAGCATTCTCTTCCCCCCCTTTTTAACTCCATGTGTTCTTTAGATGCACTGAAGATTCAGTTCTCCTTTTGACTGCAGGGACATGCGGGTTGAAGCTGCTGTCTGTGAAGTTAGGCCATGTAATTTTACAGACAAAAAGGGGAATTTGGCTAGGCTCTGATCCTGCAAGAAGGTCACACTTTCATCTCAGTTATATTTGTCCTACTTTCCTTTCTTCATACTGAGTAATGTTAAACATAAAAAACAACACAGCACTATTTATGCAGCAAAAAATGCCACACCTATACCTCTTGTCTTGCCCACAGTGAATGCACAGTTAATAATGAAGATGGAATTTCATGTTTATTCATGTTACTTCAATCCATTAATAGTTGTAAAATTAGCACTAAGGCTTTTGCATTCAGTGGATCAGCCAAAGCATGACTGAGCTGTATTTGTATGAGCAATACTAGTATACAAAGACCTGAAGAAGGGTCTGAGTGCCCAGAAATCCTCTCTGTTCTCCCACCTGCAGTTTCTCTGGTCTGAGACAGGTCCTCTCTTCATGCTACACAAGGACACTAAACAGTACACTACATCCAGGCAAAGCTATTTGTCAGGGTTGTCCCTAGATACACTTTTCTTTATGACATCAGGCAGAATTACTAGTAGATGAAATTTTGCACAGAAACTGAACTGAATGTATTTTCTGAATAGGGAGGTCAGCTTCTCAACCTAGTTAAACTGGTGCAGTTCCACTGGAATCAAGACACAGTTCCACAGAAGCAGAGGAACTGGGCCATTTTCCAAATGTGAAATTCCCAAATGTGGATATTCTGCAGTGCTCTGTAGGTCAGCAGAAAGAGCAGTTTCCTTTCAGAAGAATTTTGCCATTAAAATTAATCCCTTTGCATCAAATATATAGTATAATATATATGTATCTGTACTTAACAATTCTAGCGCTTGTAAGGAGAACTTGTTTTGATAGATACAATTCCAGTAGCAGCTTTTAATAATTCTTACTCTTTTGTTAATCTTCTTCTTTAAGTACATAGGTATTTTGTTCCAAGGTTAAGATGCTTTCCACCACTGTGTGATAACTGAACATCTCAGAACTGTTTAAGTCTTCCTTCCTAACCATTAGAAAAACATAATGCTGTGAAATATTCTGTGATGTGTGTTTATATAATTTTGGCCTGTTCATTTACCTTTAGTTTTTAACCCTGCCCTTATATTTCTGAAGCATATCCAATAATGTCAGAACAGGTATGTGTATTTTATGCATAAATATATGTATGTCAGTCTGCATAGCAGGCTCCCTCAGAAATCTTTTTCAGTGAAACTAGATCTTTTGACCCAACCATGTCACAGACTTTTAAACAGTGTTTACTCTTTTACTGTCAGGAGGTACCCACCTCTGGTTATGGTAATGGGTTTTGGGTTCTCCCAAGTACAGTGCAGGTTCTGTGCGTCTTCCTGGAGGAAACTTCTCTAAAGGGCTTGCCTGTGACTATTGGAAGCTGGACTTCATGACTCCTTATGCTCCTTTCCCCTTTCTGCTTGAATCAAATAAATTAATACCAGTACATAAAGAAAAAGAACAAATACAAACTGCATAAGGAGTGTAGTTTCCCAAGTGCAGCCTCTGCCTCTGTCAGTGCTTCGGCAGCTGTTTGTGTAAGGTCTGGTTCCAGTCAGCAGGAGAGTTTCCTTTTGTTTCACTGAGTTACAGGTCAAGCCCGTGGGCTTCCCTGGGATATCTCTGAAACAGAAAAGAGGAAACCACTGCTATTATATATCCCACTGGGTATTTGTAGAATGTTTCTTTCCATCATATTGCCTGTGGTGATCGCTGGGAGCCAGGTGAGGCCCTGAATCCTGTCCAGGATGCCACAACATCTCTGCAGTGCGAAGAAACCGCCCGCTAAGTGTTTTGGCTTAGTCTGTGCACAGAAGATTGTCATTAAGGAGGTGCCACATATGGCAATAGCAGTCGTATCATGCAGCAATTGTAGTAGATTATGTAAAAATATTTTTAAAATAATTCAGTTATTTGGAATCAAGAAAAAAGAAACTGAATGAATGTCTTTTTGGGGTAGGGAGGTGTAAATGCTTATCTAGCAGTGCAGCTCAACAGCCTTCTCTTACTCTAATTTTTCTAACATCTTCCAAAGCAAACCTTTCTTAGAGATGCTGCTGCAACATTCAGCATTGTTGCAGTCTTTGCAAACAATAGAGGTTATTACCTGTCCTCTAAGAGATGATTTGTCCTTAATTATTGTGCTTTCCAAAGCTCTTTGTTTGCTCAGTCTAATGGTAAAGGAGAAAATTGTGGGGTTTTTACCAAGGGCCTCTTTTCCGTATGTCTATAGTTGGGTGAAGGGGAATTTTTACTGTATTTGTCCCAGTGATGGTCACATTTCTCAGAATGATTTTCGGACATTTCCACTCAATGCCAAAATCAAAACACTTCAAAGCTATCTGGTTTTCATGGGTTGGCTCTTCTCCATTTTCTAAAACTCAAGCATCCTTAGGACAGCTTGGAAACAGCACCCAAAGCCAGGATTCCTCAAAAACACTTCTCATAATCTTAGTCCAGCTTTAACATGCTCTGCTGACAAAAGGACTGGCTGCTGAGCAGGCTGTATGTGCACAGTATGTGCATGGCGAGCGATGCCTGGGGGAGCGGGGGAGCCTACAGAGCAGCACTGTTCTCCTGTCTGCCGAGGCTGTGGGAGTGTAACGTGCATTCTGTGATACAGTTGGCCTGTGGTAACGTAGGGGTTTGGGGCATGGGCCTTCCAAGTCAGAGCCACCACTCCAGCAGTCTGCTTTTCACTCAGAAAATCTGAGCGCACAGAGAAGATCCTCAAAATCTCCCTGTGCATCACTTTTCAATAGAGGAAAGATGGGTCAGCTAGGTGAGACCCAACTCTGGTAACCTTATATAGTAACTACAGTTAGGCTTTATTTAGCTTAATGGTTAAGCATTGGAATTGGATGGTATTTCCTTAGGGGTAAATTATGTGGCTGTGGCAATTGCTGTTACTGTCATACTCCTGTACTATCCTGATGCTTAATCCTATGCATTCCATCACTGGGAGTTGGAAATGGGGAAGTATCTGCTTCAGAGGCACATTGGAGGATGATTCTTCCAAGGACAGGCAGCTCACTTACCTACATACTCCTGTGTGGTGAGCCCAGTCAGAAGTGTGCATGAGACAACAGCATTCTTACCCTTCACTTTCTTGAGCTGTCGGTCACAGTGGCTAGAACGCTGCAGAGCTTTTCCTCTATCCTTTGGTATCCCTAAATAAGTTTCTTCTCACAAAGAAACAAGCACCATGTACCTCCTGTCTCTTTTCCCTTTCTATCCTACAACAGTGACTATTTGAAGGCTGCAGCATTTTGTTCTAGTTATTAATTTTCATATATTTTTGTTGCTGTTTTGAGTGATTTGTGGAGTAAAGGCTTTCATGCTTTCTACTGACCACATCTGTGTTAGGACCAAACCTCTGTGTGCTGAGCTGTTACAAAGAAGCATTGGAAAGGAAGGTTATTGCAAAATTTGTAACCGTGCAGGTTAATTTGCTAGATTCTAGCGTGTTTTTAAAAGCTCAAGCCCCTTGAAGCTGCAATTTCATCTTTAGGTAATTCTATCAAGGGAAGATTTATAACCTCCATCTCTCATGCCTGGTCACCATATGTTGTTGCTTCAAAGAATGTTGACTTCCCTATTTTCCTCTCCATTTACTCTCCCTGCATTTTTCTCCTCTGTGGTAAAACTGAATTAAAACAATTGCTCTATCCAAAAAGAAAAAAACCACGCAGGGTGGTGAGTTCTTCCCCATTTCATCTCTTGGTTATTTAGTCTCTAGAGTCTCCGGAAAGAATCTTCTGAATTTCTTCTTGCAACTTGGCTTATCTTATAACAAATGCTACAGCATTTTTCTCGTAGCGGTTTTTGTTGTGCTGTGGTTGTCGTGCCTACCACACAGCCTGGCTGGGTCACCAAAGACAGCGCTGTATAAAACAGTACGAATAAGGATTTTTGACACGTGCACTGTATTTTCAGGTTTTAGGAATTTTGAAATATGTGCTGCATTGAACGAAATAACTTTGACGTCGCTGGCTTAGATGGGTCCATGTATTGGTTCTGGCCATTCCTGTCACGCTGAGCAGCAGGATCCTGGTTTTCTATGGGATTGTTGCTGTAGTAAAAATATAGTTTCCGGTTTTGCAAGTCAGCAATTCCTTCGCAGTAAAAATGTTCAATAAATGAATGTCAGAGTTTCCAGTATATCCTCGTTACTCTGCCTCACTTGTATGTAATTGAAAATGGGAAGAAGGTGCTGTTTGATTTGGCGAGCATCCAGCTCAGGTTTTTTGGACAGCCTGCTCTTTGGGACAAAGTTGTACACCGGGGAACGGGATTATTACCTTATAAAATCCTACAGCCCACTGACTATTCCTTAATTGCATATTAAAATAATTAATAAAATTACCTGTATGAAACCAGATTACCAGATTTATTTTGGATTTGCTGTATTAATGTGGGTCATTGTTACTGGCTGATACGGAGAAGAAGAAACTTGGTGTGATTTATTAGAATAAATTTTAATGGTAAATTTCTGTTAATCAGCTTTCGGTAATCATTTTTAGTGTAAAATATTGAGCTAGAAATTAGAGTCTATGTGGCTATGAGATTTTTCAGGTATAAAATTGACTTTTAAGAGAGGTATACTCTTTTTTTTTTTCGTTGGTCTTGGTTTTCATGGAAGTTGGTGCTATATCCCCTGGAAAGATGCAGAAAAGCTTTGTCTTTGTTTTTATAAAGTGGATTGGAGGAATATAAAAATGAGCTGGATTCTCTAGAGGAGGTGCTAGGTTATTACCTTAATGTGGATTAGCTGAATTATTTAGCAGCAGTAGCAGCTTAGCAAGTATCCAATAGGTACAGCTTGCATCCCTGGAAGCAGCCCTAGAAGGTCCTGGCTCACCTTCAAGATAAGAGGGATGGAGTCGGTAACTACGAGGGGATGAGCAGCAGGCAGGGGGTTGAAGTTGTGATGGTGCAGGAGAAATTATTCACTTACAACTCTGTACTAATGGAACTCAAAGAGTTTTATTTGTGCACTGCTTGATTATGCTTAATTTAATGGACATGTGAGTTATGTAAGGAGGCTGTTGGGTGGTACAGCAGAGAGGATAAAATCAAGTAACAGCCCCCAGGGATAACACAAGTTTTGCAGAGATCAGGCAGGAAGAATGCGCGATACGCAGCGTCTTTGCCTCTTAAAAATGAAAATGTTACAAGGTGTCAGGAATGTGAAGAAAGAAGTTCTTTAGTGCAACTGTTGGTGCACAACCTTGGTAATGGACCAACTGGCAACTGGGAATAGACAGCATTTCGTAAGAAGACCCGTAAGTAGCGCTGGCGCACGTTGACATTTCTGCTGACAGGACTGAAGGGGATTAGGCTATTTCCATTTCTGGATCAGTCAGTCTTGGTGTAATTTTGTTCCACTTATTTCAGTGGATGTGCTTCAGTTGATGCTCTGATCCTCTATTCCTCTTCCAACACATTGCCTGTCAGGTCATGGATTGAAATGAACACAAGCGTCTTGTTGATTTCCATATTTTCAAAAGCAAAAACCGAGTGAAAGCTCAGGGAGGGGATAGGTTTTTTCCTTAGAAATGGTAATAACTTGGGAAATCAAAAGAGGAAATAAAATGACTTCTCCCTGTTGAGTTAAGGAATGTTGCCTTCCCTCATCTCATTAAAAATTTAAAGCGCTCTTGTTTTTGAGCACGGTGAATTAGTAATTAATTGCTATAATCAACTTGTGTAAACATAATATTCAAGGAGAGCATCAAATTAATCATTTCGTTGGCTTGCCTTACCCAATTAATGCACCTTTTAGTAAAGGCCTGCCTGCCGTGTCGGGATGGAGTTTTTTTCTCTTGTTCCTTTAATCAGAGGACTTTGGAAAGGCAGAGGAAGGAGATGGCTGTTCTTAGGCACCGTGCTGTACACAAGGAGTGTGTTAAGGTGTTGTGACCTTGCCTGCCTTTTCTTCAATAGCTCCACATTTGTACCTGTGGAGTTTGAGCCCGAGGTTTAGTGGAGACTGTCCTCAGAGAAGGCTAGGTGACAGCTCTTGGTTTCTGAGTAGTGTATTGGCTGGGCATGGCCTCTTCATCTATGGGATTTTCTAAAAGAATTCCTTCCTGGATTGTATATGATCAGTCTTAACTGACAGGACGTGAAATTTCAGTGCATAGCTTATGTATCTGTTAGAGACAATAGTATAATGATGACAGGAGATGAATCTTCACAGTCTGTTCATTTGGTGTTCTCTCACTCATGACTGGCAGCAGAGTTACCAAGGGATGTCACAGACAGTTCATGATGTGGACTCTCCTGCTTGCTGAGAACCAAACTTTTCCATGTGAGCAGCTAAGATGTGTGATGGCTGTGGAGTGTGTTTGCAGCTAACCACGCCTGGACTCAAAAGCAGTGACTCAGCAGTAGAACAGCTCTATCCCTTTACCTCTTTCCTTGGTGTTTTGACACTGAAATACATCTTTGGCTAATTGAAAGGTTGTTTTTTTTTTTTCTTGTGTAATAAAGTTAGATTCAATATGGCATGCATGAAACCACCAAGATACTGGCAATGCCTCTGGCTTTTGTATAGAGTCAGCTGCCTTCTTACCAGAAATCTTTAGAGAAATATAGATGAGAGAGAAAAATTAAAAGGCAGTGATTTGATGGCCACTGTCCAGTTCCTTGTGGCCTAGTGTTTATGGTACAAAGAGTGCCTTTTTAGTTAGCATATTTTGGCCTCACAGTCAGAAGCCTTTGCAGTGAGGGTAAAAAGCAGATGAATCACAACTACTCTTTTGCCCCAAGGATGATCCTTCTGTATTAAAGCTGAGAAATATAAATGCTTGTCTGTCTCTGCCAAGCACAGAATGAGCTTTCAATCAGTTTGAGAGTGTGATTTTTTTTCACTTTCCAAGCCACAAGAAATATACAGAAGCATTTCTACTTTATTTCAGCTGACTTCCGTGGACTGTATTTCCATATGGTTGGAAATCCTCTCTTGGTGGGAGTTAAGTCACACACACAGGCACCACCACTTAGAGAGTCAAACAGCTGAGATGTGGCTGTAGCCGATAGCACGATGCTTCCACAAAAGTGCTAAGAAAAGTCCCCTCTGTCTTGTTGCTGTTTACTGACATGTGATACCGGTTGACATCTGTTGCCTTTCTCGTTTGAGGACTGTTTGCTTTACTAACTTTAACATTTCCACATTGCTGTGCTGTTGAAGTGCAGATACACAAATCTCCTTGGAGTCCCCAAGGTCCTTTTATGAGGAGCAGAGCTGCCATCATTTGATATCATCCTGCTGGCTGCCTTTTGTATTGGAGTTGAGAGGAATAACTCTGTTGCTGTTAAATGTTCTTGGTGGAGTGCAGTGTCTAATGCTATATGTTGTCATATATTTGATATATTATCAGATCAGTACACGCTGTACAGTAGTGTTTGGTTCATTGTCACATTAGATGATTTGTAGTTGGTTTATATCACTTGAAATTATTACAGGTAAAAACTTGTCTAAGAGAATGTCAAAGTTTGTTGTAGCAGGTCATATAGCTGCTGAAATGACAGATGATGGCAGTCCGTAATGACAGTGCAAAATTCTCCCTTAATGTAACTCAGTATTGCTGCAGGATTTCAGAGGAGTGACACCAGTTTACTCCAGTGCCCTGATCCAATCAAGCACTTAGGTACATCATCGAACTTTCAAGCAGGCAAGGAGCTCAGTTGAAGATAAGCAGGACTGCCCGTGTGCTGAAGTACTTTACTGGATCAGAGCCCAAGCAGGAATCTGACACACAGTTCACTGGTAGATGACACATCTTGAAATGATAAAGGCTTTCAGAGCTCTTGCAATTGGTTCATATTATTACCCATTCAGAAACAAGTCGTGGATGCTTTAGGTAATAGGATACAAAGGCAATGTCTTTCCTTAAGCGCTGTCCTTTTGTGGAAACCTAGCATGCTTCATTTTAAATGTCATCCAGTACACAAACAGTCAGGTTTGGAATTTCTCAGTAACTCTTTAATGACAAGGAAAGGCATCTGCAGTAAGTCAGTGTAATATACTGGCTATAGCAGAACTACCCATTAAAATTAGCTGAGTATTTGGCGTGGGTGTCCTGATGCTGGGGGCAACAGTCTCAGAAATCCGGTACTTACAGATGTGGCCATACTGTTTTTCTACAAGTAGATGGTTCAAAGAAATACCACACTAAGGAAATGAAAGGAAACATGGCCTTGTGTTTGGGCATCGGTGGAAGGAGATGGGACACTGTGTGTTGGGCTACCAACATCATGTACCTGTTTATTAATTCTGTCTGGGAGTGGTGATAAAAACCTTATTACTTACTTTTCACTTTTATGAGGACGGACTGAAAGGATAATAAAGACCTCTTAGGTGCTTGAATGACCAAAAAAATCTACTTACTCCTCTGTCTTTATGCTGAAGGTGTAGCTGGCTTTATACATTGGCACAGCTCCATTGACTTCACCTGAGTTCTGCACCTTGCATGCACATACCCAATTACTGTGTTAGAAACAACCATATGTATGTAAATATAATCTCTTCTGTCTGTAGGCTCAACACATACATCATCATATCTTTTATCTTATAACAAACCCACATCAGCTGATGTTGGCAAAGAATAAGATTTAGTGTTTTGTTAATCTGCAGATGTTGAGACTCTTCCTGAACCAGTGGTATTCTTCTCATCTGTCGGTAAGCCCAAGACCTGGCAAGCAGCAGAAAATGTAGTGCCTAGAATAGTTCAGGTTCTGCTGCTGAATATTTTTGTAACAAACCATGAAATGACCGTGCTGGAATTTGTCTAAGGAGATGTATAATTAGCTGATTTTTTAAATTTATTTTTTTTCCAAGCAGCCTAAGACTAAGATCAGCTTGTAGAAGAAGTTTAATAATATTGCAATCTTAGAGTTTTTCAGCTTGCTGGCCCTGTCTTTTCTTGAGGAAAACCATAAGTATGAGTAAACCATGAATGTGTCTTTATAGTAGATAGATGCTTTCTTTAAAACATACTGTGATCCATCTTCTTTCTATTTTAAGGACAGCTTTTTACCCACATACTCAAGACACATGACTGAAGTCATTTGGACCTTGGACTCCCCTTCTGTCCAGGCCATTTAAGCAGGGAGAAGCATGATGGCAATATTTTATTGGAAGGATGGGTACAAAGGAGGATACCACGGATCCTTTGTAACTGTCAGTAGCCAGTAAGGTCCTTTTCAGAGCGTGTCTTGCTTAAATGATGTTTGGGATGTCAAACAAGCTAAAGTCTCTCTGCCCTCACCTCTTCAGTAGCTGAGCAGAGCAACCTTCAAGTTATGCACTGGAGAATTAGAAACTCAATCTGGCTACATTGTGAGATTAATTTTCCATCTGGGATTTGCACTCTGGCTGTGTCAGCGCAGGGGATCAGACTGTTCTGTGGCAAAGCACAAGCGTGTAGAGTCACAGTGCTGGCTGGCTGAAATGCTTGAGTTTTTTTCACAATACATTTTTTGAAGGACATGATCACTTAGTTGTGGGATTTGATGCAGCTAGAACATAGCTTTGCCACCCTATGTTTGAAGAAGTTTTATAATGTAGATGTACTACGTTGTTCTTTCTCCTAAAGATGTCTAGAGGGATTTGTTTCTCAAAATTGGCCCTATCTGTATAGGCATTGCCAATACATTCCATTTTATTGTGGTTAAAGTAAAGACATTCTTCTTTATTCCCTTTAATATAATGATGGATCTGAAATGGTAGAGTTCCTGTAACCTTTACTAGTTTTATTAACTATAGAAGTCAGTTGCTTTATTAGCATACTGGTTTTCTTCATCCTCAGAATAGGAATCCAATTCTTATTCTCCTTTCTTTCTTCAACTAAGTCATAGGTTCTTGTTTCCTTGGTTTCTTAGACAATATCACAACCATTCCCAACCCTTGATTTCTGTCTTGTTTTGAAGCAACTTATCACACCCACTGTGCTTAAACATTTCTGAGGCACAGTTTGATACTAGAAATTGGACAGTAACATGTAGAGAGAATCCATATGAAACTGTTTCATGACATTGTTTTGTTTTTACTGGGACGGGTGTCCACATAATGGTTAGCAAGACCATAACAGTCACTCTTGAGGGAAATACAGGCAAAAAGGCTAACCACCAAGCGCGCAGGGAAAAGCAGAACTTGCAGATTTTTGCACAGAGATGCTCCTCCAATTGAAGGTTGACAAACACTAGAAGAACACAAACGAGAAGTGCTGTGCCTGTGTCTTGCTGTGCCTTTTAAGGGTGTGTAAACAGCCCAAGTTGGAGCGTCGCCTTTCACAATTGCCGTTTGCATCTAAGAATAACTGTTAGAGGCTGTGCTCAATGTGTAGTCCTCACAGGGGCCGCATTCCCCCGAGCATTGCAACCCTTCAGTACATCAGTACATTCTGAGCCATGTTGGTGGGAGCACCTGCTACAAGGTGCAGTTTTCTGCACAGCTTCCACATAGTCCTTTACCAGGTGGAAATTCCAGGGCGGAGCACGGGCGTGGGAGCTCTGACGGGAGCACGTTGTTTGGTCAAGGAGCAGAGTGGAGTGGTGTGGCAGCGCACGCCTCGCTAAGCAGACCGAGGAGTGGTTAGATCCAACCATGTCACTTCTTTGGGAGCTGTGGAAGCACAGGGCACCCTCCAAGGGAAAACACACTGGAAAATGAACCAAGTCCTAATCAATGCTTTTTTTTCTCTGAAGAGTCTCTGCATGACTCTGAATACTGAACCATCACCCAGCCCAACCCCTCCCTCCCAAAACCACGGGCTGGAGGATGATAATCTGTCTCATTTGGAAGGACCCTTCAGTGCCCAGCCCTGTAGCTTAGAACTGAATTAAACACCTTGGATAAACTCAGGAAAACAATGCTGAGTCTAGCAGCCTCGTGCCAGACTCCTTTTGCTTTCAGAATGTCTGGTAAGACTTGATTTTTGTCTTAATTTTCCTAGACGAGTGTCTTCCTATGTGTTGTCGTGAAATCATTCATTTCTGTTAACTTTAAGTAGTTTTAAGTACTGAATCCTGTATCTTTAGAGCAGACTGAGGGAATCCATGCCCGAGTGTCTCACAGCAGATAAATTGGAGGTGTGTTAGCCTCTAGGTTGGAAGCTGGCACCGAGCTTAGGTGAGGGAGATGAGTAATGGCCCTAAAGATGCTAAGCTGTTGGAAGCCCTTCTGATAAATGGGGTCTTTTTGTGATGAGCTATCCTCACTTTCTTTGACCGGTTGGTATAAAAGTTTTGTATGTACAAGCACATTACTCATTATTTACTGGTCGTGGTTGTAAGGTTGTTTAATTTTGCAATAGTCCCATCTAAGGGATGATTCTTGCATTGCATGAAAGGGAGAGAGCGAGCTTTGCTTTTCGTCTGCTCTGTATAAATTTGCCCCTGTGGAAACTCTAGAGAGTCAGCTTGTTTGCCATAAGACACAAAATGCCAGACTTGTGGCTTTCTGGGCATGGAAGTTCCGCTCACCCCGGAGGAGAATCAGTCATGGAAAGAGAGTAAAAAAAAAAAAAACTATGAGAAGGAAGATAGGTGTGGTGGAGAATGGGACTTTTCTCTTTTGGCACTAAATCCCCTCTATCCCCACCATCTCCCGCACCCTGCTCCCACTCTGATGTTGTCTATTCTTTCCTCTTGTATTCTTGCTGCCTTCTTTTTTGTGCCTCTCTTTTGTTAATTTTTTTTCCTCTTTTTCTTATTTTCTTATCTGTTGATTTCGCTCTGCTCTGCTCCTCTCTCTCCTCTCTCTTTCATTTTATTCCTCTTCTTTTGTTCTCTCTCTTTCCCTACTCTTTCTATATCTCAGTCCCTTACCAGTGTCCTCATGTAATACAAAGCAAAGGGATGGTTTGTGTCTTGTTCAGTGCTGATTCCTCAGGTCCACTCTCAAGGCTTGTAGGACTTCAGTAAAGCGCTGCGGTGTGTCCTCTGTTTTATGGGTGCAGCATGGCCACCCAGCACTGATTGAGCTCTGCCAGTGTTCCTGGACTGGAAAAGGGAAAATTTATGATGGCATTGATCACTGTGCTAAAATAAACTGCCTGCCCCTAGATGACGGAATATGAGTTTGTAAATGCCAGTGTTTTAAACACAAAATGAAGGACACTGGCTAAGGAAGTCAGCTGCCTGGGTTAGTTCAAGATCTGCAAATGGCAAGTCTTTAAAAGCAAAGAGCCAGAAGAAGTCATTTATATTAAAACAAACTCTGTCATGAGTCATTTGACTTCTTTTTCTCTTAGACACATAGTTTATGTCTCAGGCCTTCTAAGGCCTGAGTAACATCTGATACTCTTTAGGCTGAGCCGGCTCTAAGAGGAGTAGGATCCTGCTTCCAGTTACAGTGTACTACTTAAAACTCTATTTAATTTGAGTCTTGTGTTTACAGGCTGCAACTATTACTTATTTGTCATTTTTATGATAATAGAAATGATTATTCATCTGTGATTCAGTCCTAGCCATGCTGTTGGATAGATTTGTGTCCTCAGCAGCAGCACTGAAAAAGTGGCCCAAGAGGGGCTTTTACTTTTTACCTCATTCATTTTTCTCCCGCGGCTTCAGTCGTGCAGGTCAGGGGGCAGTGGAGATGCAGGTCCCTTGCCATCCCTCCCAACCACTGCCTCAGTCTAATGGTACCAGCACAGCATTACTTCACATTTCTCACACAGTTTGCACAGAGCTGCATGGCTTTTTTTCTTCCCTTCTACTTTAAAAGAGCCAACACCAAGGTGTACACTGTCTGAAAAATACAGCTTTGCCTTTTTGCCCATTTTTCTTTTTTTTGGCCCTTTCCCTTTCCTTCATCTCCTCCCTTCTGCTCCAAGGTTTTTGTTTAAATATTTTTACCAGGTGCTTCAGGTGTAAAAATATTTAATTGGGGCTAGAAAATATGAAGGGTATATGAATTCTTCAGGTCTTGTTCGCTGTTTGTGCCAAGGCCTATAAAGACCTGAAAGGGGAAAGTGAAACGTGGACCAAGGTCAGAAAAGCTTTGTCCCACTCCAGAGCTCACAGGGAAAGTGCTCAAACACCCCTGGGCAAGGATCACCTTCCAGGGCCCACTGCTAAAAGCGACTGCACCTTAATTAAGCAGCATGACTCTTGTTCCCCCTAGTGGCTAATTACCCAGGATCTGTTTCATATGAGCACTTCATTTAGCTGCCTTTGAACTTCCCTGCCTCATTTTCCTCCCATCCACAACTTTTTTTGCTATGTTTTGTAATTTTCTCAATTTTGCCCAGTGATGGCATTTGCCATTCTTTTGGAAAACACACCATGGGTAGATAACACCTTCGATCTGCAGCACAGCAGTAGGATTTGGGGCTGGAGAGGTTTCTGCAAATACTCCACCCATGCAGGCTGTATATTGTCAGCAGTAAGGGTTAAGGGAGAAGGGCTTTCCCATGTTTATCAGCATCCCTGTTCCCATCGTAACTCCTCCAGTATGAAGAGATACGAATGTCCACAAATCTTAGACACATCGGATCAGCAGGCTTGTTTAATGTCCTTGAGATAAGAACTCAATCACCTGGCTTTACAGATCAAACAAATGCCATGTAAAATGTAGTGTAGTATTTCTTAGTGGCAGAGGCAAAAAGAAAGAAAAAAACAAACTGGACTTGCCAGCATAGTTCTTATTAGCAGCCTGGTAATGGGAGATAATGGGTGACACTGTCATCAGCAGTCCTAGTTCAACTGTAGGATCAAGTTCTTCGAGTTTATCTAGGTGTAAATAAAAGCAGAATTTTGCAATGAGAAAACAATGATGTTACCTGACTTAACAGGCAGAGTACAGGGGGTTATCCCCAGCTTTGCCACTGACTCTGTCTCTGATGTTGGGCAAGTTGTTCAATTTTGTTCTTCATCCAGCTGGTTTGTGAAGCACATCTACTGATGGTTTAGTTCCTCGGAGGCTGCTTTTGTAGTTGTATGAAAGGTGATGCAATGGAAAGTGCAAAGCAAATGTGTGATGGTGTTAATGATGTTGCTCTGGTGGATTAAAGTAAGAACAGAAAGGCCCGTAGACTGACAGCACGGTTGCGTGTGACTGGAACATCTTGACTTATGAACGGGAAAACAAAATCTTACTTCAGAACTGCAACCAGTTCATGATGTGTGATCATTTTTGTTGCTCTGTATATGATATGAAAGATGGCCTGTGTAGTATGGCAGGACTACAACTCTGAAGTTTCTATCAGTGTTTAGTGTTTATGGCATTCATTACTTTCTTTTGCACATTTGCATTGAAATGCACTTCGTATGCAGAATTCTTGTTTTTAGAGAATGTTTGGGCAGGAATGGGAGACCACATCCTTTAAAGCACAAATTCACTCACGGTTTGTACTGGCAATTCCTTAGGAGCAGCAAAGGCTAATTCAAGATCAGCATTTTCATTTACAAGCTTGTAGCTTTAGATACCTAACGCTGTAACTGAGAGACTGGCTGCTCTTTTTGCTTGAGTACGGAGCCTTCTAAACCACTGTTGAAGACATTTGGTGGAGACTTGTGGAAATCAGATGTTACCCTTCTTTGACTGCAGTGGGATCAGGATTAGCAGAACCAACAGATGCATCTTGCATTGCTGAGCATTTTTTGATTTGCATCTGAAACTGGTTTGTGACAGGTCAGTAACCCAATGAATGTAATGTAAAACATTCAACAGGATAAGACCTCCTCGTGATAACTGTATCCTTTTTCTTGCATGTCTGGGTTTTATTTTTTATATAATTAAGTTACTGAGTTGTAGAATGGCTCACATTCCTTCTAGTCCTGCAGAAATGAAGTGACTGACAGCTTGCCAGTTGCACGTGGTCCTGCTGTTTGGAAGAAGAAGGGGCAGGATGGGATCCTACCAAGTTTTTGACATATATAGAGAGAAAAGATTGTTGAGCATGAGCAAACAGCTTCTTATCAAGAGGTTTGGCTAGATCTGTTACTGATCCAGTCTGATTTTATATAGATCTTCACAAGCGATTCTAATCCCAGTAACCAAGCTAGAGCAGAACAATGGCTAAGTGTAAGTTGTACAGTAAAATTAAGACGTTGATCAGATAGAAGTAATTTAATTTCCCTCCCTGCATTCTAGAGTTGTTGCAGCCAAAGAAATACCTTTGAACAAAACCTAGCTTTTTTTGAAAGATTTGCTGTATTAAGCAATTTTCAAAGTACAAAATTGCTGCTAATGGAAAAGCGAAACAAATCTGGGGTTTGGAGCTCGTGGAGTATTCGTGCAAGTAATTAGGCTGTACAAAAGGAGCATTCATCTTGAAATGACAGATAAGCGCTAAGGACAGGATTGAAAACTGTAAATATGTTAGCACTTTAAGCGAGAGCACAGCTTCAGCACTTGTTAGACTCATCAGCTGCTGTAAACAATATGGATCTTTGAAATGATCTCTGCTGAGATCTCAGCACATTAGATAATGATATAGTTGTTCATTTTTTGCTTCTTCTGTTTTGTTTTTTTCTTTCAGAAAGTACTTTCTGCAAAGAATAGGCCTGTGATGCTGCCAGCACACACACTTATCTTTCTCCAAGAGCAGACCCAGCGAGGGTTGCAGAGTCACTGTGGGGAGGAAAGAACAAGCCTGCAGAGCTGGGCTCTGCCTTTCCTGATTTATGCACGAGGGAGGAACAGTATGTGCAGCTGCAGTACAACTTTCCTCTCATGGCTGCGCCTCTACCCAAAGCTAGGAAGGGCTCTCTGAGGTCATCCAGGCTCAGTTCACAGTTAGGACACTTCTTCAAGTATGATTTTAAAAGGCAAGCTGTTCAGGTGGTGGTAGTGGTTTCTGTGACGTAGCTTTGCAAAGGGTTAACAGTGACCGAGCTGTAACAATGGGGGGTTTCACGTTGTGAAAACTGCATGCAATAGAAATTAATTTGAAACCAATAAATCCACTTTGCAATGGGCACCATAAAAAGCTTGCATACCATGATAACTCTCAAACGCTCACTGACCTCGCTGAGGTTAGGTTCTGATTGGTGACCTCCAAGTGAAAAGCCCCATAAGCTGTTTGAGTCTCTGCTATTCATCTCTCCTCTCAGCTTGCTGTCTTTAAATAAAAGGACAGATTCTCAGCAGCAGGAATTGGCTCAATTCATAGAATCAGCTGAATCGTAAAGCACAAAGTGGTTTTTCTTCAGTTGTGTCCCAGATTGGCTAGATTTCCCTCCTAAGTGTTTAATATTAATCTCCTGGTGTTACTGATTCTCATGGGATGTATGAAAAACCGAGGTGCAGAAGGTTTGCGTGACTTGTCCAAGATGGAGATGCAGGAGCCACTGTACCCGACTGCCCTCCTCACAGGCACAGCAGTTGTGCTGGGGAGAGCTTTCCCCCGTAAGCACTTCAGGAGCAGCAGGTTAGAAATTTGTCATTGAACTGAGGGAAGGGGCAAAGCTTGCTTGGAAATAGGAGCCCAAGGTGCAGCTCACTGAGGGCTTCCTAAAAATTGGGAAATAGGATGGGACAGCAAAGTATAAGTAGGGTCACCCAGAGCAGGCTGCCAGGATCGCATCCCAGAGGGTTGGGAGTCTCTCCAGACAAGGAGACTCCACAGCCCCTCTGGGCAGCCTGGCACAGGCTCCCATACCCTCACACCAAAGAACTTTCTCCTCCTGCTCAGCTGGAACCTCCTGGGTTCCAGTTGGTGCCCCTTGTTGCCCCGTGTCCTGTGGCTGGGCACCACTCAGCAGAGTCTGTCCCCATCCTCTTGACACCTGCCCTTTAAGGTAAGGATCAGCATTGATAAGACCCCCTCTCAGTCTTCTCTTCTCCAAGCTAAACAGCCCCAGGTCTCTCAGCCTTTCCCTGGCTGATAAAAGGGGCAGCTAATAAACAACCTCAGCAACCCTCCCACCAAATTTTGGAGGTGGGAAGGTGGAGACTCTCTAGTGTGCTTTTCTCTGCAAGATCTCAGCTTTCAAGCTAACTGCCCGGGCAGGACGGTGCTATGTTAGATCTCAGGCTGTCAGCCAGCCATACTCTGCTACCACTTGATGAGTCAGTCACATGCTAGCAGCACTTTGAATTCTGACTGGTGTGTTTTCACACACAACCAGCTATTGTTTTGGGCACAGTCAATTATAAAATGTGCTGCTCTTCTCTTTGCCCAATGAATGCAAACGCTTTCTTAGAAGATCTCCTAAAGAAAAAGATGCCTCAGATACCTTTAAAAATTTCTGCTGGCAATGCTGTGTGGCAGGTTTAGATTTACTCATTAAAAGAAGTTATGTAATATTACTGTAATCAAAGGCTCTTTTATGGCTCTGGGGCAGGTGGGGATTAATAGCCCTTGGTTTTGGTTTTGTGTGGAAAAATGTCAGGCCTGACAGATAGCTGGAGGAGTCATGAGCGTAACTTTCGACATTTACCAACATGAATAGTTTCTTGCCAATTAATCTGTGTTAAGTTGGTGCTTGCAGGTTTTTCTGTCCAATCAATGTAATTTCAATTCACAGAGAGGTTGTGTGTATAGAGGTTGCTACTTACAGAGAAGCTTAATGCTAAAGAGAACTGTATTTACCATTTCCCCATGGTCTCCAAGACATACAAGCCAAACGTTGTAGGAGGAAGGGAAGAACAACAACTCTTCTGGTATGTCTATTATAGTTTCCTCATATAAATCTCTGAGTCCTGTGTCCCCAGGAATCCCACAGTTCAGGTTGAGACTCTCCCTTGCTGCTGTTAGAACCCATTTGGAACAAACAGACTGTCCCGTCCCTCAGACCAGGATTCCCAGATTTTTAAGGTATCAAGAGCTGTCTAAAATTTTGTAGCAGTGTGTATCCAGCATTTAACATGCTTCTTAGGAACAGCTCTGTTCTTAAGGGGCAGTTTTAATATCAGAAGAGCAAATGAGAGCAGTAGCTTCTCATCTCTGGCTGCCACTGATTTTCAGACCTAGAGAAGAGAGGGTGCCTGGTTTTTAACAAAACAGGACTATGGCTGGGACTAGGAATGGCTGCACAGTCCAGTTCTAAACCCTTAGCAGACTTCTCATTTCTTCTAAGTTTTACTCTCTGCCTGCTGCACACTGGAGAGGTATAAAATACGAGTTTTCTCTTCAGTGGCATTTCAAATCTTTGATGGAGATAGGATGTCTGTAAGGTTATGTTGGAGATAGAATGTCTGTAAAGTTACTAGAAAGGCTGTCTTCATATTTTAATGCAGTTTTACTCTCTAACATTTCAACCTTCTGTTGGTTTACAGTAGTGAAAAACTTTTTTAAATTTTTTTAAAGGTTTCATGGTTTTTTTGAGCCCCTGTCCAGAGTAATTTCCCAAATGCAGTCCAGATTGTGTAAAATGTAAGCGTATTTCTGAAGTATAGCTTTTTTTTTTTTAGAATAAACCACACATCAGATAAACTAGATAAAAAATAATCCCAAATCAAAACTCACAGCAGGGATTTCCCTCATTAACCTCAGGTAGACACCGGATCATGGCAAAGACTGTATTTGAAAGATGAAGGGGAAAAGGAAAGTCTCCTTAGCCAGTGTTGGAAGTAGGGAAGGAATCGTTAGATGGAGAAGAATGAAATGTTTTGTTTTCTCAGTGGAGTAACCCTAAAACAAAGTGTAGGCAGAAGTTGTTTTTATGACAAAATCCCAGCTAGATACCCCCAAAATGCTAAAACCCACTGAGTGGGGAAATGAACAGAGACCTGTGCAGATTAATTAGATCGAAAAAATGTTTTGACAGTGTAAGTGAACATATGGAAAGAATTGAGAGAACCTGATCCAGTTCCCCATGTGTAAATGATGCCTTAGCCATAGCTCATAAAGCAAATACAGATGCAAAAAAAAAAAAAGGAAAAAAGCCTCCTTTCCTATCCCCTCCCCCCAGCAAACCCCAATTCATTGCCAGATGGCAAATAAAAGTTTGAACTCAACGACTAAATGCAAGGAAAGCTGTGGGTTCAGTGTGAATGTGAAAAGAAATCAGCTGAATAGATCTGAATTTTGCACCTTAAAAGAAGTGGTGCAGTTCAACTAAATATTGTGTCAAGAACACAGCCGAGCGTCAGGATATCCTGCGCAGATGCTTGCTCTTCAGCTTCTCTGTTTCACCCTCCCCTGTCCCAACGACTCCTCCTGCTTTTTGTCCACCTCATGTCTTTTGTTGGGGAAGTTCGTGTGGAAGTGCACACCTGCCCTGCCTGCCCCAAAGATTTCACCATCTGAAATTGAGGGTAAAATTAGGACAGGTAGTGCAAGCAGAGGGTGAGAAGGGAGCCAGAGAAGCAAAAGGTACTGGTTCCAGGTTGTGCAGAAGAGTGGTGCTCCCAGGCTTGGTTTACTCTGTCACCAGCAGTGATGAGTAGGGATGTAGCTTATAGCTGTAGTGTGGTGCCCTGCAGTGGGATCTGGTGTGGGACTCCGCTCTCACGACTCCCAGGTGAGCTTGCTTTCAGAGCTGACTGTCAGCATAACATTTTCAAGCCTAAGAAGTGGGCTAAATTGATACGTTTTCATGTGGTTCGTATGGGCAAACCTTCTTGGTCTGTTGTAGCTGTGATGCTGTGTGTGGTTGGCAAATTTGTTTCAGCTCAGAAGGGAGTGAGGGAAATGTGCTGTCTGTGTCAGTCAGGGAGCCTCCCCTTTGGTAACGAAGCTGCCAGCCACGCACTGCCACCCACGGTGTGGGACTGGTGAGGAGGCAGAGAGGGCCTGGGGCTGTGGAAACCGTTCTGATGGGCAGGCTGGGCAGAGCTCTGTGCTGCTGTGATTGCACCTTCACAGTGTCTCTGGTGGCCGGGTTACAGCTCTCCTGGGTCTGCGCTCTCGGGCGCGGCGAAGCGGCACACGCCTGGTGAACACGCTAGACAAGCGCACGTCAGGGTGAGCACAGCTGAACCAGCCCCCAGCTCTGGTGCACACCACTTAGATGTTGCCCACAGACTGTTGATTCATGGCACCCAGTGCCAGCAATCTGGGAAACTGAAACGGGAGCTAAACACTTGGGCTCTTTCCATTGCCTGGGTAAGCTGAAACCCTTGCTAAGCTGTCAAGTTTGCATCCAAGCAGCTTTGGGCACTAAGAGGTGCCAGCAGCGGAGCCCGCACAAAGCAAACTGCTTAATTATTTGATAGTCAAAGGCAACTTGGGAGAGTGCAGAGTCAAGTCAACAACAAACCAATCTATATTTAGTAGCAGTGTGGCTGGAGCTTAGATGCAAACATAGTTTCCAGCTGATAGATGATGTGGCAATCAGAGCTGACCCTCATCCCATTCTATATTTGGTCTGCGGAATGAGTAATTAATATCATCGCTTGCACGACAAGCCACCCTCTGCAGCAGCTGCATTGCCACTGCTGCTTCTCTTACGGCCTTGGCTGTCAGCTGGCCAGCGTGGCTGAAGCACAAGCCCTGTGTGACACTGAGCTGCGGTGGCCACAGCCTGTCTGACACTCAGTGTAGTCACTGAAGCAGAGTAAAAGTAGGTGCTCTGGTAAGAAGTGGTACCCTGGCCTTATCTGCACTTGTCTCTGTTATTATGTGAGCACTTTCCCATTTTCTCTTGTCTCTGCTGCTAAGGAGTGGAAACCCTGTTCTTAGGTGCAGGGCAGGTCGAGCGATGCGTACTTGAATGAGACACAGAGGGCTGCAGTAGGACCAAGAGCTCCATGTGCCACTCAGTACTAAACTGAGAACAGACCTTGAGTTTACAGTCTCTGTGTACAAGCCAAACCAAACCTGGGGGGAAACAATTGGTGCAGCCTATTCCAGAGAGAGGTAATGGAAACTTAAGAGAGTATATCATATGTCCCAAATAAATCGGGGAATGTTGCAGACTTTCTGGATCCTGATTCAATTCTTGAAACAGAAAACTACCTTGTCTCAGTGCTGAGGATCCATCCAGTTGATCTCTGTCAACTGAAGTTGGATGGTTTAGGTGTAGAATAACGTTGGGCTGTTGTTAAGCTACTTGTCTGATTCCCCTCCACCACTGTAATAATCTTCAACAAACAAATGCATAAAATATTCCTCTAGATGGGCCGGTGCTGTTGTTGATATGTGTGGATAGAGAGGTCTAAAAGGCCAGTGACTTCTTCTGGAAGACAGACTGGAACTCAAGTCCTGCTCGCTGCACCTCCAGCCTTCTGTCCTCTTCTTCCTTTTCTGTAGTCTCGCTTACAGACACAGGCAGAAACACTCTTTCTGTCGGAGGTTTGACACAAACACAGGAATCTATGTTGGAACGGAGCAGAAGGAAAATACAAGTTTGTGTGAATTTTTGCACCTTTTCACTAAATGAATGAAAGCCAAATTTTCACACTTTGGTCTTAGGTGTGAAATTTTTGCTCAGCTCTAATATTTATCCATAATGTGTTTTAAAACTTGGCTCACTCCATTCAGAATACCACAGAGAATTGAGTTACGGATTTTGGGCTTTGTGCCTGCTGCCAAGATCTGCCCCTATAACTCAAACAAATTTAAGGGAGGGGGGGAAAAACACTAGAAAAATACTGTATATGGTCCATCACATGCTTTCTTCATGCAGTCATATACCACTAAAAAGTAATGTTCTGCTAGGACTCTCTTACAGAAATGCATTCACAAAACTCCTGTAAGCACAGGTAAGATGAATTTTGCCTCTCCAGGCTACTGAGTAAGCAATCCCTAAATAAAAGCCTGTAAGAAAACAGCAGCCTTGCTTACAATCCTTAGAAAAGTTTCAATGTATTTCTTGAATATCAGCATTTCAAGAAATCTATTTATTCCCCTCAAATCCAAATATATCTGTGATTAGACTTCTTAAAATAACACTAGTTAGCATCTGTTAGCCTCAGCTTATGCGTGGGGAATAGAGATGAGTGAGAGAGAGGTTCTTCACTGTCGAAGAAGAGCAGAAATTATTATATGCAACATTATTTACAGTATTTGTTATGAGGACTTAGAAGTGTAAAATAAGTCGGCGTGTTCGCTTGAAGGTGCTTAAACCTGCTGAACTCTGCAAAGCAGAACCTTCCAGGTGAGGAAGAATGTTCCTGCATTTCAGTCTGTTGTGAACAGGGCAGCTTCTGCTCTGTTTTCCTCTGGTGCTGGATCTGTGACAGTAGAGCTGTACAAAACCACCAGACAGTCCCGAGTGGGAGTCTGGGTGATGTCTTCAGGGTAGAGAAGGCAAAATTTGCATTTCAAAGCTGTGTGTGGTTCAGAAATTGAGACTGACCTTCCATGCATGCACTCCTGTCATTCTCAGGAACATGTGAAGAAAGGTGTTTCCTGGGACAGTCTTCTCACCACGTTTGGCTGTAAAAATGGCAGCATTCAATCACTTGGCTTGTATTGGCACAAAAAAGTGAATATAATTTCCTCCTTTTGCGTAAGTACTAAGATGAGGTGAATTAACAACATCAGCTTGTGAAGGAGTAAGCCACACATCTCATTCCAGCTTGTTCTGAGATTCCTGAATTAGTTACAATCCAAAGTGTAAGTTATGATCCAGTCCTTGTTTACAGCAGAGTTATTTTTCACCCTTCCCATCACTCATAGGCCAGTCATTCTTAGTGCAGCAGAACCGTGGCTGTCGCTGGACACGCTGTAAACCAGCAGCGATCACAGAGAGAACTTGCTTAATTTGCCTTTGAGTACACCCCTTGGTTTTCATATTGTCCAAGGATCCTTCCTCCAAGCAGCTGGTGCACAGTGGCTGTATCTGGAGGATGGGACACCCCCCCAGCTCGGTGAGCTTGCTTTGGCAAGTGCAGGCCAAATGCTTTCAGCCACGGAAATTCTAGAGTAAAACTTCTGATGATACGTGGTTGGTTGTCACTGTTAAGTTAGTAACTATGCTGGGTAAATGTCCCAACATTTCTTGGGATTATCAGAATGAGTTAAGTGCAGGGAACACGGCTGGGAAATTGCATTTGTGCTCGAATGCCTCATCCATTTAACTTCAGATGCAATTTTTAAAGTACCTATATAGCAAACCCCCAAATTCTTAAGGGCACAGATGTTCCCAGCTCATTAATTTCAATGGGATTTTGTTACTTGACTTTCTTACCTAAAGCTGACATCCCTAATCTGATTCCTCATTTGATGTGTGCTTTTAAGGGCCTACACATCATTCATTTTTAGTAGTAACTTGTCCACCTAAGTCCTTGAGTCACTACTGACAGTCAGGTTCAGGGACTGTTCACAAGTGGGCTAGTCTGCCTTGACTCCTTCTGTCGTGCCAGGGGAAATGGGATCCTCGGGTGGGATGAGCAGGATCCTGTTGGGTGCTGTGACAGCCCTTGAAAGCCCCTCCAGTGGGTTCCTGATGCCAGGCTGACCTGCTGTCCCTGGTGCCTCCTGGTGTCACAGACCAGCTTGCTGCACTGGGGCTGCCACACAGTGTTGGAAACTTTTTCCTTTCCATTCTTGAAGGGACGGCAGTTGAATTTTCCAGCTTTTATATGCTGTGTCAAAATAGGATTGCCTTAGGAGATAGGGTTTTCTCTGGGTTCCACAGAGGGTTTCCCTGGGAAACCTCCTGCCTTTTGAAGCTTCTCTGGTGTTTTAAACTTATCCCCTGCCCCAGGTCATGCTGAGGAGCAGAATTCAGCCACCAGTATAACTGAATTTGAATAACTACCAACCTTCCTTTCCAGCAGGAAAGTTGCACCTTGTTCTGAAATCTTGGTGGGCCTTGGGAGAATTTGGTTCCCCAGGCCTGTGTCCCTTCTGTCCCGGGCAGGGTAACCCCATTTGACTAACTCTCTCCATGGTAAGCAGAGTGTTTACTGCCTTGTATCTGTCTCAGCTTTGACACTCTAACAAAAGGTTAGAAATCATGAATGCATCCCTTTATTTCTGCCCCACAGTGCCTCTCTTTTTTTTCTGTGTAAACCCTTCACTTGCCTCTTGCCCAGCCTTTAGAAATAATGATCAAATGCGAACTTTCAGGGTTTATTTATAGCATAGCCTTTATGGAAAGAGAGAAAAGAAATGATTAAAAAGCAATTTTACAAAATATTTTGTTTTAAGAGAGAATTCATTGTGTTTAAATCACTGTATTCATTGTACTGTCTAGACTGGCAAACACAGAAGATAAAGCGTCATTCAGATTAAGATTGTGAAATTCTTGGTGAGTGGAATTATGGATTTGGATGTCAACCCTCAAACAAACTATTTCTGAACAGCAGTATTATCACTTTGCTATATTTAAGGCTTTGTTGGAGACAGAAGAGTGCACAAGGTTGATCTGATTCAGTAATGCAATTCTAATGTTCCTTTTGTTTCCGATTTCATTATAAATTCATATTTTCAATGTTCTGTTCCTCTTTGTCCCCAGAAAATTGTTGAAAAGACTCTCCTCTGGGAGTAAAGTTTTTGTTCAAACTAACAATGACCAAACTGACTTTAAAAAACAAAAAAACACACAACCAAAATGCAAATTAAGAGAGGGAATTCATTTAGGGTATTTTGAGCAGCACAGAATGAGTGAGTTGTTGAAAGTTGCTGGCTGTGTATTTCTTTAACATGTTGCTCCATGTTACTGTGGTAGTTGCTGTGAGACCTCAATGCAGTGGATTCTCAAAGACCTGGGTATTTTTGGCAAACTTAAAAATACAAAAGCATTTTAGCAGATAAACATGAAAGACTGGCTTTGGCATCTGTAGCTAAAGGTGGATAGATGGGTGAACCAGCAGAAGCTAAGCAGCAGCCAGGCCCTGTTCCCTTGTTTAGATCAGACCTTGAGGGACCAGTTTTCCTTTAGGGACCTTATCTTGTCCACCCTGACACCCTCCCTCTCTGTCTGCCTGACAGAGGATGATGGGGTCTCTGTGCTGGGGGTCTCAGTTTGGGGAGGCCTGAAAGGGAGCATAGGAGGCTTTTCTCAACCTCCTGGAGACTCAGTATCATCCTTTGAAGACCACTGTCTGTTCTCTCTTGAACCAGCATGAGGAGACCTGGAGTCAGATGAGTAACAGCATAAAAATAAAACCTGTCTGAAGATAGGTTTATCTCAAAAGGCTGGCTCATTTCCCAAAGAAGCAGTAATGCATTTTGCAGCACTGAAAGTTGTAAGAGGTCTCAGGGTAACTCAGAACAGGAGTGTGTGGAGTGCTTCTTGCAGCAGTAAAACATGTCCTGGTGCTCTTTGTGTCCCCAGAACAGAGCAGCAGCAGGCAGGCCCTGTGTCTGCATGGAGGGGTGTATGGCAGAGCTTGACACACACCCCCCCCTCCCCCCCCCTCCATTTCTTTTTTGCACCTGTAAGAAAAAGTGTATTTGTCTGAGATGATCTTCAGATGTCTTGGATTTATTTTTGTGCAGTATCTCCAGGGCAATTCAAAAGGAGGTGTAAAGCAGGGAGCAGAAAGCGAGCCGACTCTTTCCGTTAGTGAGAGTGCTCCAAGGGGCTCTGCCTTTGCCTTATGTTTTGTGTAAGACACAGAAAAGCCTCTGGAAAAGCTGTGTAGGGAGGGAATTGTCTTTTACTGTGATGGGGTTTTTTTCTGTGTGTTCATTCTTTTTTTTTTTTTGGGTAGCTTCTAAACATAAGTGGCCATGTAAGGGAGTTGTAAAACACTACTGTAAACAGGAACAATGCTTGAGCCATTATCACCTGTTGAAAATCAGGGAATAAAATGCCCATTTTTCTTCCTGGGAAAGATATCAACATTTCCATGCCAGTATTTTAATCTGGCTGGTGTGCAGTCTCTGTGCCAGCTGGCTCGCATGTCCCAGGAGAAAGAACACACTATCTTGCTGTAAGTTTATTTCAAGGGTGTTTCTTGGGGAATCAAAGTATAGTCAACTTCTGCACATATGAAAGAGCATGAACATATGAGTGCACAGAAACGCTCCCTGTGTTTTTATCAGGAGCCATAGCAGAGTAAAATCCTGACTGCACCATCACTGGCAGTGCTTTTAGCTTTGGTAGAGCCACGATTTCATCCAGTATTAACTCCCTGAAGTTGACAAATGTAGAAAGTAGCTGTTCCACATTCCCAAAGCACTTTTTGACGTGTTGATGATGAAGGATGGAGCAAAACCCCCCAGAACATGCCAGGTAATGCTGTGGGTTCAGCCAGGAGGCAGAGCCGGGGGCCACCTTCTGCTCTGGTACACATGTGGCATCCTAGGCACTTGGTGCCTAGCTGAGCAGACGCTGCTGTGCATGGAGCTGGCTGCATGGGCAGCCGTGTACATCCCAGCATTTAGGTCATGATCGTATTTCTTTAACACAGGGGAGATGGGAAATCAGATGTAAGGTTTGCTGGTCATCTTGCATACCCTCGGAGCCTCCCTGCCTGTCCTGAGCTGGTAGAACTGTGCTTACATTGCTCGTCTACGTCGTACAGTTCTTGGAGACCCTCAGCTGTAAAATGCTGGGTTAGTGGAAAGCAAAGATTGTGCTACAGCAGATATTACAGCCTATAAAATCATCCAGCCCTTTCAGAAATGTAGCCATAGTGGCTGACTAGCTGGCTTCCAGCAGCAGCACTGGCTGACTGTTCTCAGGGGTGATGCTGATACTCTCCTAGTGCTGTGCTTTAGGCACTAACATTAAACCAGATTTAGGGTCCTGCCCAGGAGCTATGAACAGTGATAACAGATTTAGGCGGACAATGACTCTTGAATCCTTATCTTTGATGTTTCACACCATTCCACCTGAAAGCTATTGCTTTAATGCTCTTTGTGAAGTAACTTCCATTGAAAATGGCCCGTGGCTGCTGCCTCCACCCTTGCCCGAGAGCTTGATCCTCACTTAGTATCAGTGATCGGTGTCTCATTCCAGTAGGATTGCTCAGGAGAATCCACAGAAGATCAGAATCTCACAGAGATCAGGAAATGACCCAAATTATTCAGTCCTCTCCCTTCCACACATGGCTTTGTCCCAGAGACTCCTTCTGCAGGGGATCCTGTGAGATCCCTTCATCTGATTTGTCCTAGCCAAAAGCAGAATAGGGTCCAAGTCTGTCTCTTGTACTGGAATGGGAGGGGAGCTGTGGGCTCCGTAACAGAACTTTCCAAGTTACCTTTAGCTTCTAGAGCACACTCGAGTCCTCTCTTGCTGCAGGGATTTGGTGCTATAAGAATATGATTAAGGGATCTCATGTACGGTATCATTTTATTTGAGAAATCTCCCCTGGGGGGATGCAGTGTTTGACATTTCCTTTGGCTAGTGTAAATAATAAAAGATAAATCTGTTCTGCCTGGGACTCCCAGCAAGAAAGAGGAACAGATTTTGGTTTACCGAGGGGTCTGCAGTACTTTGTTCTCATGACTACTATATAATGGGATTGAACATATTTTATGCCATCTGGCCTGTTCAGCCGAAACAAAATATATCAGTAATGTTCCGATTGGTTTTGAAACATCTTGTTCTTGTCAAAAAGTATTTTAAATCAAAACAGGCTTTTCCAGTTTTTGTTTGTCTTTTACTAGGAGGCCATGGCGAAAATGGGGAAAATCGGGAGAGTCGTGCGGCCCAACCATGAGCATAAAAGGTAATCCTGACTTTGGTGTGTTCCTCTGTGAGAATTCCCGGAGAACGAGGAGGAGGTCTGTCACTCTCCGGCGTGACTGCAGCAGTGGCTATCGCCTAGATTGTCATAAGGATGATGTGGGCATCCAGGTCCGTAAGCTGGGGGAAGGCTGACGCTGCCAGAGGGCTGACTGTCAGCACCACAGCCTGTGAGCCACGGGCACGGGCAGAGACTCCTCGGCGGTGCCGGGGATGCGCCGGGCGGTTCCGAAGCAGGCGGGAGGTTCACAGAAGTACAGGATGCTTTCGGCTGGGTTGGAACCCGAGCGGCATTTCCAAAGCCACTGCCGTTCCCCAGTCACTCGGACCTTCGCGTAACTTCACCTCCGCTTTGCCAGCGAGGCGAATCCCGAAGGTCCGTTGCAGCCCGAAGGCTCCCGCGGCGGGACCGGCCCGGGGGGCCCGGGGTCCGAGCGCTGCGGGGCGCGGGCGGCCCCTGGCGGCAGCGGGCGGCCCGGTCGGGAGCGCGGCGGGAACCCCGGGGGTTGTTCGGGGGGCACGGCCGGGAGCTTCTGCACACAGCCGAGCCCTGGGGCAATGCCGGCAGGGGTGAGTGAGAGGGGAGCAGCCGAGCCCCAGTGCTCGGCCGCTCCCGCAGCGCTGGGCTGCGGAGGAAGAACTGCCTGAAGATCCATGGGGTAAAGGGAAGGTGCAGTTGGAACCTGAAATCTCTTGTTCGGGTGGAAACTGCAGGGCTCGGATCTTAGTCAAAGCTGTAATTAGAAAAGAGTCAAAGCTTCTTTGATGCTAAGTGAAGGAATGAAACATGGGTATCTTAAAATCTCAGGCTTTGTTGAAATTAACTTTCTCATGCAGATTTTATGATAAGAAATATGAAGTATTCTTGAAGCTTGTGGAACATCAGAGAGAGTATCGCTCCATCATGAACAGCTTCTGATCCAGAGTCTTGTAATCTGGGAACAGCAGGGATAACCCATTTCCAGATACTGGTGATGAGGGTAATTTCTTCTTACTGTACTGTCCGTGTTAAAAATATACTTTTATCATTTAAAGTGTATATTTTCATTTTTAATGAGAAATAAAACTCATTCACTTCACTGTGAAGCACTGAGTATTTTCTGTCAGTAATCCCTGCACCCCAGAGACAAGGAGTAATCATTTGCTCCAGTCTGAGAAGACCCAGACTGGGTACCCCAGCGTTCAGACCGGCCACGAGCAGGAACAGCACAAGGAACAACGTAACTCGCTCAGAGGGACTTGAATCGCTGCCCATTGCCGCGCTTCCCACAGGTAACTACACCTGGCATTGCACATGGTCCTTTTAATTTTAGTATCTGCTACAGCTAGGACCCAAACATGATCCCATTGGAAAGTTCTGTTGGGTTTTTTTCACTCTGATTACAGCACTTCTGTGGTGGCCGATACTTGGGAATCACTTTGGCCCCTGTGCAGTCTTCTCCTCTCCAGTTTGTTTTTTTTTTCGCTGTGCCCATTCTCACAAAGCAGTTGTTTTGATATCAGTGATTTGTGCCATTTTATCTTTTGCAAGTAAGTGGCCCTCAGCGCGTGTTAATCTCAGCGCGGATGCGAACCGGCCCATTGCTGACACTGACAGACGAGGCCGAGCAGCCGCGCTGGCTGAAAATAGGTTCCTAACACAGGTTCTGCCCATCCTGGCAGCCAGCCCTGAACCAGCCCAGCTCTCCCTCTCCGTTCTCACCAGGTTGCCTCAGCCAGACCCGGCTCGGAGCACGCGTGTCTACGCAGCCAGCCAGCTGCAGAGCTGAGCTCAGCGGCAGCAGGTACAGGGATCGCAGCGGGAGACAGAAAAGGGTTCTTCTTCCACAGACTTGCGTTTGTCGAAGCTTAGAAACCTTCCTGGCTGCCTGCTGGCCAAATCCTGTCAACAAAAGGCTTTCACTTGTTCCCAGGTGATTTTGAAAGTTGCCCTGGATACTCAGTCCCACAAGGTACTGCCTGGGTCACTGCGACAGGTCATGACATAACTGGGCTGTGGAAGGAGCGAGTTTGGACACTCGGTTGTATACAGCAAAAGTGTTTCACCTCTGACAGTACAAGTTTTGATCTTGCAAGATCAAAACACTGCCAGTGTCTTCAGTGAAATTCAGAAATGCTTTCTTTCTCTGACGTTTGTTATTTCATAAAAGGATACTATTCTGTTTAAAAAGCAAAAACCAGAGTCCCCAGCTGAAGGAGAGGATTAAGAAGCAAAGGGGTGGCAGAACAGAAGAGCATGTTCAGGTCAACTACAGCTCTGTTACAGGTTGCTCATGAGAACCCTTCTCTTCTTCAGACTGCCAACAGCCACCCTCCTGGTGAGCTGGCGTTACGCAAGAGAAACCACCTACAGCTCCTTTCCACAGGCAGTGTTCACAGAGATGGGCTCCATCTTTATACACTTAGCTTGAGAGAAATTCCATTCTTTAGTATTGGCATGGGCTGTAATTCCCAGTTAAACGCAAACAGAAGTTACACAATAACAGAATCACACTTAGAGAACTTGGAAAATAATTGTTTCTGGATTGGTGTTTTTTTTATGTTAGTAGTCAGCAGCCAAAAACATCTGGTAATTTTTTTAAAGAAACAATGCACTTCCTGCTTTGTAGTTCATGGAAAAGCAATTGTTGCCATTTCCAAAGTACCCATTGTTAAGAGAAACAGCTTTACAAGTTCAGGGACATAATTAAAGACAATGGAAGTTGATGGGAATGAAATGAAGAAACATCATAACAAAAGGAGTATAACAAGCAAGACTATGACTGCAACATAATGGTATATCATAGCTTACAATAAACTATGTCAGCTGAAAATATGTAGAAAAACAAAACAGTTGGAGACCAGTTTATTGCAAATAATAAATATTCATAAACTTTAATATATCTATTTTAATACACAATTCATATGTAAAAATGAAGCCCTCTGACTCCAAATACGCAGCAAATGCACAGAGCGTGCAGGGACAGATGTGTAGGGATGTCTGGCACTGTACCAGTGTTTTTAACTCTTCACAGCTCAACACAAACAGACATGCACACACTCCCCCCGCCTCAGCAAACCATCCATAGACTTCCTCCTATTTTTGTCATCATCATAAAATTGGCCTTGATCTCTCTGGCTGAACTGGTACCAAGATTGGAAGGAAATCACAAGGAGTGCATGGAGGCTAGAAAGGAAACTGATGGTCATGCTGACTTTGTTGAGGTGCACAGGGTTCAAGGAAGCCATGTACCCTGCATGGACTTTCATATGAAAGAGATACACGGTTTTGTTCATGTTTCTTGCATGATTTTTTAACGCTTTTCTACCCTTGTAATACTTCTACTTTATAGTTGCATTTTTGTTCCAAGGCAGCGTTACTTCCAGTTTCATATTCTCTGTTTGAAAACCAGGACTATACTTGCAGAGCTGTAAAAAAACATCTGTATTCCAGTGGATGTGTAATCTGTTGTGATAACACAAGGCACTGATAGATTTTGTAGAGATACTATTTAACATTCCTCGTGTTACACAAGACATAGCAAATTATACAGTTTGCTGAATTCTCAAATTAAAATTTTTATTCCAATTAAGCCAAGGTGAAAAATACTGAAGTTGAAAAGAGTTCTAAAACTCTTCAACTGTGTGTTGATTGGCACTGTAATTTCAAGCTTTGTTCATAGCTTTAGGCGTTTTCAGTTCAGGCACTTTGTACGAAGGTAAGTTACAGAAAAATGCAGTGTGAAGGAGTCTATGAAGGCCACAGTGTAAAACTGGCCTTCTAAGCGCCTGCAAATCAAATCACTTGGCCGTGTCAAGCATTGCTGAGTCCTGCTTCAGCCTTTGTTACCGGCAGAATGACAAAGCCATCGTACGCTGCCCCAAGTCAAAGAGAAGCCTGTCATCGCTTGATGAAGTTTGACCAAGGAATCCGAGTTTGAGTCAGTCAGGACTCTGACAGCATGCTCTGAGCTGCAGACCTTGCCATATTTACCCCATTAGATGCGATTTGCTGACAAATGTTTATCATGCAAATTAACAGAAGGGGAACAACCACCATGTCATCAGCTGCTCCGAGTGTCCTGCAGAGAGGCCCAGGCTTCTTGTCAAACGAAGAAGACAAGCATATGATGGTTCCCAAGGAGCAAACAGCAACTCTTAGGAAAAAAATCCACACGAGACCACCCCAGGTGAAGATTCCTCGCAAGGCAAGAGCCAGGAATAACAACATGTCATAAAGGTAATCTGCAAACTAAATATTCAGAGTCATTATGCTATTTTGCGTTCTGATGCATGCAGTTCTTTCAGTTCAGCGTGTCTCTTAAGCACTTTTAGATTCAAATCACTTGAATGCAGAAAGTTCCTGTGCTGCCCAAATCCGGCTGTGCTCTTTGATTGTTTTGCAGTATCTAGAAACACACTTCTAAAAGGAATCCCCACTACCCTAGCCCTTTGAAAAGGAAGTATTGTGCTTGATGTGGAATCCTTTTGGACACTTGCCTTAATGGTGGCACTGAGTATATTCCTGGCATCAAATGTAGGCTATGAACGCTTAAAAATGAAGCCTCAAGTGTTGCCTTGATGTGAACAGGAACCATAGGACTGAGTGATTAGTCCTCTTCATTAATGCCAGTTTGTTGGGTTGAAAAATAATATTCTCCCCCAGAGTGCTTCTTTTAGTCCGTAGACTGAGACAGACTCCGCAGTCCTTCCAGGCCCCCTACCAGAATGTGACAGGAGAGGAAGATTTGCTTTGGTGATAGTCTACAGGCTGTCAAGAAAGGGCCTCACTTGTGCCTTCAGCCCTCATCTTCTGCCTCATTTCCACTGCCTATCACATCTCTGTACCAGGTGGGGTTCCAGCTTTGGGAATGTACAGAGCCAGCGTGTACTATTTGAATTTGGCAATACCTGGGGAGAAAAACAGCTGCTTTCTCAGCTGGAATCTGATTTGAAATTTTAGACTATTTAACTAAGTTAAAATCCTGGAGTTCAAATCTGAGTTCATATTTGAAAATTCCAGCCTGACCATCTCTAGTTCTGCTTTGCTTCCTGTGTTTCATCTCACACTGCTTTCTCCTCCCTGCCAGGATGACAGCGGAAGGACTTCTATGGTCTGGGAACTCCGAGAAGCACCTTGACCAGAAGGTGCTGAACCCCTAAGTGGATGGGGACACTTCCATTACAGTATCACCAATAAGTGCATGGAAAGGTAATTTGCATATGGATACAAACCAGTTCTTATTGCTGAGTCTCCTTCAGTCCTCTGTGTGTTATGCAGTACTAGGTAAATGTAGATTTAGGAATACTTACGGGTCGAGGTTGCCCTGAGAAACGCATGTTGTAATCTCTAATGTCATGTACAGTCTGTTTATTTGGCTTATCTTGTTGCTTCTCACAAGAGATGTTATCCAGAAGAACCACCTTCATAAGAAAAGGTTGGCATTAGCACAGTGTATTTCAGTCTCCACTATAAGGGATAGTGTTCTGTAATACATGTCTCTCCACAGTCTTTCTCTCACAACTGGACCTTTGTCCAGCTCTGGCAGTTCCACAATAGCACAAACATTATCCTTTTATAACCTGCATCCATCCTTCAGATATAGCAGGCAGCCTCTGACCGGGGTCAGATGAGACTAGGAGCTTCCGTGTTGCTTTTTATGGAATGTGATCCCAGAGATTCACTAAACTGCACAAAAATAAAACGCTGGAGGCTTGTTTAATGTTTCACAGAGCTGTTTGATAGGACATGTCAAATGATAAATGCAAATGGCTGCAGGGTCATTCAAGTCTTAAGTGGGTTTTCAAATGCTATGGAAAATTAGAGGATAAAGTGGATTCTGAGAGCTCAAGCTTGTAATTTTTTATGTATGATAATGCAGATGGAGGCAAGTCTTACCTTTTGTCGGCAGAGAGGGCAGGTTATTGCTGCTAACCAGGGACTGTGTTTCCAGTATGACATCAGACAGGAACCTATAAAAAGAAAATAAAATACATATTTGAGGATATTTAATGTTTACAAGGAAGTTATCAGAATTTATAAACCTTCTTTCTACAACTGACTGAAAATGAATGTAATTATTTGCTTTCATTTTAATATGTGGTTTTAATCTGCAAAGTGTCTGTGTAAAAATGGAGCCTTAGCTCTTCTACAGTGGTGTCTGCAGAGGTCCATGCACCTCCTAAGGGAGACTTTGAATCAGTTTCTTTTCCCGAGAATAGCATCTTATTCCTGATTTCCCCCTGACTGTGGCTGAAGCACTCAGGAATACAGGCACCCCTGGGAGCAGCGCTAGGTGCCGTGGTCAGAAGCAGGGCAGCTGCTTTAAGGTGAGTTCCTCTAGAGCCAGTATGGCTTGTGAGGATTGTGAGGGTCAGTTATCCCCCAGAAACCAATATGCACAGCCAAGGGAGAGCCTGGCAATGTAGACTCCTAGTGGCATGAAACGTATTTTGTTGATCAAGTACCATACATTGGGCTATTTTGTCTATTTTCTTTTTTTTTTCTTTCTCTTATTGTATTTCAACTCCATTGCCCTTCTGGAACGGTGTAGCTCTGGAAGAGCAAGTTGCTGCCTTCTTTTTGATTCTTCTTACCCAGATAACTGCTAACTCATTTCCAAATACATCATCATCTCTTCTTACACCAATGTCTCAGGTGTGAAAGAGGGCAGAGTCTGAGGACGGGACGATGAGACTGAACATAGAACTGACAGCAGTGGTTGACACACGTGAATGTCAGTGCTGGCACTAACAACAAAAACAGCAAAGCATAAATAGCATCTAATCAGAAGTGGCACAGCTTGACTTTCAGCTCCCGGGCACAGTGTGCAGCATGACAGGTCAAGAAAAAACATCCCTCAGCATTTAAACTGATGACATTTGACAAGGGCCCCAGTGAAAACAGATGCAGAACGCTGCGCTGCTGTTTGGATGGAATTGTTTGATTGAATCGAACGACGCTCTTTGTTCTTAAAAATAACCAGCAAGTAATTTCTTGTAAGCAGTATTACAACAAGAAGTCTTCAGGAGCCCTCAGCACAGGGCTTTTCTGCACCCAAACTTACTTTGTCTGTTGTCACTGAAAAGGGTAATACTGGAGAAACTGTTTGAAATCCAGTGTAAAAATGTTCACAGGGCTATCGGTTACATCTTGTATACGAGGACTAGGGATGTTACTTTTGGTCCAAAGATCTTTTTTATGAACTTGCTCCAACATGTGCTTTTAACTTTAGTTTTCATTGGAGTTTTTTTTATGCTTCGTGTGTTTTGTTTGCGTATGCAGCCCGCTGGGCAGGGCACACGGCTGGTTCTGTCTCAGCTCCCACACAGGGTGTATAAGCTCAGTCAGGCAGCTCAGCCCCCAGCCTTCCCTTGAGCTTTGGCATTTGACGGGCATCACGCCTGACTTCAGGAACAGCTTTGACCCACTGGGTCCAGATCCTGGATCACGACCCACACAGCTGCGTTGCTGGGCCTGTGCTTGGTCAGTGATGCCAGCGGGGTACTGATGGAGCCCACAGTTCTTCAAGGGCTTTCAAAAAAAAGAACCCCATGGAAATTAAAATTTCCTGCATACAGGATCCTTTGTTTAGTAGAACAAGAAAGGAAGGACTCCTCTGAAGTTGACCTACTTGTGCTTTGGTGCTTTTGTCATAAAATAGACAAAATCCTGTTTTAATCTGTCCTGCTGCAGAACCTTCTGAGGGAGTCTGTAGGTTTCTCTGAAATACCTCTGTGGTTATTGTTAATTAGAAAGAAATAATATTGCTCAAGGATCGCTTTTCAGTTGAACTTCCTGAACATATGGTTCAAACTGAAGCTGAAAAGGGAAACTTCAGGACAAACTGTATGAATTACTACTAATAATAAAATCAGACATTTTTTATAAGTCCACATTAATCTTCTTTAAAAGCTCCGGGTTGACCACATTTTTTAAATAAAACTTCTACCAGAGCAGAATTTATTAAGAGAGCTCAGTGTTGCTTTAGCTCTGTTCCACAGGGCATCAAGAGAAGTTTTATTACTGATTTCAGTCACAACAGACTTAGATCTACACAGAATGGTTTTGATAAGCCCAATGTAAAGTTTTATTAGTTTAAGACATGAAAAACAGACATGTTACAGAGGCTGCTTCTACTATATAAACATAGCTGTAACACATATAATGCATTGCACTGGAATCAATGCTTCAGAGTGTAAATGATGATGTACTTGAGGAAAGTAAAGCTTAGATAAATATATACAGCTAATGATAACAATATATACCAAGCTTGTGTATGGTAGTTCTCCTCTTCAGATCTCAAAATAAAATAAAAATAAAATCTGTATCATTGTGTCATATTCACAGATAGAAATTGGAAAATTAGCCAGGCAAGAGAAAGGGGGCAGTTGATGATCTTGGTTGTTATGTCTGTCTTTGTACTTGAAACTATAACTTCTGTGACATTATTTGAAACACATTTTGAGGCCATATGCTTACTGTTTGTCCTGGCGTGAGGTAGATTCAAAGCATCCTTTTCCTGTATGTTGCAAAACAATGTTACAAAAACATGAAACAACCTAAAGCATTAAATGATGTCACTCATGAGGTTGATGAGCCACACAGAGTGTTGCTAGCTGTTGGTGATCCACTGATTTATTTTTTTTTGTGGTTTCAGAGAATAGTGGCAGTGGTGTTGAGGAGTTCTGCTGTGTGAGCATCATTGCAATCTAGAGAAAAATGACACTTCCTAAAGATAAAAATGTGCTTTTATTGCACCAGCATTAACAGCGCAGTCTCTTCTCATTTATGCTTAGCTCTTTTTTTAACACTCTGACATGGTAAAAAAAGTGAAAATGGCTTGTAAATGTAACTTGCACTTGCTTTAAGGTCTCTGTAAGATGCCAGATCAGTAGAAAGGAGCTTTATAGTTCTGACCAGTGTCCTCTGCAAGACACCTCTTGCTGCTGCAGTATCAGGGAGTGCTGCCTCCAGCCACCTACCTGCTGCTCTGCCAGACGTTACTGATCTCATGCTGCACAGTAGCCCTGAAGTACTTTCACGGGCAGTTTCAGCCTCATCAGATCATGAAGCCAACCTTTGTGTTCAGCAGGGACCCTGATAAGCAGCTGGGCAGTGAGGTTGTCAGCTTCCCCTGTAGATTCACTGGACAATGTGTGTCAGAGGTCTGAGTCCAAGTATGCTGGTGGCCTAAGCCTTCTGCCTTCAAAACAGGTGGGAAGCTCACACTGGCTCTGGTGGTGCAGAATATCAGCCTTAAAAATCCTGAAATCCCCTTCATAAATGCAATTATGACTATAACTCCCTCCACTATTCCGTGCTTCATCCTTGAATTCCCTTTGAAAAATTATTTAAATTTTGTAATCCTAACCATATGGCTTAGCAGCTTCAAAGAAGGCATTTAGCAGACACATTTATCTAGAGAATTATGGTTTTACTGAGATTATCCAGTGACTGTAGATGCACTGGGGGAGGACGAGGAGACCACACCACAGGCAGCCTCCGTAAAGGACCCTCTAAATCTGGATCTGTCCCTTTCCTGTTCAGACAGATCCTGGACTGGAATAAACAGTTACTGAGCTTGCATCATTATCAGATGCCTTTGAACATTTTTCCCTCTGTGACCACACAGATTTACTTAGAGTAAGACAAGGTTTGTACATGACTAGAAGCTCACTGTTTCAATTGTTTATAATATGTAACTTCCACTATTTTATTATTTTTTTAAAAAGCTTTTACAGGATTGCAAACCAATTGAATTTGCCTTCTTGCTCTAGATCACTTCTGCTTTCTTTTTGGCAAATGTTTCACATGGGAAGCAAGTCTCTGGAACAGAATTAGACCTAAGCCCTGAGTGTCTTTCTCTTGATTTTCACCAATATAAAGACCCCAACCATAACTTACCACAGAATAAATGTCCACAGTTGGTTTCTACTGGGAGAGTAGCTGTCTGGAGGCAGATAGGGCAGCTGACCTCACTGTGATTACAAGGTTGCCAAATGTGGAGTGATTCCTGGAAGGTAAGCAGTACAGAGTCTTCAATAAATTAGTATTTTGATAGACATATTCAGTTCATTAATAATAATTTACTATGATTAGCAGAGAGTCAGAGAAACAAAGTATAGATGTCATATAACTAACTAATCATTACCTTAGCAGGTAATGACAACTAGGCACAAAGTGCTTTGTGTAATCCCACAGAAAGGACCAGCAGCAGAGGTAAGACTGTGATGCCACATTTCTGCTTCTAGTGATACATCCACATACCACAGGATAATATATATGTTTTGATAGCCAGCTGAGTTTGCACCACTGGCTTGTGCAGCTGTTATTAGTCAGACAGCAACCAGAGTCTGCCTTAGTAGCCTTTGCATCTTTTTCCTCCTCCTTTGTAGCCATATCTTTCACTGAAACAAACTGAAATAGGGACCTGCCTTAGCTGGTAGAATGGTATCCTTAATATGTACCATAGGCTATGGAGCAAAACCACTCCTTTATTTAAGTAAATTCCAAACAGTCCTTCCCTTTGCTTAACAAAGTCTATAATTAAGAATAATACTGTGCTTTGTTTTTAGAGCAAGAAGATAAGAATTTTATAAGCCTCTGAAATGCTAAAGAGACGTTTTGAAATTCAAAGTCATACTTCTGGAGGGGAAGGGCCGAAGGATGTACGTTGATCTTCCAGTCTTTGCTCCTGAATCACTGCCTGTAAGCAGTAAAAGGCTGTCTATGCCAGGATTGTTTGATACAGTGGGAGATAACCCTGTTCTTACTTGATATTGATTCCTTACCACATGGAAAGGTTTTGTTACCTTCATTATGATGCATTAGATAATGTGTAACTGGTGATGGACCTGCCTATTTCATCTTAGCACACCATGGAGAAGCTTACACTCGACCAGGTGTTCAATTGCCATGACCACAATGAGATCAGTCTTTGAAGAACATGTAATAATAGTGTGGTTAGTGTCCATCCTTTCTTGAGATAAAGTTATCTAAACATTTCTATCAGTCCCAGCACCAGAGGGGCACTTCTAAAATTGGGAGGGAGCTTCCAAGGAAGTTCTTTCACTTTAAGGCAGGCTTGTAGGTTATGGAATGTCCTCCACTGCCTGTGCATGTTTAGCAAGGATCAGCAGGAGATGGCATCAATTACAGTTTTATTTTGGTTTTTAATCAGAAAATTATGAACTTCACATGTTTCTAACTGACCACAGAGGTCCAGCATTATATGGACTGGGTATTATTTCTGCATTTCTGAAGATTTCTGTTCAGATGAGATGATGTCATGCTTTGGGATTACAGTATCACTGTATGCTTGTGGACCCTCGTTGCCCAATTTGGATTGCTTATTTGGTTTTCAAATACCCAGTTGGCACCAGTCTACATGAGAGATTAATGAATATACTTCCAAGTATTTGAACTATTTATAGAAGTTTTGATAAAGATAACATTGATTAGAATCTGTACTTTGCATGTCAAATACTGGAAGATCCAGAGTGACTGTGAAGATTCAAACTCATTTGACAACAGACAAATAATTTATTTAAGTAATTAATTTTTATAATGTAATAATTCCAAGAAAGAAGAGAGAGGTTGTCTTGTAGGTCTGCCAAATGAGTGTCCAGGTCTCTTGCCAGAGCCATGTCTAAAATGACGAGTTCACCCAGTTAGTCATTTTGAATAGGCACCTTTAACACCAGGCTTTCCTTCCTATAATAAGGACCTGTAAATAAGAACTGGAGGTTTTAAGACAATGTACCCTAACTACTTGGAAAAGTCTTTCTCCTTTACTGTTTGTGAAGGTGTAAAAGTATTTGGTTCTGATACTCAACAGAAAAATTTCAGATGCTGAAGGCTTTTACATTGTTTTCAGATTTTCCTCTCTGTGCACTGATAAGATTATCTCCTGCTGAGATGATAACCACACAATAGCCCTACACAGCCAGGATGACTGGATACGAATAAACAAAACACAACGGGGATCAGATTCAAGTCCAGTACACTGGCAGATGAACTCCAGGCAAGCAGGTTTTAACACAGTGCTACCCAAACTTCCTATGGCACATCACAGTCCCATGCTTTGACCTCCTTGCAGTACTGATGGCATATCTGCAGATTGAGAAGAGCATTATTTCAACTGATACAAGCTGTGACAGTTTTCATCACCCGAGGAACTGCTCCAGAGCAGTTGTGTTTATAAACATTGCATACATGACATAAGCTCATTAGGTATCTTTCTTTTTGCAAAGTAATAACACACACATTTCTTTAGCCTTGTCTCATACAACAAAGGGAACCAAATGTGTTTCTGATTATGCAATAGATACGGAGTCAAGGGAAACCCAGCATTCCCAGACCATAACCGATGGAAATTCTGAAAAGCTCTCCTGCCCTTTCCACCTCACGACGTTGAAACCACTCGCATATTTTGTATTAGAACGTGTTGTACAATAATTAACTTACTATATGACTCCTAAGGGACAAATATTATAGGTTTTTTTTTCCAGATGACTCATCTTTTGCTGAGTTACATGAGCAAGTCTGCAGAAACAGAGTTTGTGCTGTTCAGAAAACAGGAAAAGCGGCTGCTGCTGTGCACCACCAGTTCTGGCTGCTGAGGTAAGATGCCATGCAAAGGGGTATAAAACTTGCCAGCTGAGGGTAAATTCCTGTTGAGACCTTGAAAATGTCCAAGGTCTGCTCTTGAAGCATTTGAATTTGAGTTAGGACTATGAATTGGAGCAAAGAACCAGGCAAGGATCCTGTACTAACGACACTAGATGAAGAGTATATTCATATATACAGTGAAGAAAGCATTCAAACCTAGTACTGTGAAACAGCATTTTATTTATTTTTTTCAATTTTCTTGTACTCTTACTGAATGAAGCAAGGTGGGAAACTCGACTGCCTCTTGCAGTAGGACTGACAGGTGGCAAATTCAGAGGAAAAAAAAAGGCAGTTCTTTACCTATGCAGTCAAGCAGTGGATGTTCCTATGGATGCTAGAAATTTCTGAGTTCAGCAGCTGCTGAGCATCAAGCACTACTACTCTGAGGAAGTTCTGAACCATAAATTGCTAGAGAATGAAAGAGTATTCTGGAGAAGCAGCGTTAATGTTTCTTCATTCTTCTGTAGACATCCATTGCTACCGAGAGGGCAAGATGGCCCAGGTTTGTCCTGGTATAGCCATTCTAACATTAATAGAGCTTTTTGGGGAAAAAGAGACTTGGGGTCACCTTCAGCAAAGATATTGGTGGCTTAGTCTTGTCCTGAGAATATGGCTAGGAAAGATGTCAAATCTTTCATTTATTTTGAATAGATTATTGCACATAGTGAAGTTTCTGATTTATTGAGTCCAAGCATTCAAAATGGTGTTTGAGTTGGCTTTATCCTGGCTGTAAGGGGACCACCCAGCCAGATCTGATAGGAAGAGAAGACAGATGATATCTGACATAGCTCTAAGTCTGCCGGAATCAATTTACCCCTTCCAAAATCTTGAGCCAGCCTTTGAACGTTTGAACTAGCAGATAGCATTAGAGATTGAAGCAGCAATTATGGCAGTTAGTACTTTGTGTCATGAGGCTTTGAGTTTTTGATGACATTAATCAGTCTTAACAAAATAAAATATTTAGTGTGACTTTGCCCGAAATGACAGATTTTCAGGGAGCTTCCTCTCATATGGTAGTTCCACATGTAATTACAAACAGCACAATTAAAATCATCATTCCTGTGAACATTTTAGGCCCAAAACTTTGAGAGTGCCCATAACAGTTACTATTTCATATCCTTGTATTTGGATCTTGGTGCCTATTTCACCTTTGAAAATCCCAGGCCTGGATAATGCCACACTGGTACTTAAAGCAGCTTTAAAAACGGGGACTATGGAAGTAGTTTTCTAGGTAACATACTGAAATTAGGCTTCTTTGCCAGAAATATCTCTGCTACGGGAGAAGCAGGGCAAACTTGCACCATTTGTCATCAGAAGCACCATGTTCTAGTAAGCTGATTAGCTGCAGTCAAATTAGGGAGTGCCACAAAGTTAGCAGAGCAAATAAAGTTTGGAAGTTCCTGCAGGATTTGTAGTGCTCACATTGTCAGGGTTTGAAATGAGTCTGATCCCAACTCGAAGAGCAGAGAGAAACTGAAGAATTCCTCATACTTTAAAACCACAGAACTCTTATTGTTTTCTCTGAAGAAAGATAACAAAGTCAAGATATTCCATACTATTTTGTTAATACTGTTTTGAACACCTAATGTTAGCTTTTGTCTAAAAATCGTCTTTAAATACCCTAAAATATTGGTGTTTCTAACACATATGTTTTGGAACTCAAGATGCTGCAGTTAGAATGGGACTGTACAGTATGTAGTCTAGGAGGTCAATTTACCTCATTTGGAGGAAATAAAATAAAGCAAAACAACTAACCAAAACCAAACCCTAAAGTTCAGAAGCAAATTCTTCTGAAAAACAGACTTAGAATCCAAAGATCCAGAGAAAACTTTAAACTCTGCCGCCTCAAATTGTAAGTGCCAGCTGTTCAAGTGCTGAGGGAAGATGATACACACTCCCCCAACAGCTTTGAGACCTAGCAAGAAGACAGTAAGTGAATGTACTGGGACATCTTTCAGTCTTACCACAAGGAAATTCAGGTTTCAAGCATTAGCGTGTTTGAAGAGAAGAAATTAAAGTTTAAAAAGAACTCAGGAGATTCAAGTGCTGTCAAACATCTAGTCATTCTTCCAGGAACACGTGCCATTATTTAAAAGTGAAACAGACCTTGAGGTGTAAACTCGTTAGGAAGGCCCAACACTCTGTGGCCTCTTGGTCAGGTTCCTTTGACAGGTGAGCAGCTGCTCCATGTATCAATTACAAGGCCAATTAAAATGATCAGGGAGTACACACTGGACAGCTCATTATCTGACAACACACATTTAACCTAATCAACAGCAAATTCAAAACGTGACATATTTTAAAGGGAATAATTGATTCGTGCAGATTTTCCAAAGGAAGTCTGATGATTAAAAGCATAAATAAATACTCCATAATAATACCCCATACTAATGAGCACTTCCTACCGTGGTTCAGAAGACCTATGTCCAGTTGGGCTTACCATTGCTCTTTCCAGAAGTGTTTGAGAAGAGCTGAGTAAGTTACACCCACTGACAGTGTTCATGGAATCATTCATTAAGGCCAGCTATGGATCTTTGTCAATTATTAACTTAGTTGCCCAATAGCAAGGGTCTGTCAGGTTTTCTAAATTTCTAAATTACAGTTATGAAAGAAGCATGGTGGGGTTTTATTCCCCTTCAAATGAAGCAAATCTGACGAAAAAGCAGAGGGAGTTTTGGGAAGAAAAAAAAAAACCCCAAACCAACCAAAATAAAAACCACAACAGCCCTCCCTTTCTAAAGCATCTAAATAAATCTTCTCCTCCCATAAGATGTTCGGCATAATTGAAAAGATACCTGAACCTAATAAGAAAATTGCATTAATATTTTTAAATATTAACTTGATCAAGGGCACTCTAAAGGTATTTAGATTGTCTGGCAGAGTAGCAGCTTATCAGTACCATTGTGAAACATGCCCCAAACATGCCATTTTGGAATTGCATAACTGCAGGAGTTAGGTTGTGTAACACAATATTCTCCAGTTATCAAGTAAAGTGTAGACTGTAAGCAGAAAGTCCAATATGCTAAAATAATTTTAATTGATGGGCATAGGTACTTTATAGGGTTCTTTATGGTCTTTAAGAAAGGCTTCATTTCTGTGAAGATGTTCTCCAATTTAATGCAGCAAAATGAATAAGGAAACCTGTTAAGTGCTTGGTTTGGGGCACTGTGAACCACCCTGATCCTGATTCAACAAGGCACTGGAGCACATGCCTAATTTTCAGCCCTCAGGTAACACATAACCTGTTACAGAGGGTTGGAGTGGGAGTCAGTAATACTGGAACAGAAGTAGACTTAAGAGCAGAAATACTGCCCCTGGCATCCCTGCTGAAGCACTGATAAGCTAAACAAAGCACTTTTCAAAGACTAATAACCGGATGGGATTTGTAGCATAAACAATGCTCCTTGTTAGTCACCAGTCCCCAGGGCATCTTCCTCACTTTGTTACAGATAAATTGGCAACAAATGAAATGCTGTCTGTGATTTTCTGCCCTGGGTATGCACACGTGCTCATATGCCAGCATGATAGCTGTCATTTATTATTTATCCAAGTATGTATACAAATCTACAGTGTGATTTAATTACTTATTAAAGGTGCCAGACTGACAGATGCAGAAGCTGGAGCTGTTTCCTTATTCACAGAACTGACACACTGTAAGCAGTAGCATCCTCTCCAGACCACTCGAGTAAAATGCTTCACCCCAAAACTGGAAATTAAGTTTGTCATTTCCCTGATCCTGAAGAAAAACATACGAGCTTTCTCATGGAGTAATCCCAGACTGTGGTGAAAACTGGAAGCATTCAGTGCACAGTATTAAATAAGTGCAAAGACAGTCTGAGGATCAGAATCTACAAATCAAATGCTCTTGTTGGGATACAAAAGCACCTGCCAAACTGGTGCCTTGGAAGTGACAGCGTTGCCCTGCCTCTTCCACGTACCTGGGGAAGCAGGATTTGGAAGTATGAATGTGAATTTGTTTGTGAGAAAGAAACCTCTGCCATAGCTCATATCCCACTACTGATTTTTTTTGTTAAGGGCACCAACTGAAATTGTATCTGAGAAATTTTATACATGTGAACTTGCAAAGCCAGGAGCCGCTATCATGACGGTGCGGACAGTTCCGTGATGTCAGCTCATGTCAGCTAACTAATGCTGGAATTGCCAAAGCCCTCTTTCACTTGTGACCTTGTTCACTGAAAAAAAAGATAAGAGTACTAAAATAGCAGTGCATGTAGCTGTGAGCGCACAAACAAAAAGCCAGAAATAGAAAAGTGCAGAGAGGAGACTGACAAATGTTACGGAAACAACCGAGGCGGCGAGAGAGCACGCAGTGACAAAGGGAGGGCTTGCTGAGGAAAAGTGATGTCATAGAGGTGTAAGTATTTTATCCTGCTTGAGTCACTGTTCATAATAGTTCTCGAGCCGGATATTCACTGAGACAATCGAAGTGGATCATTCCTTAAAGATCTTAACCATTTATTCTGCTGTACGAAGCCCAAAGGTACAATTACGAAGATCTGGTCAAAGTGCTTTTTATAAACGCAGGAAGTTAGTTTTCCACCTCTGACCTGCTTTGTTTCCAGTAGAGCTTTTTATGGAATTTCATGAGATATCACAACTTTTGTCTCTATGGCATTTTTCCTCTACTCCCCCCCCCCCCCATGAGAATTACATTTTACTGAAGCAGAAAGAATCTGCCATTCTCTGCATTTATCTTTTCTAGTTCTTTAAGGAGCGACCAGGTGAAGTAGGACAACCATTTGCACTCTATGTACATATCCACTGTATCACACGGGCTATAACTACACCTGAAAGTTTGTAACAAAGAACTCCAGAAATTACTCCAGTCAAAACTCAATTCATTTTAAAACAGACTAGAAATGCCAGTCCGAGCCTTCATAGTTTTAATGAGATGACTGTTTCTTACCATCGCTAAATCTGTGGAGATCAAAGCAAATGTTCATCGAGTTAAGATGTGCTAAGAAAAGTGTAAAGAAGAGCATAAATGGCTCAGGAATTCCAGGAATCCCACTGGTTTAAACAGGCTTTTATTAAAAGCAAGTGTTCTCATAGTTGAATGACTTCCAAGAAGGGCCTCAAGTGATGAAAGTATTTCCATCTAATGTGAAAATACTTGAAAGATGCTTATTCCATGTGAACATTTTTCCACCTCTTCAGGAAAGCCTGAATACAAGACTCCTTCAAATAATATACTCTTGTACAAGGTACTAATTTTTTTGAATTCATATACAAAATATCCAGAATTCCTCCTATTTTGATAATGAATAGATTATAATGACTTTCACCTCCTGTCACAGCCAGACAAAATATTTCAGAGTATTGTACAAAATGCACAGTTCAGCTACATAGTGAAATATTCTGCATTCATTGTCATGACATTGCTTCCATTTCCCTCCGGGCATAACTGACCTGGAAAGAAACAGCAATGCAGTCAGCCTTGTTGGCTAACATACCCTACATACCCTGTGTCTCCTTACTCCCCTTCTACCTGAAACAACAGTAACAGCACCTCCTGTCCTCACCAAAAGTCATCCAAGAGCACAGACCAGAACCGCTGTGAAGTGGTCAGCTATCCCAGTAGTACCTCAGCTGTAAGGATGTCTCTTTTTACCATTTCTGGTTTTATCCTTTCTTTACATCTCCTCGAGCTGCTTTCCTCAGAGATACAGAGGCAAGGCACTATCATGTACCCAGACAGCTCCTTTTCATATCGTGGTTAAATGTTCGCCCTTCTCTGGGAGTTGCTACTCTTGTAAATGCAATTCATAGTGAGATCAGAAAGCAATGATGGAAGAAACCATCTCCCCTGTGTTTACACCCAAAAGGAGCAAGCAAGACATTGGTATGACTCCTAGAGCTGACAGAGGTCTTTTGGGTAACTTCCTAAGGGCCCTGGGGGTACAGCAGTAGTGACAAGACTGAGTGGTGACTGCCAGTGACCTGCTGGTTTTGGAAGTGCACTCTGTCTCTTGTGCAATCAGGAAACACAAACCTATGTGTGACCAGCAAGGAACTGATAATCTTCAGCCACTCAAACAATGTTTTTTTCTCCCTATTTTATGATTTTTAGGCATTCAGTTATGCTGAATAGTCTTTGTTTGTAGTAACTTCTAAAATTTATTTTTGGCCATATTTAGAGAATAAAGAGATAGCCAGTGCCTTTTTCATGAAAGTGGAACATTTGCAATACACAGAACTCGATTCAAAAGGAAGTGGGAGTGTATGTGCCAGGGATATGTAAGAGATTATGACAGGACATGAAGGGATGTGTGGCCCAGGGAACACATCAGGTATCACATCAGTTTGTACTGTGTAATAATTAACTCTGCATGTTTGGGCAATTGGTTAGTTTCTCATTTCTGCATCTGAAAAATTCAAATGTGCCTCAGCACCTCAGAACACCGTGAGGGTTATTTGGTGCTTCAAAGCTTTTGGAAGGTGCTCAGGAAGTGCAGACTTCCATAAATTATATTGGTCAGGCTACAAAATATGAGTGAAAAGTTGAGGATGGCTTTTCATCCCGTGTATTCTGATGGCAAGAAATGTGCAGGTTACATAACTAACCACCAAGTGTCACTGTTTGGTATTTTTACATTCTGACGTCTTTGTTCCCAAGTGCTTAGAAAATCCCTTTCAGATGCAGTCCTGTAAATGAGGATTTTCCAACAGGAATATTTTTAAACTAGGAGAGACACACATATCTGCCACACAAAACAGGAAAACTCAAGTATCTGGATATGCAGCTTTCTTGAGCGAGCCACCAGGTAATGTCTGAACTAAATATTGTTGGGATTAGTGCATATAATAGTGTAAGTCCCACTGAAAATAAAAGCAACGTAGGAATCAGATTTTATTTTCAAGCCTAGCAATTTAAATTATTGTAGCAACTGCCATCCTTTTTTGTTAAGGAGGGCAGACAACCCTTAATGAGAGAATGGCAGATGCTTTGTCAAGAAGGCAAAGGACACGCTATTCAAAAAGAGTGAACACAATTAAGTTCCTAATGTGAGAAATACTTTAACCTGACTGTAAACTGTAGTAACAGCAGGCATTAGACAGCAGGAGACTGAACCACAGTCCTGGTGTGAGGTGCCAAGCTAGTCCTTCCTGCTTGTAGAATGTTAATATAGGTCAGAATCTTTGACTGGCACAAAATCAGAATGTGCTGACAGCTATTCATGTGAGCTGCAGCTCACGAAGAAATTTCCAACCAGGCTTAAAAAATAAAACCCAAACCAAACTACTTTACGTAACTTAACATAGCTTCCCTTTGTTACTGCTTCTGCCCCACAGCTGAACTCTCAGCACAGCTTGCCAGTGCCGGGTGTTCCTGATGTGCCCCTGTGTAGCTGCAACCTGACAGCTGTAAAATTGCACAGATTTCTGTGCAATTTGTATTTCATTTCTCTGTTGAGTTCAGTATGCCCAAAGTGTAACGTTCCTGGGAGAGCTCCTTGCTGGGTGTTAATACTGGTTTATCTGGGTGAGCCCTCAGTTGTTCAGTCAGCTGTCTGAGGTGGATGCCACAGCCGGGCGTGCATGGGTGGGCCGATCTCTTCGGACATAATTCCAAATCACTGAACCTGTAGAGCCTGCCTTGTCTCTCAGCAGAGTGCTCCTCCCACCCATCTAGGCCAAGCTTCCTGCACTACCAACAGTCTGCAACACCTTCCCTCACAAATAATAACTTCTAGATGCTTTGGAATGAGGAGCAACCCTGAAACAGGAGTACCAGCCCTCTAGTGGAAAACTGTTCTCTGCAGTCGTTTGTGCATGTATGGAAGGTGACCCCACTGAAGCAGAGCATATTGTCAGGCCCCTGAGTGCATGGATAGGCCTCAATGGCCTCACTTGATGCCTCCATCCACACCCTCTGCCCGTGGATCTCTCTGTTTAAGCTCATCCCTAGGCCTTCAGCTGAGACACAGCCGTGCCTGTGTCTGGTCATGGACTCCACTGCTTTGCACCATGACCTGTGGACCGAATCCCCAGCATGACCTCAGAACTGCCTCGTGGCTGACACCTGCCCAGTGATCATGGGACTGTGCCTGACCCTGACCAGCAGGTCACCTTCCAGGCTTCATCTGCCTCAGCACCATGAGCTTGCCCGATCATCTGAACTCACAGCTGAAGATCCCTGAACTGCCCAGCTCGCCTTGCTCGGGTACTGTGGGATGGGGCCCTGCCTGGTGAAGGCCCTGCCCTGCTGGCTGCGTTCTCGCTCTTGGCCCCAAGTTCCATGGCAAGCGGATGGTTTTTACTGCTCGGGCTTATCTAGCATCAACCCAGGAAAAAATAAGCTGCCTGTAGAAGGTGAATAAAGCCAGCAAGTACGTGAAAAGTTGAACCTGCAGAGAAAGAGCATAAGAATCAAGAAGTTGAAACGCACAATTATGTATTTCTGTGAAATGAGTTGTAGGAAACTGGGTGAAGGTTGGTAGGAAGTGACAGATGCTAGGATGTGGTACTTCCTGAGATGGGAAAGAACGGAAAACTGTAGAAAGGAGAAAGAGTAAGCAACTTAAAAGGGGTAAAAGAAACAAAAGGTAACAGAAATTGCATGAAAGCAAAAATATTTACAAAATAAAATACAACATGCTCAACAGTACAAATCCTAGCAAAAAACTGTGGGATTTTACTATAAAAACCTTTTATTCCTTACTCTATTATTAATAAGGATTTCTGATAATCTTCCATGGCAACCAAATCTCTTTAAGAACCTTTCCTGAAAGAAACAAAGGTTTTCCAGAAATCCAAATCCACTCTCAAGCCTTTATCAATTCTGGACAACAAAATGAGGGGAAATAGTCACATAAATATTGTCCATGTCATCCACCACAATTTTCATCTCTGTGAGTCAAATCAGAATCAGTATAAAAAAAAATTAAAGTATCTTGAAATAGAGTAGACAAAACAGAAGAGCATACAATGCCAGTAACAGGTATAACTCAACTTATTTAGTCCACTCTTAGCTGGCCTAAATGTTGATGTGTTTTAATGTCATCCTGCACAACAGGCAGTGTAAGAGTATTCACAAAGCAGAATCAGTTAACAAAAATATAACGGTTAAAATTAATTGGGTTTTTTGTTGTGGAGAGAAGTTACTGAAGTTCTTGTGCTGAAACAGCAGAGGGACAGAGTATTCACATTTTCTTTCAAAAGGTACTTAGACTTTGCTCTGAGTGTTTGAGGCAGGTTATTATAGAAGACAAGATCCTGAACCAGGCATACCCAAGATCTGATCTAATAAGGCAAGTTTTTCCTAGGAAACAAATATAGTAGAAGAAAGCAAGTGAAATTATTTTGATGTGTTTTCTTCTGGAACAAAAACACGAATCAAGAAACTACTCCTACATTTTAGATCCTGTCACGAAATACCGAAGATGAAAGGAACGTGCATGGTGCCTGTCTGGTGGTGGTTGGTGTACTGTGCAGGCAGTCCTTACAAAGCTGCCTGCGGAGATTTGGCAGCAAGCCCTGGACACTGCCAGGGGGATGAAAGCCTTGCTGGGGAGGAGCAGTTCAGCAGTGCCCCTGGAGCAGCCAGGCCTCCTTCACCCTCCTCGCTGGAGGGGTCAAAACTATCACCCATGAGACACTGGACTGTGGTGGCTTTTGGGTGGTGCCAGCAAACACCTCTGAGGCCGAGGCAAAAAAAGAAAAAATACAGACGAGGCGAACCAGATGCAGCCCTTCCCAAGCCCCTCTGTGCTGTTGAACTGGGGGTAAGTTGCCCACCTCCGGGAGAAGGGTTAAAACAGTTGCTCATCAGCCTTAAGCGCTTAAGCACTTCGTGTCCTTCGCCTCGCCAAAAGAAGGAATTAGTGTTTTTGCCTCATTTAACAATGGTATTTTAAAGCCATTCTGTATTCTGTGCAGGTAACATTTGTGGCTGGTACAGGTACGCTCTCCTACCTACACCTTTGGCATTGCTAAGCCTGAGCAACGCCACCAGCTCTTCCCTGCCCATCTGTCCCCGGCCTACGGCCGCGACAGCCAAAAGGCAACGGGCAAAAGCGGCGGCCGCCATGTTGAGGGACGGAGCGGCGCCTCCTGAGCGGGCTCGCAGCCGCGGAGGGAAGGTAGGGGCTGTACCCGCTGCCTCCGCGGCCCACGCTTCACGGCAGGAGCAGGTGACACACTCCCGCTTCGCCCACACACCCCGCTCCGGGGCTCAGACAGAGCGCCGTGGGTAGCGGCAGCAGCGTGGGCAGCTGAACGAAACGGCCACTGTGGGGCGCGTCCCCGCCCCTGCAGCCCGCCCTCAGCGATTAGC
>WUAM01000143.1:16202574-16227749 GCA_024336885.1 Actenoides hombroni | reverse complement strand
TAAATACCAGAAATGATATACTAATGAAATATGATTACTAGGAGAAGATGTATAGCTAAAAGTTATAGTAAAGTTTCTTATAGGAGTATTTTGAAGTTGCATATTTAAATAGGAACATCTTAGAGTAATTTTGGAATTCCTGAATTGTTGCCAGCTCACAGTACGTGAAATGTTTCAGTCTTTTTCAGCTATCTTCATATCATTAAAGTGTGCAGTAGCTTTCAGACAGCTGGTGTTTTCCACTATTTTTGCATAATTTTCTTCCATTCTTAACTTTCACGTAATTTCAGGGGTTGCTATCGATGTCATGACTTCTGTTACTAAAGTAAAATACTGGATTCCCTCCCCCCAGTCTTTCATCCCTTGTTCTGATGCCATTTTTTATTTAGGTAGTGATGTGTGCAGAACTAAGCTCTGCAACCTAATCTGAGGGGTGGATAAATATGGCTTTAGTTTCCCAAGTTAGTATTCCATGATCTGATTTACGATAGGACTGCCATGAAAAACCAAAGCATGGTAGTACTAACTTTTTAAGCTGCTGATCAAAATCAACACTCAAAAGTCTTGAGATAACTGGGTTTACTTGAATATGCATGGTTCAAAAAAGGGCTCCAGCTGTCTCAGGGAGAAAGGCATCTCCTTAAATGCTTGTGCCTGGAATAAGCAAAGGAAAATGGTAGCTAATTTCCTGTCGTCTTGTCTACTGTGAGGAACTCACTGTTTTGCCTTGTTTCAGTTGCAGACCTTCAATACTGCTGCACCTTGCCGAGATGTTCAGGACTTGACCAACGGGGTTGCCATGGCACAGGTCCTTCACCAAATGTAAGTTGAAACCTAAAATGAAAGAAGGGGTATTTAATTTCTCGAGGGCTTTTTGTTTGATGTGCATCGTTACTTTTAAAATAGACAGAAACTTAGTGGGCAGTTTGTAGCAGAAGATAAAATAAGCCTTTGCATTGTTGTTTTGGGGATGATGTAGTGGTGGAATGAGATATTCTGTCTCCTTATCTTCTTCTCCATTCTAGTACTGCAACATTAAATTTATACTTGAGGATAATTGGGTAAGAATTATATAGTCTTTTTTGCTTTTCCCATTAACACTATTTCCATGGATCTCCATGCTTGAAGCACTATGTTCCTCTTTAGCATGAGAAACTAAAAGGTCAAAAAACACATCTCTGTGCTCTCTTCCTCTGGGGATTGCTTAATTGATTTAGACTTAATTTCTAGGATTTAAATGATACCTTACTATTTGTGTGTGTGTGGGGGAAGAGAATTGTGACACTTCAATGGGAATTCTATTATTAAAAAATAATACTTTGCTAATTAAAAGCAAAATCAGTCCTGTTTTATTGGACTGATGACAAATGGCACTGGCATGAGTGACACACTAGTTTTGAAATTTGCAGTTACTTCAGAGGGCTGTAAAATGAGTCTTTTGTGGAACGAATATCATGCTACAAGTCACCACTGCTGTTTTATTGTTGTTGTTGGCTCAGATAATAAAGAAGTCTGAATTACCATCTCCTGCTCAAAATGTATTTTTGATTACCAAGAAATTACTGAAAAAACCCCTCACCACCCTCCAAAAAAACCCAACCCAAAAGAGAACAGCCCCAAAACAACATAAAAAAGCAAACCCAGAGCCCCCTCTGTCTGCTTGAAAAGGTTTTAAGTGTGCTGTTTAAAGACAGAGCTTTCTTTTTTCCTGGGACATGGCAAAAACTGATTTAGGATTGCTTAGTGAAGATTTGCTGAGGGTCACTTCCCATGTGTTTATGGTGGTAAGCTGCCATAGGCTTTGGGCAAACTTCTTTGCAACCACACTGGTTGATATGCAAGCAGGGATATTAATTCTCTTTTATTAGGTGCTTTGAGACCAGTGAATAAACAGTACAGTTTAAGATACTGTTAGATATGCTGTGATTGTACAACTTCACAGCTCAGAGTGTGTAAACACCTCCATCAGCAACTCATCCTTATTTAGGCTGGCAAAGTAAATATACTTCTGCCCCAGGGAACCAGGGATATAAAAAAAAAATGAAATGCCAGTAGTTAAAAATTTACTTATTTTTCCTTCATAAGTGCCTTTGACAAATGGTAGTGAATGTTGGAAAATCCAAATGTCCAAGAGGAGGGACCAACCAACGTCAGCACTAGTCAAAAGAAGATGTTTCTTTACATCATTATAATCACTTTGTCAGGTATAAAAATGTAGCATGGCAAAGGCTGTCACATCCCTGCATTCCTCACTGCAGCTGCTGAAGCATTTTTGGAAATACTTCCTACCCTGGAAGGTGGTGTCTTAATGCAGCCAGCAGGATGGAAATTTCCTGTGACACAGGTAGAACTTGCAGTCTCCAGGAATTCATGCCTCATTAGACACTGTAGGCAGACATCTGATGATTTAATGCTGGGAATCTGGTATCTTGTTTATTTAAGTCTCTGCTTACTGACTTTTAATCTTTTAATTTTTGTTTCAGAGATGTTGCTTGGTTTGATGCATCTTGGCTAAATCGCATTAAAGATGACGTTGGTGACAACTGGAGAATAAAGGTATTAAAAACTGAAGTTAGTGAAAGTTTGTGGGGTGGGATATCGTGTCTGTGCTGAGAGTATCTAGCAGTCCAAAAGTTATGGAATTAAGCTGAGCCTTTTTTTAGGTTAAATGATCTTGAACTGTCTGTTGATAGTTTAAGTGCCTTCCAGTATTGGTGCCTGGGGATTTTCTGTTGCAGTATTTTTCTTCCCTTGTCACTGTAGAGTCCTCTCATAGAGCTGCTAGGTAAAAGTTTTATTGTAATTTCATTTCAGAAAAATGAATAATTTTAACAAAAGCCTGTAACCTTATCTTTCATGTACAACAATTAGTCCAGTAATCTGAAGAAGATACTGCAAGGAATTATGGACTACTATCATGAGGTATGGAAGAAGCAGCAATTTTTTGTTGTTCTAATCATTCAACATTGATTGTTGTCATTCTTCACCTAGTTTTTTTTTCTTGGCAAAGTAATTTATTTTAAGGACTTTTCTAGCAGAAAGTATATGATAATTTTCTGATTAAATGGAAGGTCTGAGGGAGTATAAAATTGTTTTGCTCTTGTCTAGTGAAGTTTTAATCTGGTTGTACAGAACAGTACAAACTGTGCTGTTCAACAACCCTAGTGGAGGTTTTATCATACTCACTTGGAAGCTGGGAGATAAGTTATGAATCCTCCTGGCCATAGTAAGGGTTATAGTTTGTGCTCTCTCATGCAGGCTGAGTGTGGTAGCCATAAAAGGGTACTGTATTTTGAGTTTTAAAAACTAAATTGCTGAATTGGGTATGGAGCTTGATTCTAATTATGTAATGGTTATAGCATTGAAAATTTTGCCAGAGCATCTTATGGCTTCCTGGTCTCTCCCAGGCTTACTTATGCTATCAGGTGCCAAGCCCTTTTGTATTACCAGGACTGAGGCTCTCTGGCAATCCCAGAAATAGAACATTAGGGATTAGGGAGCAAGTGAATTTGGAAGCATTTTTTAATTCCTTTTTTTCTCTCCTATTTGTGGTCTAGCTCAAGCAATTTTAACTTATTACTGTTGCTTTTTCTTGTGTAACTGATCAGCTGATAGACTTTCAAAACTTGTTGTTTTGCCAGAACAATTTTATAGAAGTCTTACTAAAGTGCATAACTTCATTGCACTAAATAATTGCTAGGTGTTTTGCATATGTATTTTTAATGCTGTCTACTTCAGATTAAATTTAGGCCTTTTCAGAGAACAATTTGAGGTGCCAGGTACGGTAAAGTTGGCTACCGGTGGATTGAGCTCCCCTTCCCCAAAAACACATCTACACTGAGGGACAGAGATGCACATTTGGAACAGCTTTTGCTGGTGCAAGAGAGGTGTAGTGTGTGGTATGAGTTTCATGTCTGAAGCCCTGTAATAACTGAGTTATATAAAGTAATAGTATCTGCTTTATTTGGGCTTCTTGAGATTCACTAATCTGATATTGCTGTGTACTCTTCCTTAAGCCAATATTTTTGTGTTATTTCTGTGTTAATGTTAAAATCTTTCCCTTCTGTAAGTTGTATGGTAACAAACTAATAGACCATTTTCTCTGGATGGCTTACTGAATCCAGATTTCTTACATGACACGAGATTTTCATGTTGTACAGAAGTGGACATCTACTTTCTCTCTGTTTTTTTCAGTTCTTGGGTCAACAGATTGCAGAAGAGCTTATTCCAGACTTAAACCAGATATCTGAGAACTCTGACCCTACTGAACTGGGCAGGCTTCTGCAGCTTATTTTAGGCTGTGCAGTCAACTGTGAAAGGAAACAAGGTACATGCTACCTTAATCTGTTCAACAAACAGCCTCAGGTGATTTTAAGATGGAAGAGATATAGAAACTTTAAGGTATCAAAGTCTCTACTGTATTCTGAAATTGGAGTTCACTTAAAAGCAGAAAGTCTGTGGGAAACTTCTGTGAATAAAAGTCAAACTTTGCTCAGAGTAGGTTTAAAAAAAAATAGTCTGAAATGTGTGTGGATTATTCATGCTTGTTAAAATATGTACCAGGATCTAAGACATACTATTCAAATGCAAATAAAGCAAATGAAATTAAAACCCTATATTACAAACTGCCTTTTACTGGTTTGCTGAGGCTAAAGACTGAATTAGCTGTGTTTTCTCTCACCTTATCAGAGCTAATGCTCAATGTTTTGATGGCTGGGGAATCCTCAGCATGATTATGTTAGTAGGGTAGGTGTGATCCCTAGGTAGTCTGAAATGTTGGCATCACAGGGTGTGTGGGAAGACAGGCTGCACTGGGAATAGAGATGCTGGCAATTGCAATTGCTTTACTCTGTTAAGGTTTGTGTGTTAACTCAATTGCAAGCTTGTTGACTCTCTGGTAAAGCTTATGTATATACATAAGCTTTACATGTATGAAAAACAGAACCATGTAAACACAGGTATCTTAAATCTCCTTGCTCTATTATACACAGTACAAATTTATTCACTTTGATTATAATCTCTTCCCTACCATTTTATTGGGTAATAATGTTGCTGGTTGCTGGCTGTGCTCTGTATAAAAACCACGCTACCTCTTTTGAAGAAGCTTTCTAGTAAATAGTTTTTTCTGGATCTTTCTGCAGATAGTGTGTTATGTTACTCAAACCATTAAGATAAACATTGTCATGAGTCAGTGCAAATTCTTTTTCACAGAACATATACAAAATATCATGACCCTTGAAGAGTCTGTTCAGCATGTTGTCATGACTGCCATTCAAGAGGTAAGTAATAATTCATAGCCTAGTGCTGTTGGTTGAGAAGTCTGAATCTCCATCTGTCGCTCTTTGTGAATTCTTTCATCCCACCAAAGGTCGGGGAAAAGCGTAAGTACTTCCCTAAATTATCTGGGAGGATCAGGATTAAGAGGCCCCAGATCCCAACCATGGGCTTTTGATTTTAGTCTCGTATGCCCAAACATAATTTGTGCAGACAGTGCTTAAGATTTCCTGTTTCATACAAGAAATAAATCTACTTGCTAACTGCTGATTGTATTGGGAGTCAGGTGCTGAAATTTGTCCCAGCCCCCAAGTTAAACTGATTTTAACTGTTCGTGAGGCTGCATTGTTCTGAAAGACCATTCCAGCATCTGATTTACAAACTCCCAGATGCATCTCTTCTATTCCTGTTACGGTGTGCTCCCCCTGCTATCTTAATTTGCTCTTAGTTGGATCACCTTTGTGATACAGCTCTACTGTCACTCGCATTGGTGAGCTTCAGGACTGACGCAGGGTGTGGAGGGAGGCAAAAAAATAAATGCTAACTTTGAAGAAAATGTAATGTACAATTGCACCCTCATCAAGGTAGCATTGGAGTTGGTAATAGGTGTTAAAACTTAGAATTAAATTAACTATATAGTCTTTAAAGCTCTAAGTGTCCTATTGGGAGAAATAAGTCTCTAAACCTCTTGTTTGTTGTGTTCTGACTAACTGAACTTTCTGAAGGTCTAGAAATAATCCTGTAATTCTGAAGTAAGAAGCAAAGCCCTTTAATTGTTGACAAACATACTGTGTACATCTTTGTAATGGATATCAGCAAGAGCTATGTTAATGTTCCCATTGTTTACTTAATAGCAATTAATGTGACACAGAAGTGTGATAATTACTAAATTGAGTGAAATGCTAGCCTCTGGTTCACTCCGTTTTAACTTGACTAGGGGATAGCAATAACTTTAACAGATACATCTAATAAGATATTACTGCTCACTTGGTTATTTTGAAGAGGTTAAAAAACCCTCATCTTAATCTCGATTTGTTTAAATCCTTTACCAACCATGAGGTGTTTGTTTTTTGGTCTTTTTATCATTATTGATCTATTTTGATATACTGAAGGGATGCAAGGATGTGAAGTAAGATTCAGTTGGTACTCAGACAGTGAATTCACAGATATTTAACCTCTTTTCCCCTGTCTGTAGCTCATGAGCAAGGAAGTAGCAGGTCCTTCCACCAGTGATGCATCAAGTGAAATGGAACAGCAGGTAACTGCTTAATATTTGTTGCTGTTGTAGTTCAAGCCTGAAAAATAAGTTGATATCTTACCATTCCTTAAGTGAAGAGGAGGGCTGCTCTTCCTCTCCAATTCTAAAAGTCAAAGAAAATAACCTCACTGGTAAATTGTGCTGCTTTGTCTTATGTCTGCACAAACTGTTTGGTTTGTTTTCCACCTTATTTTTCCACTTCTACTCTGAAATGAAGGCCATTTGATTTAACAGACAGGGATTTTGAAACAGTGACAGCACAAATGTTCCTGTCTTTGGCTTTGTTATGCTTTTAGCCTAAGTTGTTGTGTTGAATCTGGATGTTACTGTGTTTCAGTCATTGACTTACTACATGTGGTAATCATTTAAAATGCAGGTGAAATGAACAGAGATCCTGATTTACTAGTGTGTGTATATAGGTTTCTGTGTCTGTGTGTGCACCTAACATCCCTCTTAAACAACTGGTATAAGCAACTGAGATAATTTGGAAGCTAGAACTGAGAGTACTTTGGATATGAGCCAGAATGATTGACTCTCTTATTTTTTAAAAGCTTAAAAAAGCTTTGGAAGATCTTCAGGAAGTGCTTGCAGAAAAAGAAGAGTTGGCACAAAGATGTCAAGAGCTGGATTTACAGGTAAGAAATAGCAGGTCCCTCACCTATTTAATATGTAGTGGTGCTGCTATTAAGAGGCAGATATTCTGAAGGGCAAAGTGAATTTTGCATTTAAGTTTCTATGAGAATTCTTATCTGTTTGGGAGGGGGAAGCAATCATTCCATTCTCAAAAATATAATTGCTAGAAATAGTTTTTTGATGAAAGTGTAAGCTGAGGTCCTGTGCCAACTGGTAACTCAAAGGTGGTTTGGTCTCTAGCTTTATTCTTACCCTTAGTAGCAGGTAGCATAAAACAATGTTATCATGGCTTTAAAAATTGCCCATTTAATTTTTAGTCGCTGCTTCCTCTAGTCTCTTGAGCAGTGTCCAAAAAATCCAGTTCATGGAATAATCAGTCATTACATTTAATCATAGGAAAATGGTGCTGTTTTCAATAGGCGTTGATGAGAGACTAAAATTTTGAAATTGCTAACTTTTTCTAGTACACAGTTGCAGTGTAGAGGATATTTCAGGAAATAAAAATAATGGAAACTAATAGACCCTTGCTGACGTTTTCAATCTGAATTGATAATAGGCCTGCTTTTGTTTTTCATGGATATAGAAGTTAATCAAGTGACTCTTTAGAAAAAGGAGAGAGTACTTCATAACAATAAACAGGAACTTGTTTCAATCAACTTTTTAAGTCTGATTTCTCTTTTATGGCACTATAATCTGAGAATAGAAAGTAGTTTATCTGGTGAGTCAGTTCATCTCAGATTTGATTCCATACAAAGAGAATATTTGGCTGGCATCTTCTTCCAGGAGCCAGAGTGCTATACTGGCCATGTGAGCTTCTGGAAAAAAAAAACCAAACAACAAAATCGAACACAAAACCAGAGGCCAGTTTTACTGTTTGTTTGGGCTTTTTTTGAGGGTTTTTTTAAGTAATGACAACTGAAAAAGTAGAATACTTAGATAAAGTTAGCTCATAGCTAATTGCCATACCCAGGAAGCTACTCTTAGAATTGAACTGTTATTTAATTTCCCTTTTTATTGAGGCAGTAGGAAGGCTTCCCAGTGAAAGCAGAGATCTAAAACTCCTTGTGATCAGAATCTGCAGGGGAAAATGATTTCTGTTAAATGGGCAAGAGGATTGATTTGATAATTGAACTCGTAGATTACAGCTATTGAACTTCACAAACTGTGTTCACTGTTCAAAATCTCTTGCTTCTAGAGGTGCTGGGGTAACAGTTAACTTTCTTGTGTCTCACTAGAGGAATCCCAGACTGTCTTCTGTCTCCCACAAACTTCTCTTTCAAGATTTCCCTGTTAATTATGATAGGTTACACAAAGCCAGCTGCTCTTAGCATTCTGTAGGCCAGGTGAAGGCATGAAAGGTGTTGGAGGGCAAGGTACTGCTGAGCAGAAAAAGATGAGTTAAGGCAACCATAGCTCTTTAATACTGTGATGTGTTTTTAAAATACCTCTTCATAATTTGTGTTGACTTTGACACCACTTCTGTTGTGTTGAAATAATAGAAAAGAGAAAGCTGTTAGAAACAAACTGAGAAAACATGCCAGACTTGTACTGAGTTGTGTGATAGTTGTTTTGGGGGTTTGATGGGGTGTTTTTGTTGGGTTTTTTTTGAATTATTTTCAAATCTGAGAGAGGTGTTTTAACATTATTCTAAAAGGGTGACTGTTGTGCATGTTAAAGAGTGGCTGAACCTTGAACAGGAAGTATGCTGAGCCAGGCTCAGGTATGCTCTCCACTCGCACGTGGTTTGTGTGCGTGTACATAATAAAGTGACATCTGGACTGTAAAAAGGAGTGAACCTAGAAAGCTAGCACCTAATGAAGTGGTAGATTAATTACTGTTTTGTTTCTTTTATCTGTTTGATAAACTTATATTACAATCACAAACAAACTCTTAAGTGTTATGTGATGTTTGATTTAATGATGTCGCCATGATATGTTTATTTTGTTTTATTTTATTTGAAGCCATAATATTGACTGACGCTTCTCATTTAAACTAATTCTTAATAAATTCACTTGTAAGGTCTCAGTCTTCCTTGATATTTTCCAAGAGTATAAGAAAGGTAGGTTTTGTTTATGATTCAGGAAAACATAACCCAAAAAGCATATTGTCCCCGTTTAAATGCCAGTAAACTAACACATGCTACATGCTCTTGTGTTTGACAGGATGTTAAAATTAACACAACAGCTTTCACTAGAAAAACTTTAAAGGTTCTATCCTCTTAATCTTTCCCCATTTTATGGCTGTTAATATACTTACTGTTTCAATGAAGTCTTGTATTCTCATTTGCTTAGCTGTGAACACTTTCGATATCAAACCTGTTTGATTGTTGCAAAAAAAAAATGCATGCTCTATATGAGGCTGTCAAGGTTTTGGTTTGGTTTATTTTTTTTCTTTTGCGTGTGTGCTTTCCAGCTTACGGCGCCTGAAACCGCTTCTTGCGCGACCGTTCACCGCTGAGTGCACGGCAGCGCTGTGTTGGTGTGCTAGCCAGTGCCATCCTGCTTTTTACTCTTAACTACAAGCAAGATGGAGAGTACCTTTACACCAATACTTCAAGTGATTTTTATTTTTTTTTAATATTTGATTTTTATTTTTTTTTTTGGATGGTGGCCATGGTATCATTTTTAATGAAGGCACCAGTTTCTCTCCGTATCACCTTGTCTGCCTTTACCATGGTTAGTTATAAAAATTGGTGGTTTTTTTCGAGGGGCTTTCCCTTGAGTGCTTCGTAACTGTCATACACTAAAGCATCTGTATGCTCAAGTATGCTACGTAAATTACATTCTAAAATTCCTAAACGCTAAATCTTTTTCATTAACTAATTTGGTGACGTACTGCTGTCTTGCTGTGGTTCCTTCCAGTTGGACAGGTCTTACAATGTTGCTGCTGTTTTATCTGCACTAGGTGGCTGCCCTCCAGGATGAAAAAAACAGCCTGATGTCAGAAAATGAGATTATGAATGACAGGCTAGAGCAATTAGATGACTCTCTGGATGATCCGAATACCATGGTTGCAAAAAAGTATTTCCATGCACAGTTGCAGCTGGAACAACTGCAAGAAGAAAACTTCAGGTGTGAAATGTCTTGAAAATCCCTTACCTGTTACGTCAAATATATCATGAGAATTTCTGGTACTCTTCCAGGATTTTCCTTCTCAATTTCTTTTGCTATTAAAGCTTTCTAGTACTGTATAAATATACCTTAAAGGCAGTGTTTACCTTGAAAAAGGAACTGTTGCTTTTTGTAGAAAATATTACTTTGTAATTGCCATATTGTATCCATTTGACATTTTAAAACTGTAATAGAAGGCAGAAAATAAGTGCTGAGGTGGTCTGTGTGTAAACAAAACCAAGCCCTAAACCCCCCAGAAACCACCATATTCATTTACTTACTTTTTTTACCTAGTAGTCTTTCTTCCTGTGATGCCTGTGGGGGGGGTGGGGGGAAATCACTCTTCATGTGATACCTTAATATGGTAAATTTGCAGTATACAATCCATTACAATTGAACAGGTAGACAATAAAATGTTCCATGCTTAGAGTACCATTTTTTTCTGGCTACTTAAATAGGTTTCCTTTGTCTTTTTTTCTTTTTAAATTTATTTACTACTAGTTCTAGTACTAGATGAAAAATGTGTAATAACCATGAGTTCTTGTTTCTGATCTGTAGGCTTGAAGCTGCAAAAGATGATTATCGTGTCCATTGTGAAGACCTAGAAAAACAGTTGATTGAACTGCAGCATAGGAACAATGAACTGACCTCTTTGGCAGAAGAATCTAGAGCCTTGAAAGATGAAAATGATATTCTTAGGTATGTAATAGAGAGCTGCACACACACGCACTTCTAGGAAGATTTAATGACTAAATCCAAGGCTTTGTATTTAACAAGATTTTACTTTTTCTGAGGTGTTACTTCTGCAGATAGATCTTATCTGAAAGAGATCTAAAATGAATGTTGGAAAAGGACCTTTTCAGAAAGCAGAGAGGGAGTGCAAGCTTTCAGGCATAGCTTCTATTGTTTGCTTAAGAATAGCAACACAGAAATTTTCTGTGAAGTAGGATTAATGAATGCAGAAATCACTTTCCATCCCATAGGAAGATGTGTAAAGTTCTGCAAGAATTCAGAAAATTTTATGGGTTGGTGTTTGTGCATTTTTAAGGGAACATTTATATTGTCAAGAGCCTGCCTTTTCTGATGTAGAAAAGCAGATATGCAGCTAGAACTTGGACATAACTTTTGGTGTCAGTATTCTAGCCTAGATTCAGGTTAGCAACACGATTAAAAAAAAGTGAAATACACAACAACCTCGATGAGAACAAAATTCCAGCTTGTGTAAACTAAATTAAATACCAGACCACCCAAGAAATATCCAGAGCAAATCATACTGCAGAAGTGGGTCTGCTGTTCATAAACCAGTATAAATAAAACATGGAAAGAAAAGTGGTTTCAGGTGTTTAATTTACAGTGGTTCTTACCTAACAGCTGAAATAAATCTTAACTATAGATTTCTTTCCATAATTTTCTTGTACTAGCTTCTAGTAATATGAGATGACAGATACTAAACACAGATATTAATATTAGTTTGTGTATTTATGATCCAAATATTTTCTTAGGACAGGTTTTTATTAACGATCGGCTGGTAATTCTTGGTCATAGCTGCAAACGATCATTTTTGTAGTGCAATTAGGTTCTAATGATTTATAATTATGTATAACCCAGCAGTACGAACATCAGTGTGCTTTCTGTACCAGGTACAAATACTTTGAGATGACTACCTAGCACAAGTTGTAGTGCACATTGCACCCCACAGAATTCCCGAAGGGATACTTGCCGTACTAACTCTTGCTTGTACTTCTGCCATACAGCTGTCAGTCTTATTCCTGCTTAAACCCTGTGGTGATTTCAATTTTTACAAGTTTGCATAATGCAAACTTGAAATTTTTATAACTTTGCATAATGCAAGTTTGCATTGAGTATGCCTTTAAGCAGTAAGATGTAACTCTGCTGCTAAGCACGCTGCATTTCTCTTTGAAAATAGCTTGAATGTGCCCGAAAGCAGAATTGGATTTATTTTTTTTAATCTTTTTACAAAGCATACTCTAATTCCTGTTTATACTTAAAGGACTACTGCAGACAAGGCGAGTAAGCTGGAATCCACTGTTGAAGTGTATCGGAAAAAGCTTCAGGATCTGAATGACTTTCGCAGACAGGTCAAATCTCTGCAGGAAACCAACATGATGTATATGCACAATACAGTCAGTCTGGAGGATGAACTGAAGAAAGCCAACGCAGCACGTGCCCAGCTAGAAACCTACAAAAGACAGGTACAGCTGCACCTGTACTTAAGGTGTTTCTTTGTCCTCAGATGTTCATCTTGCCTGAATAAAATTATTTTGATTGTTTCAATGAAAAAAAAAATCAACAGCTTAATTTAACAGCCCATGGACTTGTATTGTCCCCTTAGAATTTCTTATTTGTGGAAACTCCTTTGTACTCTGCCATAAAATTTCTGGTTTTTGTGGTTTATTAAGGTATCAAGTTTAATTGCCCTCTCAGCTGATTGGTTGTCTGTGGTTTGCAGGCTTTGCAGCTTTACCTTAAATGAGGTAATTTGTGTGCCTGGGAGAGGTTGTTCAGCTATTACTGAGATCACTTTTGTTTAATATTCTTCTTCATGGAATTTTTTTTCTAAATAGTAGAAGTTTTATTTCAGTTGCAGTTATTTTGGTAGTAATTAAGAGATGCAGGAGTAAAATATTAAAAATAAAGCAAAACAGAAACATGCCCAAAACAAAACCAAGCAAACCAAAGCAAAATACAAAACCAAACCAAACAAACCCCAAACACACACCCTCATCCCAAGTTTGGAGGACTAGCTGTTTGTTTTCGGCTGAACTGGGCAGGTGTGAAGTTTTAACATAACTTTTGAAGGTAGCATCTTGCAACATTCATGTGCTGAGTGTAGTCTCTTTATTAAAAGGTCCAGGAGCTCCATAACAAACTTTCTGAAGAATCCAAAAGAGCTGATAAGCTAGCATTTGAAATGAAGCGTCTTGAAGAAAAACATGAAGCTTTAATCAAAGAAAAAGAGGTAAGTCTCTTGAACAAGTGCTTATTTCAACACCGAAATCTCCCTCAAATTCTCTGCTCAAGGAGAATCTTCCCAGAACTAATGCTACCATAAAAATGAAGTTTAGTGCCTTCTGTGTGTATACACACAGAAAAGAAAACTGTCTTAAAATGTGTGTCAGTATTGTTCCTGATTAATGCTATTTGGTCTTCAAGTGTTGCAGTTTGACTTAATTCCATTTCAAATATATCTTCTTAGAGACTGATAATACAGTGTGATGCTTTAAAAGAGACAAATGAAGAGCTCCGGTATTCACAGATGCAGCAGGATCACCTGAGTCAAACAGGTACTGCTTTATCTTCAGAGGCTTTCTTATGTGTTTTGATGATTCAGGTTTGTTAAATTAAACTTGCCATGCAATTTCAGGTGTATCTCGTGATAAAAGCCATGAGAATCTTGCCGCTGAAATTCTGCCAGTGGAATACAGGTAAGAAAGAAGTTGAGGTGGTTTTAGGATTTTAATGGGTGGGGCATAATACTGTCTCTGAAAGTTCAGTATTGATTTCTAGCAACATGACTCTGTTTCCCAGTAATTGGTTGCCCTCTCTGATGCTTCTCTGGACCCCAATGTAGCTGCTAATTATTATTTCCCCATACTATAATGACTTTGCATTCTTCTTAAAAACGTGCCAGATTGTTCTGTATATGAGGAACAAAACAATTCCTATCTTGCCACTGGCAGACGGAGTAAATTAATACACAGGAACTAAGAGCAGCTAAAGGCTATATAATAGTACTTCTAAAGTCTAGCAGAGTGAAATATAAAGGCACAATATAATCTGTGTTTGGAGTGACTTAATTTATAACTTTGATCATATTTCTTAAACTATTGTGATGTTTGAGCATTATAAGTTACCTTTTAAGAAAAAATTTCTTTGTTACCTCAACTATCTTCTTAAGCAGAACTTGTTTTAGTCATTTTAAGGCATGGTACCTCCTACTCTGAGTCACCTTTTTCTGAACTAACGGTGACTTTGTTGTATTTGATTCAGAGAAATGTTTATTCGGCTGCAACATGAAAATAAGATGCTCCTATTACAACAGGAAGGATCAGAAAATGAGCGTATTACGGAGCTCCAGGAGCAGCTGGAGCAAAAGCATCGGACAGTGAATGAACTAGAAACAGAGAAAAGGTAATGGATGAAAGAGCATCTTGAAATAAAGCAAAAAGAGATTTCTGGAACTTGGGAGTGGCCTTGTGGCTTCCACCTGTAGCATTGCACTGTGCAAGAAGCCAATTATCACACTGGTGAAAGAAAAAGTATTGTTAATGAAGGGCTATGAAGCAAGCAGGAAGGAAAGTAGCTTAAATGTGATATTGTCAAATGTGGTAGATCTGTGCATAGTGTATTCTGAAGAAAGTGTTGCTTATAGAACACTCTTCTCAGTTCTGAATGGTTCTTGGTAGACCAAGAATGTATGGAAACTCTATTTCTAGAACTTCAGACTAATCATATTGTAACACTGGGATATGGTCTGAATCTCTCCAGTTAATGCTGAAAGCAGCTTAACTACGATATGAGAATTTGGGGTAGTTTTCTCAAAACTTAATGCTTCTAGGTCTTTCATTGAAAAATGTTTAATAAAGCTGCCATGTGTTTGTTTCAGCAGAAGTTCAAGTCATACTAAAAGCATTTTAAAACAGGTACTTTATGGCTTAAGTCCCGTTGGGTAGACCCTCTAAAAAATTATCCAGACATAAACCAGAAATATCTGTCTGTTGTGATCTATTTAGATGGGTAATAACACTCTTTTCTCCTTACAAGGCTGAATGAAGAGCGTATTGGGGAGTTACAGCAGCAAATTGAAGATCTGCAAAAGACTTTACAGGAGCAGGGATCCAAGACAGAAGGAGTAAGTGAAAGTTCAGGCTTCTTGACCTTGAAGGAATCTTGTTGGTTTTGTTTAAAATCCCTCAGTGTAACATCAAGTCCTTTGTTTAGATGTGCCTCTTCTTTTCCATTGTGTCTAGTATTGATAACTAGGAAGGCAGGATTGTGGTTTGGTGTTCTTTGGTTGGTTGGTTTGTTTTCTTGTTGTTTGTTGGTTGGGGTATTTCTAAGTTAATTTGAGCGAACACACACCTCAAGCAAAGATCTTAAACAACTGAAGCTGCTCAGTGTATTCTAAAAACTCTCTCCTGGCTGAAAACAGCTCCCTCAGTTTAGGTAACACAAACTTGGCTCCACTATATTTAGTTTGTATGGTATGAGAATTCATAAGACACCCCTCCCATCCCAAATAGTTCAGCTCATGTTTTATGTGATTCCTTCCACCCACCTTCTTTGAGGAACTGTAGCTCTTCTACTTTACTTTTAAAACCTTCTAGTTTTATCATTAAATGGTGGTATAGGGAGGAGGATAGCTTTAAAGAAAAAAGGTGTTAGAATTGGTATCTCTACAACGCAAAAAATCTGAATGCAGTTACAGAAATGCATGGAAAAAAAATGCAGCTTCCTCAGGATCTATTTGATTTGACTTACTTAGGCATGCTAAGTATTCTTGCCAACTTGTAAGAGAACTCTAACATTTCATGGTATGAAATAGTGAAATATAACTGAATTTTATCTCTTTCCTTTTGTAGTCCAGCAATCTGAAGCAGAAATTGGCAGCACATATGTAAGTAGGGTGCATGCATCCACAATGGCTTATGTATGCTAAATGATTTGACCAGTGTAGCACAGACACTGCCTGTCTTTGTAGGGATGTCTTGTTTTCCTCAGCCAATGATTTGAGAATCATGCATGTAGTGAGTTAAGTGTAAGCATTCTAGTTTTGTCTACTCTGATCACGATGATCTTGTAATATTAATATCCACTGGACTGTTTCTTCATCACTAAAAACATTTTAACTGTTCCGATTCTACAACAGACTGCTAAGGAGATGCTGGAGGGGATTTTTTAGTTTTCTTTTTGTTTCTAGTTTTAGGTAACTGAGACACTATTCAGAAGCTGCAACTTTTATGGGTTCTTCAGAAGCACACACTCCTATTTCTATTTGAACTCAAAAGAAGTGCCAGAGTTTAATGTAGTTGCTGACACAATTCCAGCATCAAGTTTTGGCTTTCAGCTCTTAAAACTGCGCATGGAGTTGTTTGTGAGCTTAATCCTTAGCCCAGCCTTTCATTTGTAGGGAAAAGTTGAATGAAGTTCATGACGAGTTACAGAAGAAAGAGGCTGATCTTGCAGAACTCCAGCCTGATGATAGTCAGAACCGTAAGTTGTTTTGTGTGGTGTCTTGGTTGTTTTAATGACACTAAGTCATTAAAAGTCATGTTAAGTTTCTTCTGAAAAGATTCCCATAGCTATTGGGCTACAGGATAGTTGTCTGGATAAGGCTTTCTGTCACAGCTTAGCTTAACCTGAAACAGGGCTGGAGGGAGGGGTTTTTTTTTGCACACAGGGGTGGGCAGGGAGATTTTCATGGGGGTATAGTTTTGTTGAACATTACTCTGCAAGATGGGAATTCAGGATCAGGTGGAACCTTACGGTACAACTGAAACAAAAATGACAATTTAAGAAAATGTGTAGTAGCTAGAAAGTTTTTTTGGGGGGTGATTAAATGAAGAGAACACACAAGCCTTGAAAGTACTGTCTATTTTTGTGTCTTTGTTGATAATTTCTGTAAATAGCCCAGAAGATTGGAGAGCTGGAAGCAGCTTTGAGAAAAAAAGATGAGGATATGAAAGCAATGGAAGAAAGATATAAAATGTACCTTGAGAAAGCAAGAAATGTGAGTGTCATATTTCTGAACACATATATTTCTCCCTCATAAATTGTTAAACAAGTTGATTTGAGTGTCTTCCCCTCCACTTCCCAAATAAAATTAGTAGCTTCATGTTTAACTATAAAGTCAAATTGCTTCACTGCAGTCAGTTAAGTGTATGAGAGAATGAGATTTAGGCTAAAGCATGAAATCTATTAATGATTCCTTTGTACCCTCTGATATCTCTTGTACAGTGTAGCAGCCTTGTTTTCATCAGAATTGCCTGACTAGTGCTCAGTCTGTTTTCATATTTCTGCTGCGAGCTAATGAGATGCTGAGCTGTTGAGACTCAAACCTGACTTGCAATGCTTTTGTTTTGCCTTGTGCAGGTGATAAAAACCTTAGACCCCAAGCTAAATCCAGCGTCAGCAGAAATTATGTTGCTCAGAAAACAGTTAACGGAGAAAGACAAAAAAATTGAAGCACTTGAGGTAAAATTATTACATATCTAATAATTCTACTATGTTCTGCTGTCTCTGATATTAAATGCTCAGGTTACTATTACCTAATTATCCAGTACCCTTCAATGCTGTATTCACTTAGAAACTGCACAGACCATCAAACTTAGAGATTTTTAATTTGGCTTAATTAACCTGGTATCCTAGTACAAGTCTGTCAGAGCAGTTTATTTGTCAGCAGTGTTTTTGAATGTACAACCAAAGCACCTAATTCTTTTTACTCAGAAGACTAACAAGTTTTGCTGTGTTATGGGAACTTGTACAGAGCTGTGGAGTCTGACCTTTTCCAGTAGTAACTTAGTCTGTGTGAGGGACTAGGTATTTGGGCAGTGACTTCTTTAATTTACCAGACCCCCTGATATCAGTGGTTTCACATCCTGGAGTTCTTGAAACCATATAAAAGAGTAAAAAAATCTAGGTGATCCTGCTCTGGCAGGGGAGTTGGACTAGATGATCTTTTGAGGTCCCTTCCAACCCCTAACGTTCTGTGATTGATTCTGTGTTAATTCAGTAAAATTTTTTTGTCTGAAACCCTGAAAGGATTGTTGACAGTATTCCAAGTACCAAAAAAAATGTGGGAAATGTGGCATTCAGTTTTGTAGCAATACTGATGGGACTTGGTTAGAATAGTTACCTGAGCAAATACAGAATTCCTCAATGTGAGTTAGTGGGCTGTAAGGTCTGCCTGTAAATGCTGTGACCTCAGGTGGTTTTTTTTCTCTGTGCATGTACTAGGTAAGTATACTATAAAATAGCAGTTCAGTAAGGTGATAGGAATATTCAGCCACTTAAGGTATGTTCTTATCTTTGAGTATCAGGTGAAAAAATTACTCATTTATAGACTGTGTGATACACTCTAGACTTTCATGCATTCCCTCACGCACATGCACCCTCTCAAAGCATGTTTCTAAGTTGAACTGCAACTTCTGTACAGTTTAGTCTCTTGAAATAGTCTGTAACTTCTCTCATAGTCATTTATGGAAGTATCTTTATTTACACTTCTAAGCCTTCTACTTAGTTTGCATATTTCAGCATTTCTTCTGCGTGTGTATTTCACTCAGTGGACCACAACAAGTTTATGCAGCTTATTTTTGTGTTTTGTTTTCTCCATTGCTTCCTTGCAGGCTGAATACAAACTTGCTAAGTTACGTGATTATGAAGAAAAGCTGATTGTAACTGCATGGTATAACAAGGTGGGTCAAAAGTTCATTTGCTGGTATCTCAGAAACCAGAAAAATGCATTTCACAAAATGTGACAGTTAAATATTACAACATCCTTTGTTCTTTTTAGCATTATTTTTAACAATCAACTATTTTGTAAAATTCTTTTGTTTTCTGCTTGTCTTCTGTGCTTTGAAACTGGAGACCTAAAATTTGGTGTGGACCGTGACTTCCATGTTAATAATGTATTATTTGCTGCCACAAGTTTCCATCTGGATTTAGCAGACAAGGTTCCTCAACGTTCAGTAGCATTTATTGTTGAAGTTGTGGAGCTTGAGACAAAGGGAGGCTGTCATTGACAATGTTTCCAGACTCCTGATTTAGATGTTTGGTGTCTTCAGCAGAGTATTTGTGAAATAAAACCAGAGCCATCTTCTCATCCTGCAGCAGTGTTGCAAGGGTTGTTAGAATGTTTAAGGTTAGATGGCCGTGGAAAGGACTGGAGAAAGTTGTTCCTCCTCATATAAGGCAATGTTTCATAAAGCAAGACTGGAATGGAAAATCAAAACAGGAAAGTAAATTTAAATGGCTTAGTAAAGGAACAACTTTACAGTAAACTAAAATTGACACATTCTATATGAATGTGTATAAATCTTATTTTCTTCAGCTTTGGTTCATATCTTATATGGCGACAAGAGGGGTATATAAAAAATATAGTAAAATATTCTGTGTGCATACCAGGCAGGCATGAACTTTCTGGATGAGAGACAGCTGTGTTTTTTTTCTTCTGTCTTTGCTATAGTGTAAATGTTGTTTAACTTATTTGCAGAGCCTGACTCTTCAGAAACTAGGTATGGAAGCAAGACTGGTTGGCAGTAGTGGTGCCTGCAGAGATGGTCCTGGACGCTCATTCCTAGCTCAGCAACGGCATGTCACAAATACCAGGAGGAATCTCACTGTCAAAGTACCAGGTGCAACAGCTGATTAAGCCACAAGGACCATGAGTAAAACATATATGCTAAAGTGTCCTTAAATGTTTTATAGCTTCCACTTTAACTACTTAATGAAAGGTGAGGTTAGAATGGTGGGCAACTGCGGATTCAACATCAGAACCTATCTAGAAGTGATTGAGTTGATCAGTGGTGTGTCTAGAAAGCAGCACACAATTTTCCAAGTAGAAATATATTTAATAACTGTAGTATGTATTTAAAAGCACAACTTAAAAGATTTATATTTGCTTTCTGAATATATTGTAAATATACAAATTGGCACTATATATTTAAAACTTTATTTAATGGGTTTAGGCTAGAAAGTTGACTTTTGTAATGGCAAGATGTTATGCAAAAATTTACTTCAGGAAACTGACAATATTGAGCATTTTTGCTGGGCTCTTCTAGATAAAAACTTAAAAGATGGGTACCATGTTTTAAAAAAAACAACTTTGTACTTTTCATTCTGAAAAAACTATTTTAAAAGCAAGAAAATACTTGCATTTATAGAAGAAGGAAAAAAAAGTGTAGTACTAGTTGAATTGTTATCTAACAGAAGACAAAAATCTGATTTGTCATCTCCAATGAGAAGCAGATTTATTCAGTTTATTTAAAATACAAAATATTAAGTTTGTGCATATATATATATGTATGTTAAGAAAAACCTATCTTTAAGGTGTTGAATTCCCTAAAGCCAAATAAGTTGTCTTTTCCTGTGTAAGAAAAAAAAAAGCTATTACAGTAACTCAAAAGTCTGGGCTGTGTTTCAGAAGTCTGGCATATTAGTACACTGCATTTATTTGCAGAGAGGGGGTTTAGGTGGGAAGAAACCCCTTTTATTTCTAGCTATTTATACAACCCCGTACATCGAAATTAATTTTCTTCTTTTCCTAAATGTAGTTTTACTTCAGTAATTCTGAGCTAACTGTGCTAGGCAGATGAATGGAAGGTAGCTTTGCTAGTTGTTGGCTGCATAGTTGTTGGCAGGGAGAAGAGTGCATAAACTGTAATGGTTTTGCAGTATCTAGATCGAAGATGATGAAATGGAGGTTGATAGCTGAACTTTTTGGGGAGGAAGATGCTATCTTTCACAAAATTCGTGTCACTTTATTTACAAAATGTCATCTTTTTGTTGTGAACTGTATTTTTAGGAAGCCTGTTCATGTCAGTTCTTCTTTGCAAACTGTCTAGAACAAATGTGTTAGACCCATAGTTAAATAGCTAAATAACAGCAACTCCAAACTGGGTGTTTGAGGGTGCTGTACCAGTCTGTGATCCAATATACAGCTGGACTGTATGCATGACTGAAAGCATACGTCTGTCTTCACCATTGAGGCCATCTTTGATTTGAGAGCAGGGTTCAGCTTTGCAGCATTTAACTCCTGAATTGTGAAATGTGAGTAGTCCTCCGTTCCGTGTGCCCCTCAGTACAGCTTGTTCTTTGATTTCTTCCCCAGCATCTTAAATTCCTCGTTGGGCATTGCACGCAGTGCTAGGGAAAAGGGAAGTATTCATTTGTAATGCTTAGTTAGCATTGCTTCTTAGTTGTCATGGTAGTTTTACAGCGCTATACATTTAGGCAGTCGACAAGACATTTCCTCTTGAAGAACTTCTGTCTACACAAAGCATTGTTTAAAAGCCAGTATCATGCCAAATGTGGTATGAGCAGAGAGTACGGCTGACAAACTGCCCCTGGACAGTTTGGTCTGTCAGGCTGTGTTCTTCTGTCAGGCTGTGTTCTTCAGGCCTCTGTGCTTCTTTGGACTACCTCTTGGGTTGTGTGGTCTTTTGTTGCTGCAGCGATACTATTGGGGTTTGTATTTTTAAGATGCAATTGCTTGTTTAGTCCGCTAGTGGTGCGGGAGCTGGTGGTGAGCAGTGGAACAGGAGGCTAAGTCTTAGCAAGATGCTTATGTTTCTAGAGCCTGGTACTTTGGTGTGTTCTTGTAAAATGTGAAACTGTCACTGGTGGTGTTGAATGGGTCTCTTAACCCTTGTTCTTTACAGCATGGGAACTTTCATAGTCATCTAGTTAGTAGGCTTGATGCATTTGTGGTACGTCTCACAGTAGTAGAGCTGTGTCGGTAGTTGTATCGGGTGCTGAATAGTGAAAAACTTGGAGCAAATCTCTTTGATGTACACTTCTCAAAACTGCAGACCCTGGGACCAAAAATGACTCTGTCTAGTGATGGAAGAATTAAAATATGGAACTACAGACAGGGATCAGCTTTTTCAGGGCAAGATTGGCCCCAATGGTCTTGTTGAGGTTGCCAAAAATCAATCAGGTTTTCAGGTATTAGATGAAACGTTACTTATTTGGGACTTCCAAACTGTTAAAAGTTAAGCCTGTGAGTAGAACTTAAGTGTTTCTTTGGGATTGATAATCTGTTTAAGAGTGGCTGTTTGAGAACTGGTTAATCTTGGGTTACGTCCTGTGAATGAGGAACCAATCTGTAGAAACCCACGCTTGTTTCGAAGCCGTGATGGCGTATTCACGTCAGCTCATCTGGCTGTGCAGAGAGGCTCGTTAGAACAAGTACCATTTCAATGTGAACTTCCTTTGTCTCAAAAAGAGCTGTTCCTCGAGTCGTGTCACAGCGGAGCTGGGCGCAGCGCACAGCAGGACAGTGTCAGTACCGTGGGTTTGGAGGCACCGCTGCCAAGGCAGGGCGAAGAAAGAGGCTGCTTGTCCCTGCTGCCAGAGGAATTCCTCCCGTGCCCAGTCAGCACTGAGATGACAGCATTGCTTCTTGCTGAATTTACTCAGCATTATTACTAACTTTAGCCAGTTTCTAGTAAAAACGGGTACTATAAATCCAAAGAAACCAAAATACATTTTGCCTGACATATCATTTCTTAATATTTTTGTACATAAGATGAAGAATAGCCACTATGGAAGAGAAGTGTTTTGTAGCAATAACACAAATTTTGGACTAGTAGGTTCTTTTACTCGAGGTGGATCAGGCAGCAGTTTTGAGAAGATTCTTTTGCAACAACTGTATTATAGTGGATTAAGAAATGTTCACTGAAAATAAATTTTCACCAAACTGATTTTTTTTTTTGTTCATTAAAAAAAAATATATANNNNGGTACTCTATTTTCTACAATATACACTGACTTGGAAATAAGTAATATAAGCAATACTGATGTTTTCTAGAGGTAGCCATAAATAGTTTAGGAATTAGAAAATAAAAACAATTGTATAAGAGTTGGTAATGTCTAGTTTTTCTTACTTTTTTGCTCTTTTTCCCTTCCCCCCCCCCCCTCCACTAGTCAAGCCACAGTTAAGGTTTTCAGTGTATCAGTGTCTACATCTTCTGTTGAAAACAAATGTAAACACTGTGTTGCATAGAACTTGAAAAATTGCACTAATTTGTAACCTTTTGGTTTTATTTTTCTTTGGAAAGAATTCTTTTATATTCCCATAAAGATTTTTAAAACGAATTCTTTGGTGTCTTTATTCCAAGCAATCTATTTAATGGCTGCTAGGAGCATCTTTATTTTTAGGCAACATATGGACTGGGTCTGCATATTGGTCTGATGATACAATCTAAACTGTCGTGTTACAGGAGGCGTAACATACACGTGTGACTGTATGTATCTTGTGCTGTAACAACAACAAACTGGGGTTGTGCTGCCCTCTCCTCCTCGTTTCAGTTCACTCCTGCTCACAGTTCTGCCCCACGCCAAGACAGTTACCTCTACTCAGTCTGCTGACTGTTATCTCAGGGCTGGGCAAGGGACCTTGTGAAGTGAAAAGACTAAAACCCAAGATGAAAACCCACTACAACTTTAGCTGTTGAGTGACTTCAGTAACTGCTTATTGCTGGTAAGTTAGGATCTCTGCCTACTCTCCTCAGCCTCACCACAGAGGACAGGTACACACTTCTAAGTCACCATGCTGGTTATTATTTGAGAAGATGACCGAGTGCCCTCTTCAGCCTGCTTTGCAGGTTTATTTATGTGCCCAGTTCTTAGTCTTCTTGAGAGCTTTCTTGTTTGCTTAGCACTAACCTCAACCCAGAAGTGAGGTTAGGAACGTTTGCAGGCAGCTATCCAACCCTCCAGAGTGAAGCTCAGCAAGGAAGGGGTGTCACAAGTTTCCTTCAGGAGCCCCCTTGCAGATCTGTTTTTACAACAGAGCTTGGTTTTCCCTTTCTCTGAACCATAATCCTGCTGCTACTTGTGTGAGTACAGGGAGCTGCATGATATCTGAAGTGTACGCTGAAGTGTCCCAGTGACTATGAGGTGAAGGGACAGATACAAAAGAACCATTTTGTCTTCCTTTCTCAGGCTAGAAGTAAAAACACTTTCAGACATGGAAGGGTGAATGCTGCAGGTGTGTTTGAGGGAGAAGGGCAGAGGCTCTCAGCTGTGCAGGAAGCCTGAGCCAAGCTGCAGGATGTTTTCAAGACCATGTCTGAGCTGTCCCAGGACAAACACCAGCAGCCACCGCTGCCTTCCTGAGCGCAGGAGGAGCGAGTGATGGGGTGGGGTGTGCAGGGGGGGCTGTTTCCAAGTGCTAGGTCACAAGACTCTCTGTTGAAATGCAGCCTGTCTGGGCAGAGCCTGTGACCCCGTTTGCTTACAGCTTTACTGGTAGCTGCAGAGGAGCCAAAGCACTGCAGCAGAAGGTTTCTATGTTTAGGCAAGCAGTGTCCCTGGAGGAGAGCTGCGGGAGGACAGCCCTGAGCACAAAGAAAGGGAGGAGGTGAGGTCAGCCGTGCGTGAGATGGTGTCGGTGGAGGGGGGAAAAACGTCCAAGAAGCCTTTGAGCAAAATGGTCACATGAAACGTGCTCTTTGCTCAGAGTGCAAATAACCCAGTGGGGAACTGGTGAGGAGGGGGAGGAAGCTCTTGGGTATAGCAGCAGCCTGGGAAAGGAAATATGACTCTGAGCCAAGGAGTGGGAGGAAAAAAGGAAGTCAGATGACACCTGCAAACTGGAAGTACTTTGGGAGTAATGCTGTGCACAACAGGAACTCCTCACCGCTCCCCTCTCCACTTTCCAGTTGATACCAGGCACATGGCCCACTTCCAGCCTTCCCCTGCTGCTTCTCCCAAGGAAGGAAAAGAAAGAACATAAGGTCCAGAAAAACAAATGAACTCCCTCATTTCTGCTGCAAAGGGAAGATGTGGGAGCCTGTGTTGAGGCTGCCACTGCCTAGGTAAGCTCACAGCCCCTGACCCCCCCCACCCTGAACCGTGGGGCATGGCTGAAGGCTGCAGCCAGGGCTGGAACTTGCCTCTGCTGCTCTTCAGTTTGCAGAATGTTGTGACAGAAGTGTTTGGGTAAGGGTTTATTGATGCACGAGAGAGATGTTCAAGTGTGACTTTTTAATTTTTTTTTAAAGAATTATATATTAATGATAATAGAATCAAAAAACGTTGGTGATTAATACCCGTGTGAATGTTCTAAAGCAAGGGCTGATTCTGCTCTGGCACAGCCTGAGCTCTCTACACAGTTCAGTCTCTACCGTGCTGCTCGTTCTCCTGCCCCGGTGAAGC
>WUAM01000143.1:16058385-16081003 GCA_024336885.1 Actenoides hombroni | reverse complement strand
CCCCCGCCCCACCCCCCCCCCCCTCCGGGCCGGGGCCAACAGTCCAGCACAGACCCCCCCAGCATGGCCCGCACCCTCCCCCAGTCCAGCACAGACTCCCGCAGCACGGCACGGACCCCCCAGGTCAGCACAAATACCCCAGTACAGCAAAGACACCCTCCCAGTACGGCCCAGACACACTCCAGTACAGCCCCGTCCCCCCATCCCAGTCCAAACTCATCCACACGTAGGGGGGGGGGATCAGACCCCCCCCCCCTTTTTCCTAGGACCCTGTGGCTGCCCCAAAACTCCCTCGGGGGTCACACCCAAACCCACCCCCTCCAGACCAGGGAGTTTGGCACCCCCGGGGCAACCCTGGCACTCTGAGAGCTGGCAGCGGGGACCCCCCTGGCACCCAGCACCCCCCGGCCCCATGCCAGGGCGGCAGTGCCAGGCCTCGGCCTCCCGGCTCCGCGTGGCCGCGCCAGCGCCGGGCTCTGCTGGGAAGTCGCCGCTGCACTGCGGCCAGGCCACCGGCCAGGCTGGCCACTGGCCACACCAGTCACGGGCCACACCAGTCACACTTGCCACCAGCCAGGCTGGCCACTGCCCACACCAACCACTGGCCACACCAGTCACGCCTGCCACTGGCCAGGCTGGGCACTGGCCACACCAGCCACTGGCCACACCAGTCACCAGACACACCTGCCCACCTGCCACTGGCCAGGACGGGCACTGGCCCCACTGGCCACCAGCCACACCAGGCACTGGCCGCAGTGGGGCTGGGTGGACTCGTGGGTCCCCACATGGGTGACAGATGCCAAGTGGTGCCGGCACCACAGCAGTGCGCTGTTGGTGGCGGTGGTGGTGGTGGCAGCAGCGGTGGCACTGCCGCTAGTGGCAGTGACCACCAGCCAGGTTTCAGTTGGCGCCAGCCCCTCTCCCGGTGACAACATCTCCAACCAGGGAGCCATGAGGTGGCCCAGCAACTGCCCACTGTGACACTGGCAACTGGCACCCAGCACTCCCAGCTACCCCAGCACCTGGCATCCTCAGCTGCCCTGGTACATGGCACCTGGTACCCAGCTCCCCTAGTCATCCTGGCATCCAGCACCCTTGGCTACCTGCCACCCAGCACCGGGAATCCCCCAGCATCCAGCACCTGGTACCCAGCACCCTTGGCTGCCCCAGCAGCTGGCACCCAGCACCCTCATATACTCTGGTAGCCAGCAAGCCCAGCTGCCCTGGCACCCAGCACCTGGGCCCAGCACCCTGCCTTGCTCCACCAGCAGAGTTGGGAGGGACCTTAGAGCCCACTCGGGCACAAGCAGAGACCCCCACCAGAGCAGGCAGTCCCCACACCGTTTCCCAGTCTCAACTGGAAAGATGTGAAATGGGTGGCTGGACCAGCACCAGAGACAGGCCCAGCTAGAGCTGGGCAGCCGTGCCCAGAGGATATGGGCAATGGCTCCGCACCAAACTGGAAATGACGGCACCATGCCCATGAACGACACCAGTGGTGTCCATCAAGAGTCTGTACTGGGACCAGTGCCATTAAAATCTCTGCAGTGGGAGCAACAGGGACCACCCAGCCTCGAGGACCGGCCCGTGACGTCACACATGCACCCACATGTGTGTCCACACCCACACATGTGCCCACCCCCATGGCACCAAACCCGCGCCCACCCACCCCTGTCTCCCTCAGCCCCAGCACTGGTGGAACCAGGCACCTGGGGACTGGCAGGTCGGGGGTGGCACCCGTGGACCCCATCCCGGGGAGGCCCTGCAAGGGTGGGGGGATCCAGGTACCGCTGGTGGGGAGGCCCCAGTGTCCCCCTGGCCCCACACATGCCCTGGGTCTTTAGAGGTGTCATCTGCCCCCTCCCGCAGGTCTCTCTGCTCTAGCTAACCTGCATTTACAGCAGAACTCTGCTGCAGACCATGGCTGTTACCACAGGCTGCAGCACTGGGCTGAACACGCAGGCACTTGCTTCCATCTGCACTGAGGATTTTTAGTAGGTGCCAGGTTTGCCCTGCTGGTACCTCTCTGCTCTTACGGTGAACAGGAGAGGCTAACCTTGGCGTAGCTGCTCTCAGCACAGTTGGGTCACCATTTGTATAACTCCTCCCCGGTGGAGTTTCTTGCTCTGCAGATTCTCAGGAGAGAACTGAGTATGTTGTGTTGCTCTCCAGTGCCAAAATGCAAATGCTGCTTGGCAATGATGTAGTACTTTTCTCAGGGCTGTTTCTAGGGACTGTTAGCTATCCACAGATAAACCCACAGTGCAACGGGGGAAATTCCGCAATGGAAAGAGCAGATGAATGGAGCACTGGGTGTGATGCACTCTAGGATATAGGATGGCACGTCAACAGATAATACTGTTCATTTTTGTCCACACGTAACCTTGTACTTATGTTTCTACTGACCAAAATCTGTGCTGCTGTTTGACCCAGCAGGCACAGACCTGGTACTTGTGATCACAGAACCACGGTGTAAATATGTACATGCAGAATTACCTCCTTCAAAATCAATTTGTTGTATGTGCTTTGCAAAAAGTCTTTTGTAAAAAAGAACAATAGCAAAACATACATTAAGCATCAGCTGTCTGTGTTGTCAGACTTTCTGTTCCATTGTTTGGCTAATTTCTCCCTGTTCCTTGAACTCTTACCCTAGTCATTATTGATCTGGCCAGTCCTTGGCCATTTGGTCTCTCCAGACAACATCATGCAACTGTGCTGTTTATGTAACAGGATGCAAAATAACACCTAAGCCATGCTTGAATTCAGAAGAACAGAAAAGGTTCAGAGAGTTCAAGAAAATGTATAACTGAGCTTCAGAGGTGCACTTATTTGGCACAGTGGATCAGGAGGCAGATGGCATGGTATGTAGCTTCAAGGGCAGGCGTTCAGCTCGGGCACAGTGCTCACCAGCAGCAATTAGCTAAGCAATAGTACAGTGAAATTTAAGTTGGATGTCTAATATGCTGCTTTAAATCTCTGAGGAGAAAAATGCCTCTTCAGATGACAAGTTAAATGTGGCACTGATAATGAAAGCTATCATACCATCTTCTCAATTTCGTTTTCACACTTACAAAGCAAAAGGGCTCGACTTGATTAATTTACCTATTTCCTAAAGCAATGGATCATTTAAATTAGTCATGGTGAGAGAATTGTCGTGCAATGGAGAAAGCATTTGTTTTCATTACTATTATGCAATATGGGAACTGCATTCCAGAATTCAACTACAGATACATTGACTGCCAAGTCCTATGAGCTTTAAACAGCAATATTAAAGAAGGACTGCAAATGAATTGTTTCTTCCTAATACTGGATTGAGATCAAAGGGCACACTTTCACAATATATTAAAACATAATTGCTGGCTAGTCCAAAGTGTACCAAAAAGCAACATAAGAAGAAATGATCAGCTGTTAAGAGGCGACAGAGACAGCATTTGCACTTTTTAAGGAAAATGTCTCTTTAGACCCCCAGAGTCTGTGGCTTTGAATCCATCATACAGTAGAGAGTGAAAACTGCCTCTGGTTGCCACAGGCTCACATATGTCCACACACCATTAAGTCAGAAAAAACAAGCCAGATGCCAGAATTAAGTCACCTCCCAGAGTAACACCAGCTCTTTATGTTTGCTAACATAAAACAATCAGCAAAAGTGTTAAGACGAATGAACTCCAGTAAATGACAGCAGCAGACATCATTTCTAGGCTGCTGATGAGGGTGCCCTGTGTCTCCTGCCAGCACAACTCTCCACATTGAGGGTGGGCAGCACAAATGGAGAAGGAGCACGCATGTAACACAGTCATGCTATTAGCTGCAAACCAGCATTGCTCTGGTGGCCCTTTCTAAAGTCAATTTGTCACCACGAGGACAAGGGTTTACAGCCAACAGCATTAGCTCTGTGAAAAAAAAGAAATAACTTGGTGCCTAACCACCCAAACATTTTCATGGGGAAAGGCTGGTTAGGGTCAGAGATTAAGAGAGCGTAGACAGTCATTACAACAGACTCCAACACTTCTTGTTTCAAGTTCCTCATGGTGCTCTACCTAACCCTGCTCTAACTGCAAGACTTCTAAAGCATTCTAAGAACAGCTTTGATATTTAATCTTACATGAGACCATAATCCACTATTCACCAGGACTTGTGTTTCTTTTAAAAACCAGCTTCAAGGGAGGAGAGATCTACTACTGCTGTACTCTAGGGGACTCAATCTTTTGGCTAAACTACACAATTACACAATCACAGAGCTGTTGAGGTTGCAAGAGACCTCTTGAGATCATCTGGTTCAACCCCCCTGCTCAAGCAGGGTTACCTAGAGCAGGGTGCTGGGACTGTGTCCAACCAGGTTTTGAGTATCTCCATAGATGGAGACCCCACACCCTCTCTATGCCAGTGTTTGGCTACTTGCACAGTAAAACAGTGTTTTCTTGTGTTCAGATTGAATTTCATGGGGTTAAAATCTATGACTCTTGAGAGCTGGAGGTTTTATTCTAAAATGAAAAGACAAGGGGATGGAGTACCTGCACTAGCTTTAATCTGGCTAACAAAGGTCCCAGTGATAATAGGCTGGAAAAGGCTAAGGAACCCTCTGGGGACAGAGGCACACTGTGTGGTTCACTGCTGTTGTTCCTTGTGCTAACTAGCCAGCTTACTCCTGCCACAGATACTGCTTCACTTTAGAACAGAAACCACAAACTGAGCTGGAGCTCAACCAGAGCTGAAGCCACTGTTCCCTCTCTAAGACACTGAATGGCAGAAGCAGGGCACAGCAGGTCAGCCACTTCACAGTACCATGGGGAAGGTCATCCTCAGGGCTGTAAGACCCATAAAAATTTGTCTTCAGAATCACTAGCCAGATTTGATATTTGGATAGCCGTTTTAGGGTCACAGACCTATCCATTTCATTTCCATGTTTATGACAGAAACAGCAACTGGCCAATTTCAAGGGAAAAAGAAAAAAAATCCCACAGAGAGCAGTAAATACAAAGGGTCTAGTCCTGTCTCAGTAAGTCCCTGAACTGCAAACTGTTAAAGGTGGATGCAGTATTCTGGAAGAATATTGCTATGTTTTGCCCAGATCTTGTTTTTTCTAAGCCTCTGCTTAGGCCAGTGTAAGTGATGGGGAGTTTGTCTAATCCAAAGCCACTGTTTTTCCCCTCATATTAGGTGGCTGTCACTTCTTTATTTCATGCACAGCATGCTTGCTGTCTGTTCAAGAGAGAAAGAAATCAGACTGTCTTTTTCTAGTGTTTTCTACTGAAATGGCCCTTTTCAGGTCACATTTGTCTCTAACAGGTCTTTGAACCATAAATAGCAATGCGTGTGTGCGTATTTCTGCGTGTGTTGTACCTCTGTGCACAGACAGACACTACACACACACACACACACACAGAGTCTCTTCCAATTCCTTTTCTTCTGTTGGTTGTTCTCATCTCTTGGCCCACTCCCTTTGCTTTCCTGACTCATTCTGCAAGAATCTCACTTGACTTGTGGTGGCAGAAGAAAAGGTCCCTGAAGTCAACCAAGTGTGTACATTTCCCATGTAAAGGTGTCAGGTGTTCGCTGCTAGAGAAGGTGCCCTCAACCAGCTGCTCACTCTAGTGGTTTTCCTTCTGCTTTAGCTTTTGTCCTCCCTCACTCCTCAGACAATCACCGCACCGACTGCAGAATCCTGGCTGGCTGGTTCAGATGGTTTGGATCTTCAGATCAAAAGCAAAATGTTCATCATGATCATGTGTTTGGCACAAAATAGGAAGAAAAGGGAAAACGGGGTGTTCAGCCTATCTGTGACTAGTTGATAGTGCTGCTTCATCTTCTAGTTAGATTCTTAGTAATTTCAACATGCCTTCTTCTAGGAGCTCACCTTGTCTGTATCTCTGCCCGTACCCTAGATTTTGGCCTACATGCTAACTTGCATCTTTTCTTACTTTTCATTTTCAGGCACTGGAGGTGGCACTGAGATCAGCTGAGTGCTTCAAGTCATCTGAAACATAAGCAACTCCCAGAGACTGTTTGTAGGGACTGGACTGAAAGATGGCAACACAGAAATAGTTGTTTTCACTTCCATTGAACTCTGAATGTTGACAATCCAGACGTCTGAATCCGAGTTCCTCATCACAGGCTCTCTTTGTACTTGGTGAGTAGAAATGGGGGCTTCCTAGAGAGCACTACATCTGGTATCTTTCTTGGAGTGAGGTAACTCACACCCGAAATGTGCATACTTCTCAATTTTGACTGTGAAGAGTCTACTCAGAGCTAAGGGTTGTCACCCCGTGTGCTAACCGGGTCTCTCCACCAGCAGCTGGTTTATGTGTCTTACACTGTAATTGCAAGACTGATCCATCCCTGAAAGTTTTGATCCTATGTACTTTTGTACATGTGTACTATCTGCTTTTGATCCTATGTAACATTTAAATACACTTCCACATGCAGGTCCAAGAATGAACTCAGCCCCGTGTAGTTTGTCTTAATGATTGCATATGCAGATAAATACATTTTAAAAAGCCTAAACTTACCATGGCCTGGTGAGAAAACATCATCCACAGAGTTCAGGCATAACACTGGAATTCCTACTGACTTCAGCTTGCGACACGGGCTGGCATCTTCGTAGTAATCATCGATTGTACGGTAGCCAAACATGACTGAAGTGAACTGCTTATCAAATTCTCTAACAGTTCTAGCCTGAAGTACAGAATTCAAACAGGGAACCATGTCAGCATTTGGCAAACAGCATCCAGCTAAAGCAGAGGTAACATTTTCACATACCTTCATCACGAGATCCATATCAAATAATTCCTCCAACATTTGTCGATGCCTAAAAAGAAAGGGAAAAATTGGAGGGCTTGGCTTTTGTTAGATAAACAGATGTAGAAGTCCTCTGCTTTACAGATACATTTATAGAAATAATTCCCTAACAAGAACATGCTCAGTTTAAATCTTCTGTCATAGTAAAAATCTGTCTGGAATCCAAGAGCAGAAGAATTTTTCATTCACATGTAGCCACATCCAGCAAGAGTAAAAAACTGCATAAGCCATGAGAAAGATGCCAAAGATAAGAGAATTAAATCTTTGGGAATACAAAATACACTCTAATTTTATAAAGCAAAGGATGAACTAGGCCTTTTCATGCTTCTGCAATCAATGCTAATGTAAATTAATTAGTACATACACGTATTTACTGAAAGTCAGCATGTGCATGTCTAAAAAAATGAGAAATCCATTCACTTCATCCAGAAATACAGAAGTACATTGGTCTTGTGTGGAGTCCCTTGAGGAGCAGAGAAATTTACTCACATTGATGACAATCTTTCTTGCCAAGATTCTTCTGATTTAAAATCTTACCAAAATGGACAGGGAACAGCTGTGTGAGTGTTGTTACAGCATTAATTTTGCCATTATTATACCTGCTGTAGATCTCATGCTAACATCCTTCCACCTTGCTAAATAGTTCAGAAGGCAACTCACCTGCTGATAGAGGATTGTAGACAAGTAGTCAAGTAATAGTTGAAAAGAAGCCAGTTTAGTGGCTTCTCCAGAGATTCTACAGATTCAAAAACATTCCAACCCGCAGAGAAAATTGCAGCTGCCATTAAAGGAGTGTCTCTGCCAGTTTTGCCCAGGTAATTTAAAAGAAGCATGCTACAAACAGAAATGAAAAACAGAAACATATATACTATCAAATTGTTTGCTTCCATTCAAAGCAAATATAACAATCAGCCACTTTTTTCTGTCTGTTTTTCAACAGTTTCTTGTATCAGCCCTGCAGTTGTGCCTCATATTTCTGAAAGGTAGTCAGTGTAATCAACATATGGCTCATGAAGTTTGCTTTCCCTCTCTACTGTCAGAGAGGAACTGAGTGCATCGTGTAGGATGTGGATAGGAATGGATTTAGAAATAGAGAGGTTCTGGTCTTATTTATAGCACTAAAAGGGATGAAAAGATCACATAAACGCATCTTACTCATGGAACAGGTATTCATTCCCAAGCTGTTAGTAAGTTTTATGGGTTTACAAGCTCTTAGTCTCCCTGATCTGATAAATCTGATCAGAGTGCCTGACAAATGCAAGCTGCCCCTGACATGCCTGCCTCACCTGTCTTTTGAGTTGAAGGTAATTCCTTTTCCACACCTGTCACATGTAAGAGAACACAGCTGTGCTTTAACACAAAGTGTGTGAAGAGTGAAGTGTTGGACAAGCAATAGAACTAGCATAGCAAAATGATGAGCCAAACAAATGGCTGAAGTCTTGCCTTTCTGACCAACTGTAACTTACGGTCTCTAATGCTGATGTACGTTGAAAAAAGGGGGTTCACCAGGGCCTGACCCTTCAAATGTAGAAAAATTAAAATAGCAGGAAGAGAGTAAAAGAAAAATACTAACAGAAAAGCTGTAAGTCTTGCTTTACTGCCTGAGGTCCCAAAGTTTACATCCAGCATTTTAATACCAAGCCTTTAACTCGAAACATTGCAAGTTCTACAACAATATAGACCCTGGACCACTAAAACTCTGTACCTTGGCTTCATCTACCATACATCAGGAGATAGCAACCTTTAGCAAAGACATCATGAACCAGCCTGCCATCACAGAGACTCCATCCCTGTGCACTACCTCCTACATCATAGGACAGCAGTGAAAAGAGAAACCAGTTTTTGGTATTACCAAAGATTTGCCAGTTGGTAGTAACCAGCAGGAAAAGAACAGCAAACAGCACTTGGGAAATGGGTTCCTGCCATCAGCTCACACAGCTGAACCCAGTGAGGAAGGTCATCTTTGGCACATACAGGACTTTGCTACCGTATGTTCCCTCTCACCCACAGAAGAGGAAGAACCTGTGAGTCACCAGTCCACATACTGTAAGAATGCTGAACCATAAACCAATTAAAAAAAAAGTTGGAGTAGTAGAAGCCACTTCTCTAACAGAATTCACAGAATATATGTGTTAGAGAGAAGGTTTAGAAATCGTTATGTTAGAAAACAAAGTCCCTTTCCACAATAATACATACTGAAGATCAGTAGAACAAGTGGGCTTTCATTTACATGTACACCTTTGTGAAGAGAATGTTTATTTTTCCTCTTAGTTGGGCAAATGTGTCTTCTATGGACTAAGTGGCTTTTCAGAAACATTTGAAAAGGGATAGATAATAAAAACTATTGTAGGATTATGACAAGGGGATGATTTTCGCAGTATGTCCCCGGTGAGATCTCTGCTCCTGCTTAATTTTAAACATGCAAGTGCTCCAATTAATTCTGAAGCATGGGAAAGGTCTCCTTGTGGATGATTAGAGGCTATTCCAGTTTTCTGTACAGTTAAGCATGTGCTTTCTCTTTGTGGTTCAGGACTTTAAAAACACATTGGAGGAAGAAGTTGGAACATCTTGCCTAAAATGACCCAGTGGTGGTAGTGAGGGAAAAGATGTTATATTTAAAATGGATCCCCTGTGCCATACAAACAGACTTTGCCATTATTTAAGACACCATAACTAGGTTAAGCCAAGGACAGAAATGACACTAAGGGCTGAACTGGTCTTTTGTACCAGTTGCAGAATGACTAGCTTCTCCTACACCTTCAGCTGTGAAAACCTGGTGCTTCACCTTAGTTCTAGTGTAATGGTGCACCACCCATGAAGCTACCCATGAAGCTACCCATGAAGAACTACTGTGCTTCAAATCTCTAGGCCATCATTGAAACAAGGCTCTACCACAGATGCTTCTTTGGCTCTCACCATTTCCAAGAAAACACGATTTTGCACTACACTGTGTTGTTTCATGTTTTGCATGTAAAAAAGTGTGAGCTGGGGAGAGACAGCAAGCCAAGTGAGGTGAGAGCCAACAGGCTTGCTAACCTTGTGAAGAGGAGTTTGAAACTGGGTTTGTCGAGGGATGGAGAGCAAAGCCTGAAGAGAAGTCAAGGCCTGGCAGGCCCCAATGAAGCACCCAAGGGTGCATAATGGAGGAGGTTCTCACACTTCCCTGAGCAAGCAGCATGACTGGGGCCCATCTCATGTGCTAGGGTGTGCATGAACACACAGCATGGGGAAAAAGAAGAGGAATTAGAAGTCTACGCACAGTCATCAAACAAGAGACATGGAGGACTCACAGACAGACAGGACTGTGCCATGATGGATGCAAAGAGACTCTTCACAAAGGCTTTGAAGGCAAGGAGGAGGGTTTGCACCCTAGAGAAAGAAGCCATTTAAATGCACAGAACTTTTCCTTAGTGCAGGTTATAAGCCAATTCAGAACTAATAGGTCCAAATCAGACAGGAGGCTACCAAAGGGGATATCATGGTGGGTGTCTGCCGTAGACCTCCCGACCAAGAGAAGGATTTAGAGAATCCAAGTCTTTGGACAGCTGAGAGAAGCTTCATAATCATCAGGCACAGGGAACTGTAACCATCCCAACTTCAACTGGAACAAGAACACAGCAAGGCACAAACAGACCAGATTTCTGGAGAGTATTGAGGACAATCTTTTCACAGATGATCAGTGACCCAAACAGGGAAAATGTTCTATGGATCTGCTACTTACACATAAGGAAGAACCTGTCAGGTGCAGAACAGTCTTGGCCACGGAGATTATTTGATGGTGGATTTTTTTTTTTAAGATCAAAAGTGAGCGGGGAAGGTAAGAAACAGAATTACAATACTGGAGACAGTTGGCTTTAATCTGGTCAGGGATCTGGTTGGCAGGATCACATGTCAGATGGGCCTGATGGTGTCTAGGAGAACTGTTTGGCCTTAAGGACAACTGAAGATAAAGCACAAGTGTGATACATTCTGATGAGCAGGAAGCTGAGAAAGAGTAGCAGAAGGAACATGGAGGAACAAAACACTCCTGCCTGAGCTCAAGAAGGAAGTATTCTGAAGGTGGAAGGAGGCTGCCTGGGACAAACAGTCATTGCCCAGGCACACAGGGATTCTGTTAGGACAAGTGAAGTTCAGATGGAGTTGGAACTAGCAAGTGATATGCAGGACAACAAGAAAAAGGCTTCTGCAACTAGAAAGGCTTCTGTTGCAGCCTTTGGACATTGGTGCAAAGAAAGGCTGAGAACAAGCAACATCCACTCCTTCTCCCTCATCAGTGAAGCCAGTCATCTCATCATAGAAGGCAAACAGATTATTCAGGCATGCTTTGTCCTTGGTGAATCCAGTCCCCTTCTTACCTTTCATGTGCTTGGAACTGGCTTCCGTAGGATCTTCCCAAAGAACAGAGGTTGGGCTGACCAGCCTTTATTCCCTCCTGGGTCCACTATTCAACAGAGCAAGGAACCTAGTGACAAAGGATCTGCAAGAGGCCAAGGCTACCTTGTGTCTTTACTGCTGGGGTCTATTCTCAGGCTTCCCAGGTCCCTGCATCTCATGGCAGAGTACGGGAGAGTAAATTATTACTCATGGCAGAGGAAGACCAAGTTAGGGCCCAGTTATGCAAACTGGACATAGATATGTCAATGGGACCAGGTGAGATGCACCAAAAGTGCAGAGAGAGGCAGCCAATGCCATTATGAGGCTGCTCTCTCTGACTTTTGAAAGGTTGCAGCAACTGTGGGATATTCCTGATGCCTGGGAAAAGGGCACCCATCTAGAAAAATGGCAAGGAGAAGGAAATACTGGTTGGTCAGCCCAACCTCAGCCCTTTGAGAATATCCTCTGGAAGCTATTTTCAAGCATGTAAAGGTCAAGAAGGTGGTGATGACAGCCAGCATGGATTTACCAAGGTCAGAAACAACCCAATTGCCTTCTGTGATGAACTGGCTGCCTTCCTTGGTTAGGGGAAAGGAGTAGATGTTGCTTATTTTGATCTTAGCAAGGCTTTTGACAATCTTCCATCATCTCCATATGGCCAAATTGGAGGGATGTGGTTTGAAAACGTGACCTGCAACATGAGTGGAAAACTGACTAAACCACTAGACTCAGAAAGTTGTGATTAGGAACCTGAAGTCCAACAGGAGTGGTTGGACCAGTTACTAGTAGTGTTCCTCACAGAGTCAGTATGGGGGCCAGTACTGTGTAATGTCTTCATTAACTGGACAATGAGAAGGAATGCACCCTTAGTAAGCTTGCAGGTAAAACTGTGGGGAGTAGCTGGTGAGCTGAAACATGGGGCTGCCATTCTGAAGGACCTCAACAGGCTGGAGAAATGGGCTGGCAGAAACCTCAGGGAGTCCAACCCCCGTGGCAAAAGGCAAACGCCAAGTCCTGCAGCTGGGATGGTTTAATGACTGGAGAGGGAGCAGCTCTGCTGACAAAGACCTGAGCAAACTAAAGGTGACTCAGCACCCTGGCAGCAATGAAGACAACTAATGGCATGCTGTGCTTTGTTAGGAAGAGCGAAACTAGCAGGTGGAGGGGAGAGATTATTTCTCTGCCTTTGGCACTTAAGAGATTGTATCTGGAGTACTGTGCCAAATTTTGGGCTTCCCAGCAAGATGGACACTGATGTACTGGAAAGATTCATATGTCTTCATACTGAAGACACTGGCAAAACCCCGGTAACGTGAATGTAAAAAGACTGGCCTGATTGAAAAGGTTTCCAAGTTCCTTGTTTGATTATCAATAACTATATTGCTTGAACAAATCTGTATTTATCCCAAAGCTCCTACAAGTCATTAGTAGATGAATATCTGTATCTGCCCACCTTCCACAAAATTTATCAGAAAGAAAGGAAGTCTCAGGAAATCACCACTGTGTCTGCTATATTTCTAAGGGAAGTTCTCCTCTCCTATGATTTCCATTAAAAGGGCTGTCCAAACATAGCTTCTAGCAGCAGTCTGTCTGTTCTAGCTCTGCTTTTTGGAGAGAAGCCACGACACAGCATCTTAATATCACGGGCTATATGAACCCATACTGGTTTCAACAACAATACTACTTCTTACTTCTGAGCCAGACAGGGCAGATACCCACATCTCTTCCAGCTTAACCTACCTACATGCTGCACCCAAACAGACTGAAGATAAATCTTGTCATTTCCAGAGGTTGCTAAGAAATATGGTACATTACCTCTAGCTGCCACTTTTTATTCCTTTGCTCCAAAGACAGCCTCCATAGTTTCCCCAGATTGTGTTGCCCACTTGTTTGGCTCTCAGGGTTTCCTGTCTTTCTCCACACACACCACCCCCCCCAACTTTTGAATGCTGACCAATTTTGACACCCAGCTGAAAGCCCCAAAGATGCTAAGTTTCTAAAAGTTTTCTTCTAAAAAGGTCAAGTTAGTTTCAGTTCAGTAGTATTGCAGTTCAAGTATTGCAGAGCAGTAATTCACCATCAGGCTACAAGACTCTTATTTGACAGTCACAGTTAAGCTGAGGCTTGTGTTCTAGAACACCTTACCCTCCCATAGAAACCCCGGCTGCCATGAAAGGAGCTGAGGGGTGCAAACTGTGTACATGATGAATCACGGCCTCCAAATCCTCCGTGTTAGCTGCACAGTAAGTCCTTGGTGTCTGTAAGGAGCCAGAGGGGAAAATGCCATCATAAGCTTTTGTATTATCCTTTAAGGACAAAGCAAACCGAACAGTGGATCATTTCTGCAACTGGCTCAAATTAGCATTTATCATGAAGCTGCACTACATGGCCAATACAAACCCAGAGCACTTAACAAGGAGGTGAAGGAAGGACTTGTATTTGTCATCATTACAAAATAAAACAGGTGACAAATATCTTCACCATCTGCAGCCTCCGGGTCGTTAGATGAGATCTGAACACAGAGCAATGAGCTGAACTAGATCACAGCCAGATAGGCACTGGTATTTTTAAAAAAACCTGAGGAAATGGAAACAAATCATAAAGGCTGCCATTTACAGAGAAGAGTTGTAATGACAAATTCACCATCTTCACTCCTACTCAAATGCAAAAGAAAGTATTAGATTTCAAGTTCTGTCAGCTAGTATTTGAAAAGTTGCCAATATACAGATTCTGCACAGAACAAGAGCAAAGAAATTCACCAGTGCCATTTAATTTACTAAAATAATTAAGTAAAGCAACAAAACACATATGTTATCCATCTACCATCAGCATCTCTTCAGATCTGAACTGAGACTTGGAATGACTTCCACTGGCATCACTGAGATTTGGGTAACCCCTTCCCTGCTTTTGAGGCCCCCTGCACAGACAATTGCTACAGGCCACAGTCTGGGGGACCATCTGCAGCAGGACAAGGGAGATAAGTCCTTTCAGGCACAAAAAGAATCACAGTAAAATAAGGGGTTTTTTTCTTATGGTGATGTCTAGATTTCCTCTACGGCAAAACAGAGCTTTTGCCTATAGAGTTGCTACTGACATGTCAGTGACCTTCACTTAACTATAGGTAGTGGCTGTCCTGCCAAAATTCAGTATAAACATTAAACCTAAATATAAAAATACTCCTGAGTGAATTCAATTTATTTGTTGCCTGAAGACACAATGTATCTTAAGAGGGTTTTTTAATTGCTTTCAGTTAAACAGCCTGGATTATTTGTGGGCAATTTTAACAAGTGTAATTAGATGCAACTAGTTACTTAAAATACATTTAACAAAAATAGTGAAATTCTCAAGTCAAAGGTTAAAAAAAAAAAAAGGAAAGAAAACCTAAATCTGGATAATTAAAAGGGAAGACATTTTTAATTTCCATTTATGGTGTATTTCCAACTCTCATCCACATGAATCACTCTTCACTGTTTTACACCTTATTAATGATAAACAGTGTGAATGTGTTCTATTTCAACTACATTGTCAAGTGTACAGGAAAGCTAAGTTATTTTTGGTAACTACCGTCTAATGTATTCTAAGTGAAAGCTCACATTGGCTGTGGTCAATCTAATACTTGATTATCCCTAGGAGTAATTCACAGTAACTTTCAACAACAAATGAGAACAGCATTTTAAAACTGATTCTTTAGAGACTAGAAAAAAGAACTGCTTGCATGACTTATTTCTACTGTGGTGCTCAAGTATGCTTCAAACTCATTAACTAGGGATTTTATACTAAAATGTAGAAACACCTTCGCAGAAAATGTGATCATTTCAGCTGGCTTGCTTCACAGTAAGATCTTATAAAGCTTAAAGATATAAATCTGATTACAGTAAAATACACACAATGCATCCAAACAAGGGATCTTTTCTCTTAACGGTTCAGAAATTCATCAATAAGGACTTTGTGTGTCACAAACCTGCTTTGTAGATCCATCCTCAAAAGTATGCAGAAATCTACTCTTAACATGACAATATTTGCATTGAAATGCTTTATCTGATTATGGGAAAACATTCGGAGCTTTTAAAAGTTTGAAACCAGGAGATTAAAAAATGCGAAACAATATTGAGTATTGTGCATATTCATTCCAGCTGCAGAACTGTCAACAAAGACACATGAAGAAACAAAGCTTATTCAGCAATATTTCATCATGCCTTGTCCTAGCTGCAGAAAATGTTTGGCTTCAAGACTCTCATCTGTGGAATTGCCAGTTATTTCTAAGCAAAAATGGTATGTCTGTCCTAAAGACAAAAAAAAGGTCTTTTCCAGCTGAGCTTGTGTCATATTTGCTGGGAAAAATATAAGAACACATTTAATTTCCAGGGTATGTCTATCACCCACCTAAATCTGGTTTATTAATACAATAAAGCATAATATGGATCAATTTTAATGGCACAACTTTTTAAACGTATCAAAATCTATATTAAACTCATATTGACAACTGGGAAAGTAGTTATGATTGCTGGTATTTGGATTTGTATAGTAAAGCAAATTGCATGGATTGAACAGCAGCTCTTGGATGTGTGCATTTTAGATACTGTAATACTTCTGGAAAGAAAGGTGTAAGGATTGTTCATTTTAGTGTTACAGATACTAATAATTTAAGCTATTTCCTAAAATGAAACGTTCACAAAAATTGTGTGTGTTGACCAGTTGGCCTCTTGGAGTTTTAAAATAAATGATGACTCTTTGCACATGATTCATCTACCAGATGACTAGGTTTCTTCTCTGCATTTTCAACATGTCCTATTGAATTTCTCCCATTTAAATCCAGCCATACAAACAGACACGGACGATTCCACATATACCACTTCTAAATGAGAGATGTTTCTCTTCGAAGTCATCCTTACCAAAAGATCCTCACCAGCGATTCCCCGATTGTTAAAGACCACGCATCTAAAAATGGAGACAGCAAATTTCATTACCCACAGCGTTCATCCCACTGGAAGACAGAACTCAAACACACAACAGGAAAATGCATAAAGAAAAACATGACAGTTCTAAGAGTAAGCTCAGCATATAAATATTCATTAGAGATGCTGAAACCTGACCTGTGTGGAATCCCCTTGCTATGAAAAGGGAGCTCAGTGAAGTCAGTGGGACTCTCTGTGAGGTGTGTGATGGTGCAGGCCGAGGTCAGACTGCAGCACGAGAGCCCCAGGGTTTACCTGAAGATGGTTCTTGTTCTGCCCGCACTCTGAGCTGCCCAAACAGGAGCCATAAGCTCAGGCAGTGCAGGGCTGAGCTCAAAGCAGTGCTCTGAAAGAGACCACCAGACACCCGTGTGTCGGCATCCTCCAAAACTATGGAATCGTCTCAAACAGCAAGAAATGAGCCAGAGCAAAATTATGATGACAGCTGCATCTAAGATGCAAGTTCTTTGGGATGGGAATATTTTTTTGTCCAGTATAAGAAGAAGCTTCTGTTCTCCCTGTGCTGGTAGGAGTCTCAATTTTCTAGCAGTGTTACTATGATTTCTTAATTTTCTATTACTCAATTTCTATTACTCTTCTACCATCGCACTGTAACAATTTTTGTAAATAATACATATGTATTTTAGATGAGTTAAAGACACGAAAAATTACTTATTTTCATACTTTTGTTTCAAATGTTGCTGTTTCAAAACAGAATTACAGCATTCGGTTTGACGTAAAGCTCTCCTTTTTTAATACTACACCTTCTTTTCTTTAGTGATCAAATGCAGATATTTCTTTCAGAAATTCTTAAAAAAAAATAATAGTAAAAAGTTTTTTGATTTGAGGACTTTCCTCCTCTGATAGTTTTTACTGGTAAGTTTTAAAGCGATTTTAAAAGTACTTTGAACAGTTCAAAGTTGTACTTTACTTTCATCATTTAGTAAAGCAGTTACCCAAGCCTCCAAACAGAGAAGAGAGAGCCAGCCATGAAGGTAAAAAGCTCATATATACATATTTGAGGGATTTATTATAGTCAGTACCAGAAGCCAATCTGCAAAGACAAAATGTAATATTCCAAGTACAGATTCTGGAACAATGACAACTTATCCAAAAGCACAGCAGCAGCAATATGATTACATAAAGGAATCTACTCATCTACTAATCCACTTATTTTACCCAACTCTGACCAGAAGCTTTAATAACAAGACTAAATTAAGCAGTGACAATTAAGAGGTGGCAAACCTCTTCCTTAGCAGCGGTACGAGCAGGCTGGCTCTCCTTTCTGCACTTAGGAATTTGAAGCTGCTGAATCTAGCAATTTGGGCATTCAGAAGCTGACCAGCTCCAAGGCCTGCTGCCAGCAACCCATCCACACGAGTCTTCCTGGAGCTGAACACAACCCCCTTCTCTAGAAGGTGCAAAGGTAACACAAATATTGCTTGTAGCATTTAAGAAGCAGCAGCAAAGTCCTGCGCACACCTAGCTCGTGTTCACTGTACTCTCTGGGGTAGGTCTGCAGACACTAAGACAGTCCTTTTGAATCTGCTGCCTGTTATATAATCCTACTATTATTATTACTAATAATACTTTCTTACATGAACTAATGTCTTTCGATCTCATTTGCCTTCGGAAGGCAACTTATACGTATACATTCTTATGTGTGATCCTATTAGAAGAGCAGAATGCTAGCAAGGAAATACAACAGCACCTATATCCCAGCGTTTCACTTTGATGGATCATATGAAGAATGTAGGATTCCTTGCTTGTTCCTGTCAGGCCAGGCAGGAGCAGGACGGTGGGTCTTGTGCTGGCATCCGGATAATACGAGCTGCCATTATTATCAAACCAATCCAATGAAATCTGTCCTCCATCTGCTGTTTTAATGAGCTCACTGAAAGGCACAGTTCAAGACAACACTGATTAGATCGAAAAATACACGCGTACGATTAAAAGTGCTTAACGGTGTGCAAAGGACCAGGTATGAACTCTGCATCTGAATGGCCTTTGAATACTGGAAGTGCCACCCAACTGGGTATGTTTGCATGTTCACCCTTCAGAAAGAGCCACGCCTCCAGCTGACACGAGCGAGCACAGCCAAATTGTGGAGTGAGTCCCATTTACAGTAAATGAAGAGCTGGCCCTTCATGAATTGCTGCTGATGTACTGGAAGCTTGCAAAAACTGTGGGGTTTAGCATTGCCTTCTATCTTAGATAGACTCGTGTACCGCAGATTTCCTTTGGATCATCTCAGAATCTTTTGCTAGCATGCTGGGCAACGTGCTAAATATTTATCACCTTTTTTTTCTCTTTATCCAAAGAAGCAGCCTGTGTAACGGGTGGCACTTTGTCATGTCTTAAACACGTGCAACACAGACACTCACTACTGTATCTTCCACCCTGTACCTCCACAAACTTTCTTAAAATGCACTTTTAAACCAGGTGCCTTAAGAATGCCAGAAATATTGTAATATCCCAAAAAGCTAAGCATGCATTAAACAATGACAAGAAGGTTTCATTCTTTTTTTTTGGAAACATACAGCATCTTCCCTCTTCCTGGCAATGAGGAAATTGAGAGAGCTGATGTAGAAACTACCAAAACGTAAGCCTACCTTGCATTTGATATTTCATTTCAAAGTCTTGACAGCACCTTCTCCAGATTCTAAAGCTCATCAGCCTTGTTGGACTCATTAGCTCAGCTCTGCCCTTTTTCAGTAACGGGAAGTAGATGCAATGCTCGTGTGCACTGCCAACACAATCTCAAATGGTGCAAAATAAGCATTGCCCCATGGAACTGTGTTTCTTCCCTCACAAACCTTGAAATAGAGAGTATACAAGAAGAGCTAGAAAAAAATGGACATGGCCATACTACTGAAATGTTTCCTAGTTACTAAGACTAAGGGAAGCTGCTAAATACTAAATCTATTCTACCATGCAAACAGAGCTGAAACAACTTGTGCTGCATCCAGGTTCCGGCGCATAAAAGTACTTCTCCTTAGGTCTTGTGCCAAATGCCTCGTTTGCCAGACTAAGTCTCACTTCTGTGTGAGAGAGATCAACTGAGGACAAACACTAAATGTGAGTTTCTTCCCCTCTTAGAATTCAGGCATCAAAGAACACAACGTAAACCCCATAGGTAAAAGTTACTCTGAAAATCCCAGGTGCTTTATATATTCCACAGAAGGCTGAACGCAGCCATGCCATGTTATGGGTGAGGTGGAGCACGTTGGTTCAACAGTCAGCCACAAGATCTCTGGAAAAGGTGGCACTCCAACACTAGAATATTTGATACACCAGAGGACTGTGCTGCCATCCAGAGGGACCTCAACAGGCTGGAGAAACAGTTTGACAGGAACTTCACAAAGTTCAATGAGGGAAAGTGACAAGTCCTGCCCTTAGGAAGGAACACCACCGTGTACCAGTACAGGCTAGTGGTGGACCATCTGGAAAGGACCTTGACAGCAAAGGATGTGGGGGTCCTGGTGGACACCGTGTTGAACAAGAGTCAGCAACGCACCCTTGCAGGCAGGGAGGCCAACAGCCTCCTTAGGAGTGTGGCCAGCAGGTCAAGGGAGGTGATCCTTCCTCTCTACTCAGCACTGGTGAGACCATACTTGGAACATACTGGGTTCAGATCTGAGGTCCCCAGTACAAGGGAGACATGGACATACTCCATGTAGTCCAGCAAAGGGCCACACAAAGATGATGAATGGACCGGAGCACATCTCCTAGGAGGACAGGCTGAGAGAGCTGAGACTGCTCAGCCTGGAGAGGAAAAGGCTTAGGGGGACCTTAATCAGTATGGTTAAATACCTGGAGGGAGGATGCAAAGAGGATGGAGCCAGGCTCTTGTCAGTGGTGCCCATTGACAGGACAAGAGGCAATGAACACACCCTAAAATGCAGGAGGTTCCCTCTGAACATCAGGAAACACTTTTTCACTGTGAGGGTGACTGAGCACTGGCACAGGTTGCCCAGAAAGGCTGTGGAGTTGCCATCCTTAGAGATACTTAAAAGCCATCTGAACATGGTCCAGAGCAACTGGCTCTAGGTGGTCCTGCCTGAGCAGGCTGGCTGGACAAGGTGACTTCCAGACGTCCTGTCTGACCTCAACCATTATGTGATCCTGTGAATATATAACCACATCAGTTCCTACATTGTCACCAATACTTCAGTGCTTCAGATACCTCTGAGCTAAAATAGGGCCGCTTGGGAACCGTGACCTTTTAAACCTCCTGTATATTGAATCCAGGATAGAGATGGTTTCCAGGCTATGCTGGAGTTGTAGAGGATTTGCTTTCTAGCAAAGAAATGGGCAGAAGCTTGAGCAATGACAGGAGCTGTGACAGTCAGGGCAAGGTCCTCACTGGCTACCAAACCAATCACTTTCCAGAATAAAAAAGGCACTTACTTCCTGTACTGCACTTGGGGTCTAGAGGTGATGAAGGGACGCAAGAGCGTCTGCACGCGACCTTCCCAGCACCAGATCGTGGGGTAGTAAGTTTCTGTGACAACGGGGCAATGTTCCTCCAGGAAGCGGCAGAACTGGTCGCTGCTGGCCACCAGCTGGGGTTTCTAGGAAGAGAGACCACAGTCAGGCACGGCCGTTCATGTAAGACAAACCAACAAAGGGAGAAAGAAAGGAAAGCTTGTTTAAATACACCCCCTGGAAACTGATTTCTTTCATATAATCATTTCCAGTGCTTTTTTTTTTTTTTCCTTTCACAGTAGAGAGAGAAGTAAACCAAAACCAAACAAAACGCCCAACTGAAAAGTGAAAGCCACTAAACATAATTAATTCCCTCCCTATTGCTACCAACACGCTCTTCTAGCTCTACTTTTACCAGCACTGTAACTTTCGCTGACAGATCAAAGCCTCGCTGCCTCCCGGTAAGCAAGAAAGATTTGACTGAATCACATTTCTTGCACTGTCCAGAAACGCCGTTTAATCTGTGTGCTCTGTGCACCTGCAGTGCCCCTTCTAACCCGGTAGGACACTCCTCTCCCCATCTCGTACTTCAGCACACATCTGCACCACTGGTCACTCATCCCTACTAACTCTGCGTACAGAGATTCTTCTCACAGCTCTCATTTGGAGAGCAATTAACACAGAGACCCCTGTGCACCAAACACCTCGCGTTCTGCCAGACACGCTTCTTCAAACTTCTCCTTTGCCCTGACTCTCCCGCAAGAGAACGTTTACAGGACAGTAACAGATGCTCCGAAGAAAGCCATCACACAGCCGCAGCAGCAGCGGTTCTCCTGGCCCTTCATTTCGCTCTTCCGACCGAAAGCAAGAACGCTCTTCCCAAGAAGAGCAGGGCCGCGCTCTCAGCGCGTCTGCGGGGGGCTGTGGCAACACACACGTCACACATCTTTTGATCTGCCTGGTTTTCATTTGATTAAGCATTCGTCGATGGGCTCTCACCACGGGGCCACTTAGATCAGACCAGGCTCGCTGTATCCAAGTGATCTGTGACCGCCTGATTTGGCTGAAACCACCGCTGACGAGAAGCTGTACGAGAGCGTCCCAGCCCCCTGAACACGGTGGCAGTGGCTCCAGGGGGATTCAGCACGGTACTGAAGGGGTGCTGAAGACCCAAGGGCCGCAAACTCCTTTATGCCCTGTACCGTTAGTAACGGGAAGAGGTCGGGTTTTCGCGGCGGAGAGAAGGCTCCTGACCTCCCCTTCAAACCATCTCCCCGGCCGAGCTCTCCCCCGGCACAACTGCATTTCGGGGACGCCTGAGGCCAGAGCCCCTTCCCCTCCCAGGCCGGGCACGACCAGACGGCCTCCCCGAGGCCGGCCGGCCCCGGCGGGCGGGGAGAGGCTGCGCGGCTCGGCCGGGCCGGGAGACGGGGCCGTGCGGGGGGTGAGCGGGGCCGGGCCGGGGGTGAGCGGGGCCGGGCCGGGCCGGGCGGGCCCCCGGGGCAGGGGATGCGGAGAGGAGCGGCCGCGCCCTGCCCCCCGCCCCGCCACTGCAGGGGCCGACGCGACCCTCGCGAGAAACGCGCCCGGCAGCGCAGGGAGCGGGCGGCTCGGGGTGACCTTCGCGGGACGGTCCCCGCCAGGACGATCCCCCTTTGGCGGGACACCCGGAGAGCCCGCCCGCCCCGCCGCCCTCCCTCTCACCTTGGCGATGCTGCTGAGGTAGTAGCAGGCGTAGGCGACGCCGAAGCCCAGCACCAGCGACAAGCCCACGCCGGAGCCGAAGAGCCCCACGCGGACCTGGCTCTCCAGGTAGAGGGAGAGCTCCCTGGTCAGCACCTGCCAGTCCATGGCACACGCGGGGCGGGGCGGCGCGGCGCGGCTCGGCACGGCACGGCTTGGCACGGCTCGGCACGGCTTGGCACGGCTCGGCACGGCTCGGCACGGCAGGACAGGGCAGCGCAGCGCAGCCCCGGCTGCCGCGGCCGAGCCCAACCCGGCGCAGAGGGCGGAGGAGGAGAAGGAGGAGCCGCCGCTCGGCACTCGCCTCCCGCTGCCGCTGCCCG
>WUAM01000143.1:16034795-16045710 GCA_024336885.1 Actenoides hombroni | reverse complement strand
CCCCGAGGGAAGCTGAAGCCCCTGGAGAGCTCTCACTTGAGCAGTGTTCTCCTGGAGGGCTGCAGCCCCTGGAAAAGGACCCGTGCTGGGGCAGAGGAGAAGTGTGAGGAGCTCTTAGGGACTGAGTATAACCTGCCCGTGCCCTGTCTTCACCGAAGTTTCTTCCCCAGGAAGGTGGTTGAGCATTAGAACAGGCTGCTCAGGGAACCATCCCTGGAGGTGTTTACAGCACGTCGATGTGATGCCTGAGGACTCACATGGCTTAATGCTGGGCTTGGTGGTGGTGTGGTAATGGTCAGACTCAGTGATCTGAAGGGTCTTTTCCAACCAAACTGATTTCATGGTTCTGTCTACCCTTGGGAAAAGCAGGAAGACAGAGGAACTGGGATTGAAGGAGTGAAGTTGCATCTAAGAAGGGAGGAGCGTAGGTAGGAAGTGTTTGGTTTTGTCTTTTTCACCATCTTTTTTTTTTATTTTATTTTTTAATTGGCTATCAACCTCATTTTCCCCTAGCCAAGTCCGCTTTGCCTGCGGCAAGTGATCTCACTTTTATCTAGACCTACAAGCTTTTAAATTTTGTTTTCACTCCTTGTCCTGTTGAGGAGGGAGAGGGAGGGTGGCTGGCAGCCAGGCAAGGTCAACCCACCGCACTTGTATAGCTGTAATATCCACTTCAGCTTCAAAAAGGAAACACTCCTTCATCCTTCTGTAAAACGTGCTGGTGATTGGAATAGTTCCTTTTTTATATATATAATATGGACATGAATAAGAGGTTAGCCATCACATTCTGTGACCGAGTGGTAGCATCTTCCATTGCTATCTTTTTCTAGCAGAGCAGTTTAGACTCTCAGCCTGCTGTCACCAGAGGTGCAGGAATCTCCTTCTCCCCGCAGGTCCCCAGCGGTTAAACGCTCCGCAGCAGCATCGCTCGCCTGCTCCTGCCCTGCAGTGCTTTGTTTGGCATGCCAGCAGCGTTCTGCTGCACCACAGGGAAGGGGACTGGGACAGCGAGGCAGCTGAGTGTTTTCCTGGTGCCTGTTTCCCGGCCGGCTCTGGTTTTTGGGTCAGGTTGCAGCTGGGCTGGGCAGGAACTGTTGGCTGGCGGGGTGGAAAGAGCGGAGCGGTCGGGTGAGGTGGGTGCTGGAATCGTGTGGCAGGGAGTGGGAGGAGAGGGGCTGGGGCTGGCAGTGGTCTTCAGGGGGCTGTGAGGCAGAGGAGCGAGACTCTCCATCACAAACTCCTAATACACACACACACTGCTTGTTCTCTTTTTTCCTCAGACACTACAGTCACTGAAATGACTTTTGAGTCAAATATCTTTGTTTTTTTTTTCTTGATCTTTCCTAAGGAAGTTTTTCTGAGTTTTTCCACAGCAACTTTTGCCTCCCAGGCTAGAAGTGTTTAGCTTTTATTTGCATTTGTTGTGAGATGGCCTAGTTCTGCCCTGTGGGACTCCTGGTTATACCTCTCTCTTGCTCTCTTTCCTGCTGCTTGGACGAACTGAAGAATCGCGCAGCATCCAATTCCTTGGTGCTTTTACATCCAGAATAAATGTGATCCTTGGCAGCCTGTCTTCCCTGAAGTTCAACAGCCATTAAAAAAAAAATAAATCCAAAGATGTTTAACTTCTGTTTCTGTGTGAAATACCAATTTAGCAATGCACTGAAAAAGACCCAAGCCACCAAATACCAGCCCTCAAACCCGAGAGCCACGAGCTAGTTAGACTTTTTAAGCGAGGTAACAAAACACAGGCAGGTTATCTGAACCCTCTTAATGCACTGGCTCCTGAAGACTACTGGAAAAACGAGTAGAATGATTCAACAGAATTCATAGTAGGGAGGCAGCCACTGCGAGATCTTTTCTGAGTGTTACAGGTAATTCAGATACCAGCTGTCAAAGCCTCAGTGAACGTGTTCACACTTCACATTGGGAACGAGGTCATTGATGGAGTTGTGTGTGGGGGGGAGAAGAAGTTCTTGTTTTGTCGAAAAATAGCATTTTTAGTTGTTAAGAGATAGAAAATACTTCTTAATTGCAGGTTAGTTAAAAAAGAATGATTATGGTATAGGAGGTGTGTTGTCTGGTAGTTGGAGCTGGCAGATAACATTCCAGGTTTCAGGACTTGGCTGTGCCAGACTTCTCAACATTTCAGCACAGCCTTTGTGGTCAAGGTATGAATGGCACCTCAGTCATGAATGCTCCAGGAATTGGAGTGACCAGTTAGTAGAACATCAGCAGTTGCAGAGTTTTTCTTGTTACTGAAGGCTGCCTTTGGCTGCCCTGAAGAGCTGTTCAGGTCTCTCTGGTGCTATGTGCAGTCTGTGCTCCAGGTGTGTTGCCTTTTTGAGCCTTAACTGAATACTTTCTACATTTATTCCAACGTTCATGCTTCGGGAAAAATGTTAATTGTGAGGCCAGAAATCTTCCTACCTATGGTTGTAGTCAAGGCTGGAAGAGGGTGGAGTGAGAAGCCTTCTTGGTTAGGAGAAATGAACATGAAATGATTTTACTGGCATTCAGAGGAACCATTACAGGTGGGAGAAATGGGCCAACAGGAATCTGGTGTAATTCAACAAAGGGCAAGGCAGAGTCCTGCACCTGAGGAGGAGTAAGTCCTGCACCAGTACAAGCTGAGGGCAGCTGGCTGGTGAGCAGCTTTGCAGGAAGGGACCTGAGGGTCCCTGTGGACAACCAAGTGGCCATGAGCCAGCAATGTGCCTTTGTGGCAGTGAGAGCTGGTGGTGTCCTAGGCTGCTTCGGGAGGTCGAGGGATGTGATCCTTCCTCTGTATTCAGTACTGGTGAGGCCACACTGCAGTACTGGGTCCCTTCTGGGCTCCCCAGCATGAGAGAGACACGGACATAGCGAGTGTGTCAAGCAAAGGGCTGCAAATGTGTTTTAAGGGACCTTAAGGCATCTGGTATGAAGAGAGGCTGAGGGATCTGGTGATTTCTAGCCCGGAGAAGAGAAGGCTCAGGGGGATCTTAAGATTGTGTGTAAATACCTGGTGGAGGTTGTAGAGAGGACGGAGCCAGGGTCTTTTGAGTGGTGTTATGTGACAGGACAAGAGGCAGTGGTCACAAATTGAAATACAGCAATTTCCACTCAAGTCTAAAGAACCATTTTTGATGTAGGGATGATGGAACACTCTTAACGACCTGCACTGTGGAGTCCGTGTTCTTGGAGGTGCTCAGATCCTGGCTGGGATATGGTCCTGGGCAGCACCTCTAGTTTAGCCTGCTTTGAGCAGTCGTGGTTGGAATAGACAATCTCCAGAGGTTACTTCACAGAATCACAGCGTGGTACGGGCTGGAAGGTTCCTCTGGAGATCATCGAGTCCACCCCCCTGCCAAGGCAGGCTCACCTAGAGCAGGTTTCACAGGGACACATTGGGAGTGGTTTGGAAAGTCTCCAGGGGTAGAGACTCCCCAGTGCCTCTGGGCAGCCTGGGCCAGGCTCTGTCACCCTCACAATAAAGAAATTCCACCTCATGTTTAGATGGAACTTCCTGGGTTCAATCTTGTGTTCATTACCTCTTGTCCTGTCACTGGGCACCACTGAAAAGAGACTGGTCCCATCCTCCTGACATCCACCCTTTTAGTGTTTAAAAGCATTGATAAGATGCCACCTCAGTCATCTTCTCTCCAGACTAAAAAGACCCAACTCCCTCAGCCTTTCCTCATAAGAGAGATGTTCTAGTCCCCTCATCATCTTCACAGCCCTTTGCTGTACCCTCTCCAGCAGTTCCTTGTCCTCCTTGAACTGGAGATCTTCTAACTGGGCACAGTTCTCCAGATGTGGCCTCACCAGGGCAGAGTAGAGGGGGAGGAGGCCCTTCCTTGACCTGCTGGACACACTCTTCTTAATGCCCCCCAGGGTGCCCTTGGCCTTCCTGTCTCCAAGGGCCCGTTGCTGGCTCATGGTCACCCTGCTGCCCACCACAACTCCCAGGCTTTTTGCCACAGAGCTGCTTCACAGAGGGTCAGCCCCTAACCTGGTAACCCCTGTCCTGGTGCGTGGGCTTATTCCCCCCGAAGTTCAGTACCCCACACTTGCCCTTGCTGAGCTTCATGAAGCTTCTCTCAGCCCAGCTCTGCAGCCTGGCCAGATCTTGCCGAGTAGCAGCTCAACCAGCCTCAGCTATTCTGTGATGCTCTGGAATGATCAGACAAGAAGGCATTTCCTCCAGTTCTGCCTCTCCAACTGTTGATTCTTCTTCACTGCAGGTGGTTCAGCCGTTGGAAGGAAGTGACTAATAGATTTGTAGTGAATTTGGCAGCCATTTCCAGAAGCATCCCTTCTGGAGCAGACAAACCCTCATTTTTCCCATCCCCTTCACTATTTTCAGAGTGATATGGATTTTTTGGCTGTTGTTTTTTTAAGGGTGAGTGACTGGGAAAATTCCAGCCCTTTAGCGCTCATCTTGTGCTGCAGACTGACTGCCAGGGCTTCTCTTTGGGTGACCAAATTTCTCCTAACAGCAGTAGAATGAGATTGATTATTTATTTTTGTTAAATAAACTTGTGTCTGTTCACTGTATTGGGAAGGTATGGATGGAACCTGTCTGTGATCACTCAGGAGAGCTGTAGAAACAGGCTGGGCAGAGCACGTGTGGGTGCATTACATCTTGTCTGTCTTTGGCAGGTTCTTTTTGAAGAAACCCCAACATATAAACAACTTGAAAAACAGATTTTGATGAAGCTAATGGCATCTATCCACGAGAGCTTGATTTTTATTTTTTTCCCCCTTATTAATAATAATTAAAAAAAAAAAATAGAGATAAGGACTTATCTTTTCCACTGTGGAGAATATGAGAGTCGAACTAATGATTTTCAGCCTGTCATGCACAATTGGCCACGTTGGTTTTTGTGATGTCTTAATCCAGAGATAAAATCCCAGATTGCCTGTATATTTTGAGAGATACTTTTCTGACCCTTTAATTTGTAGTTAAAGGATTTATCATTTTCTTTCTTTGATTTGTATGGATAAAAAAAAGGGGCATTGCTTTCACAGCTGTTTTGAGCTGAGAAAAGATGGAACATTTCAGGAACATGCTGACTTCTGGAGATGTGAGGCCAAGTCCATTATCTGAGTCATACAGGCTGACAGGGTCTCCCTGCTCGCAGCCTTTATTGGTCACTTTGTAGTATATGGCTTCCAGTTGTAACGGCGCGTAACAAAAATAGCACAGTGATGTAGCAGTGGTGTTAGTCTCCTGTCTCCTTTCCTCCCTGCAGGCATCAAGCACGATGGGACCATGTGTGATACCTGTCGACAGCAGCCCATCATTGGTATCCGGTGGAAGTGTGCTGAGTGCACAAACTATGACTTGTGCACAGTTTGCTATCACGGGGACAAACATCACTTGAGGCATCGTTTCTACAGGATTACCACGCCAGGAAGTGAAAGGTAAAAAATACACTCTTTTTTTTTTTTTCCCTCATGACATTAAATAGGAACACTTAATTGTGGTTACATTTTACATTGCAGATTGGGTCAGTGAAACTTGGATTGGGTAAGGTAGTGGCTTGAGGTGTGGCTTCTGTTACTGATTCTGCCTCTCCGTGAGGGAGGGTAGCTAGGGCAGGTCTCTGGAGCTTAGAAAACATGGACATTTTAGGAAGAATGGAGTAAAAAAGTTAGGTTATGATTATTCAGTTTTTTTACATCATTGCAGTCTTCTGGTTCTTGTGTCATCATATAGCAGTGTTAAAACAAAGGCAGTTACCTTTACATGATGCTTTGTCAGCAAATTCCTGAATGTGAAGGATTAATTAGGTTCCAAACCGGTGTAGACAGACTGAGAGAAAATACCATCCTTGTGGGCTGTGAAAGCCAGAGTGATCTGAAGACAGAATCTTTTTAAACCACTCATTACAGAGAGCAGAGAAAGCGTGCTGTGAAGAGTTGTTCTGCCCTTGCTTTGGTTTTCATGTTCTTAAGCATCTCTTAACGTCTCTCAGTGAAGAACTGAACAAAATTGGCATTTTTTGTTCTCTCATAGCTCTTCTTGTGTCTTGACTTTAAAAACTTGTCCAAATCCCAAGCCCCTCTCTGTCCTGATCTACGTACCAGTGAAGTGAGAACAGTGATCCTTGCCTGTTAATAAATACTTGGATTGTGTAAAGGCTACTTGCTGTGGTAACACCTCTGTGGTAACTCTCCTAACTGTTCTGTCACTAAATCATTACAAGGCTTTTTGGGCTAGATATGATGCTCAGTTAAATGTGATGTGTGTGAAACAACATTTATTTCTTCGTCTTGGACAAGTAAGGTCTACAGATCTGTTGTAATTCAGCAGTGTGCTCTGATCACTGCTTTTAGAGTTAAAGGAAGCACACAGACTGAGTTCTTGTATGGTGTCTTGAAGTGACTGTGTTTATTTTCTAGGACATTTTGCTTAAAGTTTAACTATGGCTCAAATACCCAGGTCAGTGGCTTAATCAAAAAGTAACTTCTGTTTTCTTGAGACTGGTGCCAGGAGATCTAGGTACCAAATAGATGTCATAAGCTTAGTGTCTCAGTTGTAATGTTTAATGCAGAACAAGACTTAGAAGTTGGGTCTAAGAGTAGAAAGTGCTGGCTTAGTGTAATTAATAGAAAACAGGTAACAAAATACAGAGCTGTTTTTCTATTCATATCTTTTCTTAAAATCTCATTGCTTTTGAGAATGCTTGCCAGACTTTTTTTCTTCTACATTTTTTTCTTTTTAGCTGAAGTTTCCCTTTGTAGTTTGAAGTGGTCTCTTATGGTATGTAAAGCCTAAGTTTTGATTTTGGAGATAGTTTATATGCAGTGTGGAATTGCAGGAAATCTTCTACATCTTGTCACGTTTTCCGTGTCCTTGGCTGCTCCCCCTGAGCTCTGTTTTGCAACCTAAAAGGCAGCTTCTCTGCCAAGGAGCTGTTTCTGTTGGATCCAGCTTAGCTGAGAAAAATTGATTCAAGTTAGCTGCTTGAGGGAGGAGAAGAGGGCAAAGTAGTACTATTGAATTGAGGGATATCTCATGGGATAAACGGTGAGAGACACCTAAGGGTGTTTGGATGAAGGCAAGTGTAAGCTCTACCTGTTTTGAGTCTGGGGTATCATGCTGGGGGGCTTACCAGAGTAATGTATACTGGGGTTTGTCTCAGTTTTGTAGGTGATGAGAACTTTCTAAAATGCTGCTGTAAACAACATATCCTTGCATTTGCAATCACTCTTCTGTATGACTTAGATAAAAATGGCTAGTATTTTCATATCCTCTTTGCATTGATTCTAAGAGTTTAACTTTTTCCTTGTCTGCCATCTGCTGGATATTAGAAGTTTAGCAGGAGGGTGATAAAAGGTCAGGAAACATTCAGAATTTCAGCTGAAAAATACTTTTGTCTGGCAGCATTTTCCTCACATGAAGTAAGAAGTTTGCTTGCGTGCAACGCGGTGGCTTTTGGGATGACTGAAAAGGGAGGAAAATGTTTGTCTCTATTTCTGTTTGTAAGTTAAATACTCATGAGCTCTTTTTCTTGGTCTTATCTACTTCAGTTCTGTTTGAAGTCAGAGGGAAAGAAGAGGTTTCCTTTAGAAAAGTTACATATTATTCCTGAAAGGAATGGTTGCTGATCTACTGAATTAAATTTGCCAAGATATGCTGTAAGAAGTGTGTAGAAAATAAACTGAGACGTGGAGGGAAAGAGGTGTAACCCTGACTTAATAGCATCATTCTGAATAAAAATGGCAGGGCAATTGGGGGACAGTAATATTGGCCTAGGATGCATCTAAGCTGGGAGAAAGAGAAATGTGTTGTTTATATGACTTTGTATGTTTTTTTAATGATTTTAATAATATGGTTACGGATCTGTGTGTGAGTGCTTACAAGATTATTGATGGTAGAAAGCTTGCAGAAGAAATCATCATTAGAGTTAAAAGCAAATTATAGACATAAAATAAATCAGACTTAGGAAGATTATGGTTGTTTTTTTTAACTTGTGGGCTGCTGTTCAAGTTGAGAATTGAACGGCTGTGATTCAGGCACTGAAATCTGCATTGGTGGGGTTATTGTTGTTTCAAGATGCTCTTCTTCCTTCCCACCCCCAAAGATGCGTTTTGGATTCTCGTTGTTTTCTTGACGTGTGTCGGTTCTTCTTTCAATAACTTCAGGGTGTTGTTGGAGTCTCGCCGTAAATCCAAGAAAATTACAGCAAGAGGGATCTTTGCAGGTGCCAGGGTCGTGCGAGGAGTTGACTGGCAATGGGAAGATCAAGATGGTGGCAACGGGCGTAGAGGAAAGGTAAAAACAAAGCTGGTTTAAATAAGCAGGTGCATTTCTTCATGCTCCTGTCATGGCCTCGGTGGCCTTTCTAATTGTAAAAGAACAAAAGAGACTCATAAAAGTGACTATCCGAATTTGCTGGGCACTTAAGAATCTTGTTCTGTGATACTTCAGCATTTAGAAAGAGGAGGGACTGTAGTGTGCTCAGTTCTTGGGAAAATGTACATTTCAGTTTGAAATGCTAGCACCAGATTTTTCAAACAACTGACTAATTTTGTCTGCGTTGTTCTCTTGAAGCCTGGTTTGTAATAACGTGAAGGTCTTGGACTTCTTTCAACATCACTAGAGAGCTCTCAGGAATGGTCATCACTGCATTGTGGAGTCTTAGTGCCTGGGGGCCAGCACAGTGATGTAGCTCTCGGTTTTTAGTGCTTGCACCCTGCAGTTTTGGTTTTCATCCGATAATTACAGGGACTTTCCCGGTATGAAATAAAAACCATTTGCAAGTGTTGGATGTGGATGTTGTATTCCTGGCGTGGGACGTTACCCGAGAGTTGTCAGTGCAGATGTGTGATAAAATATTTGGGTTTATTAAAAATTGCAGGGACTGATATGCTGCTAATCGTAACCTTTGCAGATTTTCCCATTTACAACTTACAAATGCATGTAACTTACTGATGAAGGTTTGCTGTAAGTATGAACATACAGCAGGGAGTGTAAAATACACAGTGACTTTTATCACTAAATATGACACGTTCTAGAAGGGGAATTGGATCCCCTCATCTTTGTGAACTGGTGGGTTTTGTTGCTTTTATTTTTAGTGCACTTAAGCAGCATTTAAAAGAAAATGAAAAACTCCTGAATAAGATATTTATCCTGTTTTATGTCCTAGACATTTCTGGCAGCTTTTAGGACTTTGGGGGATTTCATTTTGGATTTTATTGGGAGGAAATAATACATTTAAATCTCGTAAAGCAAGGGATATTCAGATGTGGCTTTTTAAATCTTGATTATTTACTCCTTGCTGTGAATTTGGCAAGAGATTTTGAACCGTCTGAAACTTTGCAAAATAAGAGTCTTATTCTGCATTGTCTCCTTTCTGTACAAAACTTGAGCTAGTGGGGTTATTTGCAAGCTGAAAACACACATAAATGCACAGAAATGTTTGTCAAGAGGAAAAGCAGATGGCAGAAACTGCTTTTAAATAAATAAAATAAAATAAAAATAAAGACAAACTCTGGAAACTGATTTTTTGAGTAAGTGTCTAGAGGATTTTGTGCATGGCCTCATGATTTCCAAAATGTCAGGGAAAGTCCTTTTCACTCTCCCTCTTTTGTACTGTTGTTAAACAGATTGGCTCTGGAAGTGAAGCTGTGTTTCCTACTGTAGTGCATTGCCACCAGGCTAATGCAGGCTAAACCAGACAAATTGAAGCAATTCAAAGAGTTTTCATCCTGTTTTTCTTAGTTAAGTGCTGCTTCTAGTAGAAACATGTCAAAGCATCATAAAATAAATTTTTCCAGCTCAGATTTTGTTCTTTACTTACCTAGTTAATTACCTATCCTATACACAAAAGAAAAATAGGCCTGCAAAGTATATATTCAAATATATATATATTTTTCAGACACCTAGGGAACACTTGTATGAAACAGAAAACTTCAGAATCAGTTTCATTGAATCCAGTAAAGCTGCTGTATCCTGAATTATTCCGAAGAGATGAATAAGATTTTCAAGTTCCAATTGTGCTTCTGTGTTTTGGTTCTAGAAACAATTTTCTTTTCTTTTTTCCTTTTAAAACTGCATAGGTGACTGAGATCCAGGATTGGAGTGCCTCCAGTCCGCACAGCGCAGCATATGTTCTCTGGGACAATGGTGCTAAAAACCTTTACAGAGTTGGCTTTGAGGGCATGGTAAGTGTGAGAGAACACAAAGGGTAAAATGCAGGGCAGGGGGAGGGGGAGTAAGAATAACTTTTTGTGCTTTATTATCCCTCTTTTGTAATATCCTCTGTCAGTTGGCAGGCTATTAGTCGGGTCGTTGTGAAGAAGAAAGTCTGATCTGGGAATTTATAAGACAAGTGAATAACTTAAAAGTTAAGGGCTGGTTTCTGCTGGAGTATAGTAAATGTTTACATAACATACATGATTATCTTCCTCTGCTACTATTGTGCTTAAATTAAAATTCAGAAAGAAAAGAAGCTTGGTTATGAACTTTTTAAGTACCCTATTTCTTTAACTCCTGAGCTCTTCAGTTCACTTCAGATTTTGGTGGGATTACTGCAAGACTGGCAGATTTTTACTGGCAACACCAAGAATCCTTTTGAGCAATTTTATTGTCAATAGAAAGGTGTTGAATTAATTTACAACATTAATTTGCTTTAGCACTAATTTTTTCTCTTTCACTTCCTAGCTTCTACAGCTCCTTCTACAGCTTTAGAGAGAAAGTGGGTCAGACTCTGGCCCATGTGCCTTCTGTTGCTGGGTTTTCTTATCCTAATGTGGGTCAGGGAAAGATTACTTTATCACCTTCTTGTAAGATCTTAATTAGCATTTATGTGACATTGGTGTGACATATTGATGTGACACCCATCTACAAGAAGGGCCAGGAGGAGGATCCAGGGAACTACAGGCCTGTCAGCCTGACCTTGGTGCCAGGGAAGGTTATGGA
>WUAM01000143.1:15989864-16001269 GCA_024336885.1 Actenoides hombroni | reverse complement strand
GGATCTGTTCCTGTGTGGGCTGCCCTGGGTGACCCTGCTCTGGCAGGGAGGTTGGACTCGATGATCTCCAGAGGTCCCTACCAACCCCTACCATCCTATGATTCTATATGGTGAGCTCTAAAGGTCAAACTTGCCTTTGAGATCATTACAATGGCCTAATGGTGCAGAGGGACTGAAAGCTCTGATACCTAGTTTGATTTAACAGATCAACATCCATATGGTGAATAAAGTTTTAATCACTTCTGCTCTCAAATCTCCAAACTAGGAATCGTTCAGGGTCATGCTCAGTGCCCTGATGGATTGCCTTGCCTGTAGCTCAGTAGCTGGGGTGATAATGGGCTAAAGCTTTGTTTATTTTTCAGGGCAATGCTAACCTGGATATCCAGAATGTTAACCAGCAGACTGCTCTGCACCTTGCTGTGGAACGACAGCATACACAAATTGTTAGGGTGAGTATCTTACTTGCACCCAGCCCTGTGGTTAATGGTACGTGACTCACACTAACTGTAGCTGTTAAGACACGGGGACTTCATCAGCAGTTTAAAAATGATTTAACAGTATGTAGCCATTGAATATTTGCATAATTAGTTTCATCAATTCAAAAACCTGCCAATTTGCACAGAAGGTCATTGGCAATGTGAAGGACATTTCAGGAATGCTAAACTTTTGTACACGGGTGTTATGTTTTCCTCTATGTGGTTGTCAGTTCCCTCCTAGTTCAGTAATGGAGAATGTGTGCCTCTGTTACTTGTCTGAGTCTTGAGGTCCTGTTGTGGGACCTTCAAACAGCATTTTTGATGCCTCTTGCTGTATGACTAGTTACTCTTGCTCACAGGGTTTGCAAAATGTAGTTAGGTGAAACATCTTTTTATGAGTTAAACTACTTCTGAGTGTGTGCTTTCCTGCTCTGTAGCTCGGGAGAGCTATTAGCAGTAACAGAAGTACCTTACCAGGGAAAGCAATGGTATTTCTGGGGTTTTTTTACTTGCATGGTTGCAAAAGTTAATACTTCAATTTAACAAGACTTTGTTACTGGCATGGGAGACAAGAGTGTGGCACAGCTTGCCCACTCTGGCCTGTGGGCACTGGCCACGTGGGACCTACGTGACTTAGCCTTTGGATTGCCAGTGTGGGCTGTTGAGGCTCAGAGAGCATTCACTGCTCTGGGGGTTCCTGTGAGTGAATCCATCAGCCTCACCTTGGCCCTCTGCAGAAACAGTTTAAATTTGCCTTTTGTAGAGTGAGAGTCATTTTCTATTAAAAATAGCCTCTTACTGAGGTCTCCAGAGAACTGTCCCCCCACACAGACCTCTGTCTGCAGCTCTCTTCACTCTTAGTTTGCCAGGAGCTTTCTCCATCTCCGAGGGTTGCCGGATGTGATCCCGTTACAGTGAAACGTGGGATGTGGCCCCGTGTCTGGAACTGCTTGTGACCAAAAGGGTGGTTGCCTAGAGTCAGTGTCACACCCTGCAAGCTATTGGGCAGCTCTCTTTGGTGAGCTCTTGTACCCTTCTGGACCCAGCTCGGTACCTGGGAACGCAACCCTGATGCAGCAGGTGAGCAGGAAGGGAGGCACGGAGAAGGATTCGTGTGCGTCTCGCACCGACCTGCCTGTACCCCTGAGTGTTTCAGTGAATGGCCCTGTGGAGTATCCATACTGCAGAGCTGCATTAACTTTGAGAAGTCCTAAAATAACTCATGCAGCCATGCAAAGAGCATCTTGGCTCTCTATTTCAAAATTAATTCCTACTGGATACCTTCCAGGGCTGGGTTGTACCCTCAGGCATCCGTGGAATAGTGGTCAAAGGTAGCAGGGCTCTTTTAAAAGCCCTGCTGCTGTGACAAAGGGGCTGGCTTGCACTTGGGCTTTTTTTTTTTTTTTACCTTTTAAATAACGCAAAGGCTTTGAATTTCCGTGGCAGCTGAGGATTCCAGGTTGCTCTGAAAAGAGTTCTTTTATAGATTTTTTTCTTCCAGGAGAAAGTTATAAGCAGTTAAGAGCTAGTGGCAGACACAAGATATGAATATGAGAGAGAATAATTGGGGCCAGAGTTAAGTGCATTTAGGGAGTGTGAGAAGTGGAGGGGAGACTGTTGCAACTATCAGCTGGTTTTCTTGGCTTCACTCGTGGAAGAAAAGGTTGGAGAAAATGGTAAGCTGCAGTCAATTACAGGCAAATATTTCTGTGAAAATGAAGTTCTAACTTCTTTTTAAGCTATGTTCCTTTTAGCCTTTCTAGAATCTAAGATTCTTTGGTTCCCAGAGGCTGAGATCCTTGCAAGCTTGTGGGTTCTGAGATCCCCCTTCGTGTATTCCCCTTCCTGGCTATGCCTTTTTCCTCTGCTGCTAATCAGAATTGTACAGAGCAGCTAAAGCTCAAAACCAAAGTGAAACCCTCAGCTGCTATCTACCTATCCTCAGGTTTCTGAACAGCAGGAGTGCCAGGGCTTAGTTTTTAGGGGCAATTCTTATTTGTCAGATTGATTTGTTTTGTTTGTGTATTTAAGAAAGCTCTGCTGCATCAAATTATGGGAGGGCTGTATGTGAAGGCAGTATGATGAGGAGGGCCTTCTGCAGCCCTTTGCTTGCTTCTCATGTCATGTGACCTCTTTCTAAATGTGTTTCTAAAATTGGCCTTAAAGTCAAGTCTTCCAGTTTGCTGTTTTCCAAAGTCTTCTGAGATAGACTATTTAATGGCATCACTGGGTTTTATGTCCTCTGCTGATTAAGTCTAAAGCTAAGTACATGCTTAACTACTTTGCCAATGGGAAGATACTGTGAATTAAGTTATAAACTTCAGCGTGGTGTGAAAGTGGTGATTTTCAAGGTCATTGAAGCCTCATAGTAAAGAACGTGTGCATACCTAAGGATTTGTGCTCTTGTTCTGTTCCTGGTACACTGCTGTAATATCTTCCATTGCTTTTTTGTAGGCTGACTTGTCAGAATTAAAGGGTTTGGATGGTAGAAAGAATCCTCTAAAATAGCATCTCTTGTAGCACTCCCTCAGAGCACAGGCAAGCATTAGGCTTCTGCTGAAGTAAGCGTGGTATTTGAAAGAGATAAGTGAAAGGTTCAGTTGAGGACTGAGCTCCAAGTATGGAAAATAAATTTAAATATTGTGAATTGTAGCAAAATAAAAGAATAACCATTTTGGACCTCCTGGAGCACCCCAAACTGTAGTTTCATAAGTAAGTTTGAAAAGGAATCATAGAATGTTAGGGGTTGGAAGGGACCTCTAATAATAATAAATAGTGCTTTTTTTTTCTTCTTCTTTTTTTTTTTTTGAGTTTTAAATTGGATTCTCTCTTTTTTCAGCTGTTAGTGCGTGCAGGTGCTAAGCTGGATATTCAGGATAAAGATGGGGATACTCCCCTGCATGAAGCCCTGAGACACCACACCCTGTCACAGCTCCGCCAGCTCCAAGATATGCAAGATGTGGGCAAGGTAGATACTGCTTGGGAGCCATCAAAGAACACAGTAAATAAAATGCATTTATTTATTCTTTTTTTTTTTTTCCTTTCTTCTTTCCTGTGCGTTTGTCTCTTTGTCTGTCTAGTTTGTCTAGTTCTGTACTGTTGAACTGGTTTTTGGTGGCATAAGTTTACGCAGGCATTCTGCGTTCAACTGGAAAAAGCATTGATATTTATATGTGGCTTTGCCCATGTAGTCACTATCTTTGTTAAATTAAAATACAGTTATTCAGTTCTAAATACTTCTACTATCTATCTGCCATAGTGAACGTGTGTGGCTGCCAAAAAACTCCAAGTAGCTTTTTAGGAAAGAGAAACAAAGAGTATTACAGTACAGAATAAGACGTAAAACTGGGTTTTGTGATGCAACATCTTGCATGTCCTTATAGCTTTAGTTGTGCAGCTGCTTCTATGTCCTTCTGAAGGTTTATTCTGTTAGAACAAGGCATGCTTAATTTTCCTATGTTTGTTGCTACATACCTTTCTGACAGAGTTCATTTCAGAAATTGTGCTGTAGTAAGGAAATAGTCAAAGAAAATCCAAGTAATAAAGATCAAAGTATTTTATTGAAAACAGAGATGATCACACCCAAAAAAACTGTGTGAAACCCCTATGCAAAGGTGAAGTTTATAGTTTTGTGATGGACAAAGGAGAAACAAATTCTGGAGAGATTTGGATTGAAAAAAACCAAACAGTTTTTACTTTAAATATTAAAGATGCAGAAGATAACAGTGGATCAGATTTGCTGAATCATTACTTACCATTGTCATAACATTTCTTTCTAATTTTAATTGTGGGTGGTAAGCTACTTGCATTTCATTCAAAAACACCCAACCCACCAACTTTATTAAAAAGCCTTTGTTCAAAACAGTAATTTCACTGCACAACAAATGTTTTTCAGACTGGTTACTTAACCTCACTGAAATACACCCCAATAAGCTTTGAAAAAAGATTTTAAATGTGACTGACACACGTAAGAAAACACTTGTGAAAGCAATTACACCTCAGTTGTTTGCATGGTCTGAAATGGACTCTGAGAGGTGGCCAGAATCCTTTGTGTGCATGTATTTAATTGTGAGAGGAATGAATGAGGGCTGACTCCTCCTCCTCTGATTCAGCATTTCATAACCAGGTTTCTGTGTTGCCCATCTTATTAGCCACACCCATGGTGAAGCCAGAGTTCCTGTGAGTTTTTAACACAAGAAGTGGGGTTTGGGGTTTTTTTTTCCTACTGCCTTTTGAAATTTTAGTTTTAGGGGATATTATGTTTCAAAGAAATGTGTTTATCTTCTGGTTTCCTTTGAGATGTGTCATTGGTTTATTTCTATTAAAATAACAGTTTTTTTAAAGGCTGAAGGGGAAGACACCACCACAAGCAAACATCCCTGAATGATCGTTTCTCTGATCAACTGAAAATGTTCTGATGGTTTTAAAAATAAAAATCACAATCACCCAGTAACTCCTGTATTAGCTTGATCAAACTAAATGTCAAATTTTTTGTACTTGTTCAGCTGCAGAGAGATTTTATTTCCTAACTAACAGATTTGGGAGGTTTAAGTGGTGTGGAGAAGATAATGTGCCCTTGGAGAAGAGCTGAAAACTTGGTTACTTTCATTTCATATGGCAGCAACATAAAATGTGGCTGAAATGTAGATGATGGAATAAACCCTGGCTAAAATACACCTGAAAACTCTTTAAGATGATCAGCAGTTCAAACTGTATTGAAAATGTTATTTTGTGAGAACAAAACTTGTACTTTTACTTTATTTAAATAAAGGTAATGTAAAAATGCTATAAACTAGGTTTTACCAGTAAACAGTTTTAATAGTAAGCCAATGGTGACCTAAAATCATTTATAAAAAAAAGACAGGATCTGGGCTGGTAAAATATGTGCAGGCATCTGAGCCTTTAAAGCAAATTACAGGTGATGGATAATAAAAAATAATTAGGATTAATAATTAAATCTGGGAAACAGTAAGGCTTTCTTTTCCTGAATCTGGTAACTTAAGTTGATGAAATCTGGTTTTGTTTTTTTATTAATTCCTTTAAGATTGGGAAACATGTCAGATTTCTTCCTGATAGCAAATTTAATACCTAAATCTTTAGTATTTTAGTCTTTTTGTTGGCTGAGTTTCAGTTAACTTTGGACTGCTGTCTTGAAGATGTCAACCTGCTGGCCCTTGTAGTGTGCCTCTCTGTAGTGTAGTACTTCAACAAATCAGGGGTTTTTTTCAGGTTATTAACCTAAAGAAGCACAAACATTTCACTTGCAGGATTCTAAATATTTTTCATATTTGATGAAATTGGTTGAACATTGAAATTCTACCATTTTTTACTTTTTGCTTTGATCATGATTTAAAATATGAAACAATACTTATTACTGCTATCATGAGCTTAATTCACAAGTGGAATTATATGGAATTAATTCTTTAGCACTGATTTTTAGTGGTTCCTACCAGATGTTAACAATAAGTTATCAGAATACCTAAAACAATTTTTTGCAGGTTTCTTCAGTTGTTTTTTTTCCATAGACTATTTAAAAATGCATGTAGTGAACAAGGTTGAGAATACACAAAGCCCTGCACATTTTAGTTAGCAATCTGAAAAACAGGTCCACGTCCAAGGGCTGTAAGTGGTGAACTCCATTTCTTCAAATAATCTTGTGGTTCTTCATCCAGCACGTAGTGATGATTGCAGAGCTGGGGGGGAGGACCCTTTTTCTGAAGTCCAGTCCCTACCACCACCCAACAAGTCATTTCAGGTGCTGTATTACAGATGTGGTGTTCCTTGGTCTAGGGTACATTTTATCCTTAATAAATGTATTATTCTCCAGGTTCATTTAGTGTAATTTATCTCAACATGGCTATCTTTCAGGCCATGGAAATGCTTTTAAGACTCAATATGATGCCACCACCTAAATGCTGAATTAAAAGAAACTGTGCTGGAAGTCAGACAGGTGGTTACAGCTTCAAAGGTAGCTCAGTGGTTACAGTTGCTTAGGTGAGGTGTTGGTGAATTTCAAGGCTTGCAGCCTCCAGAGAAGCTTTCTGCAGCCATGGTAAGCACTAAGACATAATAGGACATTTTTGTTCGTGGGTGTGTGTTGGGTTTTTTTTCCACTGACATTTCTCTGGTGGTCTGCAACATTGTCCTGGTGTTTTCAAGGCACACAGCAGCAGAGGCATTTTGGGGCTCAAGATTTTCTTGAATAATGTTGATGACTGTCCAAGCAGAGAAGCCAGGGTGGCTGTAAGACAAGGAGTTCTCAAGGCATGGTAAAGACTTCAGGAGATACTTCATGTGCTGCAAGACATGGACCCAAACCAAGCCTTTTTTCTTCCCAATTCACATCTGAGGAATGATGGAAATAACTAGGGGTGTTTTGAAAATCATTTTCCCTGTAGTTCAAACTTGAATACAGTGACAGGTAGCTGGTATTTTGCATCTATCCCTGTGTGCTGTTGTGTCTGAAATAGCACATCTGGTTTTTCAGGTACAAAACGGTGGTTAATCCAGCCCAAATTAGTTAGGCTTTAGGGGTGATATTGGACAGCCAGCTTTTAGCAGGCCAGCTGCAGTGATGGATTGTACAAGCTGAAAGCAGTATAGAAAGATGTAGATTGGTCAAATTGGGCACTTAATTAATGGAAAAGAGGTGCAGACAAAATCCTGTCTGTGTCCTGTTGTCGAAGGCTTTATAATTCTGGAATTCAGCACCTAAAACTCCTTGAATTGGAGCTGTCCCAGCTGTGCCAAAGCTGGTCCTTTGTATAGACTCTGGTGTAGTTTGCTGAGGGGTTCTCAGTGGTGCTGGCAGTTCCACGTTACACGTAGTGTGCCTTCTACTTGGACATTTTATCTGATCAAGCTTTAATACAAAAAGATGTTGGGAGCAGGCCCAGAATGCTCCAGAGGAGGTGAATCCTCTCCTTGCTGGGCTGTGGCAGGGAGCATTCTCTCTTCAGTTGTCCAGCTGGCCATGTGAATCTTTGTGATTCCTACAGAAATACAGAATGCAGGGACAGTTGTAGAAGGACAAAGGAAGATTATGTGATTAGAACAGGTATGGGAGTTTAAATCCCTCCAGGCTGAGAAAGCAGTTGAAATAAAGGCTTTCTTGGGCAGGTGCTTCATTCATCAGTCTAAAAGTAAGTGTGCATTCATTTCTCTGCCCAACTACGTTTTCAGTCCAAGCGTGGTGGTGGTAGCAGCATTTTGTCTGAACTCAGCAATTTCAGTGCACTTCCAAGTGGGTGCTGAATATACCCCTTGGGACTTTGCCCTTTCCAGTGCTCATATAGCAGGACAGCCACTTCACCAGTGAGAGTAAGCATACAGGGGATTGAATGCTTCCATAAATGAACTATTCCTTGCTGAATTTAAATTCCTTCAAGGAAAGTTGAGTGTAGCTGACTAAAAACTACGCAGCCATGTGATTTTTTTTTTTTTTTTTTTGAGTTTGAGACACTTCCTTGGCCTTACAGACTTATGTGTGTGTGTGTGTTTGTGCATTATGTGCATGTCAAGTAGTTTTCCTTTAGCCTGACTATTCCTAACTGTTTAGAGTCTCTCTACTTGTTTTTTTTTCAGTTAATAATGGGCCTTGGCACTCAGGGAGCAGAGAAGAAGAGTGCAGCATCTATTGCCTGCTTCCTGGCAGCCAACGGAGCTGACCTCAGCATTCGTAACAAGAAGGGCCAGTCTCCTCTCGACCTCTGCCCCGACCCCAGTCTTTGCAAAGCATTGGCCAAGTGTCACAAAGAAAAAGTCAGGTTTGTATGTTCATAAAATACATGTTTTCCAAATCTCTGCTTTCCTCAGATTAACTGATGTGTTTAAAACATCGTGCCTTTGGTAGCAATCGTGTTAAAACATACAAGCATTTCCTTTCAATTAGTTGGGTTTTTCCCCTGTGGTAGTTTGAGTGTTATTTACATATATAGTAGCTGAAACTTAGACAAGTCTTACAGCACTTTCATGCATGTTAATAGGGAAGGGAGAAGAATGGGAAAGTGGCAACATGCAGGTGGAAGCTGGTAGAACTTCAAACCACCCCAGAAAAGTGTTGGGGTGGTGCAGAAACTCTTATTTCCTGAAAGAATAACTAGGCTTTGCAGCGGGTTGCCCAGGGAGGTTCTATAGTTTCTGTCCTTGCAAGTTTTGAAGACTGGAATGGTCAAAGTCCAGTATAACCTGCTGTGAACACGGTGTTGATGCAGCTTTGAGCAGGTGACCTTAGTACCTGTCAACCTGAGTGATTGCATGGCCCTGTGAAAAGAGGAGGAGGAGGTAGGTGTGGTGTCTCAGAAGCACTTCTCTAGCGGTGGGGATTTCGGTGACAGACCACGTTAGCAAGTGCAGCGGTGTGAGAAGCTTCAGCTTGCTACTTGTCCTCGTTGTGTTCCCACCACTGGCAATACCTGATTCTCATCCTTCATTCCTGTATGGAAATCGGAATCAGCCCTTCAAAATGCCCAGAAGAGAGACTCTTTTTGTTGGTGCTGCACTGGTGTGTAAGGTGCTTGTTTTCTTCAACGTCCTTGTGTCCATCTGTCTGTCTGGGCCCCACCCCTGTGGCTGTTGTGTTCTGGGCAGGTGAGGCTGGCTCCTCCAGCTGAGCAGATGGCCTCCTACACGCTCTCCCCTGCTGGGTGAGCAGCAGCAGGGGACACAGAGCCAAGGGGAGTTCCCCCTGCAAGGGCAGAGCTGCTTTGACAGGCCTGTCCTTGGCGAAGCGCCAGGAGGATGTTCCCAGTGAACGCGTGAAGCTGGGCAGTTGTCAATCTCCAGGGTACGGCTCGATGAACAAGGGTGGGAGGGGAGGGGTTTCTGTGCTCATGAGATGCTACTCTTAATTTGTGTGGCCTGTTTCTGTACAAAGTCTTCTCCAGGATGTGACCTTGCCCTCTGGTACCAGCTGCACGCTTGGGAAGATGCCGTTGGGAGTGCTTTGTGGTGATGCCCTGATGCGTAGGAGGGTAGCGGTAAACAGCCAATCCACGTGCCTTTTAAATTAACTGTGAGGTTTCTTTGCAGTGGTCAGGTTGGCTCCCGAAGTCCATCCATGATCAACAATGACTCTGAAACCTTAGAAGAATGTATGGTGTGTTCAGACATGAAGAGAGACACTCTGTTTGGCCCCTGTGGCCACATTGCCACCTGTTCGCTGTGCTCACCGCGGGTGAAAAAATGCCTCATCTGTAAAGAACAAGTTCAGTCTAGGACAAAGGTACAAAAACTTCCAAGGTTTATTTGGTCTCTTTTTCGAGTTTTAATGGAATAGTCAAAAAAGGGGTGAGGGAAAAATGTAGCCTATTTTAAGTGGTATTTTGCCTCACAGGTATCTCACAGGGTGGAATTAACTTTGCACTGTAATAATATTGTGTCCCAACATTGTGTGTTACTCTTCTCTTTGTCTGTACTCGTGTCCTGCCTGCCCCTCATTCTCTCTTCACCTTTATTGTTCAGGTCCTCAGAGTTCCTAATACAGTCCTCTGAGGAGGCTTTATTTAAATATTAATTTTTTTAAACTTTTTTTGCTTTCTCCATGGTATTTTTTCCAAGTTAAGATAAGTTGCAACTTTTCCTGAAGTGTTATTTCCTTCAGTATTTTCAATTTTAATCAAAAAATATTCAATATTCAAAAAATAATCCTTTCAGTTCTTCTGAGTTCCTTTATTCTTTAGGCCTGCTTGGAAAGATGATTTGCCTATAAAATGAATTAGTCAATATGTGCTTGGTTTTGAGGTTAATAATTACGTTCAGCTTTCCCATTCTCTTTCTTTGGAACCACAAATGTCACTGTGCTGCCTTTCTCCTTCAGAGCATAAACCAGCTGGTCTGTTTTGAGGACCTCATCCCAGTAAGGTCCACAGGTTTCTCAAATGGCTGCTCCCAAGTATTTGTGACTATATAGGTGCATCCCCATTGCTTTTCTCATTTGAGTATTCTTTTATTCCCCATAATCACCAAGTCTTGTCATTATGTTGCTTTTTGGCTATTGGTTTGGGTGGTTTTGGTTGGTTGTTTTTTTGTTTGGTTGGGTTGGGTTTTGGGTTTTTTTTTTTGGTTGGTTTTGTTTGTTTGTTTCTATATAAAAATTTTTTAAAAAATCTCATGTTCCACACACAGGTTTTCTGATCTGTAGAAAACCCACTCTGTTCTTTTTATCTTTTTTCAAGCACTTTTTATCCTTTTTTCAAGACTAGTCTGCTTCTGTGGGATGGTCGATTTTTTTTAATTTATTTTTTCCCCCTCTACCTCAGGGTAAATACAGGAGTTGTAAATATGAATTTGTACTGGTTTTACTATTCACAGTCTTACTACTTGTACCATTCACTGTTTTGCAATGCATATTTTCAAAGGCCAGGTGTTAACATAGTTGAGCTCCTTTTTTTCTAGTCTGTCTTTATAGTCAATGGCAAGGTTCTGCTGCTGGGTGATTCAGAGCAGCAAATAACTCTGCTGCTTCTGCTCATCCATCTAAAGAAGGTAATCTATGGCAATCAGCTTTCCCAGGTGAAAGCTAGACTTTGTGGATAACCTTCCTTTCATTTCTTTTGCTGAATTAGATTGAGAGAATGGAGTATCTGCTCAATACTTCTCTTATACTTTTCTATATGAAAACTTAACAGTAATATCTGCAAGGCTGAAAAATGACTGAACCCGGACAACACTTCTGTGAACTGGAAGAGGTGGTTCAGGCCAGTGTGAAGAGAGTGCTATGTGGTATCTATGGTCACAGTGTATATACAGCTCATGGCTGTATCAGCATCTCCTCTGGGTGCTTTCAAAACCCACCTGGACGTGCTCCTGAGTATCCTGGTTTAGACTGGAATGGACCTTTCAAGGTCTGGTTCACCCCCCTGCAGGGAGCAGGGCCATCTGCAACTAGAGCAGGGTGCTCAGAGCCCCGGCCAACCTCCCCTGCAATGG
>WUAM01000143.1:15966836-15989764 GCA_024336885.1 Actenoides hombroni | reverse complement strand
CTAGAGCAGGGTGCTCAGAGCCCCGGCCAACCTCCCCTGCAATGGTGCCAGGGATGGGGCAGCCACCACCTCTCTGGACAACCTGTTCCAGTGTTTCAACACTATCATCAAATTCCCCCCCCCCACCTTATATCTGGTCCAAATCTCCCCTCTTTAAGTTTAAAACCGTTATCTCTTGTCACAACAGGCCCTGCTAAAAACTTTGTCCCCATCTTTCTTATAGGCCCCCTTCTAGTACTGGAAGGCTGCAGTAAGGTCTCCCCAGAGCCTTCTCTTCTCCAATTTGGGTGTATATGGTAGAACAAAGAACAAGAAGAATAAAGGAAAAGAAACATATTCTGTCTTAGCTGCTTCTCTGTGCCTGTCTGTGTACTGAACATACAAATATTGCCAGCAAATACCTATTCTTAGAAGTCAGTGTGATAACTCATTTAAGTTGCATTTTGAGGTGCTAAATCAGTTAAAATAACACTAGATGGAGCTTTTTGAAGTCCATATGCCTTGCCAAAGAGAGTGTAAAATCAAATTGATTTGGAGAGCAAGAGATAAACTTTTCTCATGTATGTGTTTATTGTTCTTTACAGATTGAAGAATGTGTAGTATGTTCAGACAAAAAGGCAGCAGTGCTTTTCCAGCCTTGTGGCCATATGTGTGCCTGTGAGAGTAAGTGAACCTGATGGAAGTTCTTTTTGAAGTAGTCTTGAAACAGAAGGTTTTTAATTAGGTTGCTAAAAGCTGGTTACTAATGTGACTTCAGGTCCAATTGACTTGCTAATCTGCTGTGATGGTCAGAATTTGGGCATTATTTGGCATATTGGTGATGAAATAATTGGAGGGCATACAGGAGGTTTTCAAAATTTCAGAAAGCAAGTGCTCTTCCATCTGAATTCCTTAACTGTGAGTAGGCTTGCCCAGACTGTAGAAGCCTGCTGTATGTTGTTAGAACTTCTGAAGTAATTAGAATTAATTTTATTGCATTGTCGCAGCTTTTTTGGGGGGCATTCAGATGTGCAAGTGGTGTTTTAAAAGAATATTGTAAATAATTATTTAATATGCTTCATTACTACTCTACAGGTTTGCACAAGGGCTGTATTTTTTCCCTAAAAGACACATCCTATATCTTTGCAGAGAGCACAAGTTACGATTTCTTCCAATTTATCTCGTGTAGTAAAAAACCACATAGGACACCTCCAGCATTTTTTTGATTTGGAGAATATGTGGACATTTCAGGGCTTTGTTGAAAGTGCCATTTGCCTAGGGAAGAGCAGCCCTTGTTGCTGAGGATCTACGTGAGAGGGAAGGCAGTTGTTCCCTTAAGTAACTGCTTGGTCTTGCTAAAAAAGTCTAGTTTCTTCCTCTGGTCTGGCTGAGACACCTGACACTGTATCATTGACTTTATCCTGATCTGACCCTTTTTGCTATCTGCAGCTGAAAGATGATGAGAGAAGTTGTTTTGATTAGTTTCCCGTGTAGAAGACAGCAAAAGACTTGACTGCTGCGGTGAAGGATTTCAGCGGTGCAATGCACATCACCAAGTCCAAGCTGTAGCAAGAACAGCAAGTGCTTGAACAGATGGAATTGTCTCTTTCCAGATTATTTTCTGGACATCTCGTTCAAACAGGATGAGAGAGAATCTTCAAATTTATATAGTTTAGAGGACCCACTGTATTGATTCACCCTGATCCTCAGAATTTATGAGACAATGGTTTGCCTTTTGTGGAAGAATTGCAACCTCCTTTCTAGGATTATATCAAAAGATAGAGGTTTACTCTTTTAAGGATAAAGAGCCACACCTCTTTGCCCCTAGAGCATTAGGGCAGTGAGTAAGAGCTTTTGTTCTAAAGGAAAAAGCAGTCAAAACATTCCTGGAAGTTCTCAAATGTGTGTGATTTTCCTTTTTTAACTTCTGTCATTCTTATGGAATATATCCATTTGGAAATAAAGGAACCCACTCACTCAAAATAGGTTAAAAGGAGATAAAGAGAATGGGTTTGCTTAGAGTCCCAAAGAAGACATTGTTTGTAGGTGTGATTTGCAGGAAGTGGTGTGAAGATGACCTGTGCTGTCAGCTGTTATGGCATTGGTACATAGTTACTGTGAATAAACAAGCTCATGGAGAGGAGAGAAGTGAACTAGCTGGATTCAGAGCTGATTTCTCTGTCCCCTCAGATTGTGCAAGCTTGATGAAGAAATGTGTGCAGTGTCGGGCTGTGGTGGAGCGAAGAGTGCCTTTCATAATGTGCTGCGGAGGGAAAGGTACAGAAGATACCACTGATGATATTTGTGAGTGACTCCAAAACCCATACTCTTTCACCCCACCAACTTCTTACTCTCATTCTTTTAAATAACCTAAATCTTTCCTTTTTAAAGAGAAGTCTAATAAAACCAGTGTTAAGCCAGTTATCCGTTTGCTGTTAGCACTGCTTTCTACGTTGGCAGCAACTGATGTGATGGTAAAGGATTGTTTCCAGCATTCAGAGTAGCAGCAGATGACTTGGTTGCTTGTTAATGAAGCAAAAACTGACGATTGTCTGTAATTGTGCAAGTGAGCAAATAATTTTTGGTTGGTTTGTTTCTGGAACTCTGACTGAGAAAGGAATGGTAAATATTTTGCATCTACCTACAAGCAATTTTCATGAGAGATTGTTCAGTTTTACATCTACTGCTTTGACTAGTTTTTAAACTCCTCGTGGCTTCTCTGAATAACTTGTATGAATTATTTGTATTTACTCTGTGTGTCTGTGTGTGTGTTGTATGCAGTGTTTGAATTGAGTCTATATGAATTAGAGTATTAGGTCATCTTGTCATGCTGTTCCTAAATAGATAAATGTCAGAATAGTCCTTAAAATCAGATTTGTAGTGCTCACGCTGGAAATTTTACAATTTGTCATTTGAAATACTTGTCAATTCTTGTTTCTTATTTGCTTCCCAGGTCAGTCAAATATTAATTAAGAAATATGAATCTGAGCTCATTCAAATTTTGAATGAACTGCTTCCAAGAAGCTGGTGCAGTTTTAAAACCTTACACAGTTGGCTGTGTAAGTCAAAAGGATTCAACTTTACTTTTTTACACATTAAAAATAAATTCCTGCAGGAGCTTCACTGGCAAGTAAGAACTCTGAGAAGGTTGAAGGGCTGCAGGCAGTTTGAGCATCATTATTGAGGAAATATTTGTCAACAAAGCATTTCCTCTAAACTCAAAGAAGTCTTTTATGAATTGAGTTACAATGATGTCATAGTGAATTTAATTAGATTATCAACTATCTTTCATTATTTCAGATACTTGAAAAATTGTAGCTAGTACACTGGAAGTAATTATTCCCATTTCATTACTTTGATGCATAGTCACACATCTTTATTTTCTCTAAATCACAGCAAGTGGAAACATTCCAGTTTTGCAGAAGGACAAAGACAACACCAATGTCAATGCGGATGTACAGAAGCTGCAGCAACAGTTACAAGACATCAAGGAACAGGTAAAAGTGCTGGATAAAAATTTTATGGGCCACAAAAATAACTCAAAAAGCCAATACATCTTCTGTTATTTAAAACAGAAGGACTTGTTGAAGTGCTTCTTAAATTTTAGTTAACCAATATTTTTTGGCACACAATGTGGCTTTAAGTCTCCTTTGTACATGTTTAAAAAAAAAAAACCAACTAGAAATCAAGTGGCCATGGTTGATAATCCATCTGATAGAGCAACTGTGTCGTGTGACTAAAAAAGGATGCTCTGCCCAGTCAGTATGTTCTCTGCCTGTTTAGCTGACCTCAGTGTCTAAGTACAGCAGAAGGTGTTTTCACAGCACAGTCATAAAAGTAGATATTCTTCACTATCCCCTTGTCTACCTGAATCTTCTTGTCTGTGGATGAACTGCCTTGGAGCACTGGCTGGCAGTTCCCTGTCATAAGAAGGCTATAGTTTATGTGCTCTGCAAAAAATTGTATGGTGGCAAAATTAAAACTGTCAGAAGTACTGTGCATGTAATTTCATTATTTGGTATGTAAATGAAAAGGTTTGTTCTTCTGTAATGATGTGTTTGCAGGAGGAAACTTATACAAATTGCCTGTAGATTGTGTTGATTATTCACTGGTCTACATGCAATTTGGAAACATCATAGTAACCAAAAATTAATGTTTCAGGTGACTGGCAGTTACCTATTTAAATTTGTTACATTTGTATGTCTGGTTCCATTAGAAGCACTGAAGTAGTTGTGTACACAACAGAACTTTCCTGTGTTGGATTACTAGATTGCTTCCTTGCTTTTTCAGCTGATGAAAAACTTGATTTTGAGATTATTTTTCAGCAGCAGAGAACTTAGGGTATCTGACTGTTGTATGAACTCAGGCTCTTAGAACCCTTACAATGTGATCTTTGGCTTCACTGTGTATGACACAATTGGAAGAAACTTTTCATTGGTAGAGGAAGTGGGACGTGTTCTTACTGCATTACTTGCCTTTTCCTCTTGTAGGCTTGCAGCAGTCAGTGAGACTTCAGTCATGGCAGCATCACATCTGGGTAGTTGCTCTTGGCTGTTCACACATGTGAAAGCCAAGACTAAAGTGTCTGGATTGCCAGTTAGGGCCCATATCTCTAAATGCCTTAAGTCTGGGAGTTGATATGCTGTCAAGCTTTAACCTCAGTGGCATGTCTGTGAGGAGCTGTTCCTATCCTATGGACGCTTGGCCAGTAGTAGAAATTCAAATACCCAATTCAAAACAGATTCCTTTGTATTTTTGGCCTGTAAAAGAACATGCAGATTGAAAAATGCCATTTGAAAAATGCATGTCTGTCTTGACAATAACATCTGGATCTGGATTTTCTAGATACCTCTGACATCTTGCATCTCTACTGTTTAGCTTCTCTTTTACTTTTTAACATCAGCAGAAAATAATAAGGTTACTGCTTTGGCATTTAAAATTATACATGCAAAATGTGCAGATGAATGCAAGTAATCTGTTTTCTTCAAATGTCTGTCTTTTCTAATGACTTTATTGTAGGAGTTTATAAAACACTGGAGTTCTGTTTGGGTATGCTAATGTATACTCTTATGTATAGGGATGTGAAAGGAGAACTGCTTTGTTACTTTTTTTTTGATCAGATGTGATCTCAGCTTTTTCAGTTTTCCTTACATGCTCTTTTATTCTTGACAACTTTGTCTTACCCGTAGGATTTGCTAGCCAGGAGCTTTCTAATATCGGAAAGTTTGGCTGTTAGAAGAGAATAATGACTTTATATGTGCCATTTTCTACTTGCCTTTTCTGGTTTTCCTATTTGCAGTAGTAAGAAGGATCTAATACCAGAATGCTTGGAGAATTTAAATGCACTCTTTTGCTTCGAAATGCCCTTTTGATTTATTTTAAATCAGTATAAAACTGAAAATTGTTCAGTGCCTCTGACTAAAAAGAGGCTTTTCTGGTCATTCTTGTGTGCATCTTGGCTTGAGACTCATGTGTTCCTTAGTGTCTCTTCTGCTTAGTTGGTGACAGGGCAAGCTGTATATCACACTTGTGAGTGGCAAGTTGGATTTCACTAAAATTAATCACCTCATCTTTTAAATTTGTGCTTGAAATGTTGCACAGCATCCTGCTATAATTGCCTGTTCTTTTGATTTGTGCTTTAACAGTTCAGTCTTCGTGTTGCATTGATATTTCTGTACTTAAACCTAATTTGTTCTCTTTCAGCAGGTATAATCCTATGTTTCAACTCATGCCTTCAATGATAATCTAATAAGTTAGTGCAGCAAGCTTTTAAAACCATTTCTGGTGCCAAGCAGAAGTGATGCTGATGTCAACAGAATCTCCCACATCTGATGACCACACCATTCTTCAGGGATTCCCTGAATGTGAACCCTTTTGACTGTAATTGTGATACCTTCACTCCATTTCATACATAATCACCATCATCTAATATCTTATGTATGTTCCTTCACCATACTTACATCACTTTCTCCTTAAAAATAAATTTATTTTGTCACTGTGCACCTGTATATTGTTGGGAAAACTGGTTTCAGGAACAAGGAATTGATACTTCAAGCAGTTTAAAGCACGTTGTTAGTGGTAAAAATTGATCTGAATTGCAAACCCACTTACACCTGAAGATACGATGAGCACTTTTTCAGACTGCTTTTACTTATCCAAAGACCTGATTCTCACATAGAACAGATATAGTGCATTTTTATACCATTTGTTTTCCTTTGAAAGATGTGTCTCTAATGTTTCATGCAGATAAAAAAAAGCAGAGTGTGATTTCACACAGTGAATGTTCTGACAGACTGATAGTACAATGCAAACAGCTACTGCTGATTTCCTGCTGCTGTGGCACAAAATGGGTATAAGGCATGAAGTGAACTTTCTTCCACTGTGAAAGTGCATATAAACTGGTGATTAAGTACTGAATGCTCCCTGAATGTTGGCTAAAACTCAGTTCTTTGGGCTTGTATCCCACTGGGAAACTGCTGAACTAATCAAGAAAATCCTCGTCAGAATAGAGTTGCAAAGCAAACAGGAAGTTTGGCACTTCCTGCCAGATGAATTCTCCTACTGAATGAAGTAACTTAAGAGTATCATATTAAGGAATGAAACAACTAACCTATTTTAAATACTCTACACTTGTACTAAGCAGGAGAAATCAGGTAATTTGCTAGTACTGCTTGCAGTTGCAGAAGAGATCTATAAAATGGAAATGGTAGGATTTCTGTGCTTCACTGAATCGAATAATCTAAAGTAATAGTGTTTGAATGGCTTTAATTGTTTATTATTTCTGAGTCCTTTGCGGGATGTTTTCATTTTCAAATGATGGTGTGGCATTTGGAGAGAAATGGGAGACCCTTGTAACGTCAGTAATTCTGACATAGTTAGGAACAAAAGCAAATAATCCAGCTACGAAAATAGAATAAAGGCTACAAGTTGTTACTCCAGAGATAAGATTTGAGTTTGCTTTATCAGTCCTTTGTCACGTTGTGTCAGTACTAGCAGGTTATAGGCACTTGTCCCAGGACAGCTGTATGTTCACCAGAAGCAGCTGTTTCATTGATATTTGAAGACTGAAGGAAGAATGTTCTGATTGTATTGGGATGTGAAGCTGATGACTTGGTGTGAATGGAAAAATGAGCAGGACTGACTGACAGACAGTAAGCACTTGGCCAGATTCCATGCCAATTGTATAAGCAGACTGATGGTGATGTCTTTTTCTTGTCTTTAAGCTATTTATCCTAGCAAGTAATACCTACTGATTCTATGGAGAGTGTATCTTCCATAGCAACCATGCTTTAAGGTTACAGTGACTGATTGGATAAACCTTCCTATGGATTCTTTCTCTTGTGAGATGAATAAACTGAAGTAAACCCCCCATGTTGAGTATGAAAACAAGTCACAGGTGCAAGGTGGTGATAAAATGAATTTGCATGTGAAATAGGAGCCCTTCCAGTATTTCACATGATGAGATCAACATCTGGAAGTGTTACGCGTGAGCGGTGTGTCTCAGACCGGAGGACGTCTTAGGTTGGATTTGTTGGGCTGTAAAATGGTCTTAACAATTCTCACCTCGTGTAACATCTGCTCATTTACTAACCTTTGATAGACTGGTACACATTAAATCCCACTATGGCTGCAGTATGTTTATGGTGAAGGAACATGCCTTACCAAAACCTCAGTTTCTGCGTGTGACAGAAGGTGAAGGACGTTGTTCCTTAGTGGCTGGCTACAAAATGAACTTTGCTGTTGAAAAACTTTAGGAGATCTTTTTTTTGGGCATTGGCTGTCACTTTAATGTTCAGCAATTAAAACTGATTTTAAAAGTTTGCTGTGCTGCTGTTATGACTGAAGGTCACCAAGTTATGAAATTGTTCTCCAGTTGTAACTTGAGGTGTTCTTTTGGTTGAAAATCTAGGTAACTTCCCTGAACAAAGGCTGGAATTACCAGTATTGAATCTTTACCTATAATATTGGTCCTGCAGCATTTTTATTACTTGTGCATGTGGGCAGTGCTTGGGGTTTGAAGGTAAGTACATGAGTGGCTAGGTGGCCCGAGAAGAACTTGGCAAAGCATTATCCAAGTGTTGCACGCACTATCTGGAAAAAAGCTACATAGCTTTTGTGTCACGATGGGGCAGGAAAAGCCCAAATATTTTCAGTCCACGTGAAGTAAAAATGTTATTTAAAAAAAAAAAAAAATATATATAGTTTCCAGGTTAGTGGCTGGGTTATGCTGTGGCATATTTAGGATGGCATATATTTATTGTTCAGTTGCAGTACTTTCTATCTGGTGTGTTCGATGCTGCATCACTGCTGCCACTGACTATGTAACCTGTCAAAATCTTTTCCAGACTATGTGCCCTGTCTGTCTGGACCGGCTGAAGAACATGATCTTTCTCTGTGGCCATGGAACGTGTCAGCTCTGTGGAGACCGAATGAGTGAATGCCCCATATGCCGCAAGGCGATCGAGAGAAGGATTCTTTTGTATTAAGCAGTGGAACTGGTGTCTTTTATTAGCTTTGAAATAGCAAGGACGTTTTGATGAGTTAAATCTCCGTGAGTTTGAAAGGCAGGAAAGGGTTCTAACGAAAACATTTCTAATATTGTAGCACAGGTTCATTACATGGTAGTTGTTTAAAGACTGTGAACGCACCAAATAAGAGAACAGTATTGGAACAGTCAGCTTTTAGCTTTACTTTTAAACATCTAAGCCTGAAGCTAATTTAAAGCAGTCTTTTTTTTGCATTTTCTTTGTCTTCTTCCCCTTAAAGTTTAAAGGGACAATCTTATTTTGGTTTCATTCATGTTTTTTAATGTATGTATCAGGTGTCAAGTGATGCAAGGTTGGGGTTTTTTTTATATTGCCAGTTAATATCAAATATAAATATGTAGGATTTGTTGTTGTTGTTGTTGTTTTAATGCTGTTCTGGAGAATGTTGACATTTCCTGTGAGTTATGGTTCACCGTAATTTCTGTCTTGAAATATCCAGTAATGCAAAATCAATACAGGGTGTCTACACAGCAGTAATAAGTACACTATTCCCATAAGGTCAGCCCTCAAAATGCAGTGTTAAGGGAATTCTAATTTTATCGTGCCCTTTTTTGCTGAGGATGGGTTGAGAAGGAAACAGTAAAAGGAAAAATCTAGTTTAGAAACATGTCCCCAAAACTGCACTTTACTCTCACGGGTTCAAGATACCTTAACTAGTGAACTGAATTCTGCTAGCCACATGAGTTTGTATGGAACTGCTTTTAACTCGACTAGAAAGGAAAACATTTGAGCAATGAGTCAGTTACCCATTTCAGATGAATGAATTTGATCAGTTTTCAAGGAACACATATAATATATATATATTTTACTGCCTCTGGGCAGTGTCAACAGCAAAAGAGAAGGTTCAGTATTGCTTATTCATCTAAATGGAGTGTTTAACACCTTCACCTCTGTGAAGGTTACTGGCTGGTACTGCAAATGAAGATACTGCTGAGAGGGCAGGGAATTTTGTGAGCAAGCTGAAGCTGGCTGAAGGAATGGGCTGTCACTGATGGGACAGAGGTGTTCCACAAATGCTGCTGTCAGGAACTGCCAACTATTAACATTTTGATAACAAGTACATCCTTCCATCTTTCTGGATGGAAGGAAGTATGCTGATAGAAGGATCTCGTGGAGCTGTAGAATGAGTGTTTACTCCTGCTTCAGCTGAGTGAGTGCAGAGTGGCCCTCTGCCATTGTGCAGACTTTATTTGGATGTGTTCTTGCAGAATAATGAAGAAATCCATGCTGGAGTCATTTAGGTGCCTTAATTGCAGTTGGGATTAATTTCTCATTTGATTCTCATTGTGTATCTCAAAAATGTGGAAAAAGGGATAGTTCAGGGGAAGATCCAAGTAAGCCTGGACTCGATGATCTTAAAGGTCTTTTCCAACCTAAACAACTCTATGATTCTAAGGATCAAGGCATAAATTTGTGATCTCTTCAAACTGATTTCACTCTTTTGAAGCTTATGTTGATATGCCTGAATTGTGCAAACATTTTTAAAAGTCTCAGAAGAATGTTGCACCCAGTAGAGTTTTCCAGGAGACAACTATAGTGATGCAATGGAAAAATGTATGTAGAGTAGCAAAGTGATGAGACAGCCTTTCTATAGCTATCTTTAATCCTGGTCCAGAATTGCAAATGTTCATCGTTGTTTTCAGCAGTTTGCATTGGACACCATCTCAACCTGCAGTCAATATAGTAGTCTGCTTTATTTTGCATGCTAGTAGTCGTCTGTTCTCAGATAATCTGTGTATCTGCCTTCTTGGCCAAATGAAATAGCCCTTCCTTTTCCTTGCTTCTTGGGCCCTTATTCTAACGTATCAAGCTATCAAGGGGCATTGGGAAGTTTTTGATACAAGGAAGGCTTTTTTTCGGTTCAGCGTTTCACTTTTTCCACTTAAACTCTGAGTGTGCCTGGCCAATGTGCCTGGCACTAAGCCTACTTTTTTTTCTGACATGTTTGGCAGGTGATCTTTGTATAGTAGGCTTCAGTCCCCTGTCAGTCTTCCTCTAAAAAATGTGTAGTACAATGTGCCATTTGACAATCCATTCTGAGTTTTAGCCTTTAATGTATCAGGCCTGTGCCTCAGTTTCCTCTGGCTCTGGTAGATGTATTTTGAATTTTGTGTCATGTTTATTCTTCAAGGGGACCTCTATAAACTGTTCTCAGTGCAGAGGCAGGGTGGGTTTCTTCTTGATAATGCAACTCAAAACTGAAACCTTGTTGGCATGTAGCAGTTGGCATTTTCCTAATTCTTCAGCAGAACAAGACAGAATTACTTGAAAGTGTTCCAACTTAGCATCAGTTGAATAATTCAGCTGAGTAAGAACTGATCTAAAGCATCCTGGGTGGAAAACTGGAGTGGAATGTTAAATACTCCTTGCTTGCAGGGGGCACATACTGTAGCATGGATGGGTAAGTTCTGTGTTAGACTTGTACTTTTCAACAGAGGAGCTCTAAGGTACTTTTATAACACTCTTAATATTTGGATGCTGTCACAGTCCTATGGAAATAGAGACAATGACAGAAGATACCTCTATAGGAGCAATCTATAGCCTTCTATAGTGCAGTCACACCAGATGTGTGTGACTATACAAGTCTGTGATTGCCTAACTGGGCCATGTTGCATGCCTGTTGAAATTAAAGTCAAAAAACTTAATGAGGAAAATGTTTGCAAATCCAGTATCTTTTCTGGAAGTAGATATGTAGACTCACACACTGGGTTTAGATTCTGATGTAGAAGGTGAACTAGTGTTGTTGAGGAAGTTCCTTCACTCAGTTTAGTCTGGTATCATCTGTGCAGTGTGCACAGAATGCGGATGTTTAATTGGATAACAAATAATTGAGGGATGAAAAATGGAAGCTCAGTTGGAAGCCAAAGGGGATCAAAAGTAGGAGTGTTGAGGGTAGTCTTCATGCCTCTGTCTCCAGCAAAAAAATGAAAGTATAAATCTCAGCACCATTATTAGGGAGCAAAGTGAAAACGAGAGAAAAACCAGTAAGTCATTTATTTCTAATATACCATCAAATCTTTCAAATGTAAGAGTTGCAGGCTTTGTTTATTGTGACTATCCCCCAGTCTTTAATAGCAGTTTTGAAATGAAATATCTCAGTTTGTTTCTTTAAAAAGTCACAGTGTAATTCAGGTATGAAGTATGCTCAGATGGTAAAATGCCTTTTTTTTTTTTTTCCCATTTAGTAAAATACATAAATGGTCACATCAGTACACAACGTTTTAATGAATAAAACCAACCTAGGAGGCTAAGAGAATATCCTAAAGAGTTGTAGCTTTTTAACTTCTGTAAGTTTGACTTTTTTTTCCCCCAGTTTACTGTATATCACTTACTATACCCCAAGCTCAGATGGCACTTGTCAAAATTTGGGCTATTATTACCTACTGTCCTGTGTACTGTGTGCTGGGCTTTGGAGGAATCCCTCTTTGCTGAAGTGGATACTTAAAATTACACTGGCATGAGAGTGGACGAGTTACTTTGTAAATGTGAACATTTGATTAGGAGGTGGTGTTCTTAATTTGGACCGGGTGAAGTTAATAGCAGATTTGCACAAGTACTTGTGCCTTGTTAGCATAGTCTTACAATTGGGATTTTAGCTTCTTTTAAAGACGTGAAATGGTCTTTTTAAAATAATCTGATTTAAGTACTTCTTGTGTAGATATTTTCTAGAGATGAAGTTTTATGTATGCCTAATTATTTTTAGCAGTATTAATTGCAATTTGTGTAAACACTAAATTGTTCAAGGCAGCTGCTTTGAGCGAGTGCTCTAAGCTTCCTCTACAGCTTTTAAGTGTCAGAAACTTCATTTTACTTCTCCAGTAGCGGCTGGTGAACAGAAGAGCCTGTCCTGCTCTTTGTGCTCAGTGGGTCAAGTTTTCACTTTAACAAACCCAACAACACTACAGCCTAACTTTTAGCAGTGCTACCTCCTTTCTGTCCAAGTACCCAATCCTTGGCTAGCTGTTCCTTGTCTTTGGGGAGGGACGGGGAACGCGTCGCTTTTGGTTGGCTTCATCAATTTTCATGTCTGAATACATTGCAAAGGTGTTCTTTACTGGCTGTATAAATCAGTAAGGAGTGTGTGATTTGCCACGATGCACATTGTATATCATTCTCCTGTCTGTTGCTGGAATCCACACTGCTGTCTTCTTACGCATTTCATGACCAGTTTGTGTTGGCAAAGCAAAACTGTGATCCGCGGGAGTTTTAGTGTGTGCCATTTTTTATAGCGAAGCCTGTGTGGTAAATACAAAAGTTCTGACTCAGGGCTTTTTAACAATACAAACACATTCACTGTATTCTTCAGCACATCCTGGAGAATATTCGAGATGCATGGTGCCTTGATAGAGCTATTGAAGGGGCAACAGCCATAGAGTCCTTCCAGAGTGCAAGTAGCTTTTGAATCCACTTAATGAGTTGGCGTTAAGATAATTGTAATGCCCCTGCCATGGGTTTATAAACTTGTATATACTTTCTGTAAAGGAAAATTGGCAAATTTAGGCATTGTTAAGCTTTCTGAAAGTTGTTTGATTGTTGTGCCAGTCGTGGGGGCCTGAAAGGCACGGTGTACACATTTCCAGAAGCAGCATTTGTGGCAAAGGCAGCTGCTGAAATGTTCTTTATGTGATGATTTGAGTGTGAGGGGAGAGATCATTGTATAAACAAACATGTAAAAATACCTGCTTTGCTCTGGCCCACTAAGTCTTTAATAGGAGAGAGAGAGAGAGAAACGATTGGCGACAGCTCTGTATGTTTGCATGCCATTTCCCAGCTAACAAAAACTCAACTCTCATTTTGAGCTTCTAGGAGATACCTTCTTTGTCCCAAGCTCGGTGTCTTTATGAATGCAAACTATTCATATTAGAAAACAGGTGTTGTTGAACCCCAGGAACATTTTTTGCTTTTGTTGAAACCGATTTTGTATTTTCAGTAAACTGTAGCTTTTGACATGGCTGTTGGTTGGAGGAGTTGCAGGTTGTCTGTGTGCCTGTAGTGGATCTCTGTATGCAAGTACCGTTACAGAATCGCTTTCATTAAACTGCTTAGCAAGGTCTAAGCTTTTCAAAGGAAATGCTGATGTTCTGTATGGTTAATAAAACTTATTATATAAGATCTACGCCGACTTTTTTTGGAAGCTTTGACTTAAAACTGCAATTGGGCTGGATTAATACCGGGCTTTGTGCACACATCATTGGGAAGGGAGCCGGGGCTCGTTCGACTTCCTCCTTCTTCATCGGAATTGGCAAATCGTGTACTTGAACCAACCTAACTCTGTCAGTTGTTGAGGTGTAATCTTAAAAAGCACACCAGACTTTATTTATTGAGGAAGTTTGCGATCCAAATTTCAAAAAAAATCCTGTTCTTTAACATATATCCCTGTAGAGGGAGTTTGTAGCAACATCAGAAATCCTTTTCGATCTCCCAGATGCTCAAATACTGTTTAAGCAGCACGGTAGGAGTATGAAGGGTGGATTCTGTTGTAACAATAAAAAGGTTGGTTTCAGTTTTTCATCTCTGCCATATGTGCAATTTTTCCTCTAAATACATGGTTCGTAATGTTGATTGGAGCTGCTGTTAATGGTAGACTCCAGCTTTTCTTAGAATTGAATGGCCTTTATAGATCGGGCTACTTGGATGGGATCACTTCAAAAATCTCCTCCCAGCGACAGTGACTCCCACAGTATGAGACAACAGTTGCTCCATCATAGTTTATACTTTTAGGACTGTATTTAATGGATGCATTCATATATATATATATATGTACTGAAGGGCAACAAAAGCAACCAGACTTTAATGGCTTGGTGTTTCTCACAGTGTACAGGCGAAAAATGAATTGACAGAATAAAAAGTTTATTGCTCGCTTTCTCAGTTTCTTTTCATTTTTCAAGTTTAATTTTGGTTTATATGACAGATCTCTATGAAAGCACAGTATTTTCCGTTACCTTTTTTTAAACTTTTGAAACGATACAGATAGTCAACACATGTTTTAAATAGCCCCTTCTTTTTTGCTTTGGGACTTGTGGGCTGCTCACATGCTTCTCTGTGGCTGCTCGTTGAAAGGGATGGGAACAGCAAGGGCATAGGTTTAAGACTTGGTTCAATACTGATGGTTTTAGATTTTGAGAAAGCTGCTTCGTACTGTAAACTATAATTCATGTAATACCTCAGTTTGTTTAATCTCTGTATGATCTCTCTATATACACCTTGCTGTTTTAATTCCAGTTGTATCAAGTGCACAGCCATCCGTTTGCAACGGGGATGATGAAACTCCATGGACGTTTCCTTTGGATTTGACGTGTAATTAAATGCGGAGGGTGTGCTCCATTTTATTAATGGAAGAAAAATTAGCCATGGTATTCAAATAAAAAGTGGAAAGGTGATTTCAGTTAACAGCAGTGCCACTGAAGATCTTCTTTTCTTTGTGCAGTCTTCTTCAAGTCGACAAAGTAGCAGGCGTCGGAAAGCTTTTACTTTGAGGAGTGAAGCCTATCAACAATTCTTGATACTTGTGAAAGTTTTTAGGCTGAAAAAATAGTTTAGGGCTTTAAATGCCTTGTTCCTTTTGCAGTAAGGAGAGTTGTATGTCCAGGCTGTCCAGGAGATAAGGTCTTCAGGGAGTGATGCTGTGATGGATTAAAGTGGTTTCAATTACCTCAGAAATCCAGAACTCTTGCCAGCTGGTAATGTGTAAGTTTTATTCTATAACAATGCAAGACTTTTAAGGTATAGGAAATTTAGTGCCGAGTCTGTTTCTTACAGTTAGCGTTTGCTGATGCTTACTTGACTGCCCTAAAGATGTTAATAAAACGCTTAATTTCTGAAAAATTGCCTAAAATCAGGAAAATACACTTGTGAGCCTACTGCCCCCTTGCAACACCATAACACCATTTCTTTGAATTGCCCTTCAAAATAAACCTAAGGGGGAGGTAAGTAGGCAAACAGCCCCGGATTGATTGCCCCCCTGGCCCTTGTGCATCCTGCAGCGTTCCTTCCAGCAGGGGTCAGTCGCGCTCTCTGCTTGGCGAAGGCTTTTTGCAATAGAAGCACAGAGCAAACAAGGGATAAGGATAATGATGATTGCATTAATATGTGGGTGGACCAGACCTCACTTGTCCCCTTCTTCAAGCAGGCTAAGTATAATTAGCTTATTTGCTGACTTCAGTAAGCACCATATTCTATCCTCTGACTCTCATGTGACATGAACATTGCTCCTATTGATTAGGGCAAAGTTCCAGTGGAGTGTTTACCTTTAGCTCTAGTTGAAAGTGTTCATTTAGTCTAGCTTTTTTTCCAAAGCATGCAGTTGGAGCAGATAAACTGTATGAGAGAGCTCGTCCAGCAGGCAGGGGAAAAGAATTCTTGTGTGAGTGTCTTGCATATTCTTAATGATAACCAGGTCTCCCTAGATGGCTGGAGCTGATTAATATTTTCCACCCTATAGTAACACAGCTTATAGTTAAATATGCTTTGAAGCCTATCAGTCTGCTCCATGGAAGGAATGTCCAGCTTCTCAAGGTTTTCCTGAGTATGCAGGTTACTTGGAGACAGAAGTTGAAGTCATCTTTCTACCAAGAGGCTGAGCAGACCAGACAGCTAGACAAAAAATTCCAACCCTTGTACCAAAGCCATATTTCACAAATAGAAGTCTGAGATGGTCAATGTCCTTCAGGCTGGGGCAGCTCCTTTCTTACACTTGCTGAATTAACAAGGGTCCTTCCTTCCTTCCCTCCTTCCCTCCCTCCCCATTTGCACCTCTTGTAACTCTCTGTATTGCATCTGTTGTGGTTTTTGCATTTCACACCTTGAGTGCCTCTGGCCCGCACCACTCAACTCTTCCATTTCAGTTCTTTCAGTGCCTGTTCTGCCAGCAGAGCCGTGTCCCTTCCCCCGGGACAGGTCCCTTCTCAGGGACGTTCTTTGCTCCGTACTCTGCGGTCGGCACCGTGCTTTGGCACAAGCCCAGCGGGGCCTGGGCCCTGTCTCTGGCTGCCCTTGGTTGCATTTACTGACAGTGATATTGTCAGGGGGACCTCCCAAATTCAGTCCTAGCAAAATTAGACATGAATTTATCAACATCCCTTCTTGCTCTGTACTGGCGGTATGAGGAGAGGGGGCTGGCTACCAGCTGAGGAGAAGGTGTGGGTGCTCCTTTTGGTCTGGTTACAGCTGATGTCACTAGGCCCGGCCGGATGAGGAAAATCAGGAAGGAGTGAATGTTTCAGGGCTCTTTGGTTTTGATTTTTTTTTTTTTTTGGAGGGTGGGGACATACCACCTGAAATTTTCATTGTTCCCTCATCTCACGTTCTGGTTTTGGTGACAGCTTAAGGTACTTCTCAGAGAAAACCCCCTCTGGACAGCAGTTACTGTCTCCTCGGTTTGTGTGCCTTGCCCGCTGAAGCTGCCCAGAGGAAGGCTGGTGGGTTGGCAGGATGGCTGGCAACAGCACAGGTCACCTGCAAAGAGAAGGCTTCTGTTACTGGGCCTCCTGCTGCCTCCAGAGAGAAGTATGAAAAAGCTCTGCCTGTTCGAATAAACCTGAAACCACATCCCAAGTAATACTTCTCTACTAAGATTTCATAATCCCCACTGTGTATATGACCAAAGGTATCTTGTGATACTCTGTAGGAAAGGTATATAAAATAAATAGCAATTATACAGCATTTATTTTCCAACAGGCACGTTATATAGTTAGTTGGCTTTGAAACACAAAGCCATCATTCTTCCTCTCTTCTTCCTCCTTTGCAATGAGACCTGCAAGATAAAGACTGCTTCAGATCTGCTTAGGCAAGGCTGCTTTTCCTCACACAAAGACCTTACTTAAGCTGTCTCTAGTATAGGCTTACAAAGCATCACGCCTAAGATGTTGGACTGTATTTGTTCGATCCGTAGCACGTGGTACTTAAAGCATCTGATTCATATTAGTCTTTGGTTTCAGTCAGGTAGTTCTGATCTTCTGGAAGGCTGAGGGTGTCTTCGTGTACCTGGTGTCCTTTGAAACGGTGTTCTCCTGCCACTTGATGCGGAAGGCAGGGAGCCTGGAGACGCTTAACACCTTCTTGTTACAGAAAAGTAGTCTAGAATAAGGGCATGAGGAAACCTAGAACTAAACTGCAAGTCATAGGCCTAATTCTTAGGAATTTTGTGAGGTAAGAAACTCAGATGGCAAATTTGGCTGCAAGGAGAGAGGTCTCTTAAAGTTGAAGTGTTATAATTTTTTCTGTTCCCTTTCCTGAGCGCTTACATCGTGGATACTTTGAGTCCTCATGTAAACTTTCTATCTCCTTTGTCTTGCATGTCTGACCACCCTGGATAGGTCCTTCCACACCCAAATCTCCCTGGAATAATATATCCTGTAGTTAACCTGGAACTATTCCACACGTGGAGAAGGAAGGTGTGGGAGTTACAAGGCAGTTGCTGATGCAGAAGTTCCGGGTCTGCTGTTCTACCTGATACAGCTCACTTCCCATGACACACAGGATGCAAAAGGGTAAGTGATCCTGACTTGGATTTACTGTGACCTGTGGCTGTCTGCAAACAGCGATGTAAAAAAGCTACTGCAGCTCCACTCTATGAGGTGTTTGCCCTGCAGCAGGTGGTAGTTGGCCACTTACACTTCTATAGTGTTGCAGCCAAGTAGGGTTGAGTGGGCCAAGCCTTCTGGGCATCTGCTTGTCCTGAGGTGACATTGCTTTCTTGGTAAGTAGCGTGGAAATGAGGTAGCTATGAAAAGCATATCTTCGTTAACGAGATGGGGATACCAGGCATTTCATTTTAGGCTTTGTCTGCTCAGCTGAATCAAATGATGACACCAAGATTTGGCAAGCCATCGTTGAGTACTCCAGGAAAAGTTAAGTCATTGGCTAATTTCATAGTTTTGCTTTTGCAGGAGTTTCTCAACTTTGAGGAGGTAGCCAAATAGACTTCAGAAAAGAAAAAGAGGGGGTGGGGAGGGAATCTAGATAGGAGGGTTTAAGAAGAGACATTTTTATTGTTTGTTTTTTTCTCTCCCTCCTGGATGGGAGCTGTGCCTAGCTTTCATTTCCCTTGCCAATTTTCATTTAGTCAAAAATTGTGCCATGGTTGCTACTTGCTGTCTGGATTGGCTGAAATCAAACATATCCCATGTGTCTGTCCTACCTGTTCCTGACCACTACCCTGCCTCTCCTCAGAACGTTCTTGCACAGGGTGTGAGGATGCACTTGTGGGGTTGTAGGAGAGCTGGTGTCACCCTCTGTAACTTTCTAGGACATGAAGGGACTTTATTCTCTGATCTTGATTTGTTCTGGTCTTTTTCATTCTGTCCCATCTTCAGTTATCAAATGTGGGGCTGCCTTGTTTTCAGATGGCATGTAATTTTGAGAGGAAATCAATGGGATCATCATTACTGAATTGATCAATGCGCAGTGTCCAGTCAGAGGCCTGTGGCCAGTGATCCCCCCATGGTCAGTGCTGGGTCCAGCCCTATTCAGTATATTTGTCAATGACCTGGTGAAGGGGTAGAATGGACTCTCAGCCAGTTTGCTGATGACACCAAACTGGAGGGAGTGGCTGACACACCAGAAGGCTGTGCTGCCGTCCAGTGACACCTGGACAGGCTGGAGAGTTGGGTGGAAAGAGATCTAATGAAATTCAGTAAGGGCAAGTGTAAAGTGCTGCATCTGGGGAAGAACAGCCCCATGGCTCAGCACAGGTTGGGGGCTGATCTGTTGGAGGGCAGCTCTGGGGGAAAGAACCTGGCAGTCCTAGTGGACAAGAGGATGACCATGAGCCAACAGTGTGCCCTTGTAGCCAAGGAGGCCAACGGCATCCTGGTATGCATTAGGAAGAGTGTGGCCAGCAGATGGAGGGAGGTTCTCCTCCCACTCTACTCTGTGCTGATGAGGCCTCACCTGGAGTGCTGTGTCCAGCTCAGGGCTCCCTGGATCAAAATGGAGGAGGAGCTGCTGGAGAGAGTCCAGTGCAGGGCCACTGAGATGATTAAGGCCCTGGAGCACCTACCATGTGAGGAAAGGCTGAGAGAGCTGGGGCTGTTCAGGCTGGAGAAGAGGAGGCTGAGGGGGAATCTGATCAATGCTAATACATATCTAAAGGGTGGGTGTTGGGAAGATGGGGCAAGGCTCTGCTCAGTGGTGTCCAGTGACAGGACTGGGGCAATGGCCATAAACTGGAAAACAGGAGGTTCAACCTCAACATGAGTTCTTCACTATGGAGGTGACTCAGCCTGGAACAGGCTGCCCAGAGAGGTTGTGGAGTCTCCTTCTCTGGAGACTTTAAAAAGCCGCCTGGACTTGTTCTTGTGTGATCTACTCTGGGTGATCCTGCTCTGGCAGGGGGGTTGGACTCAATGATCTTTGGAGGTACCTTCCAACCCCTACCATGCTGTGCTTATGTACCTGGAGATCTTGTATTTGGCCTGTTCTTTCCTACAGAATTAGACATGATTGTTTTATCAGGTACAGATGCTTAACCAATAATCTGGCATCCAGCTTGAGTGTTGGTAGGAATGTGGATGGGGTGGCCTGGGGCTGGCAGGCTTTGCTGAGGAGGACAGGCAGCACCTCCAGGGTTAATGCCCACTGCTGACCTGGGCAGTGCCCTGTGAGCTGCACAAGGCTCACATCTTGGCCTGGAGGGTGGGTTTAGCTGCAGACATCTTCACAGTGTGGAACCCTGTCAGTGAGAGCAGAAGAGCAGTGCATCCGTGCTAACACAATATTCCTCAGGAGTGAGCACATCTTCCTTGCCTTGAAGGGTAGCTGGCCTGAGAGGAGGTCACTAGTACTGCAGGGAACCTGGCCATAGACCACAAAACGTGATGCTTGGTACTCTTACCCCTGAATCCTAGGACGAGGTTACTAAGCAGCCGTGTGTATCCTTGGATTGGTTGTCAGTGGATTAGAAACAAGGGTATCTAAAAGGCAGCAACTTTCAACCTTCAGGTGAAAGTATCTGACCCCACACTTTATTTCCTCACGATACTGAAAGAGCATTGAGGGAAGAAGGAAAGCTAACAAGCCTAGCTTCTTTTGCTGTGAACTGTGTGTGTGCAGCACTAAAGACCTCTGCAGATAGCTGTGAGTCTGGACAGGCAAAAAAAAAATGGGAAGAGGGCAGAGAGAGAGAGATCAGTCTTTAATGGCACATTAGGTTACTGGTGGAATTTCTAACTATGAGGAGAAGTGCCCACCTCAGAGCAGAGGTGGGTAGTGTTACTCAATGGTAACTGCTCCCTTCTGCGTAGTGCATTTTTATTTTGCTGTTCAGGTCTAAGATAAGCTGTTAAGTGTGGTGAGTAGCTGGGAAGAGCAGCGTGGCTCTGCTGAGCACAGCTGCCAAACCTGGAGCAGGTCATGGGAGAGAGGTTCTTTTGTCAGGGGCAGAAATGTGGTCTGACACAGCTTTCTTATCAAAGAGAAGGATTTTTTTCAGGAGGAAATTTGGCTGGGAAGACATTGGATAACATTTTTTTAAATTTTATTTTACTTTCTCCCAGCAGAGTGGGAAGTCCTATATAAATGTGTTTTCCATGAAGATGGTAGTTCTGCTTCTGTCCCTTCTCTGGAGAGAACGTTAGTAGCTGTAGATGTGAGAAATAACAAAAGTTGACTAAAATGCTTTTTATCTGAGTAAGCTGGCAAACACATCCTGCATGCTCATAGCCAAGGAGCCATTTCCTCTTGCTTTATCACAGAATCATTAAGGTTGGAAATGGCCTTCAAGATCATCAAGTCCAACCATCTACTAAACATTATCATGACCACTAAACCTTGTCCTGAAGTGCCACATCTGGATGGTTTTTGAGCCCCTCCAGGGATGGTGATTCCACCCCCTCCCTGGGCAGCCTGTTCCAAGGCCTCGCCACTCTGCCAGTAAGTTGTTCCTAATATTCAACCCAAACCTCCCCTGGTGCAACTTCAGCCCATTTCCCCTTGTCCTATCACTGGTTATCTGGGAGAAGAGACCAACCCCCACCTCACTCCAACCTCCCTTCAGGTGGCTGTACAGAGCAGTAAGGTCTCTCCTCAGCTTCCGCTTCTCCAGACTAAACAACCCCAGCTCCCTCAGCCCCATCTCGGGAGACATTTTCTCCAGACCCCTCACCAGCTTCATTGCCCTTCTCTGAACTTGCTCCAGACCCTCAATGTCTTTATCCCGCGACACCCAAAACTGACCCCAGTGCTCGAGGTGTGGCCTCACCAGTGCCCAGTACAGGGCCAGTGTGTCTTATGCCATAGAGCAGGCAAAAAGTAGTTCTCTTCTTTTTTGTTTTCTGATTTATTCTGAAGTTTCTCTTCACCGTTTCCAAGCCGTTAGGTTGTAGTTGAATTAAAGCATCACCTTTTCTTTTGGTGAACACTTCGTGTAACAGGAGCTATTTCTTTGTGTTCCAGCTTAAACTTGGATAATTTTGTTTAAACATTAAGAACCTGCATGTGTCATAGGTAAATTAATAAAGGTGAAGAAACAAGTCATCTTCTAATTGAGGCCATTAGACTGGGGTTTGTTAGATTTCGTTTCCAGGGGTTTCCTGTGAGTCTTTACTCAAGTCTCTTCTTTCTGTCTTTCCTCTCTTTCCTATGTGTGAAATGAAAAATGCTCGAGGGGTACTAAAAGTAATCTACTGGTGTATGTAAAGAAGCCCACAAAAGCATGAATGAGTTCCTGAGTAGCTGAAATGCCTCCCCTGCCAGCCAGGCCCCCAGTGCTGTACCAGCTCAGGTTGGTGTTTTCCTGATGAAAAACTAAAACCTGATGCTAGTGCTACTTCATGGTCCTGCCAAAGTCCAAACAGGCATAAAATGAACTGTATCTATCTTCCACCACTCAAGTAGTGGGAATTACTAACTAACTAGTAATTCCATACAAATGTATCTTTTATTATACTTAAAAAGTAACCATTGATGATTATTTACTTATTAAAGCTATTAATAGAAGAAAGACATTAAGTGAGCTGACAAAATGCCAGCATTTTAATGGCAGTGTTTTTCTGAGTTTCTCTCAGTCTGATCTTGTCAGCGTGCTGAAGCATTTTAGTAACCACTCTGAAACTTGACCTGCCACAGCCAGTGGATGTCACTGCAAGCATTGGAGTGAGGGAAGAAAATTTTGGGGAGAAAGTATAAAAAGTTCAAGTGTAAGTTGTTGGTTGGGTTTTTTTTAAGCTGGAAGGAAATACAGAAAAATAGATTAATTTAATCCTTGCTTACTAGCTGGGCAGTTGCCAAGATGTTTCTTGGAGATGCCTTAAAAGGGTTTGAAATGCTTTAAAAAAAGAATAAAAATCACAGAATGGTAGAGGTTGGAAGGGACCTCCAAAGATCCTTAAGTCCAACCCCCCTGCCAGAGCAGGACAGAACTAGAGCAGCTCACTCAGCAATGCATCCAGACAGGTCTGGAAAGTC
>WUAM01000143.1:15949327-15966736 GCA_024336885.1 Actenoides hombroni | reverse complement strand
ATGCATCCAGACAGGTCTGGAAAGTCTCCAGAGAAGGAGACTCCACAACCTCTCTGGGGAGTCTGTTCAGTGCTCTGTAAGTATCCCAGAGTGGCCAAGGGCTGATACCCTGATAGGAGTCATGTCTCTGCCAACTTCCATAGTCATGCTGGCCCCAAATGCCACTCGCTTCCTAGTGCTGAATGTTATGCACCTCAGGGATGATGTTGGGTTAAAAAAAAAAAAAAAAAAAAAGGTAAAAACCAGAGCAAGCTTTCCTTAAATCCTTTGAAACCACTTCTATGAAATTCTTGGTGGTTGCAGATCTAAGTGCTAAAGGTCACTCTGATTCCAAGTGCCCATCTTCCCCGGACAGCTCACCATCCCCAGAAGCAGACTAGCTCCGAGGCAAACGCCCTTCGGAGATGGTGCCGTGAGAAGATGTGCAGGTCCCCCCCGGCCAGCCCTGCACCTCCCGCAGCCCCAGGAGCCCAGCGGGCCGAGCTGCCAGCCCGGGGCCTGGTGTGGTTCCCCGAGGGCCCCAGGGCCTCGGGCAGGCCCCAGCGCCTCGGGCAGGCCCTCTCCTACACGGGTGGTTGCTAAGGCCCGCTTGTCTCTGCCCATGTTATCGTCAGGATGACAGTTTAAACAGGCCTTATCACTGTGTGCTCAATCAAGGTTTATGAGGGCTGATAAAGATGTCACCTAGTTGCTCTGTGCCTTCATTAAAACCCTATTCCCCAGCAGGACTTCGCTGTATTACGGTGGGGTTGGTTTAGGTTTTTTTTTTTGAATCTTCACTGGTTTTTAGCAGTCTTCCCAAGAGAGGTGTGTGTTAGAAGGGAAGGCATCATGCTTGCTTTAGTGTTTCTACTATTTCTGAAGGGAAGAATTGAAAATAATTAGTAGCTTGGCTGACATGACCCTATCTCTATTTAATATCTTACGTTATCACATTTGCTTATTTAATAATTCAGTAAACTTTTGTAAGTTTACCTTGCAGATGGCAGTAAAGTGACTTGTTTGTACTTCCTCTGCTGTGTTGTGTTGCTGCTCAGGAGGGGCTTGGTGCTACTCAGTTATGATGGGGGATGTTGTAGCTTCAGCTCCTGGTGCTGTTTTCTCCTGGTAGATGGAGACTGTGTGTTTGCAAACCAGAAATGCGAGCCTTGTTAACTTACTGGTTTGGTTGTACGTCAAAACTGAAGAAATGATTGCAATAAATAAATAGGTAGTTGCATAAAATGCACCAATAATTTTCAGGTTGTCTGGTTGTGATGAACAGTAATAGAAAGCAGACAAAGATTAGGTCTCTCTTTGTCTTATCCTGTAAGCTCCTTCGTTTCAAAGTGGGTTGTTGTTTTTTTTTTTTTAACTTAACCAGTGTCCTTTTCCTAGCTATGGTTTAAAATAAACATGTTGTCCTAATTGTATGTGTTGCCATGTCCAATTCTGCCAGTCTTCAGAAAAATCTTCTTTCTACAGTGAGCAGAATTTGCTCGGTTGCCTTTTTGTTGTTCAAGTAAATTTTGTTATAAAACAAAACAGCTACAGAAAGCCATCATGAAAAATGATGAGAACTGAAAATATCTAACAGACTCAAGATCCTGGTTCAGGCAGAAGTCAATTAGGCATGTATGTTTAGGCTCTTTTGAAAAATGGGAAGAAACTGAATATTCTATTGATTCCTTAGACCCCCAGGTCATAGTAATTTGCTGTTATTTATGCTGCAGTACATTGGCCCCCCCCTGCATCCTATAAACTGTGTGAATCATAATGACTTGGCATTTCAGAAATGATTCTTTCACTTTGTTTTACAATTTTGCTGCTGCTGGCAAGCCTTGGACTATCAAAAGCTTTAACACTGGGCATGTGCATTTCATAATAAAATGTTATTCTGTGAGGATAATAATACTTAATAGAGATCAGTAATAAAATGAAAAACAAAGCCTCTCCACCGCCACTTGTTAACGCTTCTAATGCTTGTTTGCTTATTAACATTTAATTCGTTATATGCTTCCATTTAGCTCTGTGCTGGCTGGTCTAAGCATGAGGCACTTCTATATGTCCTGCTTATGAATGACTGTTCTGGCCCACTGAGCTCTGCAATAAAAGTTACTGTAGCATGATCTGCTCTGCTTTTTGTGAAGTGTTTAATATCAGAACCAATTGTTGACCACTGCGTTATCAATTCACTCTATCTGTTTGCCTTTAAACAGTAGCCATGGCAGTCTCTAGAATATTTGCCTGGGATGAAGCTATTTTACCTGGTGCATTGGTGTCCATTTAGCATTGACCATGAAATCCTCTCTGATCATCCAGGAGTAGAGTATTTTTTTGAAGCAGAATTGCTATTTTGTGCCAGTAAGATCCCTGGAACGTAGCAAAGTGGAGCCCAGTGTGACCCTTGGGTTTTGCGCCTTAGCGCTTCCTGATGCTGTGCTTTCCATGTTCCAGTCTTTATTATCACTGCAGAATATCCATGGGCTCCAAAAGGAGATTGAGTCCACTTAATGTATTGTACAGACAAATATCAAAAGTACAGATTTTGCTGAAGGCAGATGTACACATCAGTGCCATCTAGCTGCCCGCTTTTCTGAAGGAAACTTTGGACAACTCCATCTTCTGATTTGGATATCTCCAAGAAACCTTTATTAATATGTAAGATTTTCTGTATTTTTTTTTTTCCTGTGATTTTGTTGGTGTTTTTTGGTGGTTTGGGGTTTTTTTGTGTCTGTTTTTTTCATCTCGTCCCTCTGCTTGCCTTAACTAAACAAACAAGAATTGGTTCTTAACCTCTGGTTTTGCTTAAAGCAGTTGACTGTGGGCATTCTAAAACCATAATATTTTTTTGCCTTTTGGTATTTTTGGAGTTAAAATACAAAGTGCCTTGATTCCAGCCAATTGCTGAGTTCAGGAAGCCTCATTCACTCAGAAAGCAATTTTGGCAGGGTGTGGAAGGGGAATCTGAAGTATGGCAACTAAAGATAACTTTGGAAGGGTTTCCAGTTTCTGTGCCCAAGTCACACGTGCTTACACAAAATCTGCTGAATTGCCAGAACGTCACTGCCATCCCAAAGCTCATCTGGCTTTGAATGTATATTGATTTCTATTTCCTCATTTCAATCCAGAAAGTTTGAGAGCTGAGCATTAGACTGAAAATCTGGTGATGATAATCCAGTATAGAAAAAGAATTGGCTGAAATACCAACACCACCAAGAGGTCTGCTTCTAGCTGGGAAGGCATTCTCACTGCTGAGTAATAGACTTTTCCCTTCTGTTCGTTTTTGGATCAGGTGATGTATTCAGTTGTGTTCACACAGCTCTCACTTCAATCACACCTGGTAGTTCCACCTCGAGCTGGACAGAAATGACACTTGACTACAGTCCTCGGCATTGGCAGTTGCCTTCCCAGAGGGATCTTAGGCTGCTGTCACCATTCTTTGGAGGAGTGTCAGGAGGTATCGGAGGGTTGCAATCACTTCTCCCCTTCTGTGTTGAGAAGGGAACCTTGGCAAAGCAGAAAGGAGCCCTGTTATGGGAAGAGCTATGAGTAATTGCACGTGCTAAGAGCACGCTGCTGCCTTGTGACAGAAGGTGCCTACAGCACCAGTCAAAGCACGGTGGTGGTGGTGCTGTTGCTTTGCTGCAGCGTGTTGTGTTGTGTTGTAGCCATGGCACCTGGTGATAGAAGAATGTATGTGGGCCGTTGCTATGTTAAGGTATGATTAGATACTGGGAATCATAGATTGGGCCAGAAGGGACCTCTAAAAGTCATGTAGTCCAACCCACCTGCAGTGAGCAGGGACATCCTCAGCTAGATCAGTTTGCTCAGAGCTTCATCAAGCCTGACCTTGAATGTCTCCAAGGATGAGGCCTCAGCTACCTCCCTGGACAACCTGTTCCAGCGTTCCACCACCCTCATGGTTAAGAACTTGTTTCTAACATCCAATCTAAATCTACCCTGCTCTAGTTTAAAACCATTGCCCCTTGTCCTGTCCCTGCAGGCCTTTGTAAACAGGCCCTTTCCCACCTTCTTGTAGCCCCCTTCCGGTACTGGAAGGTCCCTATTGGGTCTCCCTGGAGCCTTCTTTTCTCCAGGCTGAACAATCCCAGCTCCCTCAGCCTGTCTTTGTAGCAGAGGTGCTCCAGCCTTCTGATCACATCATGGCCCTCCTCTGGCCCTGCGCCATCAGGTCCATGTCCCTCCTGTACTGAGGGCTCCAGAGCTGGACACAGTACTCCAGATGAGGTCTCACCAGAGCAGAGGGGCAGAATCGCCTCTCTTGACCTGCTGGCCACACTTCTTTTGATGAAGCCCAGGATGTGATTGGCCTTTTGGGCTGCTCTTGCACACTGCTGGCTCATGTCCAGCTTCTTGTCCACCAGAACCCCCAAGTCCTTTTCCACAGGGCTGCTTTCTATCACCTCATCCCCCAGCCTCTACTGACAGTGAGGATTGTTCTGATCCGGGCACAGGACCCTGCCCTTGGTCTTGTTGAACCTCATGAGGTTCACCTGGGCCCACTTCTCCAGCTTGTCCAGGTCCCTCTGGATGGCATCTCATCCCTCTGGTATGTCAACCACACCACTCAGCTTGGTGTCATCTGCAAACTTGCTGAGGGTGCACTCAATCCCACTGTCTGTGTGTGAAGATATTAAGCAGTACTGGTCCCAGTACAGACCCGTGAGGGACAGCACTTGTCACTGATGTCCCACTGGACTTTGAGCCATTGACCACTACCCTCTGGATGTGACCATCCAGCCAATTTATTATCCACTGAACTGTCCATCCATCAAATCCATATCTCTCCAACATGGCGAGTAGGATGTTGTGGGGGACTGTGTCAGATGCCTTGCAGAAGTCCAGACAGATCAGATCCATAGGTTGTCCCTTGTCCTCTGACGTAGTCGCTTTCTCACAGAAGGCCGCTAGGTTTGTCAGGCAGGATTTGCCCCTAGGAAAGCCATGCTGGCTGTCATTGATAGCATCCCTGTCCTCCATGTGCCTTATCAGACCTTCTAGATCTGCTCCATGATCTTCCCAGGCACTGACAGATCTGAGGTTGACAGATCTGTAGTTCCCAGGGTCCTCCCTTCCACCCTTTTTTGTTTATTGGTAGCTGCCATGCTGGTCCCCTCTGGCTGCGGCCTCTGCAGATCTGTTGAGAAGACTTGCTCTCAGGTTTGCAGCATCCATATGTAGGTTGGTGTTTACAGACACTTGAAGCTTCACTGGTGGCCAACCCTGTTAGTCCAGCTCCTACAGAGAGCTTGGTAGCTCCTCAAACTGGGAGACTGCCAGCCCTTGCCCATGACTCTGTGGTAATCAATTTTCTCAGTTGAGAAAGATGAGGAAGAAATTTTTTTCCCCATCTGTCATTCTAGAGCAATTGCTCACAATATTACATGGTTTGTTCTTTCCTGACCACCAGAAATACCGAGGGATCTACACGGAATGGAACTGCAGGCAATAGGCTTGTTTCCTCTCACGTGTCTTTGCAGAGCTCAAAGGCTGTCGATGGAAAACTTACTCTGGAGAGTCCAGAGGCTAGATCCAATTAAAGAATTTATCCCACAGTTATTTGAGTGCCACCCTCAAATTGCTGGAAATGGCAACAGCAGGATTTATTAACTAGAACCGTTTCATTTGTTCTAATTAGTGGACTTTCAGTGCGGGCCAGCCACAAAGTTGTGGTGTTGTAACCCTTACCCACCTTCCTGCAGTGCTACTGCCCGGCCTGCTAATAGAGGTGTAAACTGTAGGCTCTGGGGGGCTCTCCCTTGTGTTTCAAACACCCCTCTCCCTCCCTTTTCTGGGGCTGGGGCTTTTCATTAAAGGTTTGAGCACAACCCTCAGAGCAGAATGTCTCTTGCTTGCCTTATGTGCTCCTTCCTGATTCCTGTAGCCATGTCCTTACAATTGAGACCACTCGCAGCCTCCCTTTTCCACCAGGAATCGGAGAATCTGCAATAAGCCAGCAGCACAAAATCTATTCAAGATCTTTACAGAGTGTCCCACCAGAGCCTCCTCCTTTCCCCTGTGACCAGGAAAAATGAATGACCTGTATGAGATGCCTGATGATCAACAAACTAGAATTGGTTGGGGAAAAGAAAAAAGAAATAGGTGAGCAGAGAATGGTTACAAAAAGCCAGGGAACACCCTACAGTTGCTTCTCCCCCTCTCATGAGAGGTCCTACTCCAGTACACTTGTGGCAGTGGAGCCCAGTCTGGGAGAAGGCTCGTGGACGTGTCGGCTGGAGAGGGGTTTTAGGGGTCAAAGTCAGTACCTGTATGTTATTTCCTGTGAATAAATCACGCCTGTGAAATGCATATGGTTTGCTGCTGGATCCTGGGGGAGTAGGGGAGTCATTTAGCACAGCTGGATGCTTGTTCAGCTTCTAAACTGGTTTTAATGGTTTAAAAAAATAGGTTCCTAAATCGCTGTCTTATGAAGAAGCAGGGTGTGCCAGAGTGCAAACGTGTCACTTTAATTAAAAACTCTGCTCTCTCACCTTCCAAAACATCCCTCTTCCCTCTGAGGAAGGAGCTGTTAGCTAACCTGAGCGAGCAGCTGTTGGCTGCCCCAGGGGTTAGCTGGGGCTTCCTCCCTCACGGCTCCTGTGAAACCTCTTCCCTCGCCTTGCCCAGAGTCCCTGCCCTGGCTGGAGGCTGCACTAGTCACTGCTGCAATAGGTGCTCCTTTACAAGGTGCCTAAAAGCCATCTAAGGGCCCAACTCAAACCAGGCTGAGGACCCACTGGAGATGCTAGGATGCCAAGAACTGCTGTGTTGATGTTTGTAACCTCTGTGCTTAATGGGCCGAGTCATTTCACCATCACCCTCCTCAGTGAAGGAAACTGGGCTTTTGTGAGATGCTTCATGGCTTTGGTGCTTATGGTCCATGTAAGGAAGGGACCTGCCCCGGGCTGGGTGCTGCAGCCCATGTGCTTAGAAACTGTGAACAGGCTGTAAATAGCTGTGCCTTCAGCTCGGCTGTCTGAGGAAAAGTAGGACACCAGTTCTGGTGTTCAATCTAAGTGTCTAGCAGCAACCCAGCAGCTTCTCTCAGCTGGAAGACTCCTGAGTGCCGGCCAGCCCAACAGAATGGTGTGTGAGCAGAAGTGCCAAAGGTTTGGTTACTCCTCGATTTCTTGGCTATAAAACTCTCTGGTAGGTTCTGGCAATGGGGAGTCAGAAGAAAATCGTGTGGCCTGAGGTACATGGGGAACGTGGGCCCTTGTCAGATATATACCCCCTGTTAAAAATGCAGATTGATAACTAAACACTGAAACAATAGGGCTCTGCTAATCCTCTTACAAAGGGTAAATTGCTAATCTAACTCCCCAGCCAGGATGGCTGCCTTGCCCTAACAATAGCTGCATTTATACCTCATGTTTTACTTGTAAACTGGCATGTAGTGAATTGGGAAGGGTTTCAGCTCACCTGCTTGCTGGGGGAGGGCAGCTAATCCTTTCATCCCCTGCACACTCCAGGAGCAGCGCTGCCATCTGATCACGCTGGAGCAAAAAAAAGGCCAGTGCAGCACTGCCAGATTTTCAGCCACGTTAGACTCCATTGTGCTTGCGCTCGAACAATGCTGCCAGTGTCTCCAGGAGGGACGGGCTGAAAGGTCTATTCATGTCTTCACACGGCAAGTAGCTGGGGGGACTGATCTTCAGAGGCACTGGGCACCCCCAGGGAAGGGTGCTGAGTCGCTGCCTTGAGTGGAGGGCCGAGTGCCCTTGTCCATTGCCTTGTCCTGAGAGAGGACTGGGAGCTTGAAGGGGCTGCGTGGTGGGTCACCAGCAAGGTGGATCGGCGCCAAGGAGCGTGCCAGTCTTTCCCTGGCCTGGTATTCGTGCAGGTTTTTTTGGTTTAACAAAATTCTGTGGGGTAATACTGGGTAAGTCCTGGCCTGGGATTTTGTCCTTAGCTGCTGCAGCTTCTTTCTTTCCTACTTGCTTATTTTTATTATTTTTTTTTCTTTTCAGTTTGGTTTCCGGCACTAGATCTTGATACAAAGAGACAGAAGTAAAGGACTTCTTGCTGTGTTTGGTCCATAACATGTCTTCAAACCCGTGAGCCTGGTTGGGAATGAAGGCAACATAGACAAGCCATAGCTGCAGAGTCACAAATACAGGGCAATTTGATCCAGGAGGAGGATTGAATAGATGTATCTCAGTAGGCAGCAGACCTAGGGGGTGATCTCTTCCATGTAACTGGCTTTATATGAAAATAGAAGAGGAAAACCAGAACGTTTTCTATCTTTTTCTATTCCCTGGAGGGATTATATTTGTAATCTCCCAATGTCAGGGGAGATTAACATCAACCTGTGTGTGTTTCCCAGGAGAAACTGCACCAGGGATCTGGAAAAGCAATTCCTGCAGCTCATATATAAAGGGTTCTTTGGAGAGGGAGGCAGGAGCCAAACGTGCCAGAAAGACTGTGCCAAAGACTTGGAGGGCCTGGTAGATGTTGCTGGTCTGGGGTCATCTCCTCAGTCCCAGGAGAGGAGTGTTAATGAAGCATCAGTCCAAACTACAGCCTAGCCTGGGTGAAGGACGATGTCCTTTTTCTGTTAGTAGATTGAATTAAAGACTGTGGGAAATGAGTTATTGGAACTTAAAATCTGCTAGCTCATAAAGACCTCCAGACAAGCAGGGTTGTCTCCTTTTGTAATCTAGCTGTATTTTTAGATAGAAAGCACACAGTTTTTTCATCTTCCACAACTTTAAACATTTATAGTATTTTAATTTCTCCTCTCACGTTTGAATTCCGCTACAATTATTGTTTGACATGGATAAGGAACTAGCTAAAAAGACAACAGCAGTGACTTCTATGGGAAAAAGAAATAATTGATTTGATGGAGTTTTCTTGGCAGAGTTTCATAAAAATAAACCTGGTAACCAAGTTGCATTATTATTTTTTTTTCACCAAGCATCAGCGTAAGAGCATGCTGATGAACTGGAGTTGGGAAACATCATTCATAAAGAGCAGAAGTTGGATCTTCACAAGGAGAACAAAATCATCACAGTAGCAGAAGCGATGTGAAATGTAATACTGCAGAAGATAAGATCTTGCAGCGTTTCGGGAGAAATAATAAACATTTTGGCAACGAACTGCAGCCGAAGGGTTCAGAGGAGGTGAGAGCCGGGGTGCTGCAGTGACTCAGAGGAAGTCTGAGCTGGATGCAGTTACTGATCCAACCCTTCCCAAGGGGAGAGGGGAGCGTTGCAGTCGTGCTGGTGAGACACAGAGACCTCGCGCCAGATGCCGCGTGCAGCTCTGGGCAGCTGCCTTTGTAGGAGCATGAAAGGAGAGAAACAGTCCGTGCTGAAGGGAGGTGCAGCATGGGGCTAGCAGAGCAACCAAGGAGGCTGGAAAACCTGTCCTGGGAGAGGCTAAACCAGCTGTACTCACATTCAGTAACTGCTTAAGGTGAAAGGTGCACAGAAGAATGAACAACTGGAATGGAAGGATGAGTAGAAGAAAAGAAACCAGTGTGAGTATAAGGAGCATACCTGAGTATAAATTAGGATAGAGAGCCACGAACTGCAGATTTAAGAGGCAATTCCCCCCAGTTGAGCAGTGAGGTTCTGGATGAGCCTTCCAAGATGAGCAGCTTAGACAGCCTGAAGGACATGGAGAGTGTTCAGCAGATGCAGTATCAGATGGGCAAAGCCAGCAGGCAGTGCGGCTGGCAGCGGGCAGGGCAACAGTCATTGTAATGCTGCCCTTTGTTGCAGGGCTGCTTAGGAAAGAAGGGCAGGAGCTGATCATGAGCCAAATGAACTGTGCTGGAAGGACAGAAAAGATGTGAAAGCTTTAGGTCAGATAACACTTGTCTGGGGTCTTGTCTGCCAGGAGAGTGGTATGTGGCAGCTCAAAATAGACATAGTCCAGTCTGCTGGATGGTAAGTACTTACCTGGTGGTGAAGAGACACTTGGGGGAAGTGATGGAGGAAGATGGTAGATTTTATTTCTATATTCTTTTATACAAACACACACATAAGTATATAGCTTTCAGGAAAAGCCTCGATATGTCTGAGCAAGGAAGGCATTCCTGCTGCAGTAGGGGATTTCAGTCCCAGAAACGCTGTCTCCAGTTTTGCAAAGCAAAGACGAAGCACCTCGCCTTTCTCAGAGCCATCCTGGCTTGCAGTAGTCAGGGGCAGGAATGATCTCTTAGGCTGTTGAGAGCAACAGCCCTTGTTCAGTCTTTTGGGAGGTGTAAATCTCCATGTGGAGTGAGGTGAGAACCAAACACTGGTTGAGCCCGTGCTTGAAGCTTGTGAGACTTGCAGTCTCCCCACCTAAGTGCCCTTTTGGACTGGGAGCACACCCGTGTTGAAACCTTCTGTGAGACCCACGGGACTTTTGCTAAGAGAGCAACCGAACAAAGGTCAGACCCAGAAAGGGAGTGTGTGTGTGGGGGGGGAACCCAACAACAAGAAACTGTAAAACCTGTGGGAACAATCACGGAAGGAGAGGAAGGAAAAGTGTTTCCTGGAAAATAAAGAACCTCATTGAACTTTATCTAGCCCAGACACCCAGAGTCAGCCCTGTTATGTTAGAAAAACTTAATTCAGCAAAAATGGGGAAGAAAAAGTTAAAACACTGGAGGTGTGCATGGTAACGATTGGCCCTTGTGTCTTCTCCTTCACCTTCCAGCCGTGCTGGGTGCTGCAGAGGGATGCTGGGTGCTGCAGAGGGATGCTGTGTGCAGCGAGCCCTGTGACCAGTCTGCCTTGTTTCTAGGCAGAGAAGTGAGGGGGAAACGGGTGGCAGGGAGCTGAGGTGTCTTGCTCTGGATCATCCAGGAGACGAGGATGGCTGGCAGCTGAAGCTGGCCAAAAGAGTGTGGCCGTTTGGCAGCCCAGGGAACCCCTGCTCTGCAATCCCCAGCAGATTCCACACGAGACTGAAAAGCGATGCCGGGAGGATTTGAATGCCGTACGAAATGTTGATTCACGTAGGGCTGGAGCCACAGTGACCTGGAGGGCTGCTTTGTGATCCAGCTCCCAAGTGATAAATTGCCAGTTTCCGTGCGTGGCAAAAGTCATCTGATAGAGCCCAGTGGTAAAGGGTGTGACTTGGAGCCACGTCCTCCTGGGGTGGGTGTGCGTGGCGGCCTGAGTCACTGATTGCTTTGGGGAATAGCCTTCTGCACGGGAAGGTTATCAGCACCTCCCCCCTGCTGAATCGGTCCCCACCCGCAGACCCCAGTAGCATCACTGGTTGCTAACTGGCCGGAGCTGGGTGCGTGTGTTCAGTTTCTTCTCTTGAGAAAGGAGCAGCAGAAGGGTTTGGGTAAAGAATTGCTCCCAACCTGGTCCACACCAGGTAAACAGCTTTTGCCTCCGATCACAAATGGCATCGAAACAGACTATCCTGTTACCTTTTTTACTGCTGCCATTTGGTTTTGATCACTCCAAAAAAAATGGAATATTTTTTAGGAAATAGATGGAATTTTAAATATGTATCAGATGTTTAAGCCAGATGCTTATTGAGTCAATGAATCATTTGCAATTGAGAAATATTTGCTCTCTCCACATGGTACTGAGATCAGGAGTGCTTTTGCTACTGAGCATATGGAGGAACAAGTCACTGGGAACAGAAAGAACTGAGTCAGATTCTCATCAGCTCTCGCTGGAGTGGATTCTCTGAGCTGTCTGTTCCATGAGTGAACCACACTGGTCTCTTCTGGTCTCTCTCTCTCCACCCTCCTCTTCCTTGCTCTCCTTTTTATGCAGCTGTTTATTTTTCAGTGAACACGGTAACTGAGTTCAGTTTGTCACATTTGGTTTGCCCGAGTGCCAGCTCCATAGGATGCTGAGCGAGATACAAAGTGCTGTAAATCTTGCAGCTGACTTGTGCTCATAACATAAATAAGGGACACTGTCTTGAACTCCGTGAATATTGATGGGAATTGGGAGATCTGTCCCCTACTCAGCCATCCTTTTAGAGAGTAACCAGTGATCACTGTCTGTGTTGTTTTCCCGTACCTCTACACCAAGGACAGTCTCTACAGAACCTCAGAGGTGCTGACGTGATAGTCCATTTGTATTTATAACATACTTACAGGTAGACAGTTGTCCTTCGTGAGTATATTATTACTGCCCCAGCCAGGGCTGCAGAGAAAGTTTCTGAAGGATTCCAATACCTGTCTTTATCCCAGATTACTGCTGGATATCCAGAAGGTAAAAAAAAAAAGATCTTTAATTAAGATGTATGTGTGGAATTTAATGGGTTATCCACAGAGGTTCAAAATGCTATTACTCTGAGAAGGAAATACACTTATGTGCTGTGTCCTAGATTAAATAGCATTAGATTTTTTTCTTTCAGACATTGCTGTTGATTTCTCTTCATGGGCTTTGGGAGTCAGTAGGGCCACTGCTCTTTTGTGCCACTTAACTGAAACTACCTGCAAAGTTTTGGCCAAAATTTGTGTTTGGGTTGTCAAGAACCCAACAGCCTTAAGGACTCTGGCAACGAGGAGGGTAACAAGTGTTGCGTTTGTCTAGCTTGCTGATTTAGTTCTGTGGGTAGTTCCTGGGTGCTGTTTGGGCAGTAGGTCACATAAGCATTTCCCCAAAGCTGCCTGCCCAGCAGGAACCCATGGAAGCATCAGACGTGTGCTGGCTGAAATGCTCTGGGGTTTGCAGCAGGTGCTTTTCTCTGAGCTCATGCACGAAGCAACATCCCAGACTGGAGCTGGACCAGAAAGGAGAAGCTAGACAATGTGGTGAAGTTGATCTTTTGAAACTATTTCCACTTATTTAAGTAAATCTATTACCTGTTTGAATACCTGGAAGTAATCCAGAACTTCGTTTATAATTTTCTCTTGTCTACTACCCCTGGTTTGTTTTCCCAGGCCTAGTAGCTGCTGTCTTGAAATGTTCTCACTCAGAAGGCAGAGAGGTCCCACTTTCCACTCTGTCTTCGTCCCTGCAATAGCAGGACTGGCACTATGCTGTTGCCATGTTACACCTCCCTCCTGAAAGTCGTCATTGTTCACTATTCAGGTCTGTAGGATGGGAACAAAGGCTCCAGGCTGGTGGTGAGCAGCGGTGAGGGTCCCCACCTTGAGGGAAGGCTATAAAATCTGACTATGTGGATGGCTATTGGCACAAGGGACTGCAGGAGCCTTCTTGGGGCAGGGCAATAAGGAGCTGCTGGAGGCATCTCGCTCTGGACATTTGGAAAGGTTAAAATCCAGTGCTTTCTTAAGCAGTGGCCAGGCACATTATTGCTTTGGTCGCAAGGGGAAATCGCTAAGGCACGCACCGTTCCGAAGGATTGAAAAGCAGCTTGATATATACACACAAGTGCTCTGTGGCATAAGCAGCTGTATTCACCGAACCTGTTAGGGGAAAAAAGTGCTGCAGGGGTTGACAGCTCCCCTTCCTTCAGGCTATAAACCAATTTATTTAATTACCCTCCTTTCTCAGTAAAAAAAAGAAATGATCCTGCTGGCCAGGTGCAATGTCAGAAAGTAGTCCCTGTCAAGCAAAGGCATTGGCCAGTGTCCACGGGACTTTATTAAATAATAGACTGGCCCAGCAAAATATGACAGAAGTCCAACATTACTGACCGCAAATAAATAAAGCACCAGACTGTGACCACAGGGAAAAAACTGAGCTATTTTACACACAAATCTCTGGGTCTTGAAGAGGCTGGGGGAAGGGAAGTTTAGTTCCTTTCATAATGCTAACCAGACCTGCTTCCTAGGCAGTGCTGACCTTGACATTTTGTCTTTTCGGAGCGTTTTTCCTGAAAGTGGGAAGTGAGAATCCAGCTGCAGGCATCTAGTCTGCAACTCGGATGGTGGGCAAGGCTTTCCCTCTGCCCTTCAGTATTTTGGGTTTCTTCTCTTTTCCCTTCTGCTCAGTTACAGCCTATATATGCTTCCCATGAAACCTCTTCCCTGTGAGAGTGCCAGAGCCTGGCCCAGGCTGCCCAGAGAGGTTGTGGAGTCTCCTTCTCTGGAGACTTTCCAACCCCCCTGGATCTGTTCCTGTGTGGGCTGCCCTGGGTGACCCTGCTGGGACAGGGGGGTTGGACTCGATGATCTCCAGAGGTGCCTTACAGCCTCTGCTATGCTGTGATTCTATGACTCTAAGGCAAAACTTAGCATCAGAGTCCTTCACCCTGTCTTCTCCTATCTGTCTGGATTAATAAACTCTTGACATGCTTTCCTCCCCAGGTCACTTTACTAGTGTCCCTCACATCTTCTACCACATGGGAATAGCTTTGCCATTTTTTTGTTTGCCTGGGGTTTGGGCTCTTTTGTTTGTGGAGAATGAATGAAGTGTAGATGGGGACAAACGTTTCCGAAGAAGCCAGTGGCTTGGAGTAGTTCTTTGCTGAGAAATCAGGACAGGCCTTTTGCAACAGATTATTCAGCTGCTTAGATGGTGGAGACAGAGGTGCCTCAATGGACTCTGGAACAACTGAGAACCTAAATCACCACTCGCTTTTCAACATTTGAACCAAGGCCATAGAAGAATGGCTGGGTTACACCATTGGCAGTCCAAATTCCCACTCTGCATTCCACCTCCACCTCAGACTAATTTCCCATGGATTTTGCACCTCCCTCTATTCTGTAACTTGTGCTCTTGAGTTTACACTTTGCAGTGGCAGAGGAAGTGTCATAGATGCCTTAGGGCCACATTCCTATTGTGTTTTAGCTTGGCACTCCTGCTCTCAGCAAATTCCCTCATTTCGTTCCTGGGAGTGAGGACACACTTTCCCACAGAGGAACATACATCTTCTCTGCAGCTTGAGCCATGCCTGGGAGGACACCTCTCCCTCCGTTTGAACACAGCTCCATCTGAGCGATATCGGCAGACCAAGGCACCTACTTTCTTCCCCTTTGTGTTGATTATAGTTGGGTCCCACAATGTGGTGATACAAACCCAACCTTGTTCATGCTTCTGATGTACTTACCTGCCCCACTTTTCTTGTCCCTGCTTTCACAGTCCTTAAAAAATGACAGTCACCACCGATGCAGCCTCCGTTGGTCCATGTTTCTTGATGTCCATCTGTATTCTAGCTCTTTATTTAGGATGAAATGTTCACAAAGAGTTGAGCAATTTTGGAAAATACAGTCTTTTTCACAGGCTTTTGCCCACCTCAGAGGCTGAGGGAAGTTGCCTGACACAGGAGGGGTGTGGAAGGAATTCACTGCTTGCAAAATAGATGGAGACCTTACAGCATGACCAGAAAAGTTGTTCCTGGCAATATCAGAGTTTTCTTTTCCTGCTTAAAACTCCATTCCCTTTCCTTTCTAAGCCATCTCGACTATGGCTTCCTGATCAGTCATGGTAGAACTCATAAAGGATTGTCGAGGCCAAACCGGAGAAGAAATCCTGTTCTGTTTGAAAACCACTTTTATCTGTGTTTTCTTTTAAATGGTATGTAGAAAATTAGTCAGTCATGTGTGAGGAGAAAAGCTAACATCCCTTGTAACCAAGCAGTTGAATGTTCTATATACCTGGGCAAACAGGTTGTAGGAGCTGCAATTAACCACCTTTGACTGTATAGTAACTTCAGGTTTTCAACTCCCGTGGCTACTCGCTGGTGTTTGCAGAGCATTCCGACAGCATATGGTAACCTTTAGCCCAGCACAGACTTTCAGGAATAAGTGAAAAATTTCTGTCAATCTGCTATGGAGCATATGGTTAATATTACACGATGACTTAGCTCTTTATGGGTTGGTTTTGCTTTGAGAACATCTGAGTCCATCAGCTCCCATTCACCACCAGCTTTAGGGCTGCCCGAAAGGCTATGGCGATCCTAAAACACAAAGCATCTAATTTGCAGGACAGCCCCATGGAGGGTTCTCATTAGTTTGGGTGCCGCACAAACATTTGGAAAGCAACGGCTCCCGCTCTGCACCGTGCTCGCCACCCAGAGAGCTGCGGCAGAAGAAGGGATGGGAGGTGGAGGCACGAAGGAATCCTGCGATGCCTTGGGTCAGCTGACACAGCTGATGACTTACGGGGCCAGGAATAGGCTGCGTTGCCTCTCTCGCCCACGAGTAGCCAGGGTCCAGTGTTGCTTTAAATGTTAGTGAAACATCTGCGTGTGTAAAAGAACAAATCATAAACCAATAGTGGTTTTCTGCCTTTCTGTTCTGTCAGAAGTATTGTTTTCAGACCGAGGAAGAGGGACAGAAAGATCTCTTAAGCAACATCTCATGAGCAATATAAATCTCCTGAGAAAATAATGCAGCTTCTTCATCCTATCTGATTCCTGAAAGGCTTTCGTCTCTCGTAGGGCAGCACGTGCTTGGTGTCCCAACGCGTTCCTGAGGAGAAGTGCTCTGCTGGGCAGGCAGTGGAGCCCAGCTGGGACCCTGGCAGGGCACCCCTGGCAGGGGGGATGAAAGGCAGGGGGTGTCCTAGCTGGCTTGCTAGTGTTTGGACACTGCCTTTTCTTTTCCTGCAGCTTAAAGGACACAAGGGCAGCTGCATGGGAAGTTACGTCTCTCTCCTTTCCTCTGCCCCAAAAAGGGGTGTTGCTGTATCTGCACCTCTGGATTTAAGTTGTTGACTTCATGGGACATTTCACCGTAGCATCTGACAACTGTTTGCTTCTCTCTTCTGTCCCCCTTGAGTAGAACACGTGGGTGCTTAGATAAGCAGTGCTATAAAAGACCCAGACTAGACACAGTCTTTCATCCAGTCTCAGCAGCCAGAGCCAATGGGGATGTTGCTGAAATGGAAGAGCTTTTCTCCTGCTGCTGCTGCCCTGGTGCAGGGACACAACAACCTCCGGGACAGGGGAGACAGCAGCAGTAGATGGTCATGCTTTGAATTGCCATCCATCTGCTCAAACACTTTGATAGGACCTTCTGCTTGCAGGTCTCAGCTCCCTGTGAGCACAAGTGATCTGGTGTCTGTGGTGTTCCTACCAACCTGGTACATTTTGTCCTTGCCTAAAACCAGTGGGGCCTCTGGACACCTCAGGAACTCAAGCCACGGGCTTTTGAAATTATCACAGAATCACAAAATGGTAGGGGCTGGACCTCAAAAGATCATCGAGTCCAACCCCCCTGCCCCACCAGGGCAGCCCACACAGGAACAGATCCAGGGGGGTTTGGAACGCCTCCAGAGAAGGAGACTCCACAACCTCTCTGGGCAGCCTGGGCCAGGCTCTGTTACCCTCACAGTGAAGAAGTTTCTCCTCATGTTTCCATGGACCCTCCCGTGTCCCAGCTTGCACCCATTGCCCTGTGTCCTGTCACTGGATGTCCCTGAGCAGAGCCTGGCTCCAGCCTCCTGACACTTGCCCTTTTACCTCTACTTGCCTCTTTATAACCATTACTAAGGTTAATCTCAATCTCCTCCAAGCTGAAGAGCCCCAGCTCCCTCAGCCTTTCCTCAGCAGGGAGATGTTCCACTCCATCATCTCTGTGGCTCT
>WUAM01000143.1:15925335-15942626 GCA_024336885.1 Actenoides hombroni | reverse complement strand
TTGACAGTTATAAAGTTTTTTTAATCTACAAATGTTTGACATCTTTAAAGAATTATTAATTAATGCATGCCATTAAATACTGTTAAAACTCATGTCACATTTATGAAGCAATTGAGCTTCATTGAATATGCAGGTCAGGTAATTCATCTTTTTAAGCTCCATCAATCTTTCTGTTCTTAAAAAAAGACAGGGGGTTAACGGGAAGGAGGAGAAACCAAAGTTTGTGGAGTTCTCAGAGTGGGAGAATTCACAGCCAAAAATCAGGATTTCTCTGTTTCCAGGAATTTTTATCTAAGGCTGCTGAATGTTCTCCTCATTTCTGTTATCTTCAGCTTTGTATTAGTGTGGTGGCTGGTAGTGTTGCTCAGGGTCAGGGTCTTGTCCTGGGTCATTGTCCTTCAACCACCAGGGGATGGTGGGTAGTGTTGAGGTGGGACAGTGACACGTGCTTGAGAAAAGCAAGTCCACGTATGTTAGGCAGTCACCTCAAGGTGTGAGGTTTCTCAAGGAGACTGGGAAGTGGTGGGAGTCCCTGGGTGGGAAGCGACTATAGGCTGTGCAGATGATTGGCAGCGTCTGGTCTGCGTGGATATTGAGAAGGTTGCTAGAGAAAATGAGGGGAAACTGAGTAACAGAGTGAGTGAGGTGACTTACTCTGGCTTTGTTGCAGAGAAATGTCCTCTGTCTACCCGTACCTGACCTACGCTGGCACTGAGGAAGCCAGATGACGTTAGCCCACGGAGGAGAAGATGGTGGGTGATAGAACTGCTGTCTTCTAATATCAAGTAATGGGTATGGAGAAGATAAACCCACTCTTTTCTCAGAGATGGCTAATAAAAAACTGACAGTCAGTGGGCACAGGCTGTAGTGAGGGAAATCCTCAGCTGACTTCATCCAATGTCCAGACTGGCCCTGCTTTGTGTGTGTGTGTGAGCTTTCAGAGGAGACCTGTAGAAATTCTTGTGTGCATGCTCAAGTGTGAGAAGAGCTGCTGATGAAGAGCTGACATCACTGAAACTCCAGCCCTTGCAGAGATCACACAGGGATCTTGGCAACAGGAGCCAGGCACTCATGGGGATGTCTCGGCAACCTCTCCTTAGAGGCGAGGTCAGGGGGTGCCACTGGGATTGGAAGCTGAGAAGACAATCCCCCCATGTATGTTTGGGGTGTGTCTCATCTGTTCCCAGGGGTGTATGTAGAAGGGCAGGTAGAAAATACAGAAACTGGAATCATCTAGGTTGGAAAAGACCTTCATGATAATAGAGGCTGTGTACCTGAAGATAGGTGGGTATTTAGTGACCTCCAGGGAAAGGAGTGATGTTTAGTCTTGAAAAAATGGCAAATCCTCTTTTGAGATCTTCACACTGTCACTTTCTGGGTTGTAAAATTGAGGCTTTCACTGGGCACTGGTGTTTGGTGGAACACTGGAACAGGTTGCCCAGGGAGGTAGTTGAGGTCCCATCCCTGGAGTTATTCAAGGTGAGGCTCAATGAGGCTCTGAGCAAGCTGCTCTAGTTGCAGATGTCCCTCCTTACTGAAGTGGGGTCAGACTAGATGACCTTTAGAGGTCTCTTCTGGCCCAAACCATCCTATGATTCAATGAAACCTGTCCCAAGGGGGTACACAATCCCCAGGAATAATCCCAAGGGCTCTGGTGCACAAGGGGATGCATCCAGCAGCAGAGCTGTAGATGAGATGTATCCTGGACCTTCTCCCTGCAGAGATGAGAGCTCGTGGAAGAAACCCTCTCCTCTGCCCATTGAGATAGGTGGCATTTCCCATGCTGGAGCAGTGCTGCAGTAACCACCAAGTCTGTTGTTGCTGTTAGATGCCAGGAGATCCAAGCTCCACCACTAAGCCAGTGGAGAGTCATCCCAGCCCCACCAAATCTGGGGCAAAGCTTTGGTTGATATTGGCCAGAGATTTACAGTTGTTCTTCTCCAGATGAGTACATCCACCCAAAACCTTCCCCATCACCTTCTGGCTCATCCCACCCCAGGAACAGATGCATCTTTCAAGCAAACACAGTCCAGGGGAGCTGGATGTCCACTGCCTGGATAGGACTTCTCAGAATCACAGAATTGTTTAGGTTGGAAAAGACATTTAAGAGCATCAAATCCAATTATTAACCTAACGCTGCAGGGCACCACTAAACCATGGCCCTTGGCACCACATCTCCACAGCTTTTCTAATCCCTCCAGAGATGGGAACTCCACTACTACCCTCAGCAGCCTAGGACAAGCTTTGACAACCCCTTAGGTGAAGAAATTGTTCCTAACGTCCAACCTAAACGTCCCTTGGGGCAACTTGAGGCCATTTCCTCTTGTCCCGGTGCTTGTTCCTTGGGAGCAGAGACCAACACCACCTGGCTCCAACTTCCTGTCAGGGAGCTGTTGAGAGCCAGAAGGTCTCCCCTCAGCCTTCTTTTCTCCAGGCTCAACAAACCCAGGTCCCTCAACTGCTCCTCACCACAGTTGTGCTCCAGACCCTTCCCCAGCTCCATTGCCCTTCTCTGGACATGCTCCAGCCCCTCAATGTCCTTCTGGCAGTGAAGGACCCACAACTGAACCCAGGATTTGAGGTGCAGCTTCACCAGTACCTGATACAGGGGACAATCACTGTTCTAGTCACTATATTCTTGAGAAATGAGCAATGCTACCAGCAGCCTATTGCTGTGACATCAGAGCATCTCAGCCTCCCTGGCTCATGGCATGTCCATCATGCCTGGAGGGTGTCAGACATAGGGAAGGAGAAGAGACCAGCACATGAGCATCCTCTTTACATACATCCAGGAATAACAATCCCTGCATCCTGCCCTATTGCACTCTGTAGCATTGTGACTACCTCTGGAGATAGATGTTGGCCATCAGATAGCATTAAGGTCCAATTAGGTGTTACTTTTGTTAGGTTTATTTATGATGAGTCACACCAGAACCATTAAAGGGACTCACAGGTTTACTCAAGCTGCAATCAAGACACAGAATTACCCTTCCTTACTGCTAAAATCAGAGCAATAATTCACTCTGTTGATTTTACCAGAGGCAGCACAGTCTGACACAGAGGCCAGAAACCTCACCTTACATCTGGGAGATCTCCAAAGGATCTGCCCAACGTGGTGCCTATCACGCTCTCTAACAAAGTTGCTGAAACGTTCCTGGATAGAAGGGTAGTTCCTCTATGCCAGCATATCCACAATGCAATGTCCCCATGCCAGGAAAGTTTCTCAGGTTTCAATTTCACCTGCTTACTCTTCTGCAAGGCTAAAACTTTTCAGTGGGGCCAGCACAGGAGGTTGCTGCAACAGGGCAGTGTCTGCACCCAGCGCCGAGCAAGGTTTATAGCTGACGAGGGGACCATCGGCCACATTTGGAGGATGGGAGAGGGCTCGGAGATTTGCTGTGCTTTGAAATGAGTGATTAGTTCACTGATCGTCTCAAGATGCTCCCTTCCCCAGAGGAAGAACCTCAGAGGTCTCCATCCCTCCCAGTGGGGCTAGCTGTGGCTGAAGTTGGAGGCCACTGTTGCTTTCCACCGTGGTGTAATCCCACTCAAGGTTTTTTTTGTGGGTGGAGACCCTATATCGTATAAATTAAATAAGAATAGTAAAAGACAGTTGAAGTCTAGCGGATAATTAAGAGATTGACTTTACATGAGAACACAACAGAAAGTCTGCCTGAATATCTTCTAAGATAGGTGAGTTAAATCCCCAGGTATGTGGGATCTGAACACTGGATGCGTTCAAGACCAGGTTGGGTGGAGCTATGAGCAGCCTGGTCTAGGGGAAGGAGTCCCTGCCTGTGTCAGGGGGGGTTGGAACTAGGTGATCTTTAAGGTTCCTTCCAACCTAAACCATTCTATGAATGTACATTCTGAACAAATGGCCCCTATTAGACACGAAATTAAATAAGCAAAAAATAATAGTGGGAAAGGGCACATGTACATGGCATTGAAGGCAGAATATTTTTGCTTTGAAAATCACACTTTCTGGTTCAGTTTTCAGGATGGTCCCACACAGTCAGTCTTCAGGAAGGCTTAAGGAGGTCTGTATTTCTTTGGCTGAGCTCTGACCAGGTGGGGACTATGGTCTGAGTAAGGTCTTTTAGACAAAATGTGCCTATTGACTTCAAGAGCAAGATCAAGCCCTAAGTGTATGAAGGACTTTTCACACCAAGCTTCCCATTCACAGAGCTGATCTTGAGTGACCAGGGGTTGAAATGAGGTGAAGTCAAACTATCCATGGGAGTATTTCCTGATAGACAGATCAAGAGGCAGATGAAGAAAAAAAATTAAATTGGCTTTGGAGAAAAACTAGAGATGGCCTTAAGCCTCATCTACCCAAGGACTTATTCTGGACTACGTACTTGACATTAGTGGTTTGTAATTAATTCCCTGTGTTGATGCTCTTATTCCAGAATCAGACACGCCTTCTTTCAAATTAGTTCAATCCACCTGGGACCCCGCCACAAAACCAGGTTAAGAAATGAGCACAGAACAGCAGAGCTTTGGTAACCAACTGGATAGGCAGGCAAGCCTGGCGAAAAAAAGCAACAGAATTCAGCTTAATTTTACATACCAGAGAGGAGGGTGAAGTCACGTAGCAGTACCCGCCTCTGAGTGGAAAACATGCACGTGAGCAAGAAGCAAGTCTCAGCTGATGCACGGTAATGTCTGAAGTTGCAGTGATGTGAGATAGTGTAAGAGCCCTCAGCACTGCTGGGAAATAGCTCTTCTACTCTGAACACTCTTCCTGCTGTAATCAGAGGTTTTATTTATTTATTTATCTATCTATCTGTCTATTTATTTATTTATTCCACCCCCTGAAAATACATCTGCTGAGAAAATTTCAGAGATTGGTGCCCTGACTAGGAGAAGGGGTTGGGAGAGCTCCGTTCTGGGAGTAGTGCTGGGTTTTTACCAGTTCTTTTTCCACTTGGTGTGCAAATTAACGAATCACTGATTTAGAGTTTCTGTATTTTTGCTGATTTTTCTTTTTCTGTGGCTGAAGAATTGTTAAATTTGAAACAAGCAGGAAATTTCATCCCAGGTGCTGTGAACAAATCTTTTTATCCTAAGGACCGATCTAGGTGAAAAATATTTTTAAAAATTACACAAAAAAGGGTGTGTGAAGCCTATTTAGTAGCAATGTTGTGTGGCTGATATAAGCTGACTGAGCAAAGGACTTTATGGTATCCAAACTCTGATGAGGTTGGTCTGTATTTGGGGACTCACTTGGGTTAGTGCTAATTGTTGGAGTGGGGCCAGAGGAGCCCCAGCAATGCTGGGAGGGCTGGAACCCCTCTGCTGGGAGGCCAGTCTGGGAGAGCTGGGGGGGTTCAGCCTGGAGAAAAGAAGGCTCTGGGGATATCTTCTGGGGGCCTCTCAGGACTTCAAGGGAGACTATAAAAAAGATGGGGACAGTCTTTTTAGCAGGGCCTGTTGGAACAGGACAAGGGCTGATGGTTTTAAACTAAAAGAGGGGAGATTTAGACTAGCTGTAAGGACTAAAATTTTTACAGTGATGGTCATGAAACACTGGAACAGGTTGTCCAGAGAGGTGGTTGGTGCCCCATCCCTGGAAACGTTCAAGGTCAGGTTGGACAGGGCTCTGAGCAATCTGATGTAGTTGAAGATATCCCCGCTCCCTGCAGGGACATTGTACTAGATGACCTTTAGAGGTGCCTTCTGACCCAAAACATTCTATGATGCTATGTAATCTGGCACAAGCTTGGAAAGCATCATCAGAAACAGCAACTAGGGAGCTGTGTGTTTTGGTTCGTGGTTATCTGCAAGGCCAGAGAGAAGTACAGCCTGTGTTAGTGAAGGTTCTTCAGTTCTCATGCAGTTTAAACACAGAGGCATATGTTAGAAATAAGAAGAAAAGTAAAATGTGTCAGCTGGCCCTGATTCTTACAAACCTGCCTCTTACAAACCCTCTCCCTCCTGCCAGGTCCCGGCTGGGGGCCAGCCCAGTGGGTGCTTTCTCTTCCACCACTATGGTACTGGGACCACACGTAGCAAGCGTGGCAAACCCAAGCATTTTCTACAGCATGAGAAGGGGGAGGGTGGCACAGCAGTGGCATCCCTCATCACCCCTGGGGGTGCCCAACACTTCCCTCGGGCTCAGCCTGGCTTTGCCTTGCTGTGGGCAGCTTTTCAGCCTTTGAACCATCTCACTCTGCCTGTCTCCCTCTCCCTTTCTCTCTTCCCCTGCCATAGTCCACGTCATTTCCATTGCAACCAGAATACCCTCATTTTCTTTTCTTTTCTTTAATGGGCCCAGGCTAAAATGTGTCTGAATGGTATTTTTAGTGAAAAGCTTGGCAGCCTGGCAGCCCCTGGGCGTTTTGCCACCTGGAGCAAAAAATGTGCATCGCCTGATAAGACTTACAATGGGGTGCTTGGGGCCACGAGTGGGGAGTGCCCTGCTCTTCGGGCAAGGGAGGGTGGCCACAAGACTGCTCCCAACCCACGTTCACCCCTCTTCTTGCACCCTGCCATGCAGGATGGCTTAGTGCCCCCAGCCCTGGTGCAGGATGCCTTAGTGCCCCCAGCCCTGCTCTGGTCCATAGGTTTAAAGGTATAGCAGGAGGAGTTCCTGTGGAGTCCATGGGAGTTCACTGGAAGAAAGCTTCCATGGCAGGAAGAGGGGTATTTTCTGGGTGTGAATGCAGGAGGTGTGAATGCAGCACCGTGTCCCCAAAAGTTGTCTTGATGAGCCAAATAAAGCTGGGGACATGCACAGCTCCCAGTATCACAGCCTGGGCACGGCTCCTTTCCCTCTGCTTTGTGCCTTTGGCAGCTCCAGGGCTGGGGCTGAGGTGCTGGTCCCCTCACAAGCCTGGGAGCTGGCACCATTTGCCCCAGCGCTGTGGCTGGCACAGCTTGCTTGAAGCCCTTGTCCGATGATGTGTCAGGCAAAATATTTGCAAGTGGGGATGGCCCCCTGTGGTGGTTTCCAGCTGTAATCAATAATGTTCTGTTTCAGAATTTTAATTTGAAAAATAAGTATCATGCCCAGCTAATAGTTTTTTTTAAATATCTAAATTCCCCCTCACAGTTTAAGGGTCTACATCTTACTTAGAGAAATAGTGACAGTGTAATTAAATGTCCTGGGAAATATATGCAAAAAATTCTGTTTTTTCCAAGCAGGGAATTTTGGGGAAGGGGGAGAGATGGTATAAGCCAATGCACCTGGTTTGCTTATCTAGCCTCCTGCTCACACGAGCTACCTCTATAGCCAAGGAAGCGAGAGAAACTCCCTCAGGAAGTATTTTGGGGGTAACACAGATGCTCTAAGTACTCCTCAGATAGGCTTCTCTTTCCTACTGACGCCCCAGGGGGAGTAGCTGGGCAGCCACAGCTGGGAGGACCTTTTCCAATCCACATTGCTCTGCCCAGACCTGCAAGGACCGGGCCAGGCAAGCGTGGTCTCTGTCTCCGGACAAATGGCTCCATCGTCCTTCCTTGCAAAGTGGAACAATGTCAAAAGGAGCTGTGCCTGAAGGCTGGTGGGTGTTTATTTGGTGCTGGGCACTTAAGGGTGGCTGTCTGCCTGCCTGCAATGGGAGATGCTATGCCTAGAGCACAATGGGCTTGGAGGAGGTCTTCAAAAGCATCTCTGCCCAAGAAGTGAACACAGGCGTTGGGATCTGCCCCCTTACCATTAGAAAGGTTTTTTGCCGTGTCCACTATGAACAGGGGAGCAGACTTGTTCCCCCCTGTCTCTATGAACTATTTTATGTAGTTGAGGATTGTTACTTCAGTGTTTCGGTTCTTCCAGCCCTCCTGTACAGATTACATTTCTGAGACCTTTGCTCTCTCCAAAGGGTCCATATCTTTCCTGAAATGCCTTGTCCCATACTGGCCACAGCAGCAGCACACCAGGACTGCACTGAGCAAAAGGGTCATTTCTTAGTATGGGCAATGCTGCTCATTATTCCTTCCAGTATGATGCTTACTTTATTGCATTGTATTTTGGTTTTGGTAACAGTGGGGTTTAGAGTCTTTTCTACAGAGCTGCTGCTTAACCAGCCTTTTCCACTCGGTATTTGTTCAGCTGATTGTTCCTGCCTAATTCTAAATCCTCTCCCTCTTCCCCACTGAGTTGTGTCACACTATTTCTCTACGTTGTCAAAACGATGACTCTTCTTTCTCTTTTTTGCCTTTTTTCAAATTTTCAGCTCTGATCCTCTCTCCTGAATACCTTTATCTGCCAGGTTTGGGGTCACAGTCTCCATTACCTTGTGCTGTGACAAATGGTGGCAGGTAGAGCTGTGCACCACCTCTGTCTCCCTCTCTGTGTTTCTCCCCTTTTTAACAGGGAACCACCAACAGCTGCTCTGTGGACTGGGTTATCCAACCAGTATTGAATCAGCACTGTATTTTCCTGTTTTGCTTAAAGATGCGAGAGGCAGCTTTGAAGGCGGATGAGACAGCATCAAACTGTGCTGGGCAGAGAAGATGCTGCTGGCAAGACAGCTGGGAGGACACCTTGGCACAGCCACCCGTAGCTTTTAGGTGTTTTGCAGCTCAGTTTGGCCCTGCCTTAAACATCCAGCTATATCCCAGGTGTCTGAAGGGGGTAGTGGCACCTGGACAGTGAAGTGGAGCACCTAACCTTTGTACTTGGGTGCCTCAGGTTTGGTTTAGGTGCCCGTGCCTGTTTGCTGGTCCCAGCTCTTGCAGTGCAGCTCTCCCTGTTAGGCCAAAAGGTACAAATGTACATGAAACAGAAGTGTTTCACTCAATCATCTTCTTGTATTCGGAGATGCCGCTCTGCATGAAAAAGCCTTTCAGTATCTATGAACTGAAATTTTTCTTTTGGAGAACTTCTCTGTCCAGGTAAACAGTGAATACTGAGGACTTCTATCAACTGACCGACGAGAACAAATATCCAGGTACTGGAAAGGGCTGCAGCCTGCAAGATCCCAACTGTCGAGCAGCTGCTGGATTTTGGTTGCCATTAATGGCTTGTAGTAGTGCCAGAGGGTTGCTCCACAAGCCGGGAGTTTGAGTTACTGTGAAACCTGCATCTCACCTTCCCCTCACCCCTTCCTGATATTAAAACCTTGAAGAGCTGCAGCACAAAGAACAAAGGAGAAAGCAACAGGAGAGCAGCAAGGTCACACATCTGCTGCTTTCCACACTTTCTTATCTCTGACATCACGGGCCTCAAGGTCTTTCTTCTCATTAAAACAGCTGAATAATTGCAAACTGTACACAAACTGACTAAACTTGTGGCCTTCTGCCTTAGTCATAATACGGGATGTCTGGCTGGGGGGGGATGTTTCTTGGCGAGGCTGGGTGAAGAGGCTGCAGAAATAAGCAGCTTTGTGCAAGCCCAGGAGGAACTGTTGCCTCTGCCACCGTGCCTTCAGGTGACAAACTGCAGAACACCCAGTCAGGGGACTGGGGTGCCATCAACGGTGCTGCTGAACGCGGTCACCAGGATGTGACCCAGTCCCACCCTCAGGAAATGCAGGCCCAGCACCAAACTGAGTCTGTAGAGCACTGGTTTGCAATGCCCCTGCCAGTGCTGCCCCTGCTTGAGGTTTACTTTGTTAGCGGTGAAGAAGTAATAGGACACGGATGGGAGGGGGAGCTACAGACTGGGAGAACTGTGGGAAAATAAAAGGATAAGGCACGTTATGGGTGAGGGTGCATTAAAAAGGCAGAAGAGGAGGAAAAAGTGCCCTGAATCAACAAGTCTCTCTCGCTTGGCTTTGGTCAGGCAATGTCAGCCTAAGTTGGCCTCAGACCCCTCAATCTCTTACGCCTCTTCACGTGTCTGTCTTTTGGGCAGTCGCTTCTCAGGTCTGACCATTGCCTATGCCCTTGCTGCTGTCTCTGGCTGTTGTACCTCAGTCAGCTGCTGCTGGGGTTTCTGCAAACCACGCCTGTGATCACCACCCTGCTAGTCTTGGTGTAATTCATCAATGGCAAATCATTTGTCATGACATAACGTAGGATGTAAAAGATCTATTTCTGGTAGACGTACACACCTCCCTGCTTGGTGATTAGTGTTTAGCATCTGGGAATCACACAAGCGGAGAATGGTTCAGGGTGGAAGGGACCTTAAAGATCATCAGGTTTCAACCCCCCCGCCACAGGCAGGGACACCTCCCACTAGACCAGGTTGCTCAAGACCCCAGGCAGCTTGGTCTTGAACACATCCAGTGATAGGGCATCCACAGCTTCCCAGGGCAACCCATTCCAGTGTCTCACCACCCTCATAGTAAAGAACTTCTTCCTAACATCCAATCTAAATCTACCCTGTTCTAATTTAAAACTATTGCCCCTCATCCCATCACTACAAGCCCTTGTAAACAGCCCCTCCCCAGCTTTCTTGTAGCTTCCCTTCAGGTACTGGAAGGCCACTCAGGTCTCCCCAGAACCTTCTCTTCTCCAGGCTGCACAACCCCAGCTCCCTCAGCCTGTCCCCACAGGAGAGATGCTCCAACTGCCTGAGCATCTACATGACCCCCTCTGGACCTGCTCCATCAGGTCCATGTCCTTCTTGTGTTGAGAGCTCCAAAGCTGGACACAAGCATCGTCCTTCCTATGCTACTTGTGAAAGCTTGTAAGACACTGGCCGTGCAGCTCTCTGGGCCTCCCCTTGCTCCTAACACCAGCCTCACAGCTCCTCCCTGCATTTTGTCCCCGTGGTGAGCCTGGCAGTTTGTCTTTGGCTGAAACTCATGTACCAGCAAGGCTGCCATCCTTTGCTGGCACGTTGTTCATCCTCACTGCTAAAAATACAGTTCTTAGCTCCCGTGTAGCTTTTAATTTTTTTTTTTTTAACCTGGCTTCAAGTTCCAGCTATTTATGTTGTGTCTTTCTCTACCAAAAAGAAGTGGGGTTTGCTGTGTGACACCATTGAGAGATGGTGCCTTTGATTTGTACTTTCCTGCACATTCTCCACTTCTGTTAGTGTTTTTGGAAGCGTGGACACCATATCAAGAGCCAGTAACCCACTAGTGCTCTTTCCACTTCCCTGCCCATACTTGGAGGGACCCTGTTACACCCTTAGCATCTACCAGAAGCCGCAACAACAGAGGTAGAGTTTTTTCCTGTAAGAAGAATGCACAATTCTCCAGGTACATTAGGGTTTGGGGTTTTTTTTCAACATTTTCTCCTTTAAACACCAAGTCTTGCCTGCTGCTGGAAGGAGACTGCCAAAGTTTCAAGCGGATTGGGTCTTCCTTGGAAATGAGCAAATTTTCTCTTTGTGACAGGTTCTGAGGTCAACATGCTGCTTATCTGATAAAATGTTTATCAGCGACAACTTGTGGCACATTGCCCCTGCCCCACAGTGCAGCTCCTGTAGCTTTACTCAATTGCTTTAAAATATCAGAAGATGACACCACAAACAGTAAGTGTTGTCAATGTGCAGGTATCATTCCATAGTTTGAACAAACCCCCAGTCAGATACGTACTGAAGAATGTAAAAAAAACAAAACAAAACAAAACGTTGGCAGGACTGAATGGTCTTCTGGTAGGAGTACTGTGGAGCATCCTGCCAGTGAGAGTTGTATATCCCTGTGTCAAAATTTGTGGCTTCTCCTAGACAGAGACTGTTTATTCATGGATTACTAAGTCTTTAGAATGATATTCCCCTGGGCCCTGCTTCTTGAATCTGTGGACTAATGCCAACAGGCAAAGGAAAAAGAAGAATTAAAAACAAAACGTGTAAACTAGGAACAGTGATGCTTGGATATAATAGAGATAAGGATATAATATAAAGGGTGTAATGAAGACTGGGTGGAGCAATTATTCCCTTTGACATCTCTAAACATTTCATGAAAAAATTTCCAGTTCTGATGGCATAAATATATAAAACAAATCATTCATTCTTCTGTGTTTCACATGGAAGATGAAGTTGGAAACTGTTATTTCAGCATTTTGTTCTAAGTAGCTGTAGGTTCTTTTCAACTACCGAATCCTCTTCGGCAAAGTGAAGTTTCTTGGAATTATCCCAACAAAGACCTCCAGAATATCCATTCTGTAATGTAAAATAAGATAGTAATTTAGGTTTATACTTTGGTGTCAAAATGGTGCCAAATTTTGTAATGGTAAAATAATCTGCAGAATAGAAAGGATCATTTCTAACCACTACTTATGAGAAAAAAACCCAATAATTCAAGTCTGTCAGAGCTGTTACACACAGACTATCCCTTAGATAAACATATGGCTAATGCATATCTGTTGATAAGGGTACAGACACATCTCTTTTACATATGTATAGCTTCAAACCTGTGGAGGCCAAGCCACCCTGATGTGCAGGACTCTTACCCTCCCTCTCTTCTCCTTCTCACATTCCTCCAAACTCAAAAGCTGGAAAATTACATCCAGAAGAAAAGAGAGAGTGGGATAAATAACCCCAGGAGTACAAGTGGGTAGGTCTTGCCTGATGAGCAAGGTGGTGCTCCAACGAAGAGTGCTCCAAAGGAGTTCCCCACCCCAGACCATCCAGGTTTGCTAGCACTTCCTCAGTACCTGGCTTGAGCCTGACCACATTGCCCTCCCACCCCCAAACTCTTCTCCATGAGCAAATAATGATTGTCATCTGTTACAGTGTCATCTGTAACTGATTACAGCTGCCTGGGAGCTGGGAAAGCAGGACTCCACAGCCTCCTGCTCCTTCTCTTGTTAGGATCATTCACGCTGCTGCAACGCTTTGAGATGTGGGGAACTATTGAGCTCGCTGCCATGCACACACAGACACACACGAAGGCAACATTGCACCCTCCAGGATGCTTGTTATCTAAGTAGATACCATAGGATAGAGGCAAATGAGCTCACGTGAAGGTCAGATGTAGAGGTGAACAACAGGACTGGTTTCCACGCTCCCATGCCAATGGCTGAGTCATTTGGCTCAGCTTTCCCACCCTTAGTGCCTTCTCAACACCCATCTTCAATCTGCACCCCTGTAGTCTAAACAAGAGGCATTGCTCCTGGAATACCTTGTCTCTTTGTTGCTTCCTCCTCTCACAGTGGCATTCAGACCTTCACCTCTTACTGTCACCTAAGACATTTGTAGCTGGAGTCTCCTCCCAGGCAGCAGCAAATGCTGCTGTGCCTGCAGAGTTCATGTGCACTCCCTGCCCCAGTGCCCTACCTCCTCTCTCCCTGGCAGTGGAGGTGCTTTCAAGTTCAGCTCTTCTCCACTTACTACAAATCAAAGCAGCCAGAAGGTCGTCCTGATAAAGATAACATTCATCATGCAATCCACTACAGACTAACTCACCTGAGAACACTTACCAAGGATGTGCAGCCTGTAGCTTGCTTCTAGGGAGGTTCTTCCCTCTCCCTCAGAAGCTGTAGTGATGTGGAGCTGGCTTTCACCCTGAGATTACAGGAACCTGCAGCCCTAGCGGAACTAACTTCATTCAATGGCCCATTTGTAACTCTTCCCTGCACATCATCAATATATAATCTGGGCACCGTGGAGAAGGGTTGTTTCATCCCAGAGATCAGGATCGTATTGTGGAGTGGCCGTGGGGGGGGTTATAAGAGATGTCAGTGAGATCACTGCAAACTCTGAAAGAAACAAAGATGATGTGTGTCTTCCAGAACCTAATGACTTCTTCATTTTCTTCAGTCATTACTGAGGGCAGAGACACCAACAGGGTTAGTAGGGATTTCCTTTGTGTGATGACCCTGTGCCCTGTGTTTGTATCTGAGAGTTCCTTGTGCCTGTCCTTCCTCTCCACCTATGCCAGTGCCTGTCGGAGAGGGAAGCCCAGAGCACCCTTTCTAGGGCAACAGCCAACCCATTAATGCAGGGCACAGTTTTCAGCTGAACTGAGTAGCCCAAAGGCACTTTTAGAAAACAAGGACCTAACTTAGGGGTGAGGAAATGAGAGCTCAAGGTTAAGGCAATGAGAAGAATTAGAGTCTTGGGCTCTCAGGTCCTGAGCTGGTGTCTCAGACTGTTAGAACATGGCTTTTCCTTGCTTGCATTGCTCGCTCCTGCAGCTAGAGTGCTGGAGACTGAAACTGCAGCTAAGAGGTATGGTTTTAATATTCACAGGGAAGATGAAAGAGGTGAGGAGCCATCCTGACTGGGAACAGAGGACACTGAGGGTCCTGATGGAGCAGGCTTGGCAGTGGGTGATTCCTGTAGGAGGGTCAAGGAGCACATGAGGCAGGAAACCAAATTCCTGCTAAGTCACCCTTGCGCTGAGTGAGAGCAGAGCAAAGCAGTGGGATGGAGGGAGAGCTCACAAAGGGTGTCCAAACTGGTCATGTGGGACCTGCCTGCCTGTGTACTAGGATTAACCTCCTGACACCAGGCAGCTGGATAGACTGTGAGGGACGCTGGGGACCGAGCAGGATCCTGCTGAGACCTGTTAACACAACTGCATGGAGACAGGTCTTGCAAAAGAGCGGCGACTCTGGCAGTCAGAGAGGAAGGTCCCTGCATCCAGACAAGGAGGGAAAGAAGATTGGCTGTGACTGAGTAGCAGGTCAGGGAAACAATTTCAAACCAGAAGGACAAAGCCTGTGTGTAAAGTTACATGTCTCTGAAGATATGCAAGACACAAGTCCAGAGGTGATGTATAGATATGTAAAGGCAAGAGCATTGCTTTCTTAACAAAACCTGGGGACTGAAACCCCTCAAAGACTACCCTACCCTTCTTTCACTGGAACAGAGTCTGCTTTGCTGTCAAAAGTTACCTGGCACTAAGGCCAGGCAATCCAGATAGCTACTGGGTTCAGTGAGTGTGGTTTGCTGCTGAAAATATAAGCCAGTTATGAAAAGAAGAAATTGAAGAAATTAAGCAAGGACCTGGAGAGCACGACTTGGTTGGGTGAAAGAACACAAGTGTTCCTTTTGAAAGTATAGGGTCTGAGTTAGACATTGGCGGCATGGCTTGGTGGTGAGTCAGAGGAAACTGGCTGTAAACTTCTGACTCAGTGTTTAACTAGTGCCAGGTTAAATGGGTTGTGAATTGACTCTGAGAGTCTGAATTTCAGCGTGAATACCTGTAGGAGTTACCAAAGAAGCATTTTGAATTCTGTTCCTCTCCTCCTTGGAAAATTAGTTCAGGTATTTTTTTCAAACGTAGCTTTGGGTGCCTGTCTTTTGAGCTGTCATCCAAGTGCAGCCCCATCCCTGGAAATGTTTAAGGCCAAGCTGGATGGGGCTCTGAGCAACCTGCTCTAGTGGGAGGTGTCCCTGCCCATGGAATTGGATGATCTTTAAGGTCCCTTCCAGCCCTGACAATTGTACAGTTCTATGATTCTGCATGTACCCTTTACTGGAGCAGGAGCTCCATGGTTTGTTTCAGCAGGGATAGGATAAAATATGAGGTGTGACTGCTGGTTGCAACATCAACCGCAGGGCCAAATTCTCCAGGAGATTTCTGGAATGGAAAATGCAGAAAATCTGCTCTTTACAGAAACTCTGGAAGGGATTTTAGAAAACAGGACTGAAGAATGGGTGTAAGATCCCTCCCTGAAAATGAAGAGGTAAAGCAAGACTGAAAGATAATTTATGGCCTAAAACTGAACCAGTAGAAAAATCTGGCAACTGAAGTGAGATTTATCCACACAAGTCTATGGGGCCAGATGGGATCCACCTCAGGGTACTGAGGGAGCTGGCAGAAGTGCTCACCAAGCCACTTTTCATCATTGATCAGCTGTCCTGGGTAACTGGGGAGGTCCCAGTTGACTAGAGGTGAGCAAATGTGACACCCATGTACAAGAAGGGCCAGGAGGAGGATCCAGGGAACTACAGGCCTGTCAGCCTGACCTTGGTGCCAGGGAAGGTTATGGAGCAGATCATCTTGAGTGCCATCACGTGGCACCCACTGAACAACCAGGGGATCAGACCCAGTCAGCCCATGGGTTTATGAAAGGCAGGTCCTGCTTGACTAACCTGATCTGCTCCTGTGACAAGGGGACCCACACATTGGATGAGGGAAAGGCTGTGGGTGTTCTTTACCTGGACCTCAGTAAAGCTTTTGACACTGTTTCTCACAGTGTTCTGGAGAAACTGGCTGCTCATGGCTTGGATGTGTCAATCTGCTTGAAGGCAGGGAGGCTCTACAGAGAGCTCTGGACAGATAAGCTGAAGCCAATGGGATGAGGTTCAAGAAGGCCAAGGGCCAGGTACTGCACTTAGGTCCCAACACCACCACTCAACGCTACAGGCTTGGGGCAGAGCAGCTGGAAAGCTGCCCAGTAGAAAAGGACTTGGAGATGTTGGTCAATAGCTGGCTAGGAGCCAGCAGTGTGCCCAGGTGGCCAAAAAGACCAAGGGCATCCTGTCCTGGATCAGAAAGTGTGGCCAGCAGGACAAGGGAAGGGATTGTCCCCTATACTCAGCACCGGTGAGGCTGCACCTCAAGCAGTGTGTTCAGTTTTGGGCCTCTTGCTACAAGGACAGTGAGGGGCTGGAGTGTGTCCAGAGGAATGCAGTGAAGCTGGGGAAGGGTCTAGAGCACACATCTTAGGAGGAGAACTGGAGTTGTTTAGCCTTGAGAAAAGGAGGCTCAGGAGGTTGAGGTGAGGGTTGGTCTCTTTGTCCCAAGAAACAAGAGATAGGACAAGACAAAAAGGCCTCACATTCAGGCTGGATATTTGGAAAAAAAGTTTTTCAGAGAAGAGTTCTCAAGCCCAGGGAAGTGGAGGAGTCACCACCATCCCTGGGGTCATTTAAAAGATGGATGGATATGGTGCTGAGAGACATTTTTTAGTGATGATCTGGCAGTGCTGGGTCAAGAGCTGGACTTGATCTTCTAATGATTATATGATTCTCTACATCCCTGTGAAATGCTACAGCAAATCTCCCAACTAAGCAGGCAGGGTGGGGACAGTGCCTAGTGCTACACCTGTTTCTCTGCCAGGCCAAGGTCTGTGATCTCAACCTGAGGATACTGTGTCAGGGTTACAGGTACCAAAAGGCTTATCAATGACTGGAGCAGGCTGCTGAAGGAAGGGGCTGAATCCCCATCCCTGGATGCATTTCAAAGCCATCTGGACTTGGTGCTTAAGGACAGGGTGCAGTAGTGGCCCTGGTAGGGTCAGGTAACGGTTGGACTTGATGAAATTAACCCTTATTTCCAAGCATAGAGATTCTGGGATTGTGTAGTCACATTTTGCTGTTTACTTTTTAAGCATCTGCCATCCTCACTCCAGCAGCAGAACCTACCACCACTCCTCTAACTACAGCTGGAATTAAATGATCATATCTACCAAGTTGTTAAATACATGCTTTTTTGTACACATCCACACACATATATATAAAATACTAGAATAGGAAGTACAAATATGCTTTTATATAT
>WUAM01000143.1:15887716-15902030 GCA_024336885.1 Actenoides hombroni | reverse complement strand
TTCGTCAGGCTAAAGAGACCCAGCTCTCTCAGCCTCTCCTCATAAGGGAGGTGCTCCACTCCCTTAATGATCTTGGTTCACACTTGGATCACAGTTCCCTGTGGCTGTTTTCCACGGGGAGGGGAAAAACTAATGTTCTCCCTCCACTCTGCAGAAAGAGGATGTGGTGGCTGGACTTACAGGTAAGAGCTGTGACAGCACCCAAAGCCCAAAAGAAGGTTTGCAACAAACATTGCTGCTCTCTTGTTGCTAAAATCTCACCATGGGGAGGGACGGAAAAATGGTGCTTCACAGGTGTGCAGGTTTTGCATGAAGGAACTGGTGGGAAACATAACCCACTTTTGGGTATAATAGGCATAACACACACTTATGTTTTCCTTCTTGAGGTTGCTAATTGTGCATGACTACATTGGCCAAGGAAACCAGATTTAAAAAATCAAATACTGGCAAAATTCCCGCTGGCTCGAAGAAAAGCAGGGCTGCGTTCTGCTTTGGGTTATCTTTTGTTTCACTCACAAACCTGAAGCAAAGAGAAGGTTTAGAAGTGCTAATTGGGCATCAGCACAAGCCCCTAAATTTTATGATGACCTGTATTGTTAAGCACATGGAAAATGGAAAAAAAAACCCCAACCAAATAACAGTGGCAAATGGGCCCCTGATTCATGGATTCCTGTCACTTCAGACACTTCCTACTTTGACAGCCTATGAATATGATTCCAGATGAAGGATCATGGTACACTTCACTGTGACTTTATTTTCTGGAACTGTTATGAAGCCCTCCAAGTGCTTTTATTCCCTGTACTTACTATTACCCAAAACCATACAGGCGAGGGATTTGCCTACAGGAGTGGCATGAGCTTATGTGTAGCAGCCTCAAGGACAGCTTTACGCTCCTGTCTGAGCCATTGCCACATCTCACAAGTGGTGGCAGCTGGCCAGGAGCATCAGAGACACAATGTGCCACACCTTGGGGCTGTGGAGGCAACTACCAGCACTCAGGGCAGGCACCGTCACCTGGGAATTCAGACACTGGGTACCCAAGCCACCCATCACTTCTCTTTGTCACCCTATATTCCCAGTCTCCATAGGATATGCAAGAGCAAGGCTCCTAATGTAGAGGCACTTAGCTACAGTGAGCTAACCCTGGATTTATGGAAGCTCTAGAGCAGATTCCTTCCACTTTTATAGCATGTGCCTCAGAAGAGTCCTCGTCTACAGCAAAAATCTCCCTGTGCCCTAGAATCAGGGGAGCAATAAAAAGGTATCTTAAAAATGTGACAACAGTGCATAGTCAGAAGTGCTTGAAATCAAAACAAAGTCTTCAGTGAGAAAAATGAGCTTCCCACTCTGGAAAAATTCCTGATCTGTAGTTTTCCAAAATGTCATGGCCAAACATTATTATCTTGACTCTTCCTATCAGAAGCACATGTCCTTGATGTGGTCTGAATTAAGTTGTGATTTCTAGCATGTAGCTCATGCAAAACTTGTCTCAGTGAAGCTACTTCAGTGCTCTTCTTTGGGATAGTACTCAGTTGGCTCTTCTGTAGTAGATCTTCTTGTCAATGCTGAGATCTCATGACTCACTGTCATGCTGGAGGCTGCTCCTTCCTGACACCCAGAATCAACTCATTACAGAGCCTCTGCTTGCTCCTGCAGATGGGAGGACACCTCCTGTCTTTGTTGCTGGCTTCAGGAATGCATCAGAAATGATTGCATTCAAATGAAGGTAGCAAAGTAAGGCCCTTTTGTCCTTTAAGAAACTCTGCGAGATGGAGCTAATAGTAGATAAACTTCCTTATGTTATTCATTAATATTGAATTGATTAGTAAATAACTGGGAAGTATTGCTACGGCTTGATTTGGAGACTCTATAGCCAATGCTGTGTTTCTAATAGATGCTGAAGTAGCACCAGGTAGTGTTGTCACCCTGAGGGGTGACTAAATGTTGACTGTTGCATCATTCATCAATTTAACCTTAAAAAGTGTGTTGCTGAATGAGTGTAGTATGAACAAGCTCCCTCAAAATTCTGAGAATTGTTAAATAGACTCCATAAACTGACTCCTAATGACACGCCAATAAAACTCAGGACCCCACTTCAATTCATGCTGAGAGCATTTGGATTTGAAAACATGGAGACATGCTGGAGATGGGGGAAAAAAATCAAGTGAAGAGGGACTGCCTTATACAGCCTTTTTGGGGAGATGTCTGTAAGTGCCTACCACTGGCAGCTGTCAGGGATGGGACTTGAGGTAAGGAAGGTCTTCAGGGGCTCAGTCCAGCATTTCTCTTCTTACTGCAGGTTTCTCAGGTCTTTCCTTTTCTCCACTCTCTACTATCTTTCTCTTTTTACCTTCTTCCCTTCTGCTCCTTGCTAGGCACCCAGGCTGTGTAATGCCTCCTGCACTTCATCCGAAGGACTGTGGATTGGGTTATAAGCCATCCAGCCAAGGGTGTTTGCTCCGGGTGGACAGCAAACAAACACAGCTTCTGTAGGTTTACTGCTTTGGTTTAAATGGATTTTTATAACAGCTCATGAAGTCTGTTCCAGCCTGGCTCCTTTGTGATGGCCAAGCAGCTTCAACAAAACAAAGGGAATGGTAATTTTACCTGTGATGCTACCAGAGCAGCCTTCATTTCTTACCCTGTCAAGGTGTGATGTCTTTGCCAGCTGCCAGAGCTTATTCTGCTGCACACCTAATAATAAAAAAAATAATTCCAGAGGCTGTTTTTTTTATGGAGTTGACCCACTCTGTCAGTGCATGAGCCACTGTTACAAAATGGACATGATGCACACCCACCTCGGTGGTGGTGGAACTGAGCCCAGCAAAGCTCTGCACAGTGCAGATGAAACATTCCTTCGCTCACGGCAAGACGAAAGGGTGGTAACAGCAGCGCCTGGGGAACATTCCCCTGCCCACCTCCCACCACCACCTTCTCTCTCTCTCAAAAACACAAACAAGCCAACCCAATTTGCATTTTCATAGTTGGGAGTGATTGATAGATTAATGAGCGCTGCTATTTATATCTAAATAATCACAGTCCTAAACAACTGCTTGGAGGCATCAGTATACAAGGTAAAGTTCTGGGCCATGATTTGAAGGGATACAGGCAGCACTTGTTATCACCAAAAGAAGAAAATACATCTGAACTAAAAAAAATGCATTCATAGAATCATAGAATGTTAGGGTTTGGAAGGGACCTCTAGAGATCATCAAGTCCAACCCCCCTGCCAGAGCAGGAACACCCAGGGCATGCTGCTCCAGAGAAGGAGACTCCACAACCTCCCTGGGCAGCCTGTTCCAGGATCCATCACCCTCACAGTAAAGAAATTCCTCCTCATTTTGAGACGGAACGTTCTATGCTCAAGTTTATACCCATTGTTCCCTTGCCCTACTGCTGGGCACTACAGAAAAGAGATTGGCTCCTTCCATTTGACACCCACCCTTCAGATATTGATAGACATTAATAAGGTTCCCTCCCAGTCTTCTCTTCTCAAGGCTTTATGGTGTATTGGACAAACTGAAGGAAGATGGAAGAAGAAGAGATATGTGAGCAGTGTAGGCAGGCTTGGCTTGTTTACCAGAGTGTGCTGGCCTTAACACTCACTCTTCAGAGCAGTTACTATTGCTAAGCAGTTTCTCTTAACCATCTGGCACACCATGACCCTGCTTGGGACTTCAGCAGCATGCTCCACTGCCCAGGTTCAGAGGGTATCTATCATCGATCCTCCCAGGCCACGGTGTGTGAAGTGACCTTGCAAGCAGGGTCTCCCCTCCCTGCCTTTGGCTGAGTTTCTGCAAAGTGAATCTCTTGGTTCCGTGCAGAGCTTGCAAGGCCACTTAAATCTCTCTGCCTCCTTAATGAAGTTTTTAGAAGAGCTTCATAAATCTTCATGGCTAAGAATTGCTTTAAGCCCTACAGGGTTTCTCTCATGGCATTAACCACTAAAACAAGTAGACAAGCTCAGGTATATTTATTGCATTCATCTTCATTATTCCATGGTTTTCCTTCTTTCTAGTCTTTTACATAAGCTACAGCCAGGAAAGGGAGTGCAGGAGTGGAAGCTCTGAGTCATTACAGCCTGTCTGGCAGTTTGTAACCATCCACTACAACTACGTCAGACCAGCGCTCTTCTTGGGAACAGCTTCTGTGCAGGCAGCAACAGTACCCTTCTGTATTTAAATCATCGTATTGTTCCTCATTTGGGAAAGAATCTGATTTTTGGCTTTCCTCTGAGAGCATTCCTTGGGTTACCACCTGGCAGCTCCAAAATGGATCTGTTACTTGCCTGCCATTCTGTTGGTTTGGTTTTTTTCCTTGGAATTTTGGCTGACTTTGGGGATGGCGTTTTATGAGTAGCACAAGTCTTCTCTGAAATAACCACCAGCTTGATGGATATGTAAAGGTTACTAGGAAAATACATTATCTTTTTAAAAAAATTGCTTACATACCATATATTGTGGTCTCCAGAGTGTGTAGATGCTGTATACTCAGTATGGGTTGTTTGGTGCTTCACATGTGGGAAGTAAGGACAAAAAAGGCATGAATGAGGTTCACAGACAAACAGAAAAATACTCCAGTGCAGGTAAAGTCACTGAAATCAGTGAGAGCCTATCCTCCCTGTGTGATGGGAAGTTTAGAAATGGCAGATAGACACAAAGTAGCTGAATGCATAAGGAAGTTTATGTCTCACCATAGTTTGAAGAAATGGTGCCAGGGCTAATTCTGCAGACAATGAAGGACTAAGGCTTCGTAGAGCTACTGAAGGGTTACAGGTCCTCGTGGTTCAGCCAAGCTTGGGCCACCCCATTTCATCACAAAATCACACTTCTGTGAGCCAGGTGATTCTCAGGGGGTGACTTTTCATTAGGTATTTTGTTTGTGCCATCAAAATACAGTACTGTACCATGGAAGTGCTCCTTTAGAGCTGTTATGATGCTATTTTATTTTACATTTATTTGTGTTACAAAAAGGCCTACTAACCTCAGGGAGGAGTGGAACAGTGCCTGTGGAGCAGAAGAGAAGCAATACATTTGCACAGGCAAACAAGGTCTTCTTATTGAAGAGTTTGACACTGAAGTCTTAAATCTGCCAAAAGTACCGGTCCTGACTAACAAAATCTTCTAGGTCCCTAGGCTAGGTCAAGACTGGAAGGAAAAATAATGGCTGTTGAACATGGTAAAGGCTCAAAGCCCAGATTGTGATGTGTAAGGCAAGTTACCTGACGCATTAAAAGAAAGGTCCATACCCTCCTGAATTGGTATTTCTTCCACTGACTTCAGTGAGCTTTGAGTTCATGCTGTGATGCTTTCACATGTGAACAAGTCAGATGACTACTTTTAACATAGGGAGCTGTAGGATGTGATGTCCTGTGTTGTCTGCTCTAGAATGCATGGGTTAATAATGTGTTAGGGACATGTTTTTACCATAATGGGGAGAAGATTAGATATTATCTGACTTCCTGGGTGCTAAAGGCTACGCAATTTTGCCCAAGCTGTATCCAAAAAATTCAAATTAGGTTGTAGCTTTTGAGTCCTCAGGAGACAAAAATCACAGGCGGGGAGAACAGAAGAAATCAAAGGGTCACCATCGCCTGAGGTCCATAAAGAAGCAGGAAGTTGGAGAGATAAGAAAAGAGATTTCACCAAGTGACTGCTGGCCTGTGCTTTCAGAAAATACGGAAGAATCCAAACCCTGGCCAAAATTACACAGAAGGAGTTCTTGCTTAGTCCTGAATCATATATACAGCTTGATTCTTAGCATGTAAGCAAAACACATAAGGCTGTGATGAGAGACCCACAAGGGAACACAGCTGAAGTGTGTAGGTGGCTGCTGCCCTATGGTCAAAGTGTCTCCCCTGACTTGCTCACTTGCTTGCTTTCTCCTGACTGTGTTCATTTAAGCTTTCCACTGACAGGAACCTAGCCATTCAAATAAATACCTTTAAGGGTATAGGGCTCATGATTTCTCTGTGTTTCTCCACGATGTAACTCACATGACTGCAAATCTCTTACGTGAATGAACCAGGCTGGGGTAGGAAAGCAACTCTGGTCCAGCATTTCTCTACTAGGGATTTGCAGAGGGGATGCTCCATGAAAACAACCAGGAAAGGCAAAGTTTAAGTTCATACAATGAACTATCACACCGTAGTCCCATGATACTCTGCCTTTGGCAGCTAAGCTGCTTCAACCAGCTCCTGTCCCAGCTGCTTGTTCCCACCTCTGGCCTGCAGTTTGTCACCTCCTCAGTTGTGCCAAAACAACTGCAAGTAAAGCAATGCCTCAATCAGAGCACTGGAGTGATGGAAGCTAAAAATAAACTGTTCATGGGAGGAGGAGAGGGAAGGCTGGTTTTCATTGTAATTACTTCAATGGTCTTTCTTCCAGCGTGGTCCCACAAGGAATTTCATTAACACAGCTGGGAGAAGGTAGTGGATTGCTGCACTGGCACCGAGGTAACTTCTCCAGGCAGAAGAAGCCCTCCTGGGAGAGGGAGAGGATTTTGTAACCAAGGCCAATTGCACTTTCCAACATACAGAATTATGATTTCCCTTGTGGGTCAAAGTCAGCCCCAGGTCTCTCAGGCTCTCCATTTGCTATTCTGTCTGCTAGGTCCTCATAGGATTCATTTAAAGAAGTATTGTGTGCAAGCCAACATTATTATTTATAAAACAAATAAAGAAACACTGAGGGTTTTTTCATGGTTTATACACACATACTTCTTATAATCATTCTGAATATTAGCCTCCTCCACAATTTGCTTTAGTATGCTAGATGCTACCCATTCAAATATATTAAAATACAAAATGCACAGAAAATGGAGAATAAAAGCATCACGAGAGAAGCAAAAATACCCAAGTTTTATTTAACAAATTTTGTTACACAATCGAGAACAGAAACATTTGTGCGCTCCTCGAAGAGCACTAAGAGTTCAGGGAAAAAACATCTGAAAAGAGTTCAAAAGACAGCAGTGCAGCTACAATTTGGAAATGCACAGAGTAATTCAGCAACTTGCTCTTGTTCTGACCTTGGTCATTTCTGTGCTTTGAGGAGCTTCACTGTGAGCAAGTGTGTTACATGTGCAGAAGGTCCTCGTGTCCAGTTTTGAAATAAGCAATTAATTACTTAGGTTTAGTTTTGTTGTTGGGTTTTTTTTTGCTTGTTTGTTTGTTTTGTTTCATTTTATTGAGATTATTTAATGTTTTCTGTGAGGTTGATGGGAGTTTCAAAGCACTTTTCAGCAAAATGGGGCAGTAGTTTCTCTCCAGCAGAGAGAAAAATTAAGTAGTATCCTGAGTCTCACGTCAAGGCATCCTCCTTTGGGACTCCTGATCCGTGTGCTGGATTGCACCAGTTCCTGGATGCTTGGGTGTACAACCAGGATTTAAATTTAAGTTACTAGACTCTGAGTAGGTTTAGCATGTCCTTCAATTCTCTTCTAATAAATAGAGCCAAGGGCACAGTGAGTCAGTTTTGTAATTAGATGATATAATTGTCTCATGAACTCTGTACAAATTACCTCTTCTCTGTATTGTTTTTGCAGTGCATTGTTTTTCTTGAATAATATGGCACATATCCAGATTATATTGCAGTCAATAAATTACCCTGGTTTATGGCTTGATGGCCCTCAAATGAATAACTGACATCAACAAAATTAATTAAGTCATTACCCTTTTTAATAATGTCAGTACCTTTCATGTAGATCATTAAATTTATTTTTTAAGTATTAAAAAAATTTCCTTAAAAGCACCTTTTTGCATTTTTTTTAACCAAGAGTTAACCACAGATGAACCACTTTGCTCAACTTTTAACAAATCTGTGATTCTGAAGTTGACACTAGAGTGTAATGATGGAAAGGAAATTACATTTTATTGTATTTTAATTAAATAGCTCAACGTGTGCAGACCTTTCTCCAGCGAAACTCCCACTGGAGTTTTGTCCTTCACCATTAGACTTTATTTACTTCTTGAGCTTTATACAGCAGGTTTCTGCTTTCCAAATAGAGGACTGATAAAATAATTTAACCCATTAAACAGTGTATTTTTGACATTCAGACTGACAGGTACTGGGAAGCATCTGACTAAATACCATACTGGGAAGCATGCTGACTAAATACCATAATGCTTCTACTTAGCTTATCTACTGAAGGTAGTCCAATGAAGGCTACAAGGGTGATTAAGGGACTTGAGCATCTCCCCTGTGAAGAAAGGCTGAGAGAACTGGGGCTGTTTAGTCTTAAGACAAGAAGGCTGAGAGGGGATCTTATTGATGTCTATAAATATCTGAGGGGTGGGTGTCAAATGAAGGGGCCAATCTCTTTTCTGCAGCGGCCAGTAATAGGCAAGGAATAATGGGTATAAACTTGAGCATAGAAGGATCCACCTCAACATTAGGAGAAACTTCTTTACTGTGAGGGTGATGGATCCTGGAACAGGCTGCCCAGAGAGGATGTGGAGTCTCCTTCTCTGGAGACTTTCAAGACCCCCCTGGATCTGTTCCTGTGTGGGCTGCCCTGGGTGACCCTGCTGGGGCAGGGGGGTTGGACTCCATGATCTCCAGAGGTCCCTTCCAACCCCTACCATTCTATGATTCGACGATTCTACAAAGGCATGTTCATCATTATTCTTTTTAGTAAAGTGTAATTGTAGGTGTGCTGCATTCTTCTTTTATGGAAAGAATAGGGGTGGATTCAAGGCAGCCTGTGAGCCAGCCCCAGCCTCTGAAACCCCACAGAGTGGCTGGCCATAGCTCTGTGCCTGCTTTGGGGATATGGACCCAAGGTGGCACTTCTACCTTGTGCTGAGGAAGAGAACATCTGGGGACCTGGTTGCCTTCTGTGCCCCCCTGGTGTCTCAGGATGTGGGTGCCCATTGTGTGTCTTCCAGGCAGCAGGGGAGGTGGGTGGGTCCTTCTCCCCTTGCTGCCACAGCTCTGCCCTGATACATTGACATGCTGACTCCAAACTTGTGGTTTTTCTGTTTGCTTAAAAGCAAGCATGGAGCCCCTGAATGAGATTGTCCCCACCAGCCTCCCCTTCCCATCCACTTAGCATTTCTCTCCAATTCTACCCTCAATCATAAGAAAATGGACAAAACGTTCTGGTTTTGCTGTTATAATGCTGACTGTATCCAAAATGTCCAGATGACATGAAGAATTCAGCTGAAATGCTCATGTTTTAATATTCAGCCAGGCTCTTCTAGGGCCAGTCATGCTCATTTGGTCCAATTCCACTAAATTCAGGGTGCGTCCTTTTCCAGCTAAAGTTTAATTAGTTGCTTTCCAATTCTCTCTGTAGACGTGTCCTAGTTAGCTTTATGTTCCACAAGTTCAAATGCTGGGCTATGGTTAGCATATTCCTGTACAGAATATTTTTAACCTTCTAGTAGCTACAGATCACAACCGTGAGTTTCTCCTCTCAATGTTTATTAGAGGAAACACTTGTGAAAGACGTGTCACCTTCTAGATCTCAGACGCTCATGTAGTTCCAAGCAGGCACAAGAAAAATATGGGGTATTTTTCTGTTTCTTGCAAGCAGAGATGGAGTTTATTTGTTTGGAAAACACCTGCTAAGGAAATGTCATTCAACAATTCTGTTGAAGCTGTCAAAATCAAACCTGCATGGATCTGAAAACTTAGCACATGTCTGTGCTAAGATATTTTGTGAGATGAGTAGTAACTATTCTTGTAGGTAGTAAGAACTAGAGTAAGAATATAGCTTAAATTCTGGTTTTAGTCAGAATTACATCCCCCTCCAGTTCCATGAGTGAAATATCTCGGATCAGGTTCCTGTCAGCCTACAACTTTTCCAGTAAAAGTAATAAACAAACAAACCAACCAAACTTTAAACCCAAAGCACAGACAGCAGTTTAAGACACTTCAGGGGTTACTGCTTTCTCTGTACCCTGGTGATCGGGCAGGAAACAGCAGATTTTGCTGCAATTTCTAGTGGCTGAGCCAGGATGAGGTGTTGAGATCTTGCCTTCCACCCCAGGTGTACCCTGTCACCAAACTGAAAAAGAGGAAAATGCAAAGCAGTTTGCCCTCTCAAAACGCACTTTGTTCTGAATTTGTGTTCAAGTTGATATTTTTCTTTGAAGGGTTAAATAATTGAAAAAGAGTGTGAAAAGCTTTATTTTGGATAAAAGGAAATGTTTTGGCCGACAGGGGCTTTTTTGGAGAGAAAGAACTTGGCTTAGTGTAGAAGCTGAAACACTTTGATTTATGGAATGTTACCTAAAGCTGTGGTCCTTACAGACCAGTTGGTGGTCTGTGCGCACTGGTACTGCACAGGGTGTCGTGTTTGGGGCCTTTGGGGAAAAGCTGAAAATAGCCAGAGAAAAAGCCCTTAAGCCAGCTGTGCATTGCTGAGTTTTCATCTCCCAGCACTCGGGGCTGATAGTCTGCCTCTGTTGGATTTAGCTGCGACGCCACGAGATGCTACTGCGGTAACTGCTCTGGTCCCCCTTTCTGCTGGGGTCGCTGGCTCCCAGAAGCAAGGGCAATGTAAGTTTGTAGGTCTGTGCTGGCCATGGAGCTGGGATCTGCTGTCTTTAAGGTCCATTCAACAGCATGGCATCCTGCATCATAAAGAGATACTGTTAAACCCGACTGCCTGACATAAACCACAGAGAGCATCTACGTTACCTTTACTGTTGTTAAGTTCATTACAGAAACTGTGGTAGTCGATGAGTTAGGGCTGACTAACTTTGTCTGGGATCAGCAGCATCCAAGCTCTGACAGCAGAAAGCTCTGCATGAGGTGTCCAAATATTCATCTGGAGTTTGGGACAGGATCTGCTTAAAGCCAGCTTGGTTAAGCCTCAACCGTGACTTGAAGGGCCAAGTGGCAATTCTTGTTGATAACCTCAGAACAGATCCATTAGCAAGGTTTATTGCTTCAATGGGTACTTCCATGGAGGTCTGTGGAGCTGGCTTTTCATGCTTTGGCTATTATGAACAAGGATGAATTCCAGCTGAGTGAGTAGCCTTAGACCATTTCAGAACCTGGATAAATGAGCAGAGACACAGGCTTCTTTGTAAGCACTGATTCACATGCACTCAAATCAGTGTATGATTCACTATCAGAAAAAGTGACTTACAGCAATGCCACAATGAAAATCACTGCTGCAAAGCAAAGAATATATGCAAATTTATAGTAAAGCTTTTTTTTTTGTTGTTATTTCACAGGTGAATATTGCAGTTATGTGTGCCTGAACTTATTGTGGATTGCCATGGGTAAATGCTAAATGCATGATCCTGATACCATCCTGTTTACTGATGGATGTTAGCAAATCCCTGAAGCTATCCTGTAATATCATTGCAGGGTATTATGTTGGCATTTATTGAAAATGCACAGGTCCCCCACCTTTTTTTTTTTTTTTCCTTTTTTTCCCTTGAAAATAGTAATCACAGCCTGTCCTCACTTTGATGTACTCTGAGGATTGGTTACTTCAGCAAAAGGCTGCTAACTCTGTCCATGCTACGAATACCAGAAAAACTCCAACGTTGGGATTACTCCCACCTACTTTACTACTACTCTATTACATCTTTAAATACTAAAATTATTATGCTCATCAAAGACAATAAATTAAGAAGTCATGTGTATAAAATGTATGTATGTAAAAAAAATGCAAGAAATTATTACAGCATGAAAAAAAATCCTTGTATCAGATTGTACTACTTCTTGCTCGCATTTATCTAATCGTAAAAACAAAAAAAAAAAGTCGCTTGACTCCTTAAAATTCAGTCGTCTGTGACCTTCTAAAATAAGTCAATAACAGCAGTGAAACAATACATTATATCCATCTAGGGGACAATCTGCTATTTAACGGCTTTTTTTATTATTTGAAAATACCGCTGTCCTCTAAGAATGAGTTATGAATTCAACGTGCCCAGCAACAACGGCTGTACAAAAGCACCCTTTTCCTAAAGTAATCGAAAAGTGTGAATTATTTGCACAGCCTCTTTGGTCCTGGAGGCGAAATGAGATAAACACTGAGCGAATGAACGACATGGAAATTGCAGTATTCACACGGCGAAAAAAATACACTTTTAACTGTAAAGGGAAAGCTGTGTCCGCCAAGCCGTTAACACAGAAGGGGGAAAGAAAAAAAAAAAAAGTTAAAAAGGAAAAAAAAAAAAAAGGAAGGAAGGCGTCTCCTCCTCGGAGGTGAATTAACACCATCTCTTATCTGTGGGTTGGTGGGGATGGGACTTGCCCCCGCGGCTCCCTCTGAGCCCTCCCTCTATCAAACGAAGGCGTCTGCAGCCCCGGGGGGGCAGGCAAAGCAAGGCGGGGAGGGAGGGGGGCAGGGCGTGTACACGCATTTTGCCTACCGGTGAAGCCCCACATGCCTCTCTGGAAACCTCCCTCCATCTCCTCGGTCTCTATCCTACCTCCCCTGGTATGCCCGCGCATACCTTCCGAGGCAGGAGCCATCCACCTACTTTATATAGCAGCGAGGAGCAAGGCTATTAATAGGCTATCTAATTACTCCGAGCTGTTAACTCTGAAGTCTCTAATTCAGTGATGTGGTTGTTTTGATTTGTTTTTTCCAATCCAGTAGGACTCACATTTACAGAACTGGTCAGACTCGCTCTAGAAGATATAATTCGAGCGTTTTAAAATCAACTTTTACTCAAAGCAGAAACAAAGTCCCCATTTTTTGACTTATGTCACGAAAGCGGCACCTGAAAACACTCTTCTTTCGGACAGGTGAAGCGTTTTGCTTTGCTAAGATTGCGAATTTCGTTGGGTTTGGGTTTTGTTCTTCATTTTTAGTTTGGCACTTGCTCTCAGACATTTCGGGGAGGCAGGTAAATGGCAAGGGAAACGGTTCCCAAAGGGAAGGCGAGGAGCTGCCACGATGCCAAGAGAAACAGAGCGGCCCCAGCCACGGACACGCGTGCAACAGAGCTACTCCCGCTGAATGATTCCGGGAGGACGGGTTCATCTCGTCCTGGGGAAAACACTTCGCTTCGGGGCTTCGACCCCTTCTGAGGGTTTATTTGATTTCGTGGGCAGAGAAATAAGAAGGCAACGATGCGCGAGGGGTTGGTCCGGCAGATTTCGATGCAGGAATTGGCATCTCATTCATTCACGGTGTGCGGTAGCGGAGGCAACCGGCCCAAAGAATACTTGGTGATGGGGGATTTTGCCTGCGTAGTTTTTTGTTTGGTTGGTTTGTTTTGTTGAGGTTTTTCGATCTTTGTGTGTGTGTGTGTGGTTTTGATGGTGTTTTTTTCACGTGAAAAAGAATGAAGTCTCTGCAACCTCTGCTGTGGGAGTGAGGGCGGAGGCAGGATAGATAATTGCAGATCGGATTTGATATTGCCTAACATCCGTGACAAGGAACGGGAGGAGGGTGAGAAGACCTGTGTTGAAGCTCTGGGAAGGGGAAGCGCGGCTCTGCCATGCCCCGCGTTCCTGCCTTTCCAGCTCTCTCCTACAACGAGCTCTCGCAGCAAGAAGCCCGAGAAACTTTCCCCCGTCTTTCCGTGTCCTGTCCAACAGAGGGGACCCCCGAAAACCTTCCCTTGCCCTCAGGCAGGAGCGGACAGAGGCCCCCGTGGCCCCAGTAGCTCCCACTCGCCCCGTGGCCCTGTGGGTACAGAAGTGGCAGGGCCAGAAGCAGGGGGGGATGTGTGTGTCTTTCCATCTGGCCTGACCCTGCAATTAAAGATATAATAATTAGATACAATAATAAATAAAGATATAATAANNNNATTATATATGATTAATATAATATAAATTCGTCACAGCGAGGAATACATGAAGGACAGCCCCACCGCTTCCTATCAAGGACATTGAGGTGCTCGTCGATAAAGTATCAAAATCAAGCCATTTTAACCACAGGCCTTTAAAAACCCTTAAAAAACCGCAGAGAAGCAGTAAAGCCAAACCTCAGTTCCTCCTTTTCAAAGCCTCCGTGTAAGCGTTGGAAGGAGACAAAGCGCGTACGCGCCTGTCGGACAGAAGCAGCTTAATTATAACCGTGTTTCTTAGGGTGCTGCCTGGGTCCCGACTGCATAATGGGCACGCCGAGAGCTGGAAGGCATCGCCCTCGCCCCTACGCCCCCGCCGGGGCTCACCGTGCGGGTACCGCGGAGGGCCTGCCCCGGGAGTCAGGTTACGCAGCAAGAGCAGCCTCCCCTCCGCGCGTTTTGTTTTTAATCTTTTTTTTTTCTTTCCTTTTTCTTTTTTAAAAAAAAAAAAAAAAGCTGAAATCATTAACCAGGCAGACCGCGGAAACTAGAGGGAGGGCACATAAACAGAAACAGAAGCACAATATTAAAAAAAAAAAAGAAAAAAAAACA
>WUAM01000143.1:15839430-15852810 GCA_024336885.1 Actenoides hombroni | reverse complement strand
AGCCCCATCCTTGGAAGTTTTTAAGCCCAGGCTGGATGGGGCTCTGAGCAACCTGCTCTAGTGGGAGGTGTCCCTGTTTATGGCAGAGGGGTTGGAACTGGATGGTCTTTAAGGTCCCTTCCAACTCTGACAATTCTATGATTCTGTGATTCTATGTTTTTGTTCAATTCCCTTGCACACTCTGGCCATTTTGGACTTTCCCATCCACCTCAGTTCATTTATGTAGTAGCTTGCAGTGGATCTCTTGTCCAGGACTGGTCCTGTTGCCCCTTGAGCCCATGTAAACTGTGTGCATCCACAGGGTCCTTGTGGACACGAAGCTGCACAGATATAGCACCTGTCACAAGAAGAACAACCCCCTTCGGTCTGTCACAAACCCAGTCCCTATTACTGTAATTTGATGGTCCCTAGGTCAGCTTCTGAAGACACCATGGACAGCTGATCCCTGCCAAGCCACTTCTGACTATCTCTAATATCTCAAAACCTGTGTCCCCCAACAGAATGGTGTCCACATCATGTTGACACTGCTTATTGGTATTTGTGAGGAGCATGGCTGCCTTTCTGCAGTGTTCTGTCATCCTCCAAAGGCCATGTTCAGCTTGGGAGACTTAGTCATTAGAAAATGTTGAGGAGTGGTTTTGTCCAGAAGGAAGCCTGTGTTGTAGAACTGGCTTGTTTGTACACAGCACGTCTCTCAGGGACATCCAAAAGCATCAGGCCAAGAGCACAGGCATAAAGAGACTGTCCTACACACTGAGCCTGCACAAAGGCGCTGGACTCGCTGCTGAGGAGAGCAGCTGGCCAAGAACATGCCATAGCTGGTATGGGACAAATTCAAACTCTGTCTGGACAAAGTGCCAGCTGAAGAAAGAGGATCTCTCCAGGATCTTTAGCTATCTCCTGATAAGTCTGGTTAGGTAGAAGTGTGTGTTGGGAGATGCTCTCTATCCTTTCTGTTGTGTTGCATGCTTATGGGTCTCCTTCTTGGCTTACTGTTCAGCAGCCTGTCCTTGCAGGCAATTCCTGCTTTGCTAAAATCAATGCCATGGCTACCTCCAGACAAACATCCCTGACTTCCCAGGTATTGAAGAGCTCTTCACCCACATCCCAAATCTAGAACAAATTAAAGCCAAATCTCTGTTCACATGAGTATTCTTCCACCTCTGTCTCCTGCTTTACAACAAAATTTTGTCCATGCTCTTTGCTAAAGTGTAGAAATGTCTCAGGCTCTGACCAGCTGCCTGATTTGTAGGAGGGGGAAATACAGATACAATAAACTGATAGAAATAGAGAAACTATTTGACTGCATGTATCAGAATGGATCAGCCAAGGACTTGCTGGAGAGGTGACTGCTGGCTAAACCTTCTTCCCCAAGGGGAATTTCACTAGCACATAGCTGATGCTGAAGAAGGCTGGAAGGGCTCTGGGGATTTGGTGCATGCATTGCAGACCTGGGTTGAGTTTGTCTGGGGGCACGATGACATGCACTACTACATTAATGGCCTGGGCTAGGCTTAGAACAGCTTGTCATGAGGTTCACCTGGGCCCACTTCTCCAGCTTGTCCAGGTCCCTTTGGATGACATCCTGTCCCTTTGGTATATCAACCACACCACAAAGCTTGGTGTTATCTGCAAACTTGATGATGATGATGCATTCGAACCCACTGTCTATATAATTGATGAAGATATTAAACAGTTCTGGTCCCAGTATGGACCCCTGAGGGACATCACTTGTGACTGACCTCCATGTGGACTTTGAGCCATTGACCACTACCCTCTGGATGCGACCACCTAGACAGTTCCTTATCCACCAAACAGCCAACCCATCAAATTCATATCTCTCCAACTTGTCGAGGAGGATGCTGTGGAATACTGTGTCAAAGGCCTTGCAGAAGTCCAGACAGATGTCATCCACGGTTCTTCCCTTGTCCACTGATGTAGTTGCTCCATCATAGGAAAGCCACTAGGTTGGTCACGTAGGACTTGCCCTTAGTGAAGCCATTCTGGCTTCAGGGAATGATTCAATGAACTAATATTACCTCATGGTTCTCATTTGAGCAGTGTAAGATAAAGGCTACAGCAGCACCGCTAACCTTCCCCTACCCCCAAAAGGCAAATGAACCATTAACGTTGCAGTAAAGCAGCAGAGCAAAGGTGTGTTTGCTGCACAAGGTTGGTCTCATAAAACTGAACTTTGCACAAGACTGAACAAAATTGTAAGAAAGACATAGCTAACAATTAAAGACATGCTTTTTATAAGGAAAAGTTACTTATGGCCTTCATCTGACATTTTATGAAGTTTTAATTTCCTTACACAGCATCCATTCCCTTCATGCTTTGGCAGCAGTGATGTCAGGGCATTAGGACAGGTACAATAACCACATTTTTCATGCTTACTTGTTACTGGGCTACCTTCTCCCCTTTAAAGTGTTTTATGGTCAGGTTGCTCTATTTACATAATTTCTGCCACATCACCAGTCAATCAATTTTATGTGTTTCTCTCCCAAACCCATCAAGAATATGATATGTATATAAAACCATCAGCCACGATCATACAGACCTCACATTTATTATTATTTCAGGTCAAAGAGATAGGATAAAATTACTCTCTGTTATTTCCCCCTCCCCACCTCCTTCTTTCATTCACAATTCCAAATACTTTGTATCACGCAGTAGCATTGTTTATCAGCAATTTTATTTTACTTTGACTGGGAGACAAAAGAAAAAAAGTAATAGAGTAGGTCAAAACAAAATGAGTACCTGCCACAGGCAACTATGAGAATTGCTCATTTTTACAAGCATGTGGAATTACAAGCAACTGTACAGGCTGATAGGCTTGTGTCACAGACATCTGCAGGAAAGACAAAGATACTCCTTCTTTCTGGGTAAATTCCAGACGTGGAAATACGTGGCTTCAGTGGAACCTCCAATGACAGGAGAAACTTGGTGGCCCTATTTCACATCTTGGTAAAACACTAAAAAACCAGTGAACTCAAGCTAGATGGCATGACTGACACCGGTGTCATCAGAAGCCAAGATGATGAAATTCTTTTCTATCTAGATTTTACACATCAGTAAAAAAGTGGGCCACAAGCTGTCACTTTTACAAGTTACACTGGCTGGATCTTGCCACCAGTCCATGTGACAGGGAGAAAAAACAGAGATACTGCAGTCGTTGATAATAAGAGGTACTTCTTGAATTCTTGGCAGCAGGAGTTAACTCCCAGTTATGAATTATCAAAGAATTAGCAAGCTGATGATGTTCTTTTATTATTATTATTTATTTTGCTGATCCTTGCTAATCTTCTGTCCAAGTCACACTACAATGGACTTCACTTTTCATGCCTTCTTAATGCAGAATTACTGAGTGCAAAAATAACTTCTGAACGTTTGAAGGAGATATTAAAAACTAACTTGTTTCCTGAATAAAATAAAACATCACTGTTCTCACCTCCAAAAGATGAGCTCCTCTAAACAGAGCCAAAAAATATGATATCTCATTTCTGCTGACCGATCAATTTATCTTGTTCTCACCAGTGTCCAAAGTGTGACATTTTCTCTGTCTAGATTCAAATTCCTATGGATCAGACTGTAGCAGTTTGAAATGAATGGCAAAATTCCCACTGATTTTCAACAAGCAGGAATTTACATCTGCTTTAATAAAAGGTTTCTTGGTTTTTGCTGCCCTTGTCTGGGTGCTGTAGCCCTCTGCTTTCTTGTGCTCCTCTAGCTCATTGTTGATCCAAGCTTTGTTATTTACTTGCTGCTAGGAAATAATCCAGTGTGCTTTGAATAGAAAAACTCAAGAAGGAACTGGAAGGTCAGCTGATTGCTATTTGTGATTTGAGAGGAGGTTCTTCACTGCTGATGAAATTGTTCTAGGCAAATTGTAATTTCTTTCCAATAGCTTCAATGCAACTGTTGACAGTTTCCTTCAGAAAAGCCAAGCCTCCCCATTTTACAAATAATGTGTTCAGTCTTATCCTGACTTGGACAATATTATCAACAAGCTTCTGTCTTCAGCTTGATAAAAAAGGCTTAATAAAACAGTCTTTGTAAAAAATATATAGTGACAAAAGCATCATAACAGCTAAGACAATGTCGATCGTTTGACCAGCTCGTATTTGGCTGGAGATTTGGGGTGGATGAGGGAGGAGTGTTGCTGTAGCATGCACTTGTTTTCCCTCCCGTAAGAGATGGAAGTGTGGTGGGAATGCTGAGTCTCAAATGTTTACCAGGAGACGCTGCCTGAGGTGACAGGAGCGTGCCTATTAATGGAAGCCAGACAAAGCTCCATTCGAGTTGCTTCTTTCCAGTTGGAGAAGATCTTGATTATTAATTTTTTTAGTTGTGCAGTCTATGCTGTGTCCTGGGTGGATACAACCTGCATATTCATGTGAATATGAAGCTGAAAAGGGAAGCAATGGGACAATGTGCCCTGTAGTGCCATCAGCACCTTGCTGGTGGTTTCAGGTGACCCATCTGCTATCCCACACAGGCAGAGCAGTAGCTCAGTTCCCTTGCCAGGCTGAGATGGGGCTGAAATGATAATCCTGTGATTGAAAGATGGAGAGATGCTGGGCTGTGAGGTTCTACCAGGGCAGTATTGACTAAGCATTGGCACAGGTTGCCCAGAGAGGTTGTGGAGTCTCCTGCCCTGGAGATATAAAAACCTGTCTGGCCATGGTCCTGAGAAGCCTGCTCTAGGTGTGGCCTTGCTTGTGCAGAGGGACTGGACCAGGCGACCTCCAGACATCCCTTCTAACCTCAGCCACTCTGTGATTCTGCAAGTACTTAATCCAAGAGACCACTACCTTCCCATCTGAGACATCTGTTTTAACTCATCTCCAAACAGCATTTCCTACCACTTAGCAATTTTGCAAACATTACTGGTGGGTTTTCCAGCCCTTCCTGGATCGTGACAGTGTGCTCACTTTGTTGTCCCTGAAAGGGTGTTTGAACATTGTTGTATGTGCTGTTCAAGCATAACAAATGTGTAATGCAAAGACTAATCTGGCCTGCAGCTCATTTCCAAACATAATGCAAGTGACTCTGCTCTGTTGAGCCAGATTCTCCTAGGCTCCAGGGTGCTTTCTTGGACTTTCTGGAGGGCTAAGCAAGAAACTGCATTAACAGGCTGTAACTCTGTGCTTCCCAGGGTTGTGGGCAGGGTCTCCTCAGGAGAGAACCCTTGATTCAGGAATTCACTTCCCTCCATGTGTGAGAGATGCGTGAGAGAGCCTGAGTTTGTTGACTTTCCCAACACACCGCACAGGCTATCTATTTACTCAGGCTTTTTCTGAAGGGGTGAGTTTGGTGGAGAGGATCTTCAACGTTTCCTTGTGCTTTCGTGTCTCTGAGAGATACCCATTTGAACGCTTACCGTTTCCCAGGCTTTACCTACTTATCCCTTATGACCCCTGAAGAAACGTGGTAGATGTACAAAGTTGCAAAAATAAATTAAAAAAAATTGTTGTGGTGGTTTGGTTTGGTTGGGGTTTTTTTGCTTTATTTTTTGTCTCTTTTTTTTGTTTGTTTGTTTGGTTTGGTTTTTGGGGTTGTTTTTTTTTTTGTTTTTTGGTTGGTTGGTTGTTTCCCCCCCCCACAACCCTCTCTACCAGTTCTTTAGCAATTAAGGGAGGAAACCAGACTTCCTCCTTCCCAGCGATGGCAGATGTTGCCGGTGCGGTCCTTGGCAGTGCCGGTGCAGGAAGTGTCCCTCACCCTCAGACGCTCACATCCTTATGGTCTGAGGAGAAGCTGGCAGATGAGTGCAGCAGGGCCAGATTGTCCAAGCCATCAGCAATCTATCTGTCTCCCGTGGAGCACCAGAGATCAAACAGGATATACTGTTATTAGCTGTGATCCGCACCACGCTACATGGGCCAAGGCAGGACTGATCCTCCTGCCTAGGGAGAGGAGGGAGGAAGGGAGCAGGAAGATTTTTGGACGGAGTTGATAGCAGAAGAAAATATTTTTCAAGCTGTAAATCTATTAGATAAACTAATCTCAGGCATTATAAGATTCCAGATGAAATGCTGGAATATGCCGAGCTTCTCATTTTTTATTTCCAAACGTTGAGTTAATTTGGACCCAAACTGAGCCAAATTTTGCCTTAGCGTAAGCAGGTGCAACTCCACTGGCTTGCACAGAGCTACACCCACATACAACAGCGCTGGGTTTGTCCTGGAGTGATTTAAACAGGGCAGAGCAGAGCAGAGCACAGATGTTTCCAGTGTTTCATCTTCGAAGCGTGAGCCACGTGAATAACAGAAAAATAACCTTTTCTGTCTCTCTCACACCAAAATGTGGCCTGGTGGAAGGCTCTGTTTAAGCACAAGACCTTGCCATCTTGCTATCTTTCCCTATTTTTATTTTTATTTACTGCCACTTTCACCCACTTTCTTTTCTTCCTCATCCTTGGTTTTAAACCTTTAGTTAATCCGGGATATTTTGAGGGGGGGAAAGACATGCCACAAGAATGAATGAGAGTTTTATTGATGAATTCATGTGACCTAGATGTTTTCTCATTTCCTTTGGATTTCAGCATAATTAGATACTAAAATAATACTTAGGCTGTAATTTTTGCTGCAGTTTTTTTGGCAGGCATTGTGTTTTTCCTATTATCTGCATTATTTAAAATAAAAGGCAAAGTGTAATGTTGGGAATATATATATGCTTCCCACCAGAACCAGTGACTGTTGCTTCCCCGTTCATTTAATAGTAAGGCTGAACTTAGAAGCAAGGTTGGGTATAGAAGATAATAAATGATACATTCACCTAGCAACACTATTTGTTTTTAAGATAGATAATAGATATATAACCACAGATAGAGTGATAAACAGCGTGGATCCAGCTACAGTCTTGAGGGTTGTTTTTTTTTTTCTGGGGAGAGCATTTTTTGGCTAATAATTTTGAAGTTTCTCCCTTTGTTTTTCCCATCATAAGGCTGAATGAAGCAACCACGCTGCTGCCAGGAGTCTGCTGAAGCCTGGGCTGGATGTGCCACTTGGTCTTGCCTGGCCTGAATGTCCTGGCTCCGTGGCTCAGGTCAGAGGTAGGACAGCAGGACAGCAGGATGGCACAATGGGCAGGTGTTGCCAGAGAGGTGCAGGAGGGTTTCAGCTCCTCACTGGGTCCCACAGATGCAGCAGCAGCCCGGAAGGAAACTCAGGCCCCATCTGGAGAGGGGTATCACCTAGCTTTTATTCTCCAACCCGGATATTCACAGCTCACAACCAGTGACTGTCCCTCCGTGCCCCGATGGTGTGCAGCAGCCGTGTGCTACCTGCTTCCTTCCTTCCTTGCCCCTGCCATGGCATGGCTGAGGAGCCCTGCAGCCCACAGCCTGGCAAGGAAGGAACCCATGAACCCACCACCTTCTGCCTTTGTGGGAAACACTCTCTGAGCCTTAAAGAACTTCTTTGGTGCATGGGTTGGAGTTAAGTTAAAAATAAATGCATGCATTCGGGTGCCTATTTCTGTCTAGTAACCACCATGCTTTTCTGACTAGAGGCCCAGTTATTATTTGCATGAGGCACTATTTTTTTTCCATTTCATCAGGTCCATGAGCACGCCCAGAAGTGTTCAGCATCACAGCCAGGGTGCCACCAGGTCCCTGGCTGCCAGTTATGGATGCACCCTGGGACAAATGCCCTAATGGTCCAACGCCAGGGCAACCACACTGGGCACATCTTCAACCAGTCACTGGCTTGATACTTCATCTAACACTTGTGATGCAGTAACTAGGGCTGAGCAAAGGCTCTGAGTGTACCCATAGGAAGTGGAAAGATGCTCTTGTCCCATGGGAATGGAGGGGGAGCGGGGGTGCAAGCTGAGACACTTTCTCTGCTCTGCAGTCACCTGAGGCTCAGCTGTCCCAAGCACCATAAAACAGTGAGGTTGGTCACCCTGCTCCTTCTCACTCATAGCTGATGGTCTGGCTGGGTGAACTTCAGATATTTTTAGGGCTTTCAAAGGTCACTCACTGTTAAGGAGTGAATCCTTCATATCTAGCAAAACATGGACCTTCCTAAAGAGGTGTATGAGACCATTTTCTGGGTCTTCCCAGATGACAAGATATCCTTTTCACACTGTAACTCCACTAATTCACTCTCCTTGAATTTCAAACAATACAGGCAGGCTTTGCTCCCATGTCCCTGGACTGACAACAGGCTCTCAAGCAATAATAGCAACTTTGGCTGCAGAAAGTACTTTAGGTTTAGGTCTGGAGGATGTTAAACCTCATCTTGCACTTCCCCTTCAGACATCCCTTTTGTTACTTGGGTTAATATTCCTGGCTAGAGCAGCTTGTGCTGAAGGAAGAGGAAAAAAACATCCAGTCTTTTAAGCAATCAGTCTTACAGTTGGTTGGGTTGGTTTTTTTTTTCACTGCAAAAATTTAACCTGGTCTTCACTCAGCATAGGACCTTGTGGGATTCATACCCCAGGCACAAATGTCGTGGACCTCAGTAATAAAAATCTGTGCGTGTGCCATTACAAATCAGTGGTTAAAAGAAAGCAAGGTGGAAAAAAACCCCAAACCAGCAGTTGTAAAACTTCTAGCTTTTCTTCCTGTAAGTTCAATACATTTGAATTAATAAAAATTTACAAGGGGCTGGGCAGATATTCAGAATATGATATTGAGTGGCTACCAGACTTCCTGGGACAAGTTGGTGATCTCCATAGATGCCTTCCAACTCCTACTATTCTATGATTCTATAATTCTAAGTTTCCTTTAGAGGCATTCAGAATTTTTGCTGAGCTCTACCTGGAATACTTTATTTAAAGGAAAATGTAGGTCTTGGCAATTCCTTCCCACTTGGGATGCTAAAATCAAGTTGACAGGGGACAATCCAGACCCAACTGCAGGACCCTCACTTTCTTCTGTGACACTCTTTCAAATAATTCACAGTCTTGAATATTGAAGAAGCTTGATGATGCTATGACTTACCTTTAGATGAGACAGACGGTTCATCTGAAAGCAATTGTTCCAACTCACTGTCATGCAGAGTGCTGAAGCAGTTACACTGGGCATTTGCTTGGACATTTTCATCTTCCATGTTTTTTTTTCTTTCAGAGGCAGTGGGGTCCCAGACCTGGGCAGGATGCTGGAGCATGTATCATCTGCAACCCTGCTGTACAGCATCCCTGTTCATGCAACAGCTAGTCTTACTGTTCCATTTCTTTTTCAGCCTAATAAAGGTCAGCAATTCACAACTAATTGATTTAGAAAAAATTAAATTATTCAAATAATTTATTATAAAGCTGTAGTTGCCATGTATATGAATTCTTCTAGGACCCTCGGTGGAATAAGCTATTGGTCTGACAAATCTTCATTCCTACCTACAGCTCCATGTTTCAGTGGCCCTGATTTGGGCAGGAGGCTGGGCCATGCTGCCTCCAGGGCTACCTTCCAGCCTGGATGGCTCTGTGATTCTAAGACATGACTCTGTTGCATGGCACATAGGCACTGGGCACTCTGCAGGGCTTTCCTGATACCCAAGTGGGACAAGCTTTGTCACAGCCTATGTCCTTTGTTAACATTTCTGAAGTCTGTCATATTAGCCATGCCCTTCAAAATGCAATCCCATCACCTGACTTGCCTCGTGTGAGGAAATACTTCCATTAACATCTTCTAAATGGTTCATGCTTTCACTTCAGTTACTGCTGTCTCTTGTAACTCTTGGGTAAAATCCCCATCAGCCCTGAAGATAACACACATTTATTCTTGTTCCCATTTCTTGTGTCAGTGATACTTGATTGCTCGGGAGACATGCAGGCTTTAGGATCCCTGCAGTTCTTACTCAGTAGGTAGTATCTAGTCACTGGGAAGGGGATCCTGGCACAGGCAGGATAAAGAGGCACAGAGTGTCTCCAGAATACCCCAAAGTCAGTTTAATACTCCAACACACACATGCTGCCTTGTCCTTCACACAGAGCATGCTTTACAGGCAGAGTAATGCTGTCCACCTCCTGTGACCACGGCTGAAGAAGCCGGCAGTTTGAATTTGCTTCCCCTTAAACTCAGCCAAAAAGAGCAACTTTCACTTTGCAAGTGCTGTCCAAGTGATGGGCACAGATAAAGTGAGGAACACCTCCCAGGTGCTTGCCACTGCCTCTGGGGTGTGTGTCAACAGAGCAAGGAATTTCCCTGTCCTTCAACAACAAGGCAAACTCTGCTTTTAAAAAGAACAAGGTCTATTATATACATGCAGAGATATTCAATTTAGTGATAAATACATATACATAAGTCAGAAGTACAGAGACTAATTCTGACACTGAAATAGGGCTGCTACAAATGAAACAGGAATTTAATCTCACATTTTCCTAGATCTTATCTGTCCTGTTCCTCTTGTTTCTTTGAAATACCCAATTACATCTGACTTAATACAATTGCAAGACATTCATTGCCATCATTAGTGGCTTGAGTTGAAGTCAGCTGTGAAATTGTTTGCAAATTAACTTGCAGAGCAAGCCAGGAACCTTGGAAATTGATTTTTCTAATTGGCTGATGAGCTCTAGTACTGGATGCAGAGCCACTGACACACAGTTAGTCTGGGCCCTGGGGCAAGGAAAGACACAAGAAAATCAGTCAGTTCTCTTTTTCCAGCCCTGCTTGTGGCTCTGCTCTGGGCTGAACCATCTCCCACCTTCTGCCAGGCACTGGGATGCTGAAGGTGTTGAGGAGGGATGAATTTTTATTACTGAAGACTGGACTATTAATTCTGCAAGTGGGAAAGTAAATATACAAGGCACGTTAAATTTCTACTTTCATTTTAAGTACAAAGAAAACTATGAGGAATGGAAGAACATAAAAAGATCTCATTTTCTCATGTGTTTCAGGACAGCTAGTGAGGCTGAGACACCTGGGAGATGGTGAAAAGATCTCAGCTGTCAGGTACCATATTATTAAAGAATCAGTTGTTAGAATTCCCAAGTGTAGTCACTGCTGGCTGTGTCTCCTTCCTTCATAATTTATCCATAAGCAGCTTTTGGTTCTTCCAGCAAAGCTCCCTCAAGTGCTTGCCCCAGGGAAGTTTCCCATCATGATGCCACAGGCAGCAAATTGTGAGAGGACTGAAGGTGTGCCCAGCTACACCCAGGTATAGGCAGCTGCAGTGGTGGGTAGATTCACTTTTTAATAATCATAATGACAGGGAAATCAAGACACTTAGCAATCAGAAATTTGAGCATTGCCTATGGGGAGAAAAGCTAGTTACATACCTGGGCTTTTGTTGCCAGAACTATTTTCTAGAACATTTTCCTGCATATATATATTAATCTTGCCTGCAGCATCTCAAGACTCAGTCCATGCCCAAGCCATGTCCATTCCTATTTATTCCATCTCTCAGATACCCATCTATTGAAAGAAAAAAGTACTTGCACTCTCTCATAAAGGTGTTGTGAGGACCAATATATTAAAGATTAGCAGACGGTGTGGATACTGCAGTTACTGGACCATACAAATACCTGAGGAATAGCATTAGGACAATTTTTTACCTTCACGGATTTTTAAACAATTGCTCTTCTTTTCAAAAAAAGCTCAGTGAGCAGGAGGTAGAGTTTTCTAAAGCTTCACATTTCTGGGTCACGTTAGTGGTAGTTTGGAAGTGTCATTAAGTAATATGGTAGAAAGTTAATTATTTTTAGTCAAGCAATATAACACGGCAATAAATTTTTCAATGAGACCTGTTTGAAAGGTTGATGACCTCACATAAACTGCTAAGCATCAATAAATATCTTTCAACACAGGTGGAACAATATTTGTATGGTTATGGACAGAGCTGTAGAGTTCAGCTTGCTCAAGACCATTAAAGATCTCATGCTTATAGCTGAACAATAAATGTCATCAGTGCAGCCTGTAAAACTATGCCCACTTGGACTTGATTTTTTCAGAAACAGCATTGCTGGTTTTGAAAATTGAAGGCCTCTTGTGGAAGCCGAAGGGATTTTATGTAAAGGAAAAACTGGCAATTGTCTTAGTGAAGTTTGATTTTCTTTTGATTTCACTGAAACAGAATTTCTGAATCACTGAGCTTTACGCTTCCCAGACAGAAACAACACTGTAATGAGCATCTTTAGATTTTGGACTAGTTATTACATGATTACTTAGTAAACTACGAACACAGAGGAAATTTCTAAGTTCAGTTTTCTCATGTACCAATATAATCTCTAGGACAGGATTTACTCTCCTGTAAGATGCATCTATAGCTGCTACTTCCTATGTCACTAACAGAAATGTGAGGGGAAAGTCATTAAAAGCTCTTTTGCGAGGACTTTCCAGCTTTGTACCATGTTTGGGTGCCTGCATGCTAGGTAATCAACATGTCAGGTCTTTATGAATGGAGGAGAGTATATGCTGAATTATCTCAGTGGCATTCCGTGTGCAATTTCAAAGCTAAACAATGTTTGTCTTTTATATATGATTCATCTCCTAGGAGTTCATGCCTTCATAGCACCTTGTCTAAACCAGGAAATAAACACATGTTGCTAAGCTACTTCCATGCTTTGAAAAATCCCACTGCTGTTTCCATTGTCCAGTTTGTGTTCTGAGGGCTGTGCTCCATCACAGAGGCATTTTTTTCCTCCCATAATGAACACCTCCTCTTCTTACCTTTGCCTTACTTTCTGTCGAAGGTGAGGAGTCATATCGATTCCCTGCTTCAGTCCAGCATGTTTGGCCTCTTACAGCTGTGGCAAATGCGCTCTGGCCTCACATTGTGCCACCTGGCTGGGAAGCACCTGGAAGATGCAGATGAAAATTCTCCAGTCACAGACGGAAATCTTCTGGGCAGTGAGGCACCAAGCCAAGCGCTCGTGACCTTATACTCCTTGATGGAGTGCTCCCTCAAGAACATGTTGATGTCTGGGCTGGGACACTTGATGCTCCAGCCAGCGCCAGCACTTTTGCCTAGAAGCTGAAGTAATCTGTATCTCAAGGATCCACTCCCCCATCTTTCCATCTTCAACTTAGCTGCACATAAACTTTATACAGCATACAGTTTATACAGAATTACTTCCTGCTTGTATCTCTTTAAGAGTAGCTGTATTTAGGTTAACTAGGTTAGGAGCTGTAAATCGGAATGGTGAATGTGATTGTAAAAGCTTCCCCCAGATCCTGGTCAATCTTTTAACTCTGACCTGTAATGCACTCTCCCAGCAATTGCAGCACTGGGCGTCTCTTAAACAAATATGGCTAATCACTTCAACAGGTTGCTGACTTTTATTAATTGAATTGCATAGCAAATAGCTGTGACAGTGTGCACAACATTGCCAGACAAGAAAACAACATCATTATGTCGGGAAGAATGTGCTCCATCTCAAGAGAAAAGAAAAAAAAAGTTGTATGCTACCTCTTCTAAAAGAAGGGTGTTACTT
>WUAM01000143.1:15825075-15839330 GCA_024336885.1 Actenoides hombroni | reverse complement strand
AGGGCTCTCAGCCTTTCCTCATCAGAGATGTTCCAGCCCCTTCAGCATCCTCGTAGCCTCCATTGGACTCTCTGCAGTATTTCCCTGTCCCTCTTGAACTGGGGAGCCCAGAACTGGACACAATACTCCAGATGTGGTCTCACTGGGACAGAGTAGATGGGGAGGAGAACCCCCCTGGACCTGCTGCCCACACTCTGCTTTATGCCCCCCAGGATAATAGTTGGGCGGTTGTGATTTCACTGGGGGCTTGGTTTATACTGTGTCAGTAACGGGGAAAGCAGAGATCAAAAAGTGATTTCAGTATCGAGTTGCTCTTGTTCACAGCACCCATGATTTAAAAAGGCTTCCCTTGCCCATTACACTTACTGCTGTCATCTTCAGTGCTAATTGTTTGCTGTTAGCAGTCACAGGCTGGGAAGCACGTGGAGGAACACATCCTTCTCTTCACTTGGCAAAGTTCTGAGTCTTCAGTGGGGGGAAAAAAAATAAATATTCTGAGCTGCCTCACACAGCAGTGTGACTTTCTTTGGTGGAACAAAGTCATGGCAGCGAACGGAGCTGGTTCAGTGAAGGGCTTGACTGAAACTCTCTTTGCAGAGTTTTGATGGCTATTGCTGCACGTGTTCACACAGGTTCTCCAGCCTCAGCTTTTCAGTTTTAGTGGTGATGCTTCTCATCTGCTCAGCTCTGCTAACGCTTCGCTTCGTAGTTTTCACTCTGCCCTAAGGAATATGCTCCAGTTTCTTGCAGTAATAGTCAATAGTTGTAACAGATTTTTTTCCTAGGTTGGGTACTCATAAGAGTGTCTGAAGCTCTCTGGGGTATTTTACAGTTTTCTGTGTTTTGTGGGATTCGTAAAGTGAGAGCTGCACGTATTTTGTGGATCCAGAATGTGTTGTCTGCTATCTCTAGTGGCCTGTGCAGGATGAGAGCTTTTATATTGCTTCCAGCATATTAAAACACTTGTTGCTGACGGAGTACCCTGCAGCCCTGGGTGTTTGCTTCTTTGCAGAGTTACTCTCAAGACTGAGAGCGTGAGGAAATACCTGCCTGAAAACGGAGAGATTCCTCCCTGGCCAAAAGGTGCTCTGCAGGACCTGCCTTCAGGTGCTCTTGTTCATCTGGCCATGTCTTACCATTCCTCTCTCTTTTCTTTCAGCTGTCGGACGAGCAACAGAAAGAGTTTGATCGTAACGTCCAGCACATCTCCGACTCTTCCACGTCCACATTCCCCTCTCCATGGGCACGCAGGTAACTCCTTAGGGCTGCTGCACCTGGGCATCAACAGGGTTCATTGTAGGGAGCTGGAACATATTGACACTTTACATCAAAACGTGCTCTTTCAAACTTAATCTGACTGTAGTTTTTTACCTTTTCTGACTTGTGAGAAGGTCCTTATAGTTTCAAAAGAACTATTTTATGTCCTCAGCTGGTTTGCATTTTCTAGCTCGTTACCGTATCCATCCTCCACTCTTTCTGGGGGATTCAGTCCTCTTACATACTGCAAAAGAAGTGGAGATGCAAAACAAAGGAAAATTAAATACATTTAAGTCAATCTCTTGATTTGAGTCTCCTAGCATGGTTAATTTGTGATGTGATTTAACTGCAGTTCTCATGAGAAGAAACATCCTGCACTGTCTGGAAGCACACCACTGTTGCGTGTAAGGCAAGGAACTGTTGTGTTCATTATAATCAGACTTTCCTCCTCCTACACGCCAGTATGTTCTGTAAATACTTTCTGGATAGTGAAACTAAGGAAATGCTGAGAAAGAACAGCAAATTGTTAGTAGCTCAGCTAGGAGCCATCTGCTTCTGTTTGCGGAGCTTTGCATCTTAAGAGGTGACATCCAGCCTGCAGAAAGGAAAAAGCTGACCAAAGTTCCTGTTCAGGGATGCCCATGGAAGCCTCAAACACTCTTAAGTTTTCATAAAAATCTGTCATATTTGCTTGGGATGCTATAAAACCCAGTCATGAAGGCTAGAAAGTTGCTTTAGTGATACATTTTTTTAAAATAACCCCCTTTTTTTTTTTTTTAAAATGAATCAAATCAAAATGTTAGCAAAAATCTTAAAAGTGTTATATTAAACCCATCTTCTTCAATCTCAGATTGTCCAAGCATTGAAGTGTTTAAGCCCAGGCTGGTTGGGGCTGTGAGCAACCTGCTCTAGTGGGAGGTGTCCCTGCCCATGGCAGGGGGCTTGGAACTGGATGATCATTAAGGTCCCTTCCAGCCCAAACCATTCTGTGATTCTAAAACGTAGGGCCAAAAATTGGGCAGGGCAATTCTGTCTCCCTTCAAACCCCCTCAGTTTTCTTGTGTGTGATTATGGTAATGATAACTCTGTAAGATTTGATTTCAACAGGGTGTTTTTCTTGGTAGAGATTCTCCGCTTTGTTACACTCTGCTCTTTACTTTGTTCTCAGAGTTGATATAAATGTTGGATTTGCCAAATTCTAAGTGAGCTGTACAAGCCTTTAACTGAAAGATGCTCTTCAGAGTGCAAACGAAGTGTCCTTGCTTGGCAGATGGCTACAAGATATTGCCGTGCCCGTTGCTCGGCAGACAAAGGCAGAAATGCTCACTCTTTTCCTTTGATCTGCTTTCTTCTATTGCAAAAATGAAAAATTGCTCTTAGTGGTTTTGATGCTGTCTCAGGCTTTCCAAGCTTATCTTTTATTAGAAGTGTGCAAGTGTCTTCTAGAAACAGGAGTAACTAATCAGTGGTAAACCCTTTTTCTTTAGCAGTAATTGTCAAATGTTTCCCTTTTTTGTTCTGATATTGCAGACGGGATGTAAAGCTATTAATTAAAAGGACATCCTTTGTGACCTCCAAGAGTAGCCAGTAGAGCATAGGAAGATAAATTGTAATTTGAGTTCTCTTCCAGTGCTATATTTAGGAGTCTTCTCTGAGAAAAATAATTTATTCAAGAGACAAAAGTAGATGAAATTTAGAGTAGAGTCACAAATATTTTCTTAAGAAATATCATACATGAGACGTGAATTTGAGAACAGGCTGTGATATTTGTTTAGTATTTGAACAGAATCTAACAATCTGTTTGTTCAGGCACATGCACTGGTAAGTTACTAAGAAATGCTGGAGCTTCTCCCCAGCCTCTTTTGTCTTGAACACGCTCCGCTTGACGCCAATTCGGAACCCCTCGTACGAATCAGAGGAGCAGCAACTCTGCAGGGAGGCTTTCTAAGATGTTTCTGCTCAGAAACCACTCTAAAGTCAAATCCTGTCTGGCACTAGCCCCAGCAGTTATTCTTCTGAAGGGAAGGTCAAAGTCAGAGGGTGTGATACAGCACAGTTGACTGTCCATCAGCAAACCTGCCCCCTGATGAACACTGATCCAGGCAGACACACTTGCTGTCTGAAGCAGCATCCAGGTAAGATGCCTAGCAAGCCTAGAAGATCTAGAGAAGAGTAATACTTAAGACATCTCAGCATTTGAGGTGGAAGTCCATCCAAACAATTTTAATTCTGCCATGAAATCACCTTTGATTCATCTTTGTAGCTCTCCGTTGGACTCTCTCCAGTATTTCCCTGTCCCTCTTGAACTGGGGAGCCCAGAACTGGACACAGTCCTGCAGATGTGGTCTCACTCGTGCAAAGTAGAGGGGGAGGAGAACCTCCCTTGATCTGCTGGCCACACTCTTCTTTATGCCCCCCAGGAGACCATTGGCCTTCCTGGCCACAAGGGCCCATTGCTGTCCCATGGAGAATTTATCCTCCACCAGGACACCACCCTCTCCATGGGGCTGCTTTCTAATGGGTCTACCCCTCACCTGTACCTGTTATCTTGCTTGCAATATGTAGGCTGGATTTATGTGATAGCAGTTTTGTTTTCTGAGGTTTTGAGATAATTATCCAGTCAGGCCAGCTAAGCTGCAGATTGCTTTCTGCTGTATGTTCAAAGAGCATCCAGATCAGGTAGAATACTCTGGAAATAGCTTCCCTGCAATTTTCAACAATCTAATACAAATTCTTAGTAAAATGATATATTAGTTACGTATTACACAAGATGTCTTTCTCTAACAACTTATAATTCATTTTTAGCTGTACTAAAAATAGTAGTTATAGCCCTCATTAATTATAAGGATGTTGGATAGTAAATTGCTACAAAAAGCTTTCATGCCAGGAACTGCAGCTCCCTTCTTTGTTACTTGATGTCTGTATTATGAGACAAATCATGTTTCCTGTTCCAAAACCACAGGCCCTGGCTCAGAAGTTCTGGCAAAACTCTCCTGAACAAAACTGGGTAGAATATGGGAACACAAAAGCTTTGGAGGGGAGGAGGGCTCTGATACCTGGACTTCATGAAGATCCTCTCCATCCAGCTGCCCTGAGCACTGGGGCACAAAGTTACTGCAGAGCAAGATTGGCAGATCTGGGAGATCACCCCGTGGTTTTGAAAAGGGGTCACATCCACAGCAGATTCTCTCTTTTCATAGTTTAAAAGATGGAGGGGAGGATAGGAAAGTTGTTGCAGGCTCAAAAGGAGACTGAAAACCATCTGAGCTCTTTCTGTCTCCTATACCTGGAAACAGAGGGTCTGCTGCCCAAAGGCTTCTTATACACGTGTGGCATCCCATCTTCAAACTTTCCCTGGAGCAGAAGCAATATGGCCTCACAGCAGAGCACCAATGATGGCAGAAAAGGCTGCAGCAAGCTCCAGGGCTCATCCTTGGTTGTGCATCACCCACTTCAGCCGACTGTCTGGGGTTGCTTGTGGCACTTGCAAGCAGGGTCTTGGTTAATGCTGGAGAGAGTGCGACTCTGCAGGGAATCCCATTGATTTCAGGAGGCTATTTTCAGCGTATGGGACCAAAGGTCACTAAAATTGGCAGCACTGCGCTGAGGTCAAATCAGCAATGTCCCTTTAGAAGAATTTTGGAAATCTATTTGCATCCAGTGGGAATGCAAGCAAGTGACAGAGAGAGATTAGTCTACAGGAAAGTGTTTGGTGTGAAAAAAGTGAATAGGGAACAACTATCACATTTCTAGAATGAAAGTTACATTTCCACAGCAGCCTAAACTGGCCTAAGACAGACTTTGGCCTTCCTATTTTCTCCCACTAGGCTGGAAATCATGTCAGTACTATCCTGGTGGTCTAGCTCCATGAAGCAGCGTAGTGTGCAGCTAGATGAGCACATCCTCACCTTACTTACAGTGGGGACCAGGCAGGATGCCACAGCTCTTCTGTCTCCCCCCTCGATGCTGCTGGGACCTGCCCACCCTTCCATGGCAGGGCAGCAACACCCCCAGACAGGGCTGTGTAAACCCCTTGTCAAACACACCTGGTATAAAATCCAGCATCAAATAAACAAAAGCAGATCCTTTTTTTGCTGCAGAAATGCAGAATGAAGTGTTGGCACTTGTTCCTCCCAGCATGTAATTGAGGGATGAAGTCTACAGGTCTGGGGAGGAGTTAGAGAAATTCAGGGAGGACACATCCAGCAGACAACTTCTGAAAGCTGAGAAGTCATGCTGGGAAAGAATGGATTCGTAAGAGATTTGCTGTTCCCTGCTCACAATCTCCCAGCACCTTTGGTGACAGGCTGAGGTACTGCTGGCAGGACAGCTCGGACACTGCTGTGCTCATTGGCACCTTCTCCTTATTCACTCTGATGGCTCAGTCTAGTAAAGCATGCACAGAAATTCACTGTATTAGAAGAATGACTCTGCAGTTTTCTCCTCCTGAATTCAGCTTCTCTTATGTCTTATGAGATAGGGGTCTTTGGCTATGTGTAGAGTGTCACTGTAGTGGTCATACAGCATAAAACCCCTGAACCTAACATCATTACAGTGCAGTTTCCTTGCTAAAATACAACAGTGTAAGATGGTATAATAAGGCACTCCATGTGTTGATGTGATTGAAGGCCAGATCCAGAAAACTGTAATTACATTCTTCTTTGTCTCAGATTTGCTGGATTTTTCTGAATAGTTTTGGTTTTCTTTGGTTTTGTCACCTAAATGTAGTGGTGACAATAATTACAAAATGCAGAATTTCTTTATTTCCTTCGGGAAGGCCAGTAAAATCCAAACGCTTCCCTAGAAACCTATCTTTTTGTCTTCCCAACCCAGAGGCTCCAACTACATCACTGTGATACATTAAAATAGCCTAAGCATTTGCAAAATAGGACCTCAGAGGTTTACTTCATTAAAAGGAGTCCGAACGCCCAGCTCTAGCTCAACAGGCAATGCAAAAAAAAAAAAGACAGTAATGCTCCAAAGCCCACATCATGGAAATCAGTTAGCTAATGTGAGCTTGCTGTCGTCTGCTAGTGCAGAGTAATGAGACATGGGACATCTAAAGTAGCCTGATCAGTTTTGAACAGTCTCATCCCTAAACCTTCTTAAATGCCAGGAGTCAGCTAAAAGTGAAGCGTTGTGAGGTTTTCCAGCAGTGAGCATGAAGCTGAGCTCTTCCTGCTCCTTGACAAGGCAGCAGGAACATTCCCAGACTCACTCCATCAGCAGCAACTGTGAGTAGAGTTGCTTTGAGAAGAATTCCTCAAAAACACCTGCTCAAGGGCTCCTTTGTCTCCTGCTGCTACGGCAATGACCAGGGAGCATCGCAAGACCGTTGCAGCACGTAGGCAAGGCATCTGCTGGAACTGGTCAGGTCTGGAGGTCCAGTAGCCCAGAAGGATGGCTAAGTCATGTCCTCCTTGTGCTCCCTGCAGAATCATATTCTGATAGACAGATGCTACCAGCTTAGAAGCAGGGAGTATGTGATGAAAGAGCTTTCAGAGGCTTCTTGAAGACCACCTCGCAGACAAAAGTAAGTAGTTCTGAGGGCTAGCAGACAGGTGTTTACTTTCTCTTTCCTACAGCCTGGCTAGCACATGGGAAGCTATTTTTCTTTCTTGTTCTTCCAAGAGTGACTATATTAGTCTTCTCATCCAACAGGATGAAAGAAAGTAGTTTGTGCAGCAGTTCTTGGGGTCAGCCTTATTTATTCATCCCTAAATTTACTGGATCTGTATCCCAACCTGTCTGATCTGTAACCAAACCTGAGAGCCCTGTATGGGCTGGTAACAAGTACACAAGGAAGAGGCCTGGCCATTGTAAGTGATGTTGCTAGAACTTCTCCATGACTAGAGCTATTCTCATGCTGTCTGTGCTTTCTGATGGTGGACCTGTCACTGGACTGAATGGCTCCTTGATTCAACCTTGGACACAAGTTGCCTACAATTTCTAAGCACAGGAAACAAACAAGCTGTAATCTGGAAAGGAATATAAGAGTTCCCTCTTCCACCAAGGAAAGATATCTATAGAGGTCCTTGGTGAAAAAGCCGTTTCTGGTGTGGACCTGCCCACTTTTTTGTGTAGAAATGTGCCCTTTTTCTCCCCAGACACGTGGACCAGAAAGGGTACTGAAAAGACAAGCCACCAGAAGCATGCAGAGCCTTGCCCAAACAGCTGTGGCCTGGGAATTAGGCAGAAGATAACTTGTAGCATTGTTTGGTTTGTATGGCTGCTGGATTTCCCTTCACCGCGGGGCTTGGGGAGGCTTTTCATTTAGCACAAACAGCAAGGAGCAGCTGGGACAGTGGCCATACCAGCTACTAGTCCCTGAAATAAAAAGCTCCATACAATCTGTTTACATTGAGATTTATACACCTGCCATAAGAAGACCACTGCCTCTTCCCAGGCAGCAAGTTATAAAGGAGTCATTCAGCAATTCACTGGCAATTAGGACAGCAAAGGAAGTCAGTTCTGAGCTGATGCTGCTAAACTGTCGTGGAAATGAGGTAAAACTGCATTACGGGCAAGATGCTACCAAGTCATATTATTATGCTAAAGAGATGGCTCCAAAATGAACATAGAAGGGTTTTGCCTTTTTAGCCTAATCCTGGAGACCCAAAACTGAAAAGCTGCAGGCACTCAGCTTCAACAGATCCCTGTAGGGGTATCAATACTGTATTACTGACCATAAGTCAGATATCTAAGCTCCCTGGGTGGTGGGGAGGTGTTGAATTAGGGTCTGGATCCACCTTGTGTTAGTGCTTTCTTCTCACAGCCAGCTTCCAACTCAGCATGGAGATATTTTTGGACTGTCCTTTGAAGTACCCAGCTCTCTTCCCTCATTATAGGTTCAGTCTTAACCCTTAATGTTGCATTCTGGGTTCTGCCACTACTACCCATTACACTTAATTTAATTGTGGGTCCCTAGTCATTTGCTGGATGTATCCTAAGGTTTTCTTAATTGCAGTGAGCGAACACCAGCCCACAAATGCGTGTTTTAAAATAACTTTATTTGGCCAGGTTTGTATCTCTCCTTTATTGCCTTTTTGCAAATGATCTCCTGGCAGACAAAATGACACATAGTAGACATATATTTCAGATTATTCACACCACAATTCACACGCTATTCCAATGGGCCCTAGGGGAGAGAAAAAATCCACTACAGTAGGATGCTGGGAAACTGTCCTTTATTCACTGTTAACTTCAGCAAGGGTGAAGCAGTCCAAGAGGCTGGAGAAAAGTCTTGTGACATGTGCATAACATTCCCTGATGCTCACTGGAAAAAGTCTGCACTTATTAGGAGGAGTAAGTGATTTCTGACTGATGGAAGAACATGACTCTGCTCTCTGCTGAACTTTCGGCATTGCAACTGGTCTGTGTTTGGGAGTCCAAAATAGCTCTGTTTCAGAAGTGGTCTGAGATATGCATTTCTTACTGCAACCTTATGCTACATCAGGAACCGAAGAGTGCTTTTCTCCCTCACTGAGCCCTCCCCAAGCCCAATTTCCCTGAGAAACTAAGGGACATATAATGCCTATTTCCATTTACCCCATCTATCAGACTATTTTCAGTTAAAGCCACTTAAAGCCGTTAATGTTTCTGCTTTTACCATAACAAGCAGCTTACTTTGTGAGCTCCTTCGTGAAAACTAGATTGATTTTAGAGGCTAATAATGACAGATAGGGCATGTGTTATTTTTACTGAATGAAAATGTCTAATTCTATGCTTACAGGTGGTGCTTGTGCCTGAGCTGTGCCTGCACCACAGACACTGGATGCTGGTGAGGTTCCTCTGATGCCATGACAGTTTTTCCCTCAGGGAAGTTTGTTCCTCTTCTTAGGTGTGAGCACATCTGCCTAATAGTATACTTATTTCACAGAATCTCATTTAGAGCTTTAATTGCATTCGGAACTGCAATGAATTAAATGAATATATTTCTGAAAATACTTCAAATGCTCTGGGAATGATAAAAATATGAGTAAAGAGATCCTCAAGTACATTAATGAAATGAAGTTGGCATAAACCAGAACACATACCAATGCACTGGTTTTGGTGGCATTATTTCTGACTTTGATACTGATACTGGTATAAGCAAGAACAGAATCAGGTCTTCGTATTTTCCAAAGTTTGGAAGGACATCATGCATAAAACCTAATGCTTTTCAGACTTTGTAGTTTCATACACTCATCTGAATTCTTCTTTTGTAATGGCCAAGACATTAAAAGGAGACCTTTTCTACCCCTCTAGCATGTAACAGCATTAATAAATCAAGTGATTTCTTGTGGGCCAAAGTAAGTTGGCCTGAAAAAAAACCTTTGTATAATATGCAGGATACGTAGCTGTGATCTTCTTTACCCTAATAATGTGCTTCTTTATACCACGTATCTAATAGTTGTTTAAGGAAAACATAAAATCAATATTATCTTAGAAGAAATTTTTTGTTGTTGTTGAAAAAATGTAGCAATAGCCATGCGTGTAATATAGTTTAACAATCTTAAATATTCCAGACAGGAAAAGTTTTTTGTCAAAGTCTCTGACAGTTTAAACTTTAAAGCTTCAGCAAAACTTTTAAACTTTTAAACTTTGAACCTGTTTGAACTTCATTTGATTTATGAATTATTAAATGTACCACTGAAATTCACCGTCTTTATTTTCATCTAGTAAAGATTTTTTGTTTAAAAGCTACAGATGAAGAGTGGGAACTAAGGAAATGCAGCCTGGGGAGATTATAGCCCTGTTTTATCAGAACAGCATTCCTCTCAGCTGTATAAAACAAAACCCTAGTAAAATATTTAGAAGTGGGAGAGATAAAGGACTGAAACTGGAATATACAAAGGGTGGGGAAAATGAATGCTAAACTGGAAAGCCGGATTAGGCAAGATTTTGAAAATTAGATACCTCTAAATTAATATTTAACTCTTTCTCCACATTGTGCTCTGTTTTTCTATGTTGCAATTAAGAGAGGGGCAGCATCAGGTTAGCGGTTCTTTAACACGAGGGCAGTGGGAAGGAGGAAGGCATTACTTTAGCAAGTTGCTCTGGAGGAAACAAATCCCTGGAAAGGGAAATGCCCTGAATGGCTCCCAGAGTCCCGTGCCAGAGTGCTGGCTGTAATTTATGTCCTGGTTGATGAGGGACCTGCCTAACTCATGTCACCAAAACCATATAGGTGTAAGATGGAGAAGTGGTCAGCACCTCTGTCGGAGCAACATTCACATGCTGGTCTCAGGTCTCGTCCCAGAATGGCCTGGGTACCGCACAAGGGTCAGGGTGAGGGGCATCCAAAAAGCTTTTGGAAAGCCTGCCCTGGAAAAGGCACCCAGGGAACGTGGGGGCAGTTTGTGTGCAGGCAGTGGGTATTTACTGCCCGTGTCTGAATGAGTCTGCACAGATGCAGTTTATCTGGGAATGCTGGATACTGTCCGCGTGTTGATGATCCCTTGCTAGGCGGGATAAAAGGAGAAATAAATAGAAGACAAACCTGCCCATTTGCTATTGAACGAACTGCAAAAGTCTGCTCTGGGGAGTCCTTTGCAGGGCTGAGTTCCAGCAAGACACCCATCTTGCTGCCAGGGGCAGAGCTGAGCTGCGTGGCTCCAAGGGGAGAGGGCAGGACAGCAACCAGCCCTCCTGCTCTCTCCTGCTGAGCTATGGTATCGCTGCAGAGTTCAACAGCCACCACAAAACATGACTTGCTCCAGCTCTCCTGTATGTCTTCCAGCAACTGTTGTTACAGGGCAATCACATTAATAAGGCCAAAGATAAAAGGGATAAAGCGCATAGGAGAAACTGAATGAAACCGGAGCTGCGTGAACGCTGAAATACCCAAACTTGGCAAACATGCAATGTCAACAACATAAGTTACAACTGAGCTTCTGAACTTGCAGCGAAGGGAATAGAAGACAAAGGTAAAAAATGGGGAAAAACTGGGGGAGGGCAGAAACAAGGTACTTCTCAACCTGTGCACACAGCCTTTCCAACAATCCACGCAGCCTCCAGCGTCGTGTTACACACTGAACACAAGGTCTTAAATGGGAGAGGAACTAGGTAAGGGAGCATTTTGCTTTGTACTTGTCTATTTCCTTATACCTTGTTCAGGGTGATGTCACCTTACAGAGAAAAGGTGTAGTGATTTTACCTGCTTCCAGGTAGAGCAGAAAACCAAGGCCAGTCACCGGTGACGTGAACAACACCAGGACACCACACCTGAGTAGATGTCCTACAATGGGCCTAAGGATGGGAGAATCAGGAGCCTTGGGAACTGATTTAAATCAGAGCACTTCAATTTATCTGATGTTGAATAGGTTTTACTGAGGGGCTGCCTTCAAAGAAGGGCTACTTGACATTTTTTTACTCTGGAGTGTATTTACTTAGAAATCTGAAAAACTGGAAGGCTTATGGATAAGGGGAACTGTAGAGAAGTGCAAAGCCCAGCTCCAGGACACTAAATCTCAGACAGAGGTCTGGACACCAGTAACCACAACAGTTCTGTCAGACTGTTCGTGACCATAATGGTTACAATCACAGAGCTGGGCATTTGGCACACATTTCCTTACATTTCCTGAGCAGAACAATAATAGTGCCGTTCTTTTGCAGTGCCAGATGAGTTTGCTCTTTTGTCCCGAGCCAGACTCCAGAGGCTTTTCCTTAGCAAATGTATGCAGAGGCACTGGCTAAGGTAAATTAGAGAAAGTAATGGCCAGGTAAAGCCATCAGGGTCACATCCCCATCACAGTTGAAACTCACCACCCCATGTCCCTGTGGTGTGTCAGAACTAAGCGACCTTATGCAGTTATCAGCCTTCGGCGACACTGGCTTTAACACATGCTTGAATTCAGTTTCTTGATTTCAGAGAAAATTAAATCACTCAGCCTCATCCTGAAAACTAGGTGGACTGGGCAATGCTTGTTTCCCTCAGTAGCTATTTTCACAGCACGTGGCCATGCAAGAGGGCTGGCTGGGTACACCACGGCAAGAAAGAGTCTCTGCAGCCGTTTGTTCCATCACATTTCACTTGTGCTGTCTTGAGGGATGCACTGAGACAATAGTAAGTCAAGATGGAGAGTCAGTTTTAAATCTGTGTTTTCTGTAGAAGCTGAGAGAGAGAAAAAATTAAATATTGTCCTGCTCCACACAGTCAACACTCTTACAATGCATCCTGTGAGCAGGCGCAGATAAAAGGGACTTTCTGGATGAAATCATCACAGGTGTGTGTATAACACATCCTCCCAATCCCCAGCCACTCTGGGATCGATTTCTCTACCAGCAGTGCTATTCAAAAGGTGAACAGCGATGGAGGCTGTTGCTGCTCCAAGGAGCTCATTTTGGAAGCCTCCATCGCTGTGTAAAGGACCGGCAGTCCTGCAGGAGAGGAACAATGCAGTTTTACCCATAGCTCCATTGTAAAAATAAACTAATTGTCACTTTGACTTCCCTGCAGCCTTTCTGTTTTGTGCACAGTCTGAAATTTCCATTGGTGCCCTGACCCAGCCAGGGGCTTTGAATCAGCTCTGTAGGAAATAGGTTAGTCCAGAGCAATGTGAGCTGTTGGTAAAAGCAATCCTGTACTTCAGGAAACAACCAGACTGAAAGGAAAGAAAGAGAGAAAGAGAGAAAGAGAGAAAGAAAGAGAGAAAGAAAGAGAGAAAGAGAGAAAGAGAGAGAGAAAGAAAGAGAGAAAGAGAGAAAGAGAGAAAGAAAGAGAAAGAAAGAGAAAGAAAGAGAAAGAGAGAAAGAGAGAAAGAAAGAAAGAAAGAGAGGGATATTTCAAAAACATCGATGATTCTATAGCAAATAAGAAATTTTCAACATTTTCTTCTGTCAATTCAGCAAAAACCTGTATTTTAATGACTGTTGAGTCCATTTTAAATGCTGTATTCAGAATTTCATGTTTCTTTAATTAAGATAGATCTAATCAGAGTGGGAAAATAAATATCTTCCATAATGACTGATTTCCCAAATTCCCCATGTCCAAAATCTCAGGAAAAAATTGAAGTTCAAAACGCTAAAAATGCTGACATACCACCCTGAAAAAAAATATCTTTGTAAAGTGAACGAACGCAGATCATTTGAGTACATGTTACAACAGGATCTCCAGAACCCTGAATGTGAGTATGCACTTTCACTCTCTTTAAGGATTTCAGGAAGTTAAAACAGATAAGGAATAGTTGGACACGATGGTCCCAAGCGTCTTTTACAACCTAAATGATTCTGTGATTCTATGAATAATAACTGTTCTGGACTCCTTCCTGCATAGGAGTCTTAAACTACCTTGTATTGGGCTAATTAGCTGCTGCCATAAGTTATGTGATGTCACATCATAATGTATCAGTACATTTAAAAGCCATGATTCTTTTTTTACTTATTCATTAATTTTTTTCTATGCTTTACTTTTAACTTTATTAACAGAATAAAATATCTTGGGTGTGTCAGTAGGACACGAGAGTAAACTTCTTAACCATGTTGCAAGGTCTCTGAGGAAAAGAAAATGGGCTTAAGTCACACAGGGGAGATTTAGATTGCACGTTAGGAAAAACTTCTATACTGAAAGATTGGTGAGCCATTGGAACAGACTGTCCAGGGAGGTGGTGGAGTCACCATCCCTGGAGGTGTTCAGAAAACATGTAAACATCTCCTATGTTCCAGTTTGCACCTGTTGCCCCTTGTCCTACCATTGGATGTCACTGAGAAGTGCCTGACTCCTGACACTCATCTTTTACATATGTATAAACATTAAGGAGGTCACCCCTCAGTCTCCTCTTCTCCAAAATAAAGAGACCCAGCTTCCTCAGCCTTTCCTCATAAGGGAGAGGTTCTACTCCCTTAATCATTTTTGTGGCTCTGCACTAGACTCTTTTGAGCAGTTCCTTGTCCTTGAACTGAGGCACCCAGAACAGGACACAATATTCCAGATGCAGCCTCACCAGGGCAGAGTAGAGGGGAAGGAGAACCTCTCTCCCCATAGATGGTTTGACTTGAGGATCTTGGAGGTCTTCTCC
>WUAM01000143.1:15804141-15824419 GCA_024336885.1 Actenoides hombroni | reverse complement strand
TCCCCCCCCCCCCACTTTTTTTTTTTTTTTTCTCGCCCCCCCCCCTCCCCCCCCCGAGAAGGGGATGTTGGGACTATTCCATCAGTGTGGTATGTCTGTGTAAACATCATTAGCTCCTATGGGCTGACACGCTGGAGATTTTCATTTCTTCTTACAAATCGCTCCGTTCCACAATAAAAATACCACGCATATTAGGCTGGATATGTTCGAGGGAAAGATGGAGATGTTTATTCTCGCTGCCTTTGATCTCTCACAAAGCAAAAAACAGTTTCGGCAGAAGAATACCACTGGAGACAGGAGAGGGTGAGGGTCTCCCCGAGGGCAACTGGGCATGGCTGTGAAGGCAGGTCCAGTGGGCTCAGCGTGGGCACGATGCAATGAGCCAGAGGTGCGAGGCAGCACCTCCCGCGCTCCCGCCACGCCAGCCGAGATGCCCTGGGCTTCAGTGGAGCCCAGATGGTCCAAGTGAGGCAAGGCTGTTAGTGAAAAAAATCTCATCGCCAGAGTTCATGTGGGAAAAATTGGTTGGTTTTTTTCTTTTTTTCTTCCCCCTCTAAACTCCCCGGTCTCTGGGGTGTCTGGCTGCCGGTGGGGTTACTGCACGCAGGGAGCTGTGCACGCGCTCAGCTTGGCCAGGCTCCGCCGAGCAAAGCAGAGCCCAGCAGAGCCCGGCAGAGCCGAGCCAAGCGTGCTATCTCCCTTGATCCGCTGCTTATCTCCGAGAGCAGTTGTGGCAGGCAGGGAGCTCCGGCAGAGAAACTCCCCTCATCCACTTCCCCCTTCTGTCTGTTTGCCCTGGCAGCAGGACAGCACTTTAGTAACCAACAGATGTCCACACCCTTCTTCTTCCAAAGCCCTCTTCGTTTTGCTTGCCTTGATGCCTTGGAAGCACTCGATTCCCTCTCCTTAGTTGGTTTTGGGGTGAGGAGGCAACTCGGTGGGGTATCGCCGACGTAGCAACGATAAAACCTGTGAGGTCCCTGGGACCGAGTTTAGCATTGCGGATTTGGAGGCAGTCTTTTTTTTTTTTTTAAACACAAAACATAAAAAGGGGATAACGTTAGGGGCAAAGGAGTCTGAAAGAGGCAGGCCTTTCAAAATGAGGCTGTGGGCTGCGCTGGGCTCTGGGCTTCCCGCAGCCCGTGCTTTGGGCAGCTGACCAGCAGAAGGCAGCAATCTCCGCACCGCCCGCGGGGCTCCGCCAGACCTCGCTGCTGAGGATCCAGCCGGGTTTGTCCAGCCCTGTATCCCGAACGCAGTTTTGGTCCAGGGACCCACCCAGCTCTCAGGCTTCCCAGGCTCCCGCTCTCAGCAAGGGTTGCGTTGCTTTTCCCCTTTCTATCGGAGCCGGTGTGCGGAGCCAGCCCGACAGGCACAGACCGGCTCGCTGGGCTGGGGCAGCCCCTCGCTGCCCGGCCACGACCCCTGCGGGACCAGCCAGGGCTGCTGTGCCCAGAGGGGCCGGTTCAGCAATGCCACAAAGCCGACAGGCACCGACCCTCAGCCCCTTCCCCCCCGCAAGGCTGATCCCCCGCCCAAAGCGCGCACGGCGTGCGCTGCAGCGCAAAGCCATTGCTCAGATCGCGTTGGGTAAGCTTCCCTTTTCGTCCTTTGGTGTTTTCTCTTTGTACCTCAAACCTCTTTTCCATAAATCATCGGGAGGAGGGTGTGAGCAGAAACCCCCCGGCTCCCTGGCCAGTTCCCCCCAGTTCATTGGTTCAGGAGCCTGGTAGGGCTGTGTCAGAGCATTGGGCTCCTTCCTCCCACTCGCTCTTGCAGTGATTAATCACCGAGAGCTCAATCAGGGAGCTTTGTTCATCTAGGATGCTGTCTTTTCCCAGGCAAGCTGAAGTCATTTGTATGAAGAGCAAATCAGGAGGGGTTTTTAACTGGTCTCCCCACATTGTGTGAAGTGGAAAATTCATGGCTGCGAGATAGCAGGCTACTATTGAAAAGGAGTTTTGCTTTTTATTCTACCTATGTATCTGGACTTATTTCATGGCCTTCAAGCCCTCTGTTTGAGAGGGACAGCTGGGTAACGGAGGAGAGCATTTTGCTTCACAGGTAACAAAAGTCAGAGGTCAAACGGAGTTATAATTTTCCCAGTGTCTGAGAATCGAGCCCTCATTCTTTGAATACGTTTATATACCATCTCCTTGCAGTTGAGGGATTGATAGGCCTGGAGCCCAAATCATGACCAAATAGTGAAGGAGTTAGGAATCCACGTTTCTCAGCTAGTGATGGAAAAACCAAAGCCTTTCAATCTGCTTAGAATAAAATATGATTAGAAAATTAATTCATTAGACAAAAAAGAACCCAGTCATGAATCCAAAGGGCTTTCTTGAATTGATGTTATTCCTTTTATGCAAATAAGTAAAAATGGAAATCCCAAAATGTAGTTCTCTAACTGCAGAGGAGGAAATGCCCATTTCCATGCAAGCAAACTTGTGATTCCTTTGGTGTAAGATTTTCCTAATCGATAAATGTAGTAATTCCAGCATGTCTAATACACTGCTGATTGTGTAGATAATGCTGAAATTTCTAGATTGTATGATTTTAAAGCATCTGTTTTATAAGACCAGATGGTTTCCTTCCCTCCTAGCACATGCAGAGTGACTTTGCTAACCTGGCACATCCCACTGTTGGTGTCAGATCGTTCAGCCCACTGGGTGATCACAGGCTGAACATTGCAGCAATGATGTCAGGTTTTCAGTGCTGGGCATCCATGAATGACATCTTACAGAAATAATGTGCCCTCATTTTTATCACTGGAACTGCCTGAGTATCTAAAAATTATCTTGAGTAAATAAAAAGAGGGGGTTACCTGTGTTCACTTTCTTTTGTGGCTTCTGCATTTATTCGGTGTTAATAGCTTAACAAATAGTTAATTAGTAGCAGTCTGTACTGAAACAGTACATTTTTTAAGATAGTATTGATGGAAAGACAATTTTTAATTCACGTATGCTAACAATCACATAAATACAAGGCAATAATATTTGTTTTTTCCTAACCTGGGCTCAGTGAAATGAGCTGTAAATCTCTATTTTGGCAGCAATCGTTTGTTGACATTTGTACAGAACAACTTTTCTTAAAGTCATTGAATTAAAATTCAATTTTGAATAGAGGCTTTTAAAAATCTCATAACTTGTTTGCCAACAGCTCACAAACAGATAAGCCAGACCTCTCGATAAATTATTTGCAATGAATTCTTTGTTCAGATCTAGTTCTCCTCCTCCTCCTTCTCCTCTTTCTCCTCCTTCTCCAGCAGTATTTTTAAAGTGAACAGTTACAAATTACTTGGATTTTCAGCTCCACAGATTTGGAAGAAGAAGTGTTCACAAAAATGAGTGCATCTCCCCCCCTTGATTTTGTACATTACCATTAATTCCAATATAACATGGACATGCCTGCTCTAATTTGTGTTGAACAGGGCTCATCGGTCACAGTATCTATCATTTCTGTCCCTAAATTAGGAACCACTGTTTCTCCTGAAAAGGTCACCAGTGTGAAGTCTTCGGGCAGTGGAAAGTCTTGTGGGCAGACTTATTGTGCTGGCCACAAAGCGAATTGTAAAGAACTAAGACAACTTATCCCAAGGCTAGTTACCAGCAAGTAGCTTAAGGAACACAAAAATTATGGAACATTCAAAAATGAAAATGAAACATTTTTAATGTGATTTTAAAAAATAAATATATGAATATATGTAAAATATGAAATACAATAGTTTTTTTTCTAAGGATATATGAAAAACTACAAACTCTTGTTTAGAGAGTTGCCTTCCAGTGACACATTCCTTCACACCAACGTCAACCTCAGAGGGGCTGTAGTGGCATTTTCCCTTTGTATTGTTTGAAAACCTTTGGTAATTGCAAAATCACCAGCTATCTTGAATTTTGCTGCATGTATATTTTATTTTAATGTTTCCTGATTACAGGAATCCTATATGTTTTGTTTCGGAATAAACTGTTTAGTTTCAGAATGTTTCTTCCTGGCACTAAGTTGTTCAGTATAACTACTGGTTTTGAACTGCTTTTCACATTGTTGTGAGTGTTTCCTAATGACCAAACAAAAATCCCAGTTTTACTCATGTAAAGCAGTCCCACTGGCTTCACTAAGCTTTGGTAAAACGAACTGCTGAGCATTCCCACCATTGCCAGCTGCGATCCCACGTCCTCCTTCTTTTGTGTTGCTTCGAGTGGGGGCAATCTTATAAGTGCGTGTGCTGTAGCTTGGAAAGGCAAATCATAATGCTGTTTATCAGCTCGCTTGGCATGGCAAGATCAGTGAGAATATTCATTTGTGGAAACAGAAGCTCTGCCTTTCCCATGGCCCTGGATGCTCCAACATCCTTTCTGTCCCCTCGCATCTGCACCGCCTGGCACACAGATGTGGGGTGCCTCTGGGCCAGGGTCCCCAGTGGCTGCAGAGCTGGCAGAGGGAGCCCAGAGAAGTGCCAAGCTCTCCTTGCACAGTGTTGCGGCAGCACAACAGACCTATAGGTGCCATGTGAGGTACAGATGACACTAAGAACAAAATGAGGTGCAGCCAAAAGTGGTTGGGAAATGTGTGTTTTGAAGACTGGAAGATGCAGTTCCCTCCTAATAGGGAAGGGGCAAAACAATTAAAACTATGTATAGAATTTCAGGCCAGAAGAAACCATATAGCAAGGCATTGCTGGGCTACATAAGATATACATCATTAGCTGCAATCAGCACCTGTGATAATGGCCTTTTCTATTACTGAAATAGAATGACTCAGCAAGCATCAATGCAAACTTTAGGTCTATGGTACATCACATCTCATTTGTAAGTTAATAACTTAGAGTAATAGGGAGAGGAAAATCAAACTTTCCCATATTTGCCTACCGACATCTCAGAGCAGCACCTGAGATCAAGCATGTTCTGCTTTAAGCAAGTAGGAACAGTGCAGCATCCAGAATAACCAGGGTGTGCTTTGCAGAGCTGGATGAGACTTTCCTCAAGCAGCTTCACAGCTAGTCTGAGTGCTCAGCTCTAGGCAGGAAAGTTCTCTGTCGCAAGAGGATCCTTTCAAATGGCATCCACGTAGTTCATGCCCAGGAGCTTTCTGCAGGGAGCACATCCCACTAATGGGGGTGTTTTACCCCAAAGACAGACTTAAGTTGCTTCTGCTTTCAAAGGGTGATGAGAAGCTTGCTCAGGCATTAACTTCGGTTGGAATTTTTGGTGAACCGCTGAATTTGCTGCTTTCGTGCGTTGCTCAATGCAGTTATCTTCCTACCGTTTATGCTTCAGCTTGTCTCTTAACTGACACTCTGCTCTGATGCCAGACTCATCAGGCTCGGGTTGGAAATTATAGGTGGCAGTGTCCTCACTGGTGCTGGCTAAACTCCTGCGCATTGAGGATATGGCAAACGGTTTACTTTTCATTAGCATCAGTGGTCAGAGGCAATCATTATCTGGGGCTGGTGATAGTGATGTCTGAGATCAGCCCTTTGTGCCCAAATCTGGGTCTTCTACTTTGAGACGTCTGATAAGATGCAGTCGTCAATCCACCAGTTGTTAGACACCCCAGATTTCCCCATTATACAGTGATAATTGGCACTTTTCAGGGCAGGCAGCTCTCAAACACCCAGAAATACAGCTGCTGGTAGATTCCTTTGGCACCCAGGCGATGCACGTGCCTGCAACAGCCCCAGGCAGCACTGCAAACAGCACTGCTCCAATGTGAAAGACAGTCCTGCTTGGGGAGGTGTGACTTCTGATTTAGCTGCCCTGCCAGAGATGGTAAATTACTCCCTGAAACTGCTGCCATCCAGATGTCTCTCCAAGCTGTTATCTGGCCTGCTGGCTGCAAACGCGGGTGCATGGAGCAGCTCTCAGTGGTCACCCTTCCTCTCCCAAGCTCAGCACTTTTTCCCTGCCAAATTATTTTACTCCCATCTAAAGCTTCTTTAACATTTTAACCGGTGAAAGTGTTTTCACTCCTTTATGTAAAGCAGGCAAATGTCATATGCCAGCTGCACTCAGAGGTGATGTCTCCTCCCACTGAACGTCCCTGACACGGCAGGTATTCCAGACAGCAGAACAAACCTACAGCCCCAGGAGGCAGGAAAATCCCCTAGAATTGGCTCTTAGATCATTTCCTTCCAAATGGAAAGCTCCTCTTGCTGCTTCGCGGCATAGCTCTTAAAAGTCTCAAACCTCCTTGCACACCAGGCAAGCTGGCACAAAGTGAGGTGTGATGGGAGGGTGGCACATTGCTGCTTCCCTGCGTGACGTGCCAGAACTGGCAGGTGGGAATTTAGACTTGAACTCCATTTTCACTCATTTTCCATGACTTCTAGTGCTTTTAATTTGTTTTAAATTGTTTAAATGTTTTAAATTTGTTTGAATTGTTTAAGTTTGTATGATTTGAACTCATTGTTCCCTGGGCTTTCATTTAGAGAAACACAAGAGTTACTCTTTAGAAGGGACAGGATATGTGTAACAAACTGCACTAGGGGACAGTGCATCACAGTCACTTTTTCTCCCTCCTGTATCAGCTTCTCTCTGTGTTCTCCAAGATGGCAACTCTAATGCTTGTTATACCATTATTTCCTGGGTGGTTCCAAATGTTGCCTCCCAGGGGTTGAAATAAAATAAAATGAATGGAAAACACTTCTTTAAAAAAACAAACAACACTTTCAGGCAAACAAATACTAAAATCAACCGCATTTGATTACACAGATAATGGAAAAGGAAATGAAACAAGAGCATATGCTTAATTTAAAGCAAATAGTAGCCCTGCAGAAGTGCTGTAAGATGTAAAACAACAGAGTATCTCCCACTGTAGGAGCGAAGCCCACGTCTAAGTGGATTCTTTGCAAGGGATATGAAATGCCTCTGCAGTTTGGATGTTTGGGTTTGTTTTTTTCACAGCAGACCCCGGGCAATAGTCCTCTATCATTAAGTTTTTCTAAATTCTCTGCAACAATTTTATTTCGAGTACAATACAACCTTGAGAGCAGTTCTGGAAGATATCCGAATGTCCAGTTCTCAAAACAAGATTTCAACATGCGTCACGTCCCTCCTTGGATTATTTTGGCCAAGGGTGAGAGGATCAAGCAGAATTCCAGGTTACAGTTCATTAGTACATGACAGCTAGATTATCTTTGGCTGCAAGTGGGGCAGTTCTGATCATATGCATTAGGACCATTTAAACATTTCCTAGGGGACTTATCTTGATGCAATTTTTTTTTGTGCCTCTGAGCAAGAATAGAAGCAATTAGACCTGAGCAGTAAGAGTAATCAGCTAGCTAAGTAGCTGACAGTTTATAAATGATAAATTCAGCCTCGAATGTAAAATTTCAGATGTCTGAGAAATTTCCAGTCAGGATCCTCAAGAATGCACCTTCAGACAGAGCTGGGATATTTCATATGACTTGGCTTGTTTTTGTGCTAGGCTGTTGAATCATAAAAAAAAAAGTGCTTTAAAATCATCCTGACTTAGTGAAACAAATTATTAAAAGCATGGGTGATTAGTCACTGGAATGCTTTACTCTGGGAAATGGTGAATGCTCCAAAGCTTGATGTCATCAGATCAAGTCTGGACATCTTTCAGGAAGGTTGTGTGTCAGGCAAGAGAAGTTACTGAGCTCAGTTTGTGATTATTTGTACATCCAAGGTGGGAAAGGCTGACAAGGAACCTGAAAATGTGATGAAAATCTGTGAAAGCAGGTTAGTGGGGTTCCTTATTTCATCTCTCAGTGTAACAGAATGGTTCTGGGCTCAGAAATAAATTGAATGTTGTCTGAAGAGTGGCTGACTCAGTGCAGCTATCAACTCCCTCTCTAAGCACTGCATCAGCTCCGTAGTGCTGACAGCACTAAAAAACTTGTTTATTGATTGTCAATGAAGTATGACTTGAATACGCCGTCTTCAAACAGTTAGAAGAGGAAAAAGATGATTTTACATCATCATCAGTCTGGCTGTCACTGTGTGTAGCTGCACTGAGCTGATCCAATTATCTCTTCTGTTGTTGTTAAAGGTTTGGGGTTTTTTAAGGAAAACTGCTCCCATCTTTGAAGAATTAAATATCATCCTGGAAAAGAAAATCTTGACTCAGATAAGGAAAAGGACTCCTGGAAACATCACAGAAAATAAATTCTGCCTTTTATTTAACTCCTTCCTCCATGCTCCCAGGAAATGTGTAAAAGAAGAGAAGGAAAAATCTGCACAAAATACAGAAACTGAAAAAAGTGGAAACAGAAGCGATGCATGTCATTGGAAAACACCCTGAAATGTTGGAATAAAGTAATATTTTACTTCCCAGTCTCCCGAGGCACTCTTCTGCAAGAGGCACTATTCTGCAAGAACAATACAAATACATTTCAGCCTGTTCTAGCGATGACTTTGAAGGATTGACCCCCATGCAGAAAGCCAAAGCAAAGTCTGTGGCTCAGATAAGACACCAGTCCTACTTTAAAGGCAGCCTTTTGCAAAAGATGAATTCCACTGTTTAAATAGATGCAGGCAGTCCTATCTGAGACAGACATTATAGTGCTGTCTTAGCAGCAATGCTCCAGCTGAAGATGTTCTTTGCTATTTTTAGGTAGTTATCATGGGTTTGATTTGGCGCCCGTTGTGCTGGGTATACTGGAAACCATACCAACGAAGCATAGCTCTGCTTGCAGGTTTTTAATGGCCCTTATGTTTAGAAAGTGGGGGAAGTTTTAAGTATGTGGGCAGTATGGAAGAATGACATTTGTCTTTTGTGTCTTTTTCTGCCAGAGCAGGGCTGTCAGTATTCAATGACAGAATAAAAAGCCACAGAGTTAGACAATAGGTGACACATGGATTTTGTTTTAGCCGCTGTAACTGCAAAATTGTACTTCAGAAGGTTTGGAATTCTACCAAACTTAGTGGTTCATACTCGCAAGTGTGCTTGGCATATGGTAAGTGATGTGATTTAGGGCCACACCTCTGCTACAAGGTCTCCAAGCACAGCAGCTCTCAAAGGCAGACTCATTGCTTCATTTCCCATGGGCAGCCAGGTTACATGAGCAAGACAGAGCCCAGGGCCTCAGAACCCCACTGAAAGAGGTGACCAAAAGCACAGGAGCCACATGGGCTGTCTGACTGCAGATGGAGGAACTCACCACATGCACCAGAAGCATTCAGTGCTCTACACCACTATCAGAGCAAGTTGTATTTCCAGGGGTGCATGGCACCTACGTCCTCTCCAGGGAAAACTTAATCTGTGTGTTGATTCTTGGAAGGTCTCAATCTAGTCCTTTTTCACCGCTTTGCAGCACACTGTGAGAGCCTACAAGACTGCCCCATGCTTCTCAAATTGTGCGTTTTCTCCATGGTCTGAAAATTCTTCCATCACCTCTGCTCAGAAGAGCACTAACAGTTAGGTGGGTGCCTGAAGAGAGGGGCAGGGTCAGTCTTGTCTTCCATTTGTCTTCCTCAGGTGATTCTATGTGCTCCAAGGGGCATTTGTGGATGAGATGGACTGGTTAATTCGTGGGGGGTTTGAGACTTTGTATGTCTGAATGGAGTCAGAAAACTAAAAGTCTGGGGTCCAACCATCATTCCATAGATGGAAAACACTTTTGGGATCTCAAGTGGAAGCTAATGCGAAGCTCTCAGAACCAAGCTAACACAAAGCCCATGTGTATATGCTGCTATGGCAGCATTCTTTGCACTGCATTTATGACTGCAACTACATTTTAAAGCAAGATAGGGAATGATGAACAGCCTCAGGTTCTCATCCTCATCCTTGGAAATGTGCATGCAGATCCCAACACACTCAGTGGCCGTTGCAGAAGAGATACACAACGAAGCCACTTTTCAGAGGATTGTACAGAGCAAGGCCAGGGTGCTGCTTACTGTCAGCCCTCTTCTAAATCCATTTTTGTCTTTTCATTTTTTGTAGTATTTCTCCTCCCACACCTTTGCCCTCTTTGTTTTCTGAAATCTCACGGATATTTAAACATTGGCTTTGGTACTGAAACTGGGCCCCAGTCTTGTGTGAAAAACAAGCAAAACCTTCTGAAGGAAAAACCAAAGTGTAACACCAGATAAATTAAAAGTGCTCTCCGCTGTCATTCACAAAAGCCATGTGCAGACACAGAACTTTCACAGCTATTAAAAAAAATGTGCTATTCAGTGCAAACTTGCCATCTGGCTCCTAGTGCTGGATTCCACTACAGTGCTTCTTGAGATTACACTCATCTGCCTGCCTCCCCCTCGCCTCCCAAGGCACTTAGGAAGGCTCTTCTGGGAATAGAAAGTGAATTATTTTATCCCAATCACCATGCAACTAGCTATACATGGTAATTAAACAAAGAGACATACTCTTTTCCATTCTTAGAGGCAAAGGTTTTCTTGCTAGCCATAAATACTGTGTGCTCTTCGGGAAGATGAAAAGATATTCACTGAGTAAATTGGTATACTGTTATCACGTCGATGGCCGGGCAAAGATAATCAAGTATTAAAATAGAAAACAAGGGAAAAATAGTCAAAGCTGAGGCTTCTTATGCCATCTTTAATGGATGCAGTTGTTCGTGATGATCACAAGTATCTCTGAGCACAGAAGAGAGGGGAAACATTAATCTCTGATTTAAACAGCCGTGAAGCCAGTGAAATCCACCAGGAATGAGTGGTTTGCTGGGAGCCCTCACCTCCTATGGACGAGGGAGCAGCTTTATTAATTCCAGTGGCCTCAATAAATAGTGTCTTCCATATAAATGTTTGCAGGATGAGGCCCTAGTAGCTGGCAAGGTGGGGAGGTTTTCTGAGCAGTTCCCATTTTGTGCCTGGGAAATATTAACATTCAGGCACAGGAAAGTGCCTCTTGCTGGTACCAAGCACCGCTGACTTCAGCTGTGGGAGACCTGCAAAATGCAAACCTCCCAAGGGCACCCACTCACTTGGCAGCTGCCCTCTCCTGTCTGCAGTCCCAGATGACTCACACTCTCCTCACACCCTCTCGGATCCTGGCCCTGATACCCCTTCCAGCCTCCAGCCAGTTTGCTGAGCTAGAAATTCTCAACAACACATCACAGTTCATGCAACTCTGACCCCAAATCTGAAATTCCCAGATGGCTCAAGTTTGGGGTTTTTTCTGACCTGAAAGTTTACCTCCCCGATGATTCAAATGCAGTCTCTTTTTAGCATGCATTTGAAAAGCATTGATAATTTTCATTCACCTGCAGCTCCCATCTCAATGTCAGGACCACCAGCTCTAAGTAACAAAAACCATCATGAGGCATACACTCCTGGCTCTGGCCCACCTTGTAGTCATGACACTTACTTGAAAAACATAATGAGTTTTTCATTTAGTCTTTTGGTTTTGGAGCCTTAGAATGAACTGAAGTTATGCTTCCAGGATCTAAAAAAAACCAACCCAAACAAACAACGAAACCAAACCAAAGAAATCAGAGATTCTGAAAATTTCTCAGGACTCCTGGAGCTTAGTAATCGGTTAACCAGTCAGTTAACAGGAAATCTGAAATTCCTCCTTAGTTCAGCTTAAAACTACATCATGATTCAAGATCCCATCTTGAATCTGAAATGTGATGATTCCCCCCTTGCTTTGCTGGGGGCTTTCCAAAGTTTTCTGGATCTAAAATTTCTTATGCATAACTTGTAATGGAGTTATTTCCCAGTGGGTCCCAAACTCTTGCTTGGGTTCCCAGCTGGCTCTGCTTCATGATCCCAAGACTGAATTTATCTTATCTCACATATGTAGGTCTCTACTGGCTCCTGCTCATTGGTTTATTTTCCTGAAGAGCTGACACTCCCCCCATGGTTTTGCACTCTACTTCTCAGTCTGCCAAGTAATACATATATAGCATGTTATCCGTAACTCCAGAAATGTGTTTTGATAGACCAGTTCATTCAATATTTTTGGTCCTGATGATGTCACAGACCTGGTAGTTTGTCAGGCAGTCTTCCATTTGCCAAGACGTTAATGTCTAATGATTAAAAATGCATTAGGAGAACTAAATACCCTTGTATCATTTTGAAACTCCTCCCTCTCTGGAGGATACAGTGTTATGGATTCACAGCAGCTATAACTTCGACCCCTGACAAAATAAACTGCCAGAACATGTCCGTCGCCTCAGCTTGGTGTAGTTCTAATGTCATTCTCAACATCAGATTCAACCATCTTTAGCATTCTGAGTCTTAAAGATTATGCTAAGAAACCACCAACTTTCAAATTCTGCAAAAGAGAGAGCCCAGGTTAGGGCTGGACTTACCCCTTTCTCAAACAGCCTAACTCCACCAGGCTTTACAGCCTAGTCCTCCAGCCCATGGCCTGACTTCAACTGCTGCTAAGCCCAGCAAAATGCGGTGACGTGGAGTGGACCCAGGCTACAGACAGGAACAAGAGTGAAATGCAAGCAGGTATCACGAGCTCTGGCTCCCGCTGAAGTCTACCCTCACCACTTCTCCATCTGACACTTCTCAATGTCCCTTAGCTAGCTGTCAGCATCACTCTTTCGGTGATACTCCTGCCTACATGACTATGTTGGGGTAGAGCAGAAATGAAGAGCAGAGACTAGACTGCTGATAGACCAAACTTGGCTCTAGTCTGGTGCCCTGTGCTTCACTCCCACACTACTGTTGCCTATTAATAATATGCCTTTTCCAAGACACAGAAAATGAATTACTCATAGATAAGACACTGAAAATAAAATCTTGTCAACACTGTATATTTAGAAAGTGACTGTGGGACAAACCCCGGTCAGTCCTCCATTGAGCATAGAGTTAACACCTGAAAGGATTTGCTTGCTGCAGGGTACAGTACCCAGAAGTACTCACCACTTTTCCCTCCTGCCATACACTGGCTATCTGGATCCATGGCTGCAACTTCATACAGGATTCCACAACATGGAGAACAAAGCCAACAGGTGGGATACCAACGTTTTTGATGTTTCCCTTGTGCCCATGAACAGTGAGTTCCCTGCAGTAAGATGGGAGTTTCAGAAGTGTACTGAAGCTTTCCTGGTCTTACACTCACCTCTTTTCCTTCCTTCAATGCCCTCATGCTCCTCCTCTCCTTCTCCAAGAGGGCAGAAAGGATTTCTGCATCTTCAGCACCTGATAGCCACTGCTTTTCCCCTAAGTGCATGTAAGGGCTGCCTTTCAAATGCAGCGTCTAAAGGACTGGGTTAGGAATCTCTCATGAAGCAATTTTACCACAGAGTTTTCAAGACTGAAATTTCTGCCTCAAAACCAAATAGATGTGAGAAAACAAAGTATGTGTATGCCCCAGAAATCAGTTCCTGGGATTTACTCTGCAGAGATGAGCAATGACCTGTTGCTACCTCCCACCAGACTCACTGCACCATCTCTGGTTCTGCAGTCTATGAAAGATCCTTTTTTAAATATTCAGAAGCTCAGTGGCATGATGCTTCTAGTCCCACAGAATCTTCTGGACATCAGATTACAGACCTTCAGTGTGGTTCCAGCTGCTAACAACTTGTGTAAGCAATTTTCTACTAGGTAGTCAACACTTCCAAGCAGGCCTTGCTTCACAGAAGCTAAATCAGTTTAAGATGCTCTTTCACATCTTCCCACACCTTTCAGTACCGGTGGGTGCTGAAGCCATGAGTTATTTTCAGACAGTCTGTACATGGTTATCTCCCCCATTTGCCCCTAAAGACCTAAAGAATGGGTGAGTCCCGACATTGAATCCACCTCACCAGCTTTTCCAATGTTTTGCTTCTGGATATTAAAACCTGCTTTTTGAAGGAGCTGGTGGCCCAGCCAGGTGTTTCCATGAGGGGAAAAAATGCTCTCCACAGAGTTCTTGAGCAGGATGGCTTTTCAGAGGACTCTAGAATTTGTATCAGCATCTTTGCCAGGCATTACAGCTTTATTTATTCTCATCTCAAGGTAGAAAATGATCCAAATTCACTTATCTCTGCTAACTTTTGAATCACACCAAGATGCATCCAGGATTAAACTGAGTTTCTGAAAAGTCTCAGCTCTGCACAAAGTCTATGTATCAAGACAAAGTGCATGTGAGCAGCTGTCGTGCCCATATTGGTAGATTCTGAGATGACTATGCACTAAGATTGTGGTGGAGATATGAAAACATCAACTGACCCTCTAGATCATAGCTGGGGACATATTTCAAGTAGATAGTAAGGTAGCAATGCTATTGAATAAGGTATTTGTAGGACTTCAAAGTATAAGCCTTTCTACATATTTTGCCTCTCCTGGGTCAGAAGGATGAACTCAAAATAAGGCAAAGGAGGTCACTTGGGTCATAGAGAACACTGCTGCTGAGGGAAGCCTTAAAGAGCTCTCTTAGCCCAGAAGGAGAAGGTTTGAAAGGAAAACTTTTAAATATAAATGTGTGAGGTAAGCACCATGAAAGGAAAAAAATCTTTTTAGAATAAGGGTTAATGCCACTCCTGATGGCATGCCCTGCAGTAGGACCAGATCTTCAGTGTGTCAGCCTAGGCCAACATGATAGACACTACTTCAGAGCCATTGTTAAGCCCAGATATGCTTACTGCTTGCGTCTCAGCCGAACCTCCAGGTATGAAGTGACTCCTGCTTCTCCTCACTTTCCAGCCTGTCTATCCCTCTTGGTGTAGGGTAGACTTTTGCACGCAGAAAGCAGCAACCAACATCTCTCCGGTCCTGACTTCTGGCCCTTCAGCATCCCATTTCTTCCCTTCAGCATGACTGATGGTGACTGATCATGACCCCACTAATCCTGAATAAATATATGGCTTCCAGATTAAGCAGTGCAGCCTCCTGTCTTGTTCTGGGTGTGGCACTGAGGACAACTGATCACTCTGTGGGTCCAGCCCCAGGTACAAATCCTCCTGGCACATCCCACATCATTAAAAAACAATGTTAAAAGGCATTTCTCAAGCATTCCTTCAGGAAACTATCAAGGTAGGCAGTGGTATACTCGGCAAACAGCATTACATCAATACCATTGCATAGTTTCCCGTTGTTCACGATGAGAGATTGACAGTGTTTTGACATTATGGATTGTTATCATGACAGCACCTAAAAATGACAGCTTGGTTCATCTCCCAAAGAATTTGCAAACATTAATTTCTGGATCATACAAAAATGATGTGCTGTGTTTACTAGAAAATGTGAAGAATTCTTCTCAGATCAACATGTTATGAGTAATAGATTTCTTAGGAAACAACCACGGAGTGTAACAAGATTAATGTTTCTGACAGAAATGCAAGCCCTGGCAGTTGTGTCCATAGAAAGCAAGGATGGGAATTTATTTATTTATAAGTGAAGTGTCTTTCCAGTAACAGTGGGAGTACTGCCACTTAAAAAGAAAACATACACGCAGAGACACCTTACTGGATTGCATTTTAACTTAACTTGAACTAGGCTGAGAATTCATTCCCGCTGTCTCTTAGATGTGGCAATAGGGAAGTGAGAGAGTGTTCACAGTTTATGCATTCATCTCAGGGACATGGAACCCTGAATTCCTCGTGAGAAAAGGTCCATTTTTCACAAAGAAAAATCCTTTTTCTTCAAACTACTATTAAATTTTCTTTGCCTGGATTTTTTCTGCCCATCTTATGCATCCAAAGGTCTAACATACACACAGAATAGAGGGATTTTAACCTACCCATGGCCAGTTGTATGCATATGCAATATCAACCCCAGAGGCTGAGCCTGGGTGCTTTGGAAGGAAAGGAGATGCAAACCTAGTGCTTCTGAACTGACAGTGAATGGACATCCTGCACAATCGCAAACATTAAGTCATCCTAGGCACACAGACTTGTCATAAGTGGATATGAGCTTCTTGTGTGACAGAATAATTATTCGAGTCTTTATTGGGTAGTTAGGCCCTAGCGTTGAGAAGATGTTGAGACGTACCCCCCTCTTCACTACCTATGCTAGGTATCTTGGTGCCTTGACAGACTCCGTTGCATCCTACCTGCTGCCAGACTCTGCAGATATCTGGATCTCTTAGATGTCCCTTATGTCCCCTGTCTTGCTCCATTTCCAGTGACACACAGATACCTTCATGCAAAAACCATCCTACAAAAACCTCTAGGAAATTGCTGGTGGTTTCTGTATTCTCAGCCAGTGCAGTCATTCACATGAGACACCCTCCCCTTCTTGGTTCTGGTTCACAGGGTGGAAAACAGGGATGTCCTGCACAAGCAGCTGCTCGGGCTTAGTCTGCAGGAGGAATTCAAGATGGGGAGGTGGCTTTCTCTGACCAATAAACCACATCACACACTCAAGTCCTGCTTCTTCATTTCACTCTTTGTTTAGGTACACACTCAAGTCTCTTCTGAAAACTCTTTATTGCATGGCATTTGTGTCCACTTTTGTGATACAGGGACACTGGGCACTGATTCATGACCTGGGGGTAACCAGGAGAGACACTGTAGTGCCCACGGATCTGCACCAATTCCTTTTGATTTTTATGTCATCCAGTGCACATACCTCACTTTTCACACCTGATGTGACCGTTTAAATCACTGGCAATCATCTTTTCTGTATCCAGTGGCAGGAGAGGGCTGAGATTCTCCATGGTTACCTGCCCAGACCTCCATCCCATGAATAGTACAATATCCTGCCCACAGACTGTAAACCCAACACCTTGGCCTTACCCTACACACATGGCAGGGCACAAGCATCTCCTCACCTGCCACCCAAGTTGCTGCCTGGATCTGAGGAGTACCCAAGGAAAGAAAGGTGACAGGAGCAGCTTGCTCCTGCCTTTCAAAAAAATCCTGTGGGCTGAGTGAGGAGCAAGTGTGTGTGAACAGCCCACACTCACATCAGAAGCCTTTTATGACCATGTCCAGCTATGAGTGATACTAACCTGGAGGTACGTCTGATGGTGTTGTGGTGCCTTCCCAGCAATGACCCAAACACCCTGCTTTACAGCAGCCCACTTGAATGCCTTGGGCAGCATGCACAAGAACGATTTTTGACACCACCTTTGCGCTCAGCTGTCAGTACTACTTCAGATTACCAGGAGAACCTGACTTCAGCAGACTTTGGGCTTCTGTACAAGAAACAGAAAATAGAGTGATTTCCAATCTCACTACACAGAACCAATTTTAACCTAACTGCATCTTCTGGTAGAGGCAGGGAGACCTTTTGTTCAATGACTTGCTTTTCCATGCAACCTCCTCCCTCCATCCCAGGCTGCTCCATTACTTTCCTTGTCTGAAAAGTTCAGTGAGGCGATTTCAGGCTTCTGCTCAGTGGACTCTCAATGACCTTCAAGTGCTCTCTGGTGTTTTGGTGAGAGGCTAGTGGTTACAGGGTATTAACTGCTCCTTCCGAACCAGAATCCAATGCCTTCCTTCCACAGGGGAGCACTCAGGCTGTGATACTGCCCGGAGGAGAGAACAACAGGGGAGGGCTGGTACAAACCTGCAGTTTCATCAAAGGTAAAACAGGAAAAAGAAATAAAAATAAACAACTTCTCTAGCATTCCCTCTTCAAGTTCTCACTGCCACTAATATATTATTAACCCTGATGATTAAATTAATATTTAAAAGAGCGCACTGAAGGTGTAAAGCTGTTGAAGTACTGTGTCCTCACTGCACATCCCCTCCTCTCCCCAGTGCCAGCTCTGCTTTGCGGAGCACTGAGCTCCTGGTGAAACCCTTTGGTGCGCACACGCAGGAAGGGAGGTCAGGCTTGTTTTGGCAGTTCCAGCTGCATTTAACCCAGATAGCAGCTGAATTTTATCAGTTGGTTTAGCCTTTGGTCTGCAAGTGACAAACTATTAGTTCACTCCTCTTTAAAAATAATACTCAAGCCATAGTTTAGAAAAATTCGCGGAGAGTCCGGAGGAGAAGCTGGGGCTGGAGTGGTGGGGGCTGAGCCCCGCAGTGACCATCCTCATGTACTGACTGTGCCCACTGCCCTGCACCCCATGGGCACCCCGCAGCCTCCCCAGGACCCTCTGCCCTGACACTCTTCTGGGTGCCCATCAAAGAGGTGAGGCCGAGACAGAAGCCACTTGACAGATTTCCTGATGGGATGAGGTTGGCATCAAAACCTTCTTCCTTGAGAGTGGGGCATTACACAGATTAGGGGTGAGATGTCATCCAGAGGGACCTGGACAAGATGGAGAAGTGGGCCCTGGTGAACCTCATGAGGTTCAACAAGGCCAAGTGCCAGGTCCTGCACCTGGGTTGGGGCAACCCCTGGTATCAGTACAGGCTGGGGGAGGAAGGGATTGAGAGCAGCCCTGTGGAGAAGGACTTAGGGGTGCTGGTGGATGAAAAGTTGGACATGAGCCATCAATGTGCACTCGCAGCCTGGAAGAGCAACTGTATCCTGGGCTGCATCGAAAGAAACGTGGCCAGCAGGTCAAGGGAGGTGATGTGGGTTGTTGAGCCTTGAGAAGAGAAAGTTCTGGGGAGACCTTCTTGCAGCCTTTCAAAACTTACAAGGGATCTGTAAGAAAGGTGGGGACAAACTTTTTAGCAGGGCCTGATGCAACAGGACAAGGGGTGATGGTTTTAAACTAAAAGAGGGGAGATTCAGACTAGATATAAAGAAGAACTATGTCACACTGAGGGTGATAAAACACTGGTGCAGGTTGCCCAGAGAGGTGGTAGATGCCCCCCGTGTCTGGAAACATTCAATTCAGACTGTTTGAGCAACCTGTTTTAATTGCAGGTATCTGTGCTCCCTGCAGGGATGTTGGACTAGATTACTTTTTAAAGGTCCCTTCCAACCCAAAACATTCTATGGTTCTATGATCCTCAGCTTGCCTGCCCCTTTCTCCATAGTTTTGTGTTTGGGCAAATAAAATAAAATGAAGTAATGGATAAAGGCAAAATAAAGCAGTAATAAAGCCAGCCCTCTCCTCAGGGCTGAGAAATAAACCAAAGAGTATCTTGCTCTGCTGTCAGACTCCTCTACCAGTGCTGTGAAGGGTCCCTACACAATAAGGTGGTCTTAACAGTTTAATTTAGTTAGAATAAAATTTGGGTTCTTTCACACATCAACCCCAGTCTTCTCAGTGCCAGTGCCTGTGCTTGCAGAATAGGAATACAGGTCGTGATCATTTTCCTAGGTTCGTTTGAATTTGTTCACCTTGGAACAAGTTTTCTATGCTTTTATCTGAGCGCAGACCTGCCAGCACAACCTTCCAGCAGAATAAAAAGTATGAATTTTTGTTCTTATTAGCAGTTTTTGTACTAAAATCACTGCAAGGCAAACATACAACCAAGATATGAAATATAAATAACAATGCCCAGATTGGAAACTTTCTAGAGATTACATTAGGTCCTGGAACGGGGCCCCTGACTCTTGTCAAAGAAGTGTTATCTTGAGATTGTCGATGTGTGCTTCAGGGTAAGAGTGACTTTGTCCCCAGAGACCCAAGGGAACATAACGAGTGACATCAGCCATATTTTGGAGACTGCAGAACCCGGTGTCACTAAATGTCAATTAAATCTCTGTACATGGCTCTCTTCAAAGAGCCATTCCTCAAGTGCTGAAAGGTGAGAGGGGCTAACTAAGCCAATTAAAGAAACATTTACTAAGCAGGGGAAGGACACGATGATCTACAGACCAGGTATATACCAGTCTATTTTGTTTTCCTTTAGTTTCCATCAAGGCCAAAGCGGGTGGGAAAAAATACCTCTCTACCAGAGGCAGGACATGAGCTGATGAAAGGCAGGAGGCTTACGCCAAAGTAATGGCTGTTTCTTTTTTCCCCTAGAGCTGATGTTCTGCCTGTTCCACCTTGACATTCCTTGCAAAGCCAGAGACAACAAGTCAGTCTGCCCAAACACAAAAATAAAATGCCAGGCAGGCTTCTTTGGGAAAAAACAAAGTTACATGTGAAAGGAATTCAACTGGAATTTACAGGAATGCTGGCAGCCATGCCATCAGGTCAAATCCTCATCCTACTCACTTTATTGTAAATAGAGTGGTCCCAGGAACACGCAGCTCCTTATTAGGTCCTTTATTCATAAGAATGAGTTCTTCAGAAATAATTAAGTGAAGAGACATTTTATGGTGTTGAAGACAAACTGTTGTATTTTCTAGGTGAAACCAGTGTTTCTCTTTTTGCAAAGGCTGAGCCACGTATGAAGTATCCACAAAGGAATCATGCAAATACACTTAGGAATACAAATACATTGGGCTTTGTCCATCAATCCCTCTATCAGTTACAGACCGGACAAAATTCTGCCTTGGTGTAAACTGTAAATGGTAGCAAGGTGAAACACAGAAATTTCCACATCAACATGAGGAGAAACTTCTTCCCTGTGAGAGTGACAGAGCCTGGCCCAGGCTGCCCAGAGAGGTTGTGGAGTCTC
>WUAM01000143.1:15793778-15804114 GCA_024336885.1 Actenoides hombroni | reverse complement strand
TGTTCCTGTGTGGGCTGCCCTGGGTGACCCTGCTGGGGCAGGGGGGTTGGACTCGGTGATCTCCAGAGGTCCCTTCCCACCCCTGCCATTCTATGATTCTATGATGGCATAGTTTTGATTGACCACGAAAGGATAGCAGCAGAGGCTTTCTTGCAGGTTTAGCCACTGCAGTTAAAGAAGGAAGCCATTATCTGCAGCCAACCCAGTACTACCTTTTCCACAGGAGGGTCAAGAGTGTCTGAATGGAAATCACATCCAGACAAAGCCATCAGCTTGGCTCAACTCGCCTTCTGCAGCAGCTTCAAGTAACTTCACAACCTTTGTGCTGAAGCTGATGAGCTCACCTAGTCCGTTCGCTTGGCTCAGCTGAGCACATGGTACCCTCCCACCCAAAGGCACTCGTAATTGGCGGGAACATCTAAAATTAGGAAAACCGCCTTTCTGAGAAGATCATGAGTCTGAGCTTTAAGGGAAGAATTTGCACACAACATCCTTATCTGGGATCTGAGTTCAAGGCTGTTTGTTTCTTGGGTGTTGGTTCAGTTCATTATGGAAATAAGTCCAAGCTGTGAAGTTTGAATTTGGACCAATTTTCTCCATAGTTAAAAGTGTTTGGCTCCATTGTTTTGGAAAGCACCTATCACTGCTACGAGGTGTTTTAACCTGAACAGCAGATACAGCCATAATAAAAAGAGAAATGAACATAAGGAAGCCTCAGTAATTGCATCAGGCTGAACCCCAAACACTTTCCAGAGTGTCTATAAAGAAGGCATGGTAAAGCATAAATAATAACTGAAACATCTGACATTTCAGTCAGCACATGCACTTATTACATATCTGCTATAAATACATTCCACTAAGGCAGGAAGTTTGAGGCAAGAACTAGAGTAAAGGCAGTTAGCTATACCGTTGCAATTGCAAGACATTTGAAGAAATATTTTTTTTTGTATTTGGAAATATATAATTATAAACAGAAGATCTGTATTGGGAGTGTTTGTTTAGTACAATGAATGTGGCAGCAAAAGCATGTGCTGTGTGTGTATATATATCTCTGTGACAACACCATGTTGTTGAGGTATAAACTATAGATTATCCAACTTCAGCTGACCCAGGCTAGGAAAATGCTGAGACAACAGAGTGCTGAGATAGAAAGAAGAAAATATGGAGAGCGATGTAAGCCAGTGGCAGCCCTGTTTAGTCAGCACATGCTGTGAAAAGAAAAGATAGGTCTGACACTTGGAGTCAGCAGTTCAAAGGGGCCTTCATGCTTGGATGCGTGGAAAGTGAGCCCTTTGGGTCAGCAATGTGGATGTGCTTTGGGGACATTCATAGCAAATTTGGCTTCTTCTGATAAACACCTGAGAAGTTTGGACTCAAGCCTACAAATGTTAAGCAAGGGCAAATCCATTTATAAACATAGAGCATGGTCCTGAGCCTACTGAATTCGGTGAAAGACTTCATCAGCATCATCTGGCTTGTGTTCAGGCTTATAGTCACTACTGCAATTACTAATGAGAATGTAATACCACAAAGCAAGGATTTTCAGGCGAAAAGTACAGCTAATATTTCTGCTGCACCTCAGCCTTGGTTCTTCCTCTAGGGGTAGCTTTGTTATACAGTCAGCATGTTTCTCTTGGTTGACAAAATAATCAGCTATTGGATATACTCCATGTTACCCTCTTTATCATGTTCATTTTACACATACACTGACATCATCCAAACTAGGCAAGCAAGTGTCTGGCTTCATTTTAACAAATAGTAAAGTATCAAAATGCAGCTGAAACTGAAAGTATCCAGACTGGCTCTTTTCTGACAGTTCAAAAGTAAGTAAAAAACTTGAGTATGATTGTAGTGAAATAGTTAGCTAAATGGAAATCTTAGCACCTGGAGAGGAATAAGGTAGCAAACCCAGCTAATCTCCAGTACTACATGCTTCCCGGGACCATAATATTTGAGCATCTCATGGGCTTTAAACTATTTCTCCTCTCAACATGCCTAGGAGGTAGATGAATAAAAAGCTTGCATTTTAGAGGTGGCAGGCTCTGCCCAGAACATTTGTGGTTGGAAGGTGATTGAACTCTGATCTCCAAAGCCACCAAGCAAGGCTGTCATCCCTGACTGGGCAGCTCTTTGGGAGGAGGAGCACATGGACTTGGCAGCATGGGTCCTGGATTCTTCCTCCTCACTGCTGCTTTTTACTTTAGGTTAAAGCTGAGGGAGCGGGAGCTTGCAGGGTTGGTCATGACCAAGGCCAGGAGCACAAGCATTGTGGAAAAAGAACTCTGGGAAAGCTTTGAGAAAACCTAGCACGGGTAGATAACATTATTCTTTCTGTTTTCCCTGCCTTCATGTGAAGCAGGGCTGAGTGTTTCAGTCCTCTATGCACAGAGCTCTCTCCATTCTGCACTTTCCTCTGCAGTGATTTACAGACTGCTCTCCTCTACTTCATTCTTCTCAGAGAGGTTGCCAGTCCTGTCAGCATTATCCTCTCTGACACTTTGCTCTGGAAATATTTCAGGATCAGACATGCTTTCCTTGCTTTCACTGCCTATATTTCTGGAAGGGCCATCAACCAGACCATGTTTTGCACCCGAGCCTGATGCCAGTGCCAGAACAGGGATGAGTTAGCAGTCACTTAGTCTGCAGAGTCCGGTACCAGCCTCGCTCTAAAAACAGTAGCAAACCTGAAAATCCAGGGAAACAGGAAGCCTCTTGAAGTGCAAACCTTTCCCTTATTCAGACCTTCTGGATGTACTTGCTGATGGAAGGGAATTCGCAGGGGGAATTGCGGATCAACCAACTAAATATAGCCTTGCAGTGGTAGGGGAAGGAGGGGAAATATAGCAGGGAGGGTGAGAGCCAGGACTACTCTTCCGACACACAAAACCTATGTTGGGAGCAGTTAAGCATAATTAATTAATGTTGAGTTGTCAATAGCAGGGTTTATGTGTTTAAATTCTAAGTAGAGCAAAGTTGAAACTAGGGAGGCTCTGTGTTCAAAAGACATGTTACAGAGCTGCACGAGTTACCGAAAGAAAACACGTGCAAGTACCAAATATTATTCACTGAGCAAAACTAAAACGAGTGAGTCATGATATGAAACAACCCCATAAACAAAAGTTGCAAAATGCCTGGGAAGACTTGTCTAATTAAATTGTTAGTCATTATATTCCAGTCAACGCAGTCTTCTCCTAGCAGGCATGGAAAACTAATGGGATGCCAGTGGGACTTGAGCATGAACAGCACGTGGTAGTGAGGGCTGAGAGTGCATGATAATGTCACCTCTTCCCCAAAGAACGTGAAACAGCTCGACAAAGTGTTTTGAGCTCTCTCATCCCCTAGTGACAAACTTGCTTTGCAAGGAGACATAGCCAAAATAATGGATTTCCTGCAGATCTTGGGCAGGAACAGGCTCCAGGGCAGGCCAAAGGAGCTGGGATTTTCATTGTACCTTGTGTCAAAAGAATTAGGAACATAAACAAGTTTCCATTTCAGAAAGATAACGGAGTACCACCTGAAATTGCTTTGCAAAAGTGTGATTTATGGCTGATGTCCATCTGGACAGGGCCCAGCTCTGTCTTATCCTCTGCATCATTTGGATCTACTCCCACTGTCTGTGCATGGTTTGGAGAGGGATCTGAGGGTGGTGAAGGTTCTGATCAAGCCTGAAACTGGGATGGCACAGTTTCCTGTGCAAAAAACCTCCAGACCCTGAAAAGTTGTCACTGTCTCTCTTGGGATATCTACAGTTCCCACCTGGATCTGTTCCTGTGTGACCTGCTCTGGATGTTCCTGCGTTGGCAGGGCGGTTGGACTCGATGATCTCCAGAAGTCACTTCCAACCGCTACCATTCTATGGTTCTATACATGTTCTATCCTTTGGTGTGACTTCACTGCCCTTCCAAACCCTTCTTGTCCTCTTAGTCTAGGAGGTGTTTTAGGGGAGCTGCTGGGAAGAGCTCCAAAGTCCAAAGGGTTTCTGAAGGCAGATCGTGCCTTGACATGTACGTGAGTGCTAAAAGGTACTTTCACCTCTACTATTTCTATATTCATTTAGAAGAAAGAAAGATTCGAGGCTCCACATGGGGCCCAGGGGACTTGGGAGGTGAATTTTAAAGGCTTGAGCTAGTAAGGGTGGGTTGAACTTGGAAGCAGCCCAAATCATGGGTCTGACGTTTTACCTTACACAAGCGATTTTGCTGGCATTGTGGAGCTCAGTATCTCCTGCTGCAGACTGGGTAATGTGCGGCTCAGCCTGACATGGTGCTGTGAAATACGGCAAAGGTGACAAAGTTATCTCTGCTGTTGTTTATTGCCTGAATTCAGTTCCAGTGTTTATAAGACAAAGAACAGTATTCCAATAGCAGGAAAAAAAAAAAAAAAAAAAAGAGATTTAATTCAGTTGTGCATATGAATAATGCTTGAAAAGACAAATAGTGTTTGGTTTATTTAATATATTGCTCATTAGCGAACCACAATACAGACATTTTTTTAAAAGACTGCAATCACCATGACAACCTGATAACATTTAGTCACATCATTTCCGAATATGATTATCCTGAAAAACTTTCCTTTTTTATGAAAACAGAGGGCAGATTTCAAGTCTGTGGTCTGGTCTTAAGATAACCTGTTAGTTCCCTCTTTGAAAAGCCCTGCAGTGCAGTGGGAAAATGCAAGGAGAAGGGAAAGAAAGATACAAGGGGAAGAGGGGGATGTGTATTAAAATTGTAACCCCAAGTTTAAGGAAGATCTTGCTGTCCTACACTGTAAAACCCATAACGAGGGGCAGATTTAAACTGTAGGTTTTGCTTTAAATAGGAACTTCATCATGGTGCCACCATCCCACCATGAGGTAGGGTTTCAGCAGCAATCAGGTGGGTGTCACTGCACGACCAAAAGGAGACGGAGACCTGTGGAGATAACTCATCCTTGCAGTTCTTCAGTAGTACAGCAGAGAAACCAGCTGCTAGTGTGAACTCGTGGGATGCTTCTGTGCCAGGCTCTGGGCAGGACTGTCTGCCCTCCATACTGACTTGTCCCTGAAACTCTGAAAGGCTTGAAACGCCTCAGGGTGCTAGGCAACAGATCATGTCAGGGGGTACAAAATACGTTGCTATACTAGAAAGAGTGCAGAGGATGCCTGCTTTTCCCCCCACTAGTCCAGGAGATGATCACACTGGTACTACAAGGCATGTTGTCTGTGTCTTGGCCCTGGTGTGCAATGCTAATGCAACAGAGGCAGGTCAACCCCCAGTAATTCCCTCCTGGGATGAAGAGAGGTCACATTTCCCTGGTTTCCTGAGAACATTACATACTTCATTTTCTGAAGCAAACTACTTTAAGAGCACAGTAGTCTACATCCTCTTGCAGCTAACATAGCTAAGTGATGTGGCTTGATAAATAGGTTGAATTTATTGGTAACCTCTGCTGTCTTACACTGATTTACTATCATCATCTCAGACACTGCCAAATTACTATTTTATTGGGAAGGAAAATAGAGGTACCACAAAGTGACACTTATTCCTAAGAAGAATTTGGCAGGCAGCCGTGACAAGAAGGACTCAGTGGCCCCAGCCTGATCCTCCCAGTGGGACTGCTGCAGTGTGAGGATTCCCTTACTAGGATACAGCGGGAGTGGAGCTTGCAGACCCCCTTGGCTGGTGTCCGTGGCATCTTGTTAGGTTAATGTGTTTTGGATTAAATGTTTGCAAACTCCAAATCTGTGCAAACTTGCTATTGCCGGTGTAATTACTTGTGACTTCCTGACAAAAACTGTTGCAATTAGATGGTTAAACACTTGAGTTTCTGGTCCAGGCGAGATGACTGCCAGCAAAGCCACTGGTCAGGAATTTGCAGAAAGCCAGGAAGAGAGTGCACAAGGACTGTCAAAGTAAATTTGGTCTAGGAGCCTGAATAATTGAATTAATATTCATGGGGGAAATAATGAACACAGATAAAAGACCCAAACCCACGACTTGAATTTGGAATGCTTTGGATTTAGGGATTTGACTTGATTGATGAAGACATCGGGCCAGTCGTCTTGAATATATTTTTACACCATTAGCTCTGACTTCTTCTGGGCCCCACAGGGCAAAAATCACCTTGAGACCTTGTTTTCATGGGAACCTGGGATGCATTTCCCCCCTGAAGGTGGTTGGTATAGGTACAGGGATAAGCAACCACTCCAAAGTGCCACCTCACTTCACAGACCTTCCCTGTTATCATCCTGGTTGCAAACCAACCCAGTCAAGAGCTTGAACAAGGAAAGGAGAACAGGCAAATAAGACAATGTTGCCAGGGGACAAGGCTGACGAGACAGGGTTGGTCCAGGGATCCCAGCCTGAAAAGCACAGATGTCCAACAGCTTTGGTGGGTGCTCTGCAGTGTTGTTGATGGCTTGTAGGTGCTGCCCACTGCCCCTAGACTGATCATTCCTGAAGCAGCAGAGCACACCATGCCTCAAAGCCATTTAGCAGATCGCCAGGGCACCAGCTTTCTGTGGCAGGAAGAAAACATTTGCAAATGATCCTCTCACTGCTGTCTGTGTGCAGAGAGCACGGCTCTGCTCAGGTGGCTGTTGGACAGACATGGGAGCATGTCTGGCACAGGACTGAGCCATGGGAGCATTTGCAGAACCTTTGCCGTGGCGTTAGCTGGGGAGGTACCACAAAAGGCTGCAGACATCTGGGTGTTACGGACTTTGGTGAGTCTGCAGTCAGTCTCACGGGGATCACACTGCAACGCCAGCACAATTTAACCACAACACTTTCCCTGTTCATCTCAGAAGGTGGCAGAAGGCAAGCAGCAAACAATGGGATGTTTCTCCATTGACTTCCCTCTGGCAGGCTGTTGAAGCAAGAATATTTTCCACAGCAGTGCACTGGGCTGGTATTTGGGAGTGTGATCTAAGGCAAAGCAGCTCTGCACCAGGCACCAGTCTCCAGCCTCTCAAAGAGATACTGAGCTCCCCTTGGCCCTCTGCACCCTGGGAGTGGGAAAAAGGGCTGAGGTTTCTTATCTCTTATTTCATAATTTTACTGCAAATATTGTGGCTGATTAAGTACTTGAGAATGACAATGTAATTTTGGTTTTGCAAGCTTCTTAATAGAATCATAGAATCATAGAATGTTTTGGGTCGGAAGGCACCTCTAAAGGTCATCTAGCCCAACGTCCCTGCAGGGAGCAGGGATATCTTCAACTACATCAGATTGCTCAGAGCCCTGGCCAACCTGACCTTGAATATTCCCAGGGATGGAGCATCAACCACCTTTCTGGGCAACCTGGGCCAGGGTTTCACCACCCTCACTGTAAAAAGTTTCCTCCTTATATCTAGTCTGAATCTCCCCTCTTTTAGTTTCAAACCACTACCCCTTGTCCTGTTGCAACAAGCCTCACTAAAAAGTCTTTCTTACAAGCCTCCTTTAAGTACTGAAAAGCCACAAGAAGGTCTCCCCAGAGCCTTCTCTTCTCCAGGCTGAACACCCCCAACTCTCTCAGCCTTTCTTCACAGCAGAGGGGCTCTAGTCCTCTGATCATTTTTGGGGCTCTCCTCTGGCCCTGCTCCAACAGGTCCATGTCCTTCCTGCGCTGAGGGACAGGTCCTTGTAGCCAGTGTTGCTCCATTTCAGAATGAATAAAAGGCATGATGTTAAACTGCCCTTCAGGGATTACAATTATGAAAACCCTGTAATGTGATTCAAAAAGCCCCTCCATGTGCTCTTAGTGCTGCCACACTAACCTTCTGTTTTTAAATAACAAAAATCTTTGTTCAGGAACTAAGGATGAAGATCCAGCTCAGAACTACACATTTTGGAGAGCGTTATAAACTCCTCCAGACAAGTGGCTCTAGTGGAAACAGAATCAGCTCTGCGATGGTAGCAGGTGCAAAATGAAGCAGTGCATTAAAAATAGCCTGCCTGCATTCTCCAGCGGCACGAGTCCTACGTGCGTATCACTCCAAAAGAATCCATTTATCCTTTTCTCCCCACGGCTACCAGGAGCCAGCTCCACGCTGCCTATCATGGGGTCTTTCCCCTGGCTTCCCCCTGCTGCAGGTGGGGGAAGGACTTCAAGAAGCCAACACATCTCTTCAGCCTCCAATAAGCACTGACTATTTCTAAGAGTATACGGTTAAGTTAATCTGTGTTTTGCTAAGCGTGAATTTGGCTCTGGGACTGTTTCAGTTGCAGGGTTTGGTGATCAAGCCCCCCTGGAGTTTTGAGAGACGAGCGGCTTCCTATGAAAAAAAACCAAACCGACATTTCTTCTTTAAATTGACAGCATTTTGGGAGCAGAACCCAACTTTCACAGAAGTCACCCAGCCTTTCTGCAATTTCTGTCTGCCATTTCTTCTCCAAAGGCCCAAACCCTCACTTCATCCTAGGTTTCTTTGGTTTCTTTAGGACTGCTTTTTGGTGTTACCCGGTGACCTCACAGAAGAGGTTTGGTTGGGTTTGGTTTTTTTCACAATTCCTCTCCATATTTGCATTTGCTGGGCATATATTCAGGCCAGCTGACTCAAAAGCAATGATGAATGTAAATGCTGCCGTGGTGCTAAAATCATGGAGCACAGTCTCAGAGCCCCTAAATCCATGCCGTGGACAGTCACCCAGCCTCATCCAATTCATGCTTTTGGTTGCCCTGCTCTTCACTGAGGGCCTTTCTGGGTCTTGGCTGATGGCAAGGGTATCAGTTTTGCTAATGAGTGGAAACATCAGAATAAAAAGTTTTCAGGTAAGATGAAAACTTGCAAATAGTTAATTCTCATGCTAGTTAGGCACCAGGAAAAGCTAAAAGACATCATTTTAGTACTATTAATAAAAGCAGCCTTTGGAAGTTGAGTTGCTGATCACGTACATTTATTCCTCCTTCCCTGGGTCAGTTCTCATCACAACAGACATTTCAGTGAGGGCAGGGTTTGGCTGTAGACTTCAGCCTTTTAATAAGCCAGCTTTTTTCTCTGTGGCCCAGTCTGCCAAGCCATGTACTCAGAGGATGTCAACGAAGCTCATCCGCTGATGGCTGAATATTATTTTAGCTAGATAAATGTTTCACAGGGCATTTCCCAGCACCTTCTGAGCTGCAGTCGGTGAACTTGGAGATATGAGGCCTTTCTTGAGGTGGGTTTATATTACTCATCATAAATCAACTCTTTTAGCGTAAATCAGCTTGTCCCAGCTTAGTGCCATCAGGTATGCAGACCTGGGTGACTTGCTGTCACGAAGACTCTCCCATGAAAATGTGGATGCCCTGGGTGCTTTGGAGGACCTACCCCTGTCCCAGGGGTACATGCAGCAGAGCTCAGCTCCAGCAGCCCCCAGTGAGCTGTGTCTCTCTTCCAGGGACTAGCTGATGTCCAGGCCAGCAAAAGCAAGTCACTTGTGGAGCTGCATGATGGGGACACTTTCACATGCTGTGGTTTACCCACAAGCAGCAAACATAGCTAATTCTCTGGAAATAATAACTGCCTTTCAAAGCGTGGCCTTCCCAAGCTGGTTGGAAGAGCAGGTTTCACTTCATGACTGAGCACTGGATGTTAATATTTATTTTACACTAGAAGACAACTTGGCGAGGGTATCAATTTTTTATTAATGTCACATATTAATTCACAAGCTTCTAGGAGGTTAACATGCCAAGCCCCATGGCATGACTCTCTGGAAGTTGACTCTCCTCTGTGTGTGGCTGTTCTCCTCTGATGGCTGGACTTTGGCTGGCGGGCTCAGTACTTACGATACCCTACAGCAGTGAGGAGAAAAGACTTTGCCCACCCACCCGCTCAGGTCAGCTGGCTTCACCTGCAACACCGGCACTTCACATGCTCAGGGTCTCCACAGAGTCTAAATCAAGAATTTAATTTGTAGTGCCAGTCTCTTGGCCATCAGCATTTGCAGCCTTCTGGAGGCACCAGTAAAGCAACTGGAGATACTGGCCAGCACTTGGTTAGCCAGGCTTTATTGGCAGACAGTTAACATAATGTAGCCCTTCCCCATGGCTGAAGATTTCTGTAAGCTTGGAGGCCTTGCTCGTATTCCAAATCCACACTCTGTTTATATTTTCTTTGTCCTGAACAAAAATTGGCCCCATTGTGTGGGAGCAAGACTGGAAAAGAAAAACAAGAAACATCCACTGAGAGAAAATGGATATTGTGGGAGCTGAGGAAATGCACATACTTTGCTGATTCCATTTTCTGATGATGTCAGAGTCAAAGAATATCTCTAAAAAAAAAACCAAAAAACCCTTGGCAACTTGGAATCAAAAGCTCTGTTCATCACAGACTCTTGTTAAAAGAAGAAACATAAACACCCCTCCCTTCCCCCCCCCCCCCCCCCCCCCCCAC
>WUAM01000143.1:15772844-15784965 GCA_024336885.1 Actenoides hombroni | reverse complement strand
CATGGTCTGGCCGATGTGGTGGTGTTGGGTCATAGGCTGGACTTGATGATCTCAGAGGGCTTTTCCAGCCTCAGTAACTCTATTCTCTATTCTATTCTGAAAGCTATGGCCATATCCATACCATAATCCCTTACAGCAGGCAGATGAGGCCTCACCAAGCAGTAAATGAACCTTGGGGGTTAATCCCAGCAGCCAATGCTAGGACTTTTCAGGTCCATCTGAACATGGTTGCTTGCTCCCAGACAACTGCTCCTGTCGCACTTGGAAGCAGCCAGATGCAGTATTGGTCAGGCACTATTGACAGAGATCACCGCTTTATGTCCTGGCAAACTCTCTATGATAGAGCCCATTTCTTTAGCTGCTTGACACCGCTTTGAAGTACTAAAAACCTGACATCTATAGTACTTGCTGAAGGCACATGTACAGAAAAGGAGGCAAGAACACAGCATAAGAGCAAGCCTAAGAAGAAAGTGGGCACCATTGCACAGAGGCCCAGGGGTTGCCCTCAGTGAAGGGGGAGGTGAGGGCAGCCTGGTGTGCTGCCACTGCTGTGAGAATCCAGATCCACTTCCTCAACCCTTCTCCTGTAATGTCACTGAGCCTGGGGGAGTCTTCAGATTGGTCACTTGTTGGGCAGCTAGCCAGTAATAACCCCAAAGAGTCCATCTCCTAGAAGGGAGGTCGGAACAATTAGCACAATGGCCATCACTGCCTTCCAAGACAAAAAGGAAAGTCTTTGTTGTGCTTGTTTGTTGCCATATTGATACCTCATTGGGGTGGAGTATCAATCAACCCAGGGAAATAAGGTGGTTTGAACACTAAATAAGTACCCTGTAGTGTTCATTAGCAGCAGGTATAGGTGGTTCCAGAGCATGGTGGTACTGGTTACTCCCCCATGTCCAGGTTTGCAATGTCACTGCAGTTTACAGTAGATGGAGTACATACCAAGCATTGCAGAGATCTGGATGAGTTGTCCAGTGCTCAAGGAAATCCCCTAAACCACAGCTTTAGCAGCTTCCCTTCTCCTCACCAATCCCACCCCACACACATTAATTCCTTGCCTTTTTTGAGCATTTTTCACTGACTTGACTGATGAGAGGGACTTTTTGCCCTGAATGTCCAGCGTGCCCTTCTTTCTTGGCTTACAGAACACATAGGGATAATGTGATGGAAGCCTGACAGCCTTCTTGAGACTGATATTTCGGCGTCATGGCAGTTGAGGAATCCCTGAAACACACTTGCTTTTTTCTGTATCCCTGAGGCTGGCTCATGCACAACTCTGCAATTGCCACATCCATCAACTCTGCGAAACATCTGGGTCCAGCAGCTTGTCCTTAAGGCAGATTCGAGAGCATACACAGTTCTACCTTTGGCATGAGGCATTTGCAAGAATTTGAAGGTGCTGTCATTACCTTGTTTCAGGGAGGTTTTTCCGTGTCAAGTAGTGATAGTAAGATACCAACAATTGTTCACATTTCACCTCAAAGTCCCTGTAGCCTGGATGGCACCCCTACTCTGGATCCCCACCACCCCACTGTTTATCCCCCAGGCCCTCTCTGATGTGTGCTTTGATCAGCAGGCCAAGCTTAGTGGGGAATGAAAAAAAAAAGGCACAAATACCTGGAGTCTCAGTTCACTTATGCTTCAGTTCAGACTGCGGCTGGAGGAGGATCTCTTCAGCTCTAGGTTTTCCTCACAGTATAAATCGCCGTGACTGGATCCCATAAAACAGTCTCATAAGCTCCCTAAGAATTTGTCGGGATGCCAGGTCCAGCTTGCCTAGCCCTCTCAAAACAGGGTAGCTGAAAGCAGCAGAGAAAAAAGGTGCCAAACACCTTCGTAAAAGCAAGGATTAAAAAACAAAACAAACAACAAACCACATTACAATGATGTCTGTTTTTTTCAGGCCATTTGTAGACAAATGACCTCCGTTCTTCTAATTAAAGAAAATGTGCAATTAGCTTAATCAGATCTGTGGGAAGAAAAGCAGTCACTGAGTCTCAAAAGGCAGGTTCTGAGAAACTGCAGCCAACTTTTCCCGGGGCTGACTGGAGACACTACATCAGAAACAGCAGGAGCCCTGCCAAAGCCTTCTTCCTGTGAAAAATGATGTTTCAATTTAGGCTCCTGTATATTGTTTTCGTTAATCTCCCTCTCACTTGCTTACTCACTTGATCTCTCTTGCTCTTTGACACTGTAAATCGAGGCATGAGGAAGTATGGCCTCGTATTGATACAGGCATTGCATCCTAATTTCTCAATGAAACAATGTTCACACAATCACAGAATGGTAGGGATTGGAGGGGACCTTGGAAGATCATCAAGTCCAACCCCCCTGCCAGAGCAGGGTCACCTAGATTAGGAAGTTGATTTTATCATCTCAGTTCCCCATCATCCTCCATGTTCTTTATAGCTTGTGATCTGAAGATGGGCTATCTCATGATACCACACAAGGACCAAAAGCATCTGGGGACTAGAAAATAGGACTTTCCTCCAGGAAAAGTAAATAGGACTTGTGCAATGGGAAAAGGTCTTAAACCTTTAGCAGTTGTGGGGGTGAGTTGTGAGAGGCTATTGGAAATCCTGGGGAGGAAGCTGAGCTCAGAGATCAGTCTCCCCTCGCTATAGATAAAGTAGGAAATTGTGCAAACTGCAGGACCAGTTCCCTTAACCCTTTACTGGGTGTGTTTGCCAGTAACCTCCTCTCGTTTATTCCATAGGCGTTCAAAGGACAGAAGAGAGGGAAGGAAGAAACATACACCACATTAAAAATATTTAAAGTATTATGTTTAAAGTTTTAAAGTATTATCTATACGAAGAGTTTTAAAGACCAGTCTTCTTCCTAAAAGCAGTGAAAACGCCATTTAATCAGGCAGAGTAAAGACCCAGCCCTACAACAATTTTGCAAACCCACAAATTGGGCTGCAATTGGGCAAATGGGGACACGACCAATTACAACAAATAACCCTTATTCTGTCCATTCCTTACCATGCATTTCCTAAGGGCATTTTCAAGCATGTAGTAAACCATCTCTGCAGTCAAGCGGGGCTTTGGCTTTTCTCTCAACGTTCTCCTGAGAAACCTGAGAGGGCGATGCAAAATCCCCCCCACGTTTACCTATGGAGGGTAGTGTGAGGATCAGGGTTTGCTGTCTCTGTGGCACTCCCAGTGCAGAAGATAAAGAACGGATCATGAGTAAGTGACTATGGCTCCTGTTTGATGCTCTTCTTCTACAACAACAGTTGTTCCTCAGTGTCTGGCCAGTAACAACCACTTACCCAGCAAGGACCTTGTTCCTGTTCATGCCAACCTGCAGTTCAGCCTGTTCCTAACATGTCTCATAAGACTTGGGCTGTCATTTCTTATGGGATTTTTCCTTATCACACAGGGGAGGACATCCTGGTATGCCCATTTCAGACATCCCTCTTCTGTCCTATGGGAATGACCTCTACCCTTTGGTGAGTGACTGTGTTTTGAGGAGAGCACAGCCGGTACTGGCTGTACTGGCAGGTGCAGGTATGAACTGGAGATGTTGTGCTGGTTCATCTGGCCAATGAAGTATCTCCATGACCTCGGTGGGCTGGCAAAAGCTCTGGCTGCTCGTGTGCAGGCAGTAAATACCACCAAAACCAGACTTATTTTCTGATTCTGGGGGCATCTCTTTTCCTAAACCCTTCTACCCTCAAGGTTTTCAACCTTTCTTATTGACATCTTCTAGAAAACACTTTGATTTTGAAATGCCCGTGTGATCTTTATTCTTTGCTTGTTTCAGGTTTGCTTGTTGGTTGGGTTTTTTTTAAACAAGTATTGCTTAAAACGATTATTACTATTATTCAAACAATGCTTGGGTTGGGTTTTTTTTTCAGCTTTGGCCTGGTTTTGCTTGTTTGTTTGTTTACAATTTTCAACCTAGAGAAAAGTTAGATATGCAGTTCCAAAAAATAGAGCTTTCCCTGCTGTTGCCTGTCCTTTCTTGTTGACTCCTAGGTTTTTTTTTTCCACCACTGGATAAGGGGAAAAAGTCAGGGTTACAAATAAAGATGGGGCCCTAATATATCTCCAAACCAACAATAGGAAATGGATGTGTTCATTTTTTGGCTGGTTTCCAAAAATCCAAAGGAGGTAATACTTAATGTTAAAAATATTTATTAGCTCGGGTAACAAACACATTCAGATAAAGAGCCCGTTGCCCAAAGTGTGAGGCAACAAATAACCTGAACCTTGTCTATTTTACATCATATAATGAATGTGTTGGTGCAAAACCAAAACCTCTTGACCAACCTGGCGGGGAATAACATGCAAGCCGGTGTCACACAGCTCTGCGTGCACCCACTCGATTGGGATGGGAGAAGCTCTGCCATCTCCTGGGATGGATTCAACTTTGCCATCTCCTGGGTTGGATTCAGCTTTGCCATCACCCCTGGGCTCATTTGGGGGAGTTCCAGGATGCAAACTGGGGGCAGTGGCCAACCCTCACCACTGATTTCTAGCAGCCACGAGCCTGCAGGGCAGGTCAAAAGAGCAGGGTCTGTGTGTGCACCCACAGGTCCCGGTGGACCCCTGGAGACTCCCTTGGTGTGGCAAGGGCTGGTGGGCTCCCTGCCAGCCACTCGGGAACAGCGAGAGCTGGATGCTGGCCCGAGTCTCTAAAAAACCCCATTGGTAACCTTTCTGACAAGATAAATTGCATTTTAAATGTGGAGATGACCTTGGTAATCAGAAATAAATCAGCAGGATAATCAAAATTGATGGGTAAGTCAAATCTAGAAAATTTATGTACTGGAGCCCTACAGAACAGCTTGGAAATCCCCATAAGTCGGGTCCTGGCTGAAATTTTCATCCCTTTGCTGTAGTAATTTAAACTTTTCTATTTACTTTGGCACTCTTCTGTTCAGTGACTTGGCCTGATCAAAATGCTTTGATATGTCCAGCAAGAATAAAAAATATAAAAGTCGAAGGGTAGTATCCTGGTTTAGGACAACTGTGAACACAAGATTTAATCCTGGGCTTTGTAAAAGGGACTCTCTAGAACATTGTGGGTGGAAAGAAATTAATACTGCATTAAAAAAAAAAAAAAAAAAAGAAAAAAAAAAAGAAAGAAAAAAAAATTAGCAGTTCTTCCTTTTCACTTCGCTTTTCAATGTCCTGTAATTGGGGCCAAACAAAGCAGTGCTTACGCCACTGCTGATGTTACAAGTTCATGTACTGCTGCTGCTGTTACGTACATTAACACAGTAGTCACTGGAAAGGAAAAGCAAGTGGGTTTTGTCCAGAACATGGACAAAAGGAGAGTAGGGAATGAAGCTGATCCTCCCGTTATTTTATTCTCTGCTGCTAATTGCTTTCTTGAAACACCCTTGCTCTTGTCCTTTTGACATGTAGGCGACCAGCACGCTCTGCAGCTACCAGAGCCAAAATTGCTCCAAGACCCATTATCCCTTAAACAATCTTCAATCTGCAGGCGCTGCTCTGACACTCCTCTAAAAGCTCTTTACTGGCTTCAGCATCGTTACTCCTGCTTCATATCAGTGCAAGGAAAGTAGAATCAGGCCAACTCTCTGATCTACTCGAGCCTGACATGTGGCTTACGCTGCTTTTATATCAATCAAGAATTTGGCCTTGAGATCTCCACACTCTTGGTTTCACCCAGTGTTTAAAAAAACACAACAAACTTCCAAATCTGTGCATCTCTTTTCTGCCTTTCCTTCACCCTTTCCAGACCCTACTGCACACGTACCATGTCTGCAAACTTAACCAAAAATCCTGGACCTCTTACAGGCCATTTACTGCTTTCTGTTATATTTAATACTTCAGTTTACACATCTCTCTCTTCTTAAAAACATTTTAGAGAGAAGCATCATTGTTTTGTAGGGCTGGTAAAGTTTTTTCCACTGAAACTGCTCTGAAGTAGGGTTGGTTTTTAACTAACAAGAAAAGCTGTTCTTGTGTCAGGGAGCAGTTTCTATTTTCCATTGGTAAAGCACAAATCCCTGAGAGCTGTGTATTCATATTTCAGTTCCTGCAGTGGTCACTTCAGTGCCCAATGCTCCCGTTCTCTTCTAGGGTTCTGTTCAATGCTTGAGTTATATCTCAAATGCTATAACCCAGAGATCTTCTCTCAAAAGCACCATCAGTCCCTTTACTACCCCAGGATCTCAGTAAAGAGTTGACATGGCATGACAAGACAACTCCTTCAAAAGTTCTCTGATGGAGTTTCCATCTCAGCCTTCACTGTTGGGGACAATGCACTTAAACATTTAATAATCAACATGGGGCAGGGTAGTTATTTTTTGACCAGTCTACTTGCAAGTTTTTAAAGCCCTTAAATATTTAAAGGTTACAGTGCTTAACTTGGGCAGCTAACTAACAATACAACCAGTACTAATTAGCTGTTAGAGAAAGTAAATAGCCAGGCAAAGAGCTTTAGGACTGGGAGACGGACGTGAAAAGAATTACAAATGATATATTTGGGGTGTGGATTGAAGATTGAAGATTATTGAAGATCAAATCTGAGGAGTCAAGTAGGTGCTAGATATGATGCATCAACGCAAAGTAGCTAATTTCATTGGCAAGTGTTGAAGATGAAAGGTTAATGGCTAACAAAGCATCTGGGAAACAGCTCAGGAAGAATCTATGAGAGGTATGGAGGCCCTTCAGTGAAAAAAAATGTGTCTTTGCTTCCAAGGTATGAATTGCTTTGAGTCCCTGGTTTCTTATTGTGGAAGACCCCATGCAACAAGTGGTGCTAGAGGAGAAGCACACTGGCCATGTGAGCACACTGCATCCAGGTCTGAGCCTTCTAACTAGCCTTCTCTGAGCATATGAGGAAAGACCCTTTGGGTGACACTTTGGGGAGGACACATCAGGCACAGCCTCAGCAGAAGATCTAGCTCAGGGATCATGGAGCAAGAAAAAGGCCACATTACATCTGCTACTGCTGAAGGAGATACAGGCTTTTGGGGAGTGCAATGGGAGAGCCAGACGTACAAGACTTCAGTCACCCACTGGGGAGGACACTCTTATTAGTAGCAGAGAGGGCTTCTCACACTGAGACCAGATATGGGTTCAGCCACTGGACATGCAAGGATTTGGAATCACCTCAGTCTGCTGTCTCCAAGCAACTAATGAAAGGACTCACTGCTTAGGATTTACCCATTTGTGGCTTAACCTTTCAAAATTGAGTCTAACATTTTACCATCTTTCTACTGGGTTCTTTCTTATTACCCTTCACCATAATGTGAACTACAGTCTGATGTCATGTGATATTTTTCTGCACTGTAGAAACATGAAGGCATTTTCAGGTTGCTGTTCTTATCTTCCAGATACTTATCAATGTTTTAGGCCAAAAAAAAAAGTAACTTGATGGCTCAGGACTTCAAGCAACCCCCTTCTACACAGCAATACCCACAACTATAAATGCAGCTTCTTTGGAAACAGAGTGTATAGCAATGCACACATACTAAGCAGTTAAATTTCTGGTCATGCTCAGACAACAGTTACTGCCATAATTTTTCTGGCTTTGCATTAACTCATTGAGCAGGAGCCTTGGCTTGGTTGCAGCATTTTTTCTTGTCTGAAAGATGACCTGGTTAATAAGAGGGCAAACACTGGAACTCCTCTGTTCTCTCTTCTTCCTTCTCACACACGCACATACTTGCACATTATTAACATGTCTGTACATGTGTTATATAGAGATAGAGAGAGAGAGAGAGAGAGATGAGAGAGATAGATAGATGATACATAGATAGATAGATAGATATAATACACACATATATAGAACACTCATATGTACCTATATTACATGCCTGTACATGTGTTATAGATAGATATAGATATAGATATATAAAGACAGATAGAGAGGGGGAGAGGGATAAATATAGAGACAGAGAGATAGAGAGATTGATAAGAGAGAGAGGGAGATAACAAACGCACATATATAGAACACTTATATGTACATATATTACATGCCTGTACGTGTGTTGTATATAGATATAGATAGATCAAGAGACAGAGGGAGAGAGAGAGGGAAATAGAGAGACATAACACACACATATATAGAACACTCATATGGACATATGAGTATACATACATATATAGGCACACAAATTAATACTCATACTTTTTTCTAGTGCCAATGTGTGTGAAGACTTGAAGAGGCAGTTTGCTTCTCCGCTGTAGTCCTACCTGCTTTCATTTCCAGGGAGCCCCTAGATCATATGGAGAGGAAATAGCTACACCAGCTGCTTCTGGAAGGACAAAATAGGCTTTTGTGGCTATAATGTTTTCCTTGGAATATATGTTGTGCCATAGGAATAGGTGGCATTCTAGGCTCTTGAAGGAGCAGACTTTTTCTGGGTGGCTGAAGTCTTATCTATCAAAAGCCCAAAAATGACGATCAGCAACAGCAAGGAAATTAGGCACAGGCAAATGCAAACAGTCAGGAGCTTGGCTAGTAGCCAGATGACAACTGATTTCTGCCTCTTTCAGGAGTTACACACAAGCAGTGACACTGTCACTTCACGCGTGATAAAACCACTCCAGCCCCAAGTGGCTTTCCAAACTATGGCAGGTCTTCAGGGTTCACCTGCAGGTATGATGGGTTGGAAGGATACTGGTGCAAGAAGCTGCACTCCTAGCAAACCTTCCGTCCCCACACGAGAAATGCCAGGGAGGGGGGTGTGAGGTGCCACAGTGTGTGCCTGGTGCTTCCCTGGGTCCGTCCAACTGCCTCTTTGCTGTCAGGTTACGCTAGTTAAGTGAAAAAGGGAAATTTTTTAAGCACTGTTCTGGGTGTACCTCATACCCTAAATTTGAGCTGAAAATAAACGAACCTGGAAGGAGGTGCTTTTCTGAGGCTTGACTTATAAAGTTCAGGGATAGTCTAAAACTGTTCATGCCATCACTGAAAATCACAGAAATCAGACCTTGCTCATCACCTCGTGTAGTAGTTTACACTGCTGCAAACAGAGGGAAACAGAGGTAAAGCACCTGAGAGTGTTGTAAAATGACTGCACAAGCTGTGAGGTGACCCAGGGGTAGTCTCTGTTGGTGCTGCTGAAGGTGGAGCTGGTCTCACATTTCTAAGAGCAGTTGGAGGATGCAGAGAGATGACTTTAAAGGCAAAAAAAATGAGAGGGGCTTTGACTGTCCCGGCTTTCTCAAGGTGGCAAGAAGGCTTCCCAGTTTTTGTACACTGCCCCTCTGGGAGTCTGTCTTTGGTGGGATATGGACTGTTATCCTGAAAGGAAGAAAGCAAATCCATCCAGAGAACTGGAGTGTCCCTGCATGAGAAGGCGAGGAGAGCTTGGAACAGTAGAATCTTGTTTGCTAATGACAGTTCTGAGAATTTTTATAAAAATGAAGTGGAAAAAAACCCCTAAACCCTCCATGAAACATTGATTAGATGCCAGTTCACATAGCTCTCCTTGGCTACTATGTATTATTATTTCTTTCAAAGCCAAATCAATCCTATTTTTGACGAACACAAAGCCAAGAGGTGGGATCTTATCCAGTATTTTCATTTTTCAGCCCACAAGAGGCAATGATTGTATCAGAATATTATTTGTCTGCCCAAATCACATTCACTGTGTGAACCTCCACAGAACACTTCCATCCTGGGGAAAAACTGTTCTGTCAGACAGAGGGAAGAGGAAACACTCCTCCTCATCACGGTTAAGCCAGAATCTCTTTTCCTATGCTGAATTTCCAGAGTCTACTTTCACATTTGCATTTACAGTTTTTAGCTGGAAGCCACCCCCCACCCCCCTGAGCAGGCTGGACCTGGGGTATGTAAAAAAGCTTAGTGCTCGAACGGCTGAGTCACATGTATGGAGCAGTGAAAACGGTAAGATGAACCTCAACAGAAGGCTGATAGAGCAGAAATGTGGATTTTCCCTCACCACATGGGAAACATGGCTTTCACTGAATGGCTTTTTGATCAACTAAGTCAACTCATACGCAAAGAGCTTTGAAACTCTTACTATGGTGGTGTTCTAAGAAATATGTGGGAGATCTGCTCAACAGATTGGGTTCAGAGCTTCCATCCCAGTCATCCTATAAAGCCCTAGGGACTTCTAGCCCAGTAAAAGCATCCCACAGAGATCTTTATGTTCTCAACTTGTCTTCTGGATGACATTAAAGCAGAGGCAGTCCCAGAAGGCAGGCACTATCCTTAGCCTCACGCTTATCTGTCTGTGCACATTTTATCCAGCACTTAGCGTTACCAGGTCCTGACTCATAAGACTGGCTTTGCTTTTTTATGAAGCTACCAAAGGGTCCTGGCACTGGCATGTGCGTGAGTGTCTTGATAAGGGTATGACAGTGTGTGGGAGACCAGAGGTGGGTAATGCCACTGGTATGTTGAGTGGGGAATTAGTTGTGTGTGTGTGTAATGACCTCTTCTTCCAAGACCTCTCCAAGACAAAGGCCAAGGAGAAAAGGTAGAAGTGACAGTTCAGGGTTCAGTCCACCCTACCAAAACTTTCCATCCCCAAGAATGGAGTCATTCACTGGATTCTGCTTCCTGTTTTGCTTCTGTATTCTTTCCATCTTAAAATAGAGAATTTCCTCTCAGGAGAATAAATTCTGCCGTAGCGAAGCCCTGGTGATGTCAGAGGAGTTACACCAAGGCTGAAGGTGATCCCCACATCTCATTGCCAGCAGGTTTTCTGGAGGTAGACCTTGGGTAGCAGAACTCTGAGAGGCATTTGTGCTGTTTTAGTCTCAACCTGTTTCCTCTGAGAGCAACGTCCTGCAGAAAGGATTAAAAAGTAAGGGGAGAAGAACCCATGAAAAAGTTGCCGTTGTTTCTGTGCAGAAGAGTTTAAAATGGAACCACATTTTACAGAATTTTTCACACACATCCTCTCTCTCCCTCAAATTTCAATGTTCCCTTTTCTTCTCTTCTCCCTGTTTTTGACATATTGCCACTGAGTGAAATGAAATGAGAAATAGCCAGGGGCTTGCTCTGACATTTTCTTCCCCACCCCATCCATCTGTCCACCCAGACTCTTCTCAGTTTTAATTTTTACTTTTTTTTTTTAATAGTATGGAATGGCAAAAGGGAACTGTAGGCTGCATGTACTCATTTGCTGTAACCCACCCATTCTGCTGTTCTTTGCCACCTTTCTTATCATTCCTTCGGCATATTTTTGGACCATCGAAAGCTGAAAAATAAAAGTATTTCCTTGCCTGCAGATTCACTCCAGATTGACAGGGAGGGAAAAATCTGGCCCAAACATCTGAGATCAAGAGCTTTATGGCCTAGTCCTGCCTAATTTTCAGGGAATTTGTATAGCAGAATTGGAAAGAACCAAGAGACCCTTACAGTATGTGTTCTGAAATACCAAGAATAACAAAGCAAAGGCTTAATGATTTCCAATGTGTATGTCTGCTGTGAGTAATGATGCTTAATCCTCCTACAAAATAATTCCTTTATAAGTTCCTCTGTTTTTTAAAAAATGCATCAGTGCTGCACTGGGGTCATAAAAATTACGAATATGTTTTCCCATGGCATGAAGCCATAGCATACTGTAAGGCATTGTGCTGGGCCATTACACACAGCCTGTAATCAGAAACAAATGTATTAAGTGAGATGATGTTATGTTACATGAGAAAAGTGAAAATAGAACAGGGAAGTGTGATTGACAGTGACTTGGACCACAGAGTTAGCTCTGAACAGCCCCTTTCTCTTCAGAAATCAGAGGCTATGCCAGAAGAAGTTGTTCTTTCTAGACCCTGGTCTAGAAAATAGAGTCGAGCTTTTTGGAAGAGGGAGGAAATAAAACTTGTTTGAGAGCCAGGGTAGGCAAAAATTTCCTGAATTTCCTATTCAATGAGAAGTACTGTTACACTCATGAGGGTGGTTCTTCGTGAGGTGCATTAGCATAGGCTTGGTAGTGGTCTCAGAAATGCAAAGGAGACCATCCCTCCACTGCTCCAACTTACAAGCTTGCTGCAGGAGCCCAAATGTTGGCCATGACATGGTAAGAGCTATCATGGAAGAAATCATAGAATCACGGAATTGTCAGGGTTGGAAGGGACCTGAAAGATCATCCAGTTCCAATCCCCCTGCCATGGGCAGGGACACCTCCCACTAGAGCAGGTTGCTCAGAGCCCCATCC
>WUAM01000143.1:15761954-15772744 GCA_024336885.1 Actenoides hombroni | reverse complement strand
CAGGGACACCTCCCACTAGAGCAGGTTGCTCAGAGCCCCATCCAGCCTGGTCTTAAACACTTCCAAGGATGGGGCTTTCACCACCTCTCTAGGCAGCCTGTTCCAGTGTCTCACCACCCTCATGGTGAAGAACTTCTTCCTGATGTCTAATCATCAGCTTAAAATCAAACTTGACTCATATTAGGAGAAATGGAGCAAGTCATTTGTGTATTTGCCAGTGTTTATCTCCTAAAACAAAAATTAGGAAATGGTTTTAGTGGCAGTTGCTTTCATTTCCAGGAATATACCAGGACTCTTCAACATCAAAGCTGGATTTTAATTCACTGACTTACACAGAGCAAAAGGTCAAGTAAAACGATAATGGCTATTAAGAAGCATATGGGTCATTTGAATGCTCTGACACTTTATTTCTAGGCCACCTTAGAAAGGCCTTTAGAAACTCGTCAAGCTCAGCCACTTGTACCCTTTGATCTGTGCAGACTGGACAGTAACTGCACTGTGCAGGTGAGAGCAGTCTTCACCCCAGCAGCAGCAAAGCAAGTTATGCTCCTGTTCCCCAGATGTTACAACAGTGGACCCTAAAACGAATAGAACAGAATCATTAAGAATCATTAAGGTTGGAAACGACCTTCAAGATCATCAACTCCAACCATCTACTAAACATTCTCATGATCACTAACCCATGTCCTGAAGTGCCACATCTGGATGGTTTTTGAGCCCCTCCAGGGATGGTGATTCCATCCCCTCCCTGGGCAGCCTGTTCCAAGGCCTCACCACTCTTTCAGTAAAAAAAGATTTCCTAATGAGAGCAGTGCCCAGAATGATCCACCTTCTATCCACTGCCATTTCCTGATGGCTGTCCATGAGTCGGGACCCCCAACACACAAGGTTTTGCATCTGATTCAGGTGAAAGTTGTCGTCACCCATAGATTCCTTGCAAACCACCATAAGTAAAATGCTGGGAGTGAGACCATCAAAACTTACTCATGAGAGCAGTAGTTCATAAATTATCTAGAAAGAAGATCCCGTGAACAAAACTGCTTTCTGCTTGCTTTTTTCCTTAGAGTTGCCTCATTTCATCAGTTGAGTAGGGCACAACAAGGGGCACCAAAGGACCTAGATAAGTAAAAAATATCTAATTATTGGCAGTTATCTTAAGAATAGCCTCAGCAGTAAACTTAGAAATGGGTCAGATCTGCTCTAAATCTGCAAGACAAGCAGTTGCTGCTTCTACACCTTCTACAGAGAAAAACTGTCAGCTCAGCAACAGAGGACTTGCTCCATTTTTTACGCTGGAACATACAAATAATTGATACAAACAGAAGAATTACACCATAGGCATTATAAATCAGGGCCTTCCTAGTGTCTGGCTCTTAGATGAAAAATTGTTATCTTTAGAATGATAGAAAAGTTGCTTAATATTTGATGTTTTTGGACTCTGCGATGCAAACGTGTATGAACCACATCAGTGAGCCAGGTTTCTTTGTTGTAGATCTTTCTGAAGCAGCATTTGCTGCTTTTCTATCCCCGTTTCTCCCTTAAGAAATGGTAAGGCTACTCTAAGCCATAAATAAACAGTTCACCATAAAGAAAATCTGAATTACACTCCATGCTGATCTCAGTTAACTTCCCCTTTGCATCACCAAATCCCCTTAGTGGATGAACCCCATGCCTTTCAAGCTGTTGAGACACTCGGACCCCGGAGGTAAACCATATGCATTGCATTTATTTGCTTTAATGAAATGATTGATTTATTGGTCACAAATTCCTCAAAAGCATTTGTTTTCATCCCCTGGGTTCTTATCAGAGGGCTCCCAACATCAGTCAAAATCACAGCTGTCAGTCAGCACGGCGCAGTGCAACTCAAAGGCTTTCCCAGTGCTCCCCATTAGCAGGGAGCCTTCCTCCACTACTGAGCATGTCCCCTGCCAGGGCCCAGCTATCCCCTCGTCCTTACAGTTGTTTGCTTCCTAGAATAGCTCGACTGGAGGACGAGAGCCTTCCTAATGGAGCTCGAGTGCATTTGCAGCACAATAGGTCATTTCTGGCTCGCTTGCTTTCTTTTCAGCTCATGGGATAAAAAGGGACACGCTTACACCATTTGCTTACATTGGTAGGTAAAGAAAACCTTAAATGTCACATGAGTCACTTGCACTCAATTAATTTCTGCTTGTGTTATTTATTCATGTTTAAGATATGACTTTTATTCTATATGTGACCTTCAGCAATGGAGCTGATAACAAGAACATTACTTTGGAAAAGTGAAAGGTTAAACATTAACCAGAAAAATAGTTCTAAGACAAACATTTTGAATGTTTTTCTCCTTCATATTTGGAAGTAGCTTCCCCTCTTACCACCCTCCCTCCCCCCGTATTGCTGTTGTGCTGATACTTGGTAGACGCAGTAAGCACTTGTAACATCACATGATGGACTCCTCTCTGCTTACTACGAATCAGCTGGGTCTTTCAACTGGGTGCAAGCTCTTGCCTGATTAGGTTTTCATTAACAAGTTCTGGTTTTTCTCACCTCCTGAGAAGTGAACCTGAGAGAAGAGCCCTCATCGCCATGCTTTGAGACAGGGGCTCAGCTCTGTGCTCCCCCTGTTACTCCTTGTAGTACATAGGGAGTGAAGAAAGAAGAAAAAACAAGTGATCTGGGGAAAGGGGTGAAGGATTGTCTCAGTTTTAGAAACACAGTACGAGTTTGAAGCACTGATTTTAGCAGATGGCTTTTTCCTCCATGAACCACACACTTCACTGAGGGATAACCACTGTCCCCAAGAATTTAAAGTTTATTCTACAGTGTGAGTCAACTGGGGGGGTGAGGGGTGTTGTGCGGCTTTGGTGGTTACAAAGTCTTCTGATCAGTTAAGAAAGGACTGAAAAACAATAAAAAAATAGTCTCTGTCTTCAAAGCTGAGTGCCTATTTTACCTGTGTATTGATTTATCTTTTTTTTATGTGGCAACATGTTTGTTGAGCTCAAACTTTACGCTGAAAGTACTTCAGCTTTTGTGCTTTAACCTCGGTCACAACACCACCACTTGTTAAAAAAAATCTGTAAAACAATGATGTTACTTCTGCTCTCACCCACTTTTGCAAGCCCAGACCATGGGCCATATGTATATTTTATTCAGTAAACCAGCATAATTGTCTGTTGTTTGGTTAATTTAAGTAGCAAAAATAAACCACCAAAAAATAAAGATGGATGAAACAGCCAAGATAAAACCAAAGCCAAACGAACATCAACAACAACAAACTAGGTGGCTGGAAAAGGGAAACTCCTGCTCTGGGAGTCATTCTGGGTGGTCGAGGCTCCATCTCAGCAGGATGGGGGTCCTGAGGCACAAGGCTGCTGGACCACAGGACAGTGGAGACAACAACCATCTCCTTTTCCTGCTGCCTCCCCTCTGCCCTTCCTGCACAACTGGCACCCCCCCCTTCCCGTATCTCGGGGTTGTTCAGTCTGCCCTTCACAACACAAACATTGCTGTACTGGCAATATTTTGATCTACCCAGAAAAAATAAAATAAAATAAAAATAAAATAATCTGTAAAAACTGTAACAAACCCAGAGACAATCCCAGCACCTTTACTGAGCTTTAACACCACAGGTTGATAAACCCCTGCTGCTTGTCTCTACATCTCACTCTCTGTTCTGTCTCTCAGGACTCGTAGACTAATTGATGTCTTGCACCAAAGAATGACACCGGGTTAGGTTGTGCTATATGAATAGGCATTTCCTTTCACCAGTTCTTATTTTGCCATATTTCAGTATTTTATTAAATGTCCTCTTGTCTTTTGCCACGGAACAAGGTGAACAGAAACCTCCTGGTCTTATTCCTTGGGATCATTTATTATTTCATATGATTTCCTCCCCTTATTTATGTCTCCCACAAGGAAATCTGGGCTGGGATAACAGACTGCTCCACTGGTGTTGCTGAGGCAGCCAGTGCCAGAGAGTACCAGAAGCCTCCCAGCATAATTTCTTTGCAGAAAATTTGCAGCCAGGGTCACAGACCCATAAGGCAGGCTTAGCTTAAGGCAACTGGGGCCTGAGCCTACCACAGTGTGCCTTCTCCCAGCCCTCCCAGTCTGGCCCATGTTCTCCCCCCTCTCTCATCCTCCTTGCTCAGCTCTCCACAGAGCCCTCCTTCCCCAGACAGACAATTCCTTCCTGTCGCCTCCCTGGGATGGACTTCTTCATTTTTCCTTAGCCAGCTCCTCTGGACAGACTCTTGGTTTCTCACTGACTTGTTGTGCTGTTGAGTTTTCTTGGCCTGGGTCCCAGGGTTCCAGCCTTAATCCATCCTTCAAAGAGATTTGGATAAGTCTGGATAAGATTCCAAGCCTCTGGATGCTTATTCAAAGTGCAAGGCTGGGGGAAAGAGGGAGCATCCCTGAAGGAAGCCAGAGGCCAGCTATGTTCAGTCAAACAACCTTCTTTTTTTCTGAATCAGAGATACTTCCCCAAATCCCTCAGCACCTGTGTGTCAAAATCTGCATTTATGTTAGTAAAAAAAGGCAAATCCTGGCCAGTGTATCCTGAAGCAATATGCCTGGACATTTAGACATACAGATGGGCCAGCATCTTGTCAGGCTGTCTGTTGCAGGATTAAAAACTGGGATTCCTTTTTTCAGGAGAGCTTGGAGATGTTTATATACCACTGGGTATTTTAGGGATGACTCACTACAGAAGTCCTATCTGAAAGCAAAAAAGATTGTAGTTTCGAAATAAAAACGCACTGAAGAGGTGTGAACACAGAAACAGATCACAAAAAAATGTGAGGTTGGATTCTCCAGACCACGGGAGTCCTGCTGGGTGGCAGCCTTGGCCAGAGTGGGAGCACAGGAAGGGTGACAGAGCTGCAGGAGGTGAGCCCAGAAGGAAATCTCTTCTGTACCATCTGTCGTCCTCCTCGCTTCTGAGATTATGGATGGAATGAGAAAGCACCCTTTGGAGCTATTTCTGCACATGTTTTCACTGGTTCTGGTCCTGGTTTGAAGTCACTGGCACCTGCCATCAAACTGGACATTTTCACAGCACTTCAGCTACACCCAAATCAGAAGCAGATTTCAGCCCCTCTGGAACCAAAAGCAGCATTTGCTCGAACCACAATCACTCCAGTGCTGCCCATTAGCCCCTCAGGATTCAAGATATGTTCATTCATAGCTCAGTTTCCTACTCCAAACATGTTCACTTTGGGAAAAATAATCTTTATTTTCCATCCAAATGAAGCCCAGTTGTATCCTGTCCACCAAAGGAACAATCCGGCTTAAAGCATCTTTAAGAAAACCACTGAAACATGATGTCAGTAAATCTCTGTCTATGCTATAAGTGCTTTAAGTCAGGAAGCAGTGGGTGTGCTCAAAACAACACATAAAGATTTCTAGTGCCAGGAACGTGAACATATTTTGGAAGAAAACACAGGGGGCATCCTGTGTGGGAAGGGATCAAAACACACATCGGCCTGTGCAGCCTGCCAGTGCCACAGCACGCTTCTGCTGCCTGGCTGGGGAAGCCACATCTTCAGATGAAGAGGAGGAGGCACAGCAGAGTCCTCTTCTTGCCACACGTGCAGAACGAATGGCTGCTGCTATTATTTGTTTCTTTGTGGTGTGTATTCCTCTGCCCTCTAGGAGGGCTTTTGCAGAGAGCTTTTGCTGAACAGTTCCAGGGAGCAGGAGAGGATTTGGCCATCTGGCCATGTTGTACTCCTAGACTCCCATGGGGACCTACCCTCGTCCCTTCCTGAGCAGAAGGGATGTTGTCACAACCAAACCCTTACACGTCGGTCACTCTTTGTCCCTACAGTCACATGGAAGCCTTCAAGGGAAAGGTCATCTATCAATCCCATGTGTGTCCCTAGAAAAGCCATTATAACATGTGATGCTGGAATAATTCCACCAAGGCCAAGGATACTTGGAGACTCCCTTTTTACAAGGAGCCCCATGGAAAAGACAAGGGGCAATGGGTACAAGTTACTCCTGGGGAGATTCTGACTGGACTCCAGAAGACAGTTTTTCACCATGAGAACAATTAGGCATTGGAAGCATCTCCCAAGGGAAGTGGTGGATTCCCCTACACTGGGCAGCTTTAAGACTCAGCTCGACAGGGTGCTGGGCCAGCTCCTTTAAACTAAATGTATATATATAGTTTACCTCAAAAGGTTGGACTAGATGATCCCTGAGGTCCCTTCCAACCTGATATTCTATGATTTTAGGATTCTAAGATTCTACTCAGGTGACTGTGCAGTAAAGTTTTGAACACCTCCAGAGATGGAGATTCAACAACTGCTGTGGGCATACATCTTCTGAATGGCAACACTGTGCAAAATAAAAAAGATCCATCACACTCCATACTGTAAAATGGATCCATCTGAGCACAGGGCAGTATTCTGGACAACTCCTCTGAGTTGCCATCACACTCAGTCCAAGCAGATGATTTTTGTCTACAAAGCACCTTTTAATTTGGAGTTTGATTATTATACCAGTTCTGTACTGGAGTGGCTGCTTTTGCTGTGCAGCTTCAGGACATGGGTCAGTGGTCACGATAATATTTAGTAGATGGTTGGACTTGATGATCTTGAAGGTTGTTTCCAACCTTAATGATTCTCTGATTCTCTGCAGTTACAAATGGCAGTGGTGGGCAAGGGTGAATGATTCCCATTTATGGGACACACTTCTTAGAGAAAAAGGCAGGTCACATTTGTGGACTTGACTGCACTGAGGTTTTGGGGAAGGGTGTGTCAATGCTCTTAACTAACATTACCAAGGTTTCTCTTACAATACTATAAAATAATCCAGGGAGGAGACATAGACAGATGGTTGGACAAGTCATCCCTATAGTTTTCACTAATGGCTGTGCTTTTTTCATTGTCTTACCAAGCTTAAATTGAATCCACTTTATTTTAGTCATCAGTTGAAGTGTCACTGAACATTCATTAGACTAAAACACAGGATCTCTCCTACGCCTGTGAAGCAGAATACACACACACACACACACACACACCCCAACTTACACTTCAGCAAGTTAGTAACTTCCCCAATCAACCATGTCACAAGCCAGCTACAGAAAAGAAGTATTTAGCAAATACTGAAAACCCCACAGTACCTTGAACACAAGTTTATCTCCACCCAGCCCAGCTTCCAGGAGACATGGAGCAGAAGTCCACCCACTAATGTCTGCCACCTAAAACAGAAACAAAACAGCACTTCTGAATTATTTGTCCTTTTTAACCACGTGGAGCATGACCTCAGAATCCACAGAATGACCTCAGAATCCACAGAATTTCTTACAGCGCAGCCACGACTCAAGTTACCTCATGTTTGTCTAGGTTCCCAGGGATGCTACTATTCCTCTTGGAATCTTTCCTTTCCCTGGGCCTTTGTTTCCTTCAAATTTTCTAATACTCTGGTTCTTCCAGCTCCTGTTTCAAATGTTTTGTAAATTACCACCTACCACAATTACCTCGGTCACCTTACTGAATCCCCAGTTTATCACCTCTTACCACACGAGGTTTACAGTAACAACGTTACAGCCAAGATGAGCTGAAGATGCAAGCGAGGCAAGGTTTGGCCAAGAGATGAGTAACTCTGCAGACATAAACTGCTATTGTTAGAAGCAGTAAACATGATTTCAGGATTCAAAGGCTCACTTCAGCCGGAGCAACAAGCCCCAGGGATGACATGTAGTTTCAAACATTAGCTCTATGACTTCCCATGGTTACTCGTGCTGGGCTTAGATTACAAACTCCACTGAATTTCCCCACCCCTCCGGTTCTTGTGTAGCGAGCACCACGTGAAGTGTCATCAACAATAACATCATGGAGCTGCAGGAGCCTCTGATTCAGAGCCTCTAGAGAATAAACACCTTTACAGCCAGATAACCTTGCATAGAAACCACAATACTGTGGTTTTCTCATAGAAAACAATCACATCCTGCACTGTCTTAACTATCTAACAACTTAACAACCACAAAGGTGTTCCTTAGTCTGTTATGGAAATAGCATGTGAGGCCTTAGAAATGCTTGCAGGTAACTTAAAAGTAGTAGATGCACACTGTTGGGGTTTTTTTTCAGCTTTCAAGTAAGTTATTTGCTTCTTTCTTCCTTAAGTTAGTGGTTTTCAGAGGCGTTTCATGTTTCTTGGGTGAAAATCCTAGAATGTTCAGCCAGAGATACATTACTACAGTGTTAAATCCCATTAACATCTGCCACGGGTACAGAAGGGGTTTGATTTCTTATTCCCATTTATTGCAATGCATTTAAGCAATTATTTACAATCTCTCTCGCGCACAGGCACAACAAACAAACACTCCCTGCAGTATCACCTACAGCTGGACAGTGTCAGGGAAGAGGGAGCTCACTGTCCACATGGGGATGATGAATATTCAATGCCACTATCACAGCTCACTTCACCATTTTCAGCTGAGGAGCTAGGAGAGCATAAAAGATAGGTATCCCTGATGTTTGCTGCAGGCTTCACCATGCGCTGTTCCAAGCCAGTGTTGCATTCCCATCAACTTTATCGTGAAAAATTTCTTCTTTTCTCAGGTTTTATGGGCAGAAGTTGAAGTTAGTAACAGTGCCAGATGCTTAGCACTATGCAGTATGGGCTTAGATTACATAGGGAACAAAAGGACAGCAAACAGCAAGAGCATGAACTGAGAATAACACTCTTTCCCTCCCTTGCTCATCTGTCACAGCTCTAAATGAAAGCACATCTGAGCAACTTAACAATTTTGAAGAAAAGGTGATCTTTAAAAGCCAGAATATATGGAAAAATATTAAGCTGCTAAGATGCTTTTCAAAATAATAAGAAAAGGAAATAACTGTGGTAACACAGGTGTTGTAAGGCAGTTGCTTGCCACTGAAATATGCTTTCTTATGGTTGATCTACCACACCTGTATTTCACATACATTACTCTAAAACCTTTCTCCATATGATACAAGCCTTGTCCCAGAGACAGTCTGTGTGTGTCAGAACTGAGGAAAGCATTTGTTGCATATTTAATACATCTGAGTACACTCCAAGAAAACGGAGCTTCCCAAGGCAATTATTCTGGGAGTTGATTGCAGTCCTGGTGCTGCATGTCAGGCAAAAATATAAGCCATGCTAAGCAGCAATAAAGGAATTAAAGATATCCAGTGTCTGCAGACCTTACTGTTCTCTCAAGAGAACAAATGGGTGAAGTCTGGACTTTTAAGAGGTCAGATTTTCACTAAATGACTCATTAAATATGAACAGCACCAATGGTATATGTGGACACTTGACAAAATATTACATTTCTTGTTGCACTCATTAAGGTAAGCCAGCGACTTGTGCTGCAGACTTACAACAAAGGCTAAATGTGAAAACAAGCAACGTGGTATTTGTGTATGCCTGCAGATGGGTTTAAGGTTGGTTGGCATCAGCAGAGTGAAAGCATGTACCACAACTGCACACTGTCCTTCAGGGGCATTTTCAAAGAAGTATTATCACTGTTATTTTTCAATGCTGAAGCATAAGAGTTTCAGAAAAATGAGAAATTAATGGAGTGATGTATCTTGATTACATCACCACCATCGTGTTTAAAAATTAACCAAGACACATCAGTGAATCACAGAATGGTAGGGGTTGGAAGGGAGCTCTGAAGATCATCGAGTCCAACCCCCCTGCCAGAGCAGGACAGAACTAGAGCAGCTCACTCAGCAATGCATCCAGACAGGTCTGGAAAGTCTCCAGAGAAGGAGACTCCACAAGCTCCCTGGGGAGTCTGTTCAGTGCTCTGGAACCCTTACAGTAAAGAAGTTCTTCCTCATGTTTTACTAAGGCTTCATGAAGTATGTTCTCTAGACAGCAAAAGCCAAGAGGTACTAAAGTCAGCTTCAGCATGGAACAGCAAGACATTTAGTGATTAAAGTAATGTTTCAAGAGACTGTATTCTTAAAATGGTACTTACCCTTGAAAAAGGGTAGGGTAGGTGAATTTCAGGACAGACAGGACATACTGGAAAACAAACACAAATTAATGGACAGCAAACACCCACAGCATTATAACGTTAACAAACAGCCACGAGAGCAACAAACCACCAAGTTTCTACCAAGTGAAAGAAGAATACCAAAAAAAACCCAACAAAAATGTCAGTTATTTCTCTTCCCATGCCAGAACTGCTGGATGCTGCCCCAGCCACGGTGGAAGGCAGCAGACACTGAAGTACATGAGCAGACACACTTGTGGAAAGGCAGCTGGCTACCTTCTGAACTGCTCTTTCACTTTCTGAGCACCCTCCATGCACTGCATCGAATGGGGAAAGAATTAATAACAAAAAGACACAAGCACTTGTCAAAAAACTTGAATCATACCACAGAGGCAACCTCTGGCAGAATCAAAACCAACAACCTCACCGGCATTGTCTCCTGATGCTTAATTCATCTTACAGACCTCACATTCTGTTCACACACCGTTCTCTGTAAAATATCAGGCAGTCCAAAAAGCCCTTTGGAGATGTAAGCGGGGAGGGGAGCGAAGCCTCTGAGTCGTTGCTTTACTGTGCTCTGTCAGGGTCTGCACCTATGGATGCTATGTGGCTTGTCCCACGGCACGTGTGTGTATGCAAAGGTGAGGCAGCAACACACAAGCCTTTGGATGGGGGGATCAGGACCTCACAACTTCCTGGAATGAAGTATGTAAATACTGTTTATTTCTGCAGCTGAAGGGAAAGAAGGGGAAAGAAGAAGGGGCAAAGAAAAACAAAAAGGAGGGGCGAAGAAAGAAAAGGAGGAGGGGCGAAGAAAGAAAAGGAGGGGGGG